>CM053417.1:94954405-94964918 GCA_028644305.1 Xerus rutilus | reverse complement strand
CTATTACAGAGATGACCACTAGTGCATTAGTTAATATTACAGTTTTGTCACTATGATGTTCAAACCCAATTGCTTAATAATATGATGATCTAGGTTTCTTTTATGAGATAAATCTTTTTAAATGCCAGCTTTTAAACTGACTTTTTAATTATATACTTGATTATATGGTACTGCCACGTGTGGCCTGTGTAGTCTCCAATATTCATGAGAAGTATTGACATTGCACTATTAGGGTAATTTATCATTTCATTGAGGCACTCATTCAAATTACACAAACTGCTGAAAAATAATGTCAATAATGTTAGGGTAGCGGCCAGCCAGACACGGACACCTCTGAGCAGCCAGGAAAATCCTTTATTCAGGGGAGTGGGCGCCCGGGCGAAGGAAAGAGGAAAAAGAGAGAGAGGGGACGCGCGGGAGGGATTTTATAGAGCCCACTACAAACCGCGTGGCGAGCCAGAGATTGGTCACTTTAAAATCCATGGGACAGATAAGCAGTAGCAGTCTTCTTTTGATGTGCTAACCTGAGCAGCTAGGCTTTGTTTCCCAGGTGGAAGATTCGGGAGAGGAACCCCCTGGGGCAGGAACTGCCTTGGGCTTTTAGAGAAGGGATGTGAAAATTACAAAAGGGCTGTTTTTTACCTTACAAATAAACCTGGCCTATCTTTGAACACATCCAGTAAAATATTGTTTTGTCTTAGTCATTCCAAATGAAATTATAAGGAATCAATGGAATCAAAGTTTGCTCCAAGTTTCTTGGCTGTAGCAAATGTAAGAATAGAATTGCCATTGATTGGTATGGGAGGACGTAACAAAACAGTTTCAGTCTGGTACTAATTCAAGACACTATTTTTTGGTATGTCATGATAAAATTAATATCAACATCAAAAAAAACAAATATTGATGTTAAGCAGGTCATTGGTTATATGATTTTAAAATTCAAAAAAGAATTATATACTGGAAATACAAAATTTAATTATTCAGAGTGTAGGTGGTGAAGGATTTAAACTGGTAGAATAACAAGTAAAGGAGTATGGATAGAAAAAAGTCTGAGAATAAGCCCTCAAGTACTGCAATGTTTAAAAGAGAAGGGACAACTGAAGAAATCTGAGAAATTGGCTAGTAGCAGAAAAGGAAGTGCAAGAAAAGTGTAATGCTCTGAGGGTGATGGGATGGCAGAGGTTCAAAATACACACAGGTCAAGTGAAATAAGGAGCAAGAAGATACCTTATGAATTGAGATGTATGGAGAGTGTACAACAAATCAAGTGGAACTATTATGGGATGCATCATCTGGATGGATTTTGGACTCATCAAAAACAGTGCCAGGTGAGATGCAGGAAAGAGAGATATTGGATTAGGGGTTGATGGGTATTACTACAATGTATTTAGTGACTATGCCAAAGAAGAGTAGAGGAGAGACATTCTGATGGATGAGCTTCAATGCTAGAGTTTGAGAGCAGGGAATGAATGATCTTCAGTAAAAAATAGTGATGGATATCTGCTCAACCACTGGGCCTCATTGTCTTTGGAGTCTGGAGGAAGGAAGGACTTGGAATTTCTTTTACAAAGCTTTAAATGTCCAAGACACCCAAATAAACACTCCTCCAAGCTATTTTCAAATGCCACGTAAGGAGTGTTATTGCCCCTGGTTAAGAACCACTGGATCTAGAGCCAAAGATCATGTTCTTTTTTTTTTAATATTTTTTTTAGTTGTAGGTGGACACAATATCTTTATTTTTTTTTATTTCTTTACGTGGTGCTGAGGATTGAACCCAGTGCCTCACACATGCGAGGTGAGCACTCTACCACTGAGCCACAACCCCAGCCCATGTTCTTGGTTTTTATTGGCACGGCCTCAATTCTGTGGTCCTTTGATGCTTATAAAGTCCTATTTACATCTATGCTAAGATTATTGTTTCATAGAACCACCAGTAAGTCTCATTTTAATGAGACTTTACATGACTTCTGGGAGGTTCTCCTTCACCTAGTTGTTTGTAAGATTTTCATTTTATTGAATTATACTTTTAGTCATGGACTCATTTGCTCAAGCAAGTTGTATAGAAGCACAAATGAAGATAATGCATAAAATAGTGCTTTACTTTTAAATAGTAAAGATTTTTGTGTATGTTGGGAGGGATGAGATAGTTGAAGGAGAGAATGGATGAGACTCTGATAGAAGAATTCCAGTCCCCAATGTGTGATGTTGGATAGTTATAAAAATTATGCCTTTCTATAAGAAACATTCCTTAAATTACACTACCCAGTAGGATACTTGTTCTGCCTAAATCTACCAGAGCTAAGGCTAGCGGTAACTCTAAAGGTATAGGTAGCTTCATCAGCTTTCTCAGGATTTTAGGAATTGAAAATACAGTTGGGCAGATCTGGGAAGAATGACTTGAATCTGAGGATTACAGAAAACCAAGCTAGAGTAGGATTCTAAACAAGAGTGTATCTGTTGAGATGGGATTGGAAGGAAATGATGAATATTCTCTCCTTAACCAAAATTAAGGGACTCACCTCTGAGCTTTATCCTCAGCTAGGCCCTGATTTGGGCTTCTGTGTTTATCCTTGCCAAATCCAGTCACAGCAAGAACTCTGGTAAATCAGTTTAGAGAGAATCCACCTCTCTTGATATCTGTTCACCTGGTTGCCTTTGGCAAGTATTCTCTTAAGTAAATTTAGGAAGAATCTCCCTATCCTCAGTGTGTCCTCTTAGTAATTTGTCATCCACTGATCCCATTATCCTGTTTTTTGGACATAAATTTCCACTTGACTTTTTTATATTTATAATTGCACTCAATTGTATACTGAAGTCTTTTTCTCCTGTTACAAAAGTTTCTGAATAAAATATGTCTTTACTACTTTAACTGGTGTCTGGTTTGGGTTCTTCTTAACAGAGAAGAAGCAGTAGCTGATACACTTGACTAAAATGCACACTCACCCAGTTAACTAAAAGTGCCCAAGTCTGGGCACTTTATTGCCTTTATTTTTTTTTATTTTTTATTTTATTTTTTGTACTAGGGATTGAACGCAGGGGTGCTTAACCAATAAGCCACATCCCCAGCCCTTTTTATATTTTACTTAGAAACAGGGTCTCAATAAGTTGCTCAGGGCCTTGATAAGTCACTGAGTTGCTTTGAACTTGCCATTCTCCTGCCCCAGCCTCCTGGGCTGCTGGAATTACAAGTATGAGCCACGGCACCCAGCTAATTTACCTTCATTATTAACTATGACTGTATAGATGTGTGTGTGTGTGTGTGTGTGTGTGTGTGTGTTCAGGTAAATTGTATACAATGGTGTCTATAGTACCATTGTAAATATTAAAGTATAATTTTGTGTATACTAAACACAGGCATGTAGCAAAGATTGCCTATTATTATTGGGTTGTCTATAGGTAAGGCAGAAAAGGAAATAAGGTAACTGGTGATTGTGAATGATCATTTAAATAGGCTCATATCTTAAATCTGACACAGCTCTGACTTTTACTGGAAATAAATTATTTTCAGTTCATTTCTTGATAACAATATCATTAAGAATAATAAATGAGATGCTTTGATACTTTGAATTCTATTACATGTTTATACTGTCTTCAGAACATTTTATAGCCCTTAATCATCATGCCTAAAAATTATCCCTTGATCAACTTTGAAGCTTTTCCATAATGAAAGTAGATAAAAGTGAAATGTATTACATAAAACAGTCTTCTTCAGCCCCTTCTCTTTTCTCTTCCCCTGAGGATCCAGAGGTTTTAGAGATTATTTGATTTAAGAGACAGAGTAACCACCAACACATGGCTTGCCTAGTGTTTTTTCTCCTCCTTTCCCCTCCTGGCATCCCCAGCAAACGAGAAAATTATGTCATCATCAGAATATGGGAATCATTCTTAATCAAAACTTATTTTGCCCTCGATCCTTAAAAAAAGAGATATATTGAATGTACTCATGGAGAAGTTAGTCAAATCCTGAATATAATCAGATGAGTGTTTCCATGGTCTCATGTTTCCTTCTCGTACATTCTTCACTAGTCTTCTTGATCTTCAGAGTGATTTGAGATTTCTAATTCCTACTTAGGTATACCAGAACTGGCAAGTAAGCTAGACATAGTCAATAGCTTATTTACACAATTGAATTATCTAAAATAAATTTAAAGGTAGACTTGACATGGGGCAGCAGGTAGTTTTCAATGCTTCAGAAAATTGCAAAAGATGCGTGAAGAGAAAATGAATCTATCCATTTATGCAACTTGGTTACATTACACAATATGATCTGAGCCTTACCACTGAAAGACTATCAGCTGGTGACAATATCCAGGATGAATCTGGAGAGAGTTTATCAATTTAGAAAGGATTAAAATACTCAAGTGAGCATACTCCACCACTGAAAGCCTGCATACTCCTTAACACTTTTCCCATTAAAATTGGAGCTGATGTGCCATTTCTTAAATCCAGGTCAACACAGTAACTCTCTTAAAAATGTTAAAATGTGGATGAAGTGATAATGTGGATCTGCAGGAGTCTATGTCAGAAAATGCCATGCATCTCCCCCCTAGTTATCTTGGAAAACAAACTCTGTGGGAAATCAATCACTATGTACACAATCCAACTATCTGTGACACACATAATAGAGAGACTACATGTAAGCACTACTGTTGACAACCCCAGCTAAACTTCCAGCCAACAACCAGTATAAACTGTTAGAGTAAGCCATTTTGATCATCCAGCTCAGCAAAACCTTCAGATGACTGTGCACCTGGCCAACTTTTGATTGTACCCACATAAAAGAACTTCAATCTTTAAAATGCAACTAAAAATGTACTCCAAACTAGGCAAAGTGGTGCACGCCTGTAATCTCACCCTCAGGAGAGTGAGGCAGGAGTATCCCAAGTTCCAGGCATTAGTAACTTAAGACTCTATCTCAAAATAAAAATAAAAAGGACTGGTAATATAGTTCAGTGGTAAATTGCCCTGGTTTCATTATCCAGTAATGCCAATTTTTTTTAAATGCACTCCAAAACTTGCATACCAAATGTAGTTCATGAAGAAATTTTCATTGGCTATTGAATATTTTTCTTAAATGTGCATAAAAATGTACAAGGAATGCATTACTAAATCTTAGAGCTAATGTTGAAGAACATTAAAGTCTATATAAATGTCTGTTGTTGCTATTTCTGAATTACATGGGAATTCTAAGTAAATCCCTCAATATAAGAGGACTACCAGAGGCTGAGGTTGTAGCTCAGTGGCAGAGTGCTTGCCTCACATGTGTGAGGCACTGGATTCAATCCTTGGCACCACATAAAAATAGACAAATCAAATAAAGGCATTGTATCCATCTACAACTAAAAATATTTTTAAAAAAGAGAACTGCAGGAGTTTGTAGCACAAGTCAACTTTTACTTCAAATTTTGAATTTATTTGATATACATGATTATATCATAGAATTCCTGTTAAATGCATTAATTCTCCAGAAATATGTTTACTGAAAGCTAAAAGGTTGTCCTACTTCATATTTTTGAGGTTGTTTTTAAAATTAACACTTGCACAAGCACATCTGAATAAAAGACAAAAATATCTTCAAATTTGAATCAAACACCTAGTAGTATGTTTGGAATATTAATTAAAAATGATCTCCACTATTAAATATGAATGAGAATTATTGCATCATTTTTGTTTCTTCCATACACATATATTGTCATACTTGCTTCTTATATTCCTTTTACAAAACACCAGAACACAAAGAAGCAGATCTTATTCCATTAGAAACTGAATCATATGCCATCTATTTTCCATATGTAAATTACCACAAATACATTAACAACATGGATATACTCTGCAAAAATATAAAATTAAACTGAGTTTCAGTCTGAAGAAATTCATTTTAATGAACTTATTGTTCTCTAAAGGCCTAGGCAAAGTAGAAAAGCAGTCTGAAAATCAAGGCAGTTTGAATATCAACTTGGAATCAGAATGAAAAAAAATGAGTAAATGTGGGTGAATAAAGAAGTGAAAACTGAGCTCATAATATATTACTTGAAGAAGGCTGATACTTATATTCAATATTGTCACTTTTATTATAGGAAATAGCATGTTCAGCATATTAACATTAACTGTAAAACATTAACAATATAATATCACTAATTACTATAGAAGAACCCACCCAAAGTAGGATAGTGTTACACCCACCCCACAACCCCAAATTAGAAGAGTCATATTGACATCTGAATTAAATATTCAGTAAAATGTTCCATTTCTAATTTTTCTTAATCTTTCTGACCTTAAATATTGGCCTATGGTCTATGTCTCCAAAGGCAGAGTTATCAGACAGATTTGAAGACAAAGTGGACAATTTATTTTTCAGTTGAGACAGAAATAATTATGTTGTTATTCTTGTAGAAAATTAGTTCATTTCATTTAAAATATTTATTGAGAATTTTTCTTTGTGTTACCTAGAATTTTGAGACTTTTTTGTTGATTATAATCTCATAATTGATGATTGAATTACTTAATTGTATTTGTCAAAAGCAATCAGAAATGAGGCAGTAGAGGATAAAACTTGTTATTTTTAATAGAAATGATTTGATTGCTCTGTTTCCATCAAATTGTATGCAGGATGAAATTATAGGATGATAAATGAACAAGGATACAATATAATAGCTCAATCTGAAGTCTGGATTATTTTCTACAGTCAAGAAAGAATAGAGATAATTTTATTTATTCAAGGCCCATAGTAGTTATGAAATTAGTTCACTTCACGTTTTAGGTAGATCATATCTGGCATCTGTTTAGTTAATTTTCACTTACACTGGAAACTTGCAGTACAGAATATCCAAAATAGACACTTTTAGCAAATGCTCTGGGTAAACCCCAAGCTTTATGTAAGCCAGATGAACATACAGAACAGAGTGAAGGAAAACTTATTTGCTAGGCAAGAAGTAAGTTAATCAAACAAGTAGGATAGTACAGTCAACTGCCTATCAAATACATGGAAATTAATTTTTGTTCTCTGAGTTATAAAGGGAATATTTTTAACCGGGACAAAATGGTAAAGTTTATATATAACATTTAAACAATTACTGGAGAAGTAGAATTTTCATTCATGTCCATAACTACATTTCTTTGGAGCTAATTAACCCATAAAAAATGGCCTGTTGCATGGATAGATATACAACAAATAAGGATAGCAATTAGCACAACATAAACAGACATCTACCTGCTTTGGGGCTTGTAGTTCAGTGAATAAACATTTGTCCATAATGCTTGAGGCCCTAGGTTTGATCCCCAACATACCAAATTTAAAAATAAGAGAAAGGAACCAGAAGAGGAGGAGAAATAATAATTAATTGTACAGGCCAATATTGCCCAGATGCCCAGAAAATATACCACAGCTCTTTTTTCTCCCAGGTAATTACAAAAAGAATTTATATTAAATAATTACTAAGAACATCACTAAATTATTTAATACTTAGTGTGGATTCAGTGGTAGAACAACATGTCCATAGTTCCTCCCCTCATTGAACTTAGGCTAAAGGTGATAGAAGACATTGCACAAGTGTGACCAACATGGAGCATTACTAAAGGGAACAATGGTGTGCTAATGTTAGGGGAACATATTGCTGGCTACCCAGTATGTTTCCAGAAATGAATAACATTTATGTTGAAATATAAAGAATAAGTAGAAGTTGATGGGTGTGTTGGCATCATGATGTTCTATCCAGATTTTCTTACATGAATGAAGGACTTCCCCATGTAGGAAGAATGCAGCTGACTGACATCACCAAGTTTTAAGACCTCTCCAGAAATTTCTTCAGCTGAAAAGAGTGGCTTTATTCAAAGGTTCACCTCCTTCCTTGGCGGGATGCCTGCATCCTGTGACTAGATACTGCAGCTATAACTAGGCCTTCTCACTCCAAATTGGAACCACAAGGAAGAGCCATCCCAACTAAAGATTTTAGCTGAAGCCTTTTTTGGGTCTGTAACACAACTCAATTTCTCTCTTTTCTAAATCCTTCACTTATTTTTCCTTCTTCAGTGCATGTTGATTCCAGAGAACACTTCTTGCACCATTTGACTCTAACTAACCTCTTCACCAACTTCTTGACCTCCACATTTTCTTTTCCTCATTGTCTCAGCCATCCTGACCTTCCCTGGTTCCTTGTACATGTCCTGCTTTTTCTGAATCAAAGAACACTTGCTCATGGTTCTTTCAGCCTGTAATGGTCTTCTCCTTCTCTTCACCATTTTATTTCTCTGAAGTCTTCAAGTATCTCTTCTTCTTTTTTTTATTTATTTTTTTAAATGCATTTCAAGTCATAGTACATATATAAAGCTCAATTTTCCGTCTCTCTGATTGCAAACAAGATAGAGTCACACCATTTATGTCTTCATACATGTACTTAGGGTAGTGATGTCCATCTCATTCCACCACTTTTGCTACTCCCATTCCCCCTCCCCTCTCCCACCTCCCCCTTGCCCCATCCAAAGTTCCTCCATTTCTCCCATGCTCCCCACCCCCATCCTCTTTATGTATCAGCACCCACTAATCAGAGAGAACATTCGGCCGTTGGTTTTTTGGGATTGGCTTACTTCACTTAGCATGATATTCTCCAACTCCATCCATTTAGCTGCAAATACCATAATTTTATTCTCTTTTATTGCTGAGTAATATTCCATTATGTATATATATGTATATATGTATATTCATCTATTTAAGGGCATCTAGGTTGCTTCCACAGTTTTGCAATTGTGAATTGTGCTGCTATAAACATTGAAGTGGCTGCATTACTATAGTATGCTATTTTTAAGTCTTTAGGGTATAGGCCGAGGAGTGGGACAGCCGGGTCAAATGGTGGTTCAATTCCAAGTTTTTTAAGGAATCTCCATACTGCTTTCCAGATAAGTTGCGCCAATTTGCCATCCCACAAGCAATGTATGAGTGTGCTTTTTTCCCCCACATCCTCGCCAGCATTTATCGTTGTTTGTATTTTAGATGACTGCCATTCTGTCTGGGGTGAGACAAAATCTTAGAGTTGTTTTGATTTGCACTTCTCTAATTGCTAGAGATGTTGAACATTTCTTCATATATTTATTTATTGATTGTATATCTTCTTCTGAGAAGTTTCTATTCAGCTCCTTAGCCCATTTATTGATTGGGTTGTTTGTTTGTTTGTTTGTTTTGATGTTAAGTTTTTTGAGTTCTTTATATATCCTGGAGATTTAGTGCTCTATCTGATGTGCATGTGGCAAAAATTTGCTCCCAGAATGTAGACTGTCTGTTCATCTCATTGATTGTTTCTTTTGTTGATAAGAAGCTTGTTAGCTTAATTCCATCCCATTTATTGATTCATGCTTTTATTTCTTGCACTTTAGGAGTCTTGTTAAGGAAGTTGGGACCTAATCTGATGTGATGAAGAATTAGCCTTAATTTTTCCTCATTTAGGTTCAGGGTCTCTGGTCTAATTCCTAAGTGTTTGATCCACTTTGAGTTGAATTTTGTGCATTGTGAGAGATAGGGGTTTAGTTTCATTTTGCTGCATATGGATTTCCAGTTTTCCAAGCACCATTTGTTGAAGAGGCTATCTTTTCTCCAGTGTGTGTTTTTGGCACCTTTGTCTAGTATGAGATAACTGTATTTATGTGGGTTCGTCTGTGTCTTCTATTCTGTACCATTGGTCTACATGTCTATTTTGGTGCCAATACCATGCCTTTTTTTGATACTATAGCTTTGTAGTATAGTTTAAGGTCTGATATTGTGATGCCTCCTGCTTCACTCTTCTTACTGAGGATTACTTTGGATTTTCTAGGTCTCTTGTTTTTCCAAATAACTTTCATGATTGCCTTTTGTATTTCTATAAGGAATGACATTGGGATTTTAATTGAGATTGCATTGAATTTGTATAGCGCTTTGTGTAGTATGGCCATTTTAATAATATTGATTCTGCCAATCCAAAAGCATGGGAGATCTTTCCATCTTCTAAGATCGTCTTCAATTTCTTTCTTTAGTGTCTTGTAGTTTTCATTGTAGAGGTCCTTCACTGCTCTTGTTAGATCGATTCCTAAGTATTTTATTTTGAGGCTATTGTGAATGGAGTAGTGTTCCTGATTTCTCTTTCAGAGGATTCATTGCTGATGTATAGAAATACATTTGATTTATGGGTGTTGATTTTATATCCTGCAATTTTGCTGAATTCATTTATTTTTTTAAATGTTTTAATTTTTTATTTTTTGGTACTAGAGATTGAACTCAGGGGCACTTCACCACTGGGCCACATCCACAGCCCTATTTTGTGTTTTTTTTATGTAGAGACAAGGTCTCACTGAGTTGCTTAGCACCTCACTGTTGCTGAGGCTGGCTTTGAACTCGTGATTCTCCTGTCTCAGCCTCCCTAAGTGCTGGGATTACAGACTTGCGCCACCGTGTCTGACTTGAATTCATTTATTAATTCTAGAAAATTTCTGGTGGAATTTTTTGGATCCTTTAAGTATAGAATCATGTTGTTGGCAAATAATGATAGTT
>CM053417.1:94887782-94954305 GCA_028644305.1 Xerus rutilus | reverse complement strand
AAAAGAGTGCTTTATTTTGTCAAATGCTTTCTCTGCATCAATTGATAAAATCATATGATTCTCATCTTTGAGTCTATTGATGTGATGGATTACATGTATTGATTTCCGTATGTTGAACCAACCTTGCATCCCTGGAATGAACCCCACTTGATCATGGTGCATTAGTTTTTTAATATGTTTTTGTATGCAATTTGCCAAAATTTTATTGAGAATTTCTGCATCTATATTCATCAGGGATATTGGTCTGAAATTTTTCTTTTTTGATGTGTCTCTGTCTAGTTTTGGTATCAGGGTGATACTAGCCTTGTAGATACGTTTGGAAGGGTTCCCTCCTTTTCTATTTCATGGAATAATTTGAAGAGTATTGGAGTTAGTTCTTCTTTGTTGGTCTTGTAGAATAGCTGAGGATCCATCTGGTCCAGGGCTTTTCTTAGTTGGAAGGCTCTTGATGGCATCTTCTATTTCCTTGCTTGTAATTGATGTATTTAAGTCATGAATGTGCTCTTGGTCCAGTTTGGGTAGGTCATATATCTCTAGAAGTTTGTTGGTGTCTTCAGGGTTTTCTCTTTTACTGGAGTATAGATTTTCAAAATAGTTTCTAATTATCCTCTGTATTTCAGCAGAGTCTGTCATGACATTTCCTTTTTCATCACAAATTTTAGTAATTTGGATTTTCTCTCTCTTTTTTGTTAGAGTGGCTAGGGGTTTGTCAATTTTATTTATTTTTTCAAAGAACCAGCTTTTTGTTTTGTCAATTTTTTGAATTGTTTCCTTGGTTTCAATTTCATTGATTTCAGACCTGATCCTAATTATTTCCTGTATTTTAGTTCTTTTGGTGTTGGTTTATTCCTCTTTTTCTAGAGCTTTGAGTTGTAGTGTCAAGTCATTGATTTGTTGCCTTTTTCTTCTTTGAATAAATGAGCTTAATGCAATGAACTTTCCTCTTAGCACTGCCTTCATAGTGTCCCAGAGATTTTGATATGTTGTATCAGTTCTCATTTACCTCTAAGAATTTTTTTTAGCCTCCTCTCTGATGTCTTCTGTGTAAGGTAGAAACAGCCCTCCCCATACCCAATTTTAGCCCCCCCTTCTCTAAAACCTATGGCAGTCCCTGCCCCAGGCAGTTTCCCGCCTGAGTTTCCCTCCCAAGTTAACAAAGCCCAACTTCCCAAGTTAACCTTCAACTGCCTCAAGGGTGCTCACAATTAAGACCACCAATCATCACCTGATGCACTGACTTGAAATGACCAATCCATGGTCCGTGATGCGTTTACTGCAGGCCCTATAAATCCCATGCCCCGCACTGCCCTTCTCTCTCTCCTCTCTCTCTCTCTCTCTCTCTGTCTCTCTCTCTCTCTCTCCAAGCATCCTCCCCATGAATAAAGATCCTTTGGCTATGGAGTGTGTTGTGTCCAGTTCAGAGAAAACTTTACATTCTGTTACCCATGTATCATTCAATAGTATATTATAGAGTGTCCAGATGTTGGAGTAGCCTCTTTTTTAAAAAACTGCCATTAATTTCTCATTTCATTCCATTATGGTCAGATAGAATGCAGTGTAGTATGTCTAATCTTTTTCTATTTGTTAAGACTAGCTTTCTGGCATAACATATGATCTATTTTAGAGAAGGATCCATGTGCTGCTGAGAAAAAAGTGTATTTGCTTGTTGAAGGATGGAATATTCCATATATGTCTGTTAAGTCTAGCTTACTGATTTTTCTACTGAGTTTTGTAGAATCTTTGTTTAGTTTTTGTTTGGAAGATCTATCCAGTGGTGAGAAAGATGTGTTAAAGTCACCCAGTACTATTGTATTGTGGTCTATTTGATTCTTGAAGTTGAGAAAGGTTTGTTTGACATGCATGGCTTCCCCAATTTGGGGGGCATATATATTTAAGTTTGTTATGTCTTGTTGATGTATGATTCCCTTAAGCAGTAGGAAATGACCTTCTTTATCCCTTTTCATTAACTTTGGTTTGAAGTCCACTTTATCTGATATGAGAATGGAAACCCCTGCTTGTTTGTGCAGTCCATGTAAGTGATAGATTGTTTTCCATCCTTTCACCTTCAATCTGTGAGTGTCTCTTTCTATGAGATGAGTCTCTTGGAGGTAGCATATTGTTGAGTCTTTTTTTAAATCCAATCTGCCAGCTATGTCTTTTAATTGCTGAGTTTAGGCCATTGATATTCAGTATTATTATTGAGACATGGTTTGTATTCCCAGATGTCTTGGTTTATTCTTAGTTTTTAACTTGACTGAGTTTCTCTTTTGATTGGCCTTTCCTTTAGTGTAGCTCCTCCCTTTGCAGGTTTTCATTGTTGTTTTTCATTTCCTCCTCATGGAATATTTTGCCAAGAATGTTCTGTAGTGCAGGCTTTCTTGCTGTAAATTCTTTTAATTTTTGTTTATCTTTGAAGGTTTTTATTTTATCATCAAATCTAAAACTTAGCTGGGCGCAGTGGCTCAAGCCTGTAATCCCAGCACTTAGGGAGGCTGAGACAGGAGAATCGCGAGTTCAAAGCCAGCCTCAGCAATGACGAGGCGCTAAGCAACTCAGTGAGACCCTGTCTCTACATAAAACACAAAATAGGGCTGGGGATGTGGCTCAGTGGTCAAGTACCCCTGAGTTCAATCCCCAGTACCAAAAAAAAAAAAATCTAAAACTTAATTTTACTGGATATAATATTTTTGGTTGGCATCCATTTTCTTTCAGAGCTTGGTATATGTTTTTCCAAGCTCTTCTAGCTATAAAGATCTGGGTTGAGAAGTCTGCAGAGATCCTAACTGGTTTCCCCCTATATGTAATCTGATTCCTTTCTCTTGTGGCTTTTAAGATTCTCTCCTTATTCTGAATACTGTATTTTCATTATGATGTGCCTTGGTGTAGATCCATTGTGATTTTGTGCACCTTGTGTCCTGCAAGCCTCTTGTATTTGATCATCCAATTTGTTCTTCATGTTTGGAAAATTTTCTGATATTATTTCATTGAATAGATTGTTCATTCCTTTTGTTTGAAATTCAATGCCTTCCTCTATCCCAATAATTCTTAAATTTTCTTTTCATGTTATCCCATAATTCTTGGATGTTCTGTTCATGGTTTCTTACCATCTTCACTGTGTGGTCAAACTCTATTTTCAAGATTAAATATTTTGTCTTCATTGTCTTCACTTCTGTCTTCCAAGTGATCTAATCTGTTGGTAATGCTTTCTATTGAGTTTTTAATTTGGTTTATGGTTTCCTTCATTTTGGGGATTTCTGTTTGGTTCTTTTTCAGAATGTCTATCTCTTTATTGAAGTAAACTTTTGCTTCCTGTATTTGCCTATGTAGCTCTTTATCAAAATGATCTTGTGCTGCCTGGGTTTCTCTCTTTTATCATTCTTTAAGTCAAGAGCATTTTAATTGTGTACATCCTGAACTCCTTCTCTGACATTTCTTCTGCTGTGCTGACCATGGATTTTAATAATGTAGTATATTGGTTTGTTTGAGGCACTTTCTTCCCTTGTTTTTTCATGTTGGTTGTGGGTCTTCCCTTCTAGCACTTCAGATCTGAGGTGTTACAGTTTTTAGCCTATAGGCTTATAGATTCCCTCCAGGGTTACAAAACCTCTCCTTTAAGAGGGAGACCAATATTGACAGATCTCAATACAAATAATATATAGTTTTAAACCACGTAGCTCCTAATAGCTCCTAAATACATTTATAGCTTAGTCACAATATAGAGAAATTTTGAGTTCAATTAGCATCTACTATATAAACAATATGTTTGCACAAGGGTCTACAGTTTCTGCTGGTGGGCTAGAGAGAACCGGGGCTGGGGTGTAGGATGAGATGTTAGGGAGGTAGGAAGTGAGGATACAGTTATTAGATCCTAGAAAACATGAAAGAGGAATCCAAAAGAAGTTGGCTATTAGTAGAAGAGAAAGAGATTTGGGGAAGACCAGTAAGTAGGAAGAAAATAGAGGACAACTAATGAGGAGACATAAAAATTAAGGGGAAAAAAATATGTAAAGGTGGAAGTTATGAGACTATATAATACAACTGTAGTATACTAATCAGATATCCTTGTCCACAGTAGCCTAATGCATAAAAAATACTTGGTCTCACCAATGTGAGGATGTGAGAGCATGAAAAGAGTGAGAGAGACAGAAAAGAAAAAGAAAGAAAGAAAAAGAAAGAGAAAAAAAGGAATAGAAGGAAAAAATTAAAAATAAAAAGTCTCAATGTAAATAAACAGGATTGCTTCTCTTCTCTTCAAGTAGGTGGAGCTGCCTCTTGCTTACTGGTATCTGCCCACTCAGTTCAAAGATAGTGAAGCCAGAGTCTCACAAAGAAGACATCTGCTTCAGAGATAGGGTGAAGGGTTGGGCCGAGTGGTGGTGTTGGGTGACGTGTTTGTAGATGTAGCTCTGTGGTGTGCTGTGCTGAAGTAAAAGTGTGTCTCCAGATCTTGTCCTGTGTCCCCAGGTGTAGGCAAACAGGGAGGTTCCCCCTTGGTAGATGGAGATCCACACAAGAGCAGCACCCAGAAGTCCTGCGCAGAAGGCAGGGGTCCCGTGTGGGAGCAACGGCTAAGGGTCCTGTGTGGTGGGCAACTGGAGGTCCTGCAGGGTGTGTGGGTGCTGGAACCAAGGATCCTGTGCAGTAGCAGGTTTTGCACAGGCAATGGGTCAGAGTCCTGTGCCAGAATGCACTGCTGGGGCCCTGCGCCAGCTTGCAGCTGAGGTCCTGTGCAAAGGCTGGGGCCTGGCGACCTTGCAAGTATGCGAGTGGAGTTCCTGCATGGAGGCAGCTGTTGAGTGTCCTTTAAAAACTCACTTAGAAAGTGTTTACACTACTTTAAACCCCAGTCCTGGAGAGACTAGGAATGCTGCATCTGTCTAGGCCGCCATCTTGGAACCGATCCCCAAGTAGCTCTTCTTGGTGGAGTTTCTGTGACCTGAATGACTGAGCCAAATTTCCTCATTATATGTATTGGAAGCACCACTTACTTCTTGTCATAGTTATCACAGGTAAAGTTTTACATTTTTAAATGATGGATAATTAAAGCATTGACTGAATGAGTTTCTAAATAATTAAAGAACAAATGACTAAAAGCAATCTGACTTAATGTTGGGTGGGATGGTGAAGTCTTAGAGTTGGAAAATTTATTTGGGGATCACTGTTTCAGAGGTCTCTGTCCATGGTCAGCTGACTCTGTTGCTCTGGGGCTGAGGTGAGGCATAATATCATGGCAAAAGGGCATGGTAAAAAAAAATCTGTAAGCTCATGGCAACCCAGAGGCAGAAGGAAGAAGAGAAAGGGGCTAGGGATAGACTCGGTCCAAGGCCATGCTCCCATTTACCAACCTCCTCCAGCCATGCCCCATCTGACAATAGTCCATTGTCCAATAGTTCAATAGCCCAATAGTCCAATAGTCCATTACCACCCAATAGTCCATTTAGCTACCTATAGATAAATCCAGAAAGTGGATTAATCAACTGATGATGTCAGAGTCCTAATCATTATCTAAAAGCTCCACCTCTGAACCTTGCTGTATTGGGGACATTTTTCCAATGAGTGAGCTTTTGCGGGGACATTCCAGATCCAAACATAACATACATATGTACTCAGACATCTCTCTAAATATCTATCTCTTTCTCTGTCTCTATCTTACTTCTGCAGAACATTGGTGAGGTATTTTTAGATCTCCTTATTCTGTTTTTTGTTTGTTTGTTTGTTTGTTTTACATTTCTAGATGCCCTCGTAATTTATAAAGACAACTTTAAATATACAAATTTCAGAATGGATAAATTATTGGTATGTCTGAGCAACTGTGTTATAGCTATATGTTTCAAAATATCCATATTTTCCTTCTCTATTGTTATAGCTATTTTTTTCAAAATACTAGTTTTTTTCCAAATACTGGTTGTTTATATACAGAGTTCTTCCTTACGGATTAGAACTAACTTCAGAGGTTAGCAACCATTCTGAGTATAAATTCATCAGTAAAACAATCAATTTAACCCAAACAAATTGAGTCCTAGTACCACAAAATATAATTTATTCCTGTCATCTGTTCACATATTCTGTGTGCTATAAATCTTGTCTATTATTTTTTAACACAGTCTTTTGGCTTGAGGTCCTCTTTATCACACATGGTATAAATTGACCTAAAATATTTTTGAAAATAAAATGTAACAGAATTCCTACTGTAACCTAAATCAATATTTTCCTCCTCTTCTTTAAAAAAATATATTAATAATTTCAAATACTTCTGAAATAAATTAATAGTTTTTTAAATGCAAGAATTGTCAGAATTTACATAATGGTCTCCCTTTTTTGGATTAACTAACCATAATGATTCAGACTTGACTATGTCTTTTAGGGGAATGTTAGACTATGGCTCAACTATCAAATACCTACCAGCAAATTTCATCCCACCAGTGAAATTGCTTCTTTTTTGCTGTTCTCTTTAAAGCATACATTTTGAAAGGAGATCACATATGCATTTTGTACCAAGATTTTCAAGTTTCAGAGAATTATTATCCATTTACAGACTTATTATCATCTCAAATAGTCATCTTAAATTTACAATTTTAAAAAATAAATTATTTAAAATTATAACATCAGCAAGTACTCAGATACTAAATATCCATAACAGAAAGAATTGAAATAAATATGAAGAAACTGTATATCAAATAGATATACAAGAAACCTGTAGGTTTTCTTCCTTTTGTGATTTTTAAATAATTGATTAGGTAGATAGTTTATTGAATTTCATAATTTCTTGTATATATTAGTCATCATTTAAATATTAATATATATCATTTTTCTTTGCAAGATGTAGGTTCTTGTGCTATAGGCACTCATGTTCTTGTCACTGAGAGAGATAAATATGATAAGAGATAATATTTGTGGTTACTGTAGCAAGTCTTACTGACACAGAGAAATGGAACAAGGAATTGTAATAATTTTTTGAATAAACTAGTGAATAATATTGCCAAAATCAATTGTGTCTTCTCACCAGGCCAGAAAAGTGAGTTAAATCATGGACTCTAGAGGCCCATATAGTTATTTTGCTAAGGACTTGTCAATGAAAATCTATCCAGTTTCATCTCCTCTCAGTTTCAATATGGGGCAGTAAGTTCCAATATTTATAACTCTTTGTGATTGTTCAATTAAGATATATTGTCTCATGTTTCTACATCATTGCATAAACTATTCTCTCATCTTGAAATTCTTTCACCCTCCCTCCTTTATATGCTTTGCAAAAAAATATTTAACATTCAAAACTCACCTTAAAATGTCTGTTCATTAAAAAATGGATTGAGAATGTAGATGATAATTTTACAAATATAAACAATATATGAACCTAATGGATCTTACATTCTAAGTAGTTGTGGCAGAGTTTATTTCCCAAAGATGGATTAACAATCTCTAAAAGCCCACATACTTTTACACAATGAGCAAGAACTCACTGATCAGGGTATCTCTCCTTTTGAGAGGGATATTCTTTGTACACACTCCTTCAATCTAGGCAAGGTTGTGACTTTTGAAAAATACAGTATGCTATGTGACATTTGAAGCTGAGTAATAAAAGGAAATTCAGTTCTGACAAACTCATAAAACTCTTATGAATTATGTAAGATGTCTGACTACCCTCAGGCTACCTTGATTTGAGGAAGCCTTGGCTACATTGAGAGGCTACAGATGATAATCTGATAGATTGCTGAAATCTCAGCTGGTAGCCAAACTCAAACATCAGATATGTGAGCAAATAAACACGCAGATCATTTCAGCCCCACTCTTCAAGTCACTCTCAGCCTTGTGTCTTCCCAGTTGAATCCTAAGATATGATGTATGGAAGATAAGCCATCTGCACTCTGTATTCAAATTCCTGACATAAATAGTAAGTAAGCATAATAAAAAAGTTGTTTTTAAGCCAAAAAGTTTTAGAGTGATTTGTTATATAGCAATGATAATAAAACAAATAGTAAAATCATGTAATATTATTCCTCCCTTCTACCTAATTTTCACAAAACTTAATCTTTTTTGTATTCAACTTTAACAAGTAGAACATTCCCTCAACTAAATAAATATTGTTGATCATACACGCTAAATCAATCACTTATAGAATAAAATATTTTAAAAATTACAACACAGTTATATTTTGGTTTATTTTCTGTTATCAGGAGAATGTCATCTTATTTCTCTTGTCAATAAAAATAGCAGCTTTTCAAAGATTCAAGTTGTATCCCATTGTACTGAGTAGAACATTTATACTCAAAAACTTTGTTGAATAAATGGATGAGTCATTTCAGAATTATTTTTCCATACTGACGTCAAACAAAAGCCAGCACTAGATGATCTGAGATTATAAAAGATTATGATTAAATTATAAAGATAAATCTTGTTTATTGACTAAGGAATACATCTCTGACTGAGAATATAAAACTATGCATTAAAAAATAAATACGATATTTCTTTTCATGAAGAAGTAAGTACACTCAACCCTGTTCTTTAAATGAATGTAACTAAAAGCCCTGAATTTGTGAAGTAGCTGTTGACATACTATGAAAAAGTAATTATGGCAAGCAGATGAGTAAAGGAAATTAAGTAATGCTAATTCAATGATGAGGTTCTTATGTTTATTTTTTTTCCTTCACTAGAATCATTCCTGGAATCAAATACAACTCCAAATCCACTATTGTGTGCCATTTGTGAATAGAAAGAGATCCAAGAGATCCCCTCTTTTTTCTCATCTGAGAAGTGTTTGAGAGTGTCACTAAGGGTCAGAGGAGGTGGGGAAGATGCCCCGTTTCATTTTATTTTCTCTCCTCACTCATTTCTACCCACTTAAGCAATCACAACATAGGATAAGAGATGGCAATGATGAAATTAGTGGCGCTCAACAGGAACTAAAACTCTGAAGGAAGTTAACCCTTATATGACCAGAGAAAATGTAATCCCAATCTCACAGGGAGAACCCAATTGCTTTTTCTCTCTTTTCTCCTCCCATTTCCTGCCAACAGAGGTAGATGCAACCACTAAAAGTGCATGTCAGAGCTCCAGTTTCTAGACAGAGAGGCAAAACGGGGCCATTGGAAGCTGGCATGTATTAAGGAGAAGAGATGACCATGAGGAAGGAGCTCAGCAAAGTTAACACATACTCAAGGAATCAATAAAGAACTGATTATGAAAGAAGAATGAAATTATGGCATTTGCTGGTAAAAGGATGGAAATGAAGAATATCAGGCGGAGTGAAATAAACCAGGCTCAGAAAATCAATTAAATGTTCTCTCTTATTTACTGAAGCTAGAGCAAAGTAAGGGAGAAAAGGAGGAGGTTGGATATCCAAAAAATATAGAGAAGATCAGTGGAATAGAACAAGGAGATTGAGGGAGATAAAGGAGGGATAGAAAAGGGAAAGAAATAAAGACTGAATTTGACAAAATTATGCTATGTGCATGTATGAACATACCTCAAGGAATTTTACCTTTGTGTATATCTATAAAGCACCAATTCAAATTAAAATGAGTGGAAGGTAGACTGATAGAGTAGAAGAAACAGAATAGGATGAGGGAGAAAGGGAGAGAAGGAGGTCACTTGGGATTGAAATGGAGTAAATTAAATGCATGTATGATTCTGTCAAAATGAACCCAATTATTATAAAAAACAATACTATACCAATAAAAATAAAAAAAATAGAGAAAGCATCTTTTCAATAAATGGTGCTGACATATCCAGATAAGTTCATGCAAAAGGAGGAAACAAAAACCTTGCCTCACATCAAACACAAAAATTAACTTAGAATGTACCCACAACCTAAATGTAAAAGCTAAAACTATTAAACTTTGGGTAAAAATGTAGGTGTAAATCTTAATGATCAGATTAATAAGTAGTCTCTTAGACATGTCTTCAAAATCACAAGTAGCCAATGAAAACATAGATAAATTGGACCTCAAAATTACAAAAATGTGTACTTCAAAATAAAATATCATGAAAGTGAATAGACAACCCACATAATGGAAGAGAATATCTGAAAGTTAAATATCTGAGAAATATCACATTCAGAATATATAAAAGACTATTGTAATTCAACAAACAGTATCAAGAGAAACTAAATAAGCCAAGTACAAATATAGACAACTGATTTCAATAGACATCTCTTCAAAGATGTCTTCAAAGAAGTTCTAAAAGTAATCAGTAAGCTCATGAAATAATACTTAATAACTGTTATGGTTTGGTTATGAGGTGCCACCCAACAGCTCATGTGTGAGACAGTGCAAGAAAGTTCAGAGGAGAAATTATTCAGTTGTGCCTTAACCCAATCAGTGAATTAATCCTCTGATGGGTATTAACTATGTGATAGCTGAAGTGGTAGGGTGTGGCTAGAGGAGGTGGGAATTGGGGGCGTGGTTTGGGGTATGTATTTTGTATCTGGTGAGTGGAGTCTTTCTGCTTCCCAATCATGTGAGCCGCTTCCCTCCACTACACTCTTCTGCCATGATATTCTGACTCCCCTCCAGCTTTGAGGAATGCAGCCAGCTGTCTATGGACTGAGACCTCTGAAACTGTGAGACCCCAAATAAACTTTTCCTCCCCTACAATTGTTCTTGTTGGGTCTTTTAGTCACAGCAGCAAAAGAGTTGGCTAAGAAAAAAAAATCATCATTAGCCACTTGGTAAATGCAAATATAACTGCAACTTCTTACAAACTAAAATGTCTATGATCAAAAGACAATTCATTTTGGTCAGGATGTAGAAGAAATGGTAACTCTTACACGTTGCTTAAGAGAAAGTAAAATAATGTCAATAATTTTGAAGAAACAATATGCAAATTCCTAAAATTCACACATGGCACTACCATATGACCCAGAAACTCCACCCCTGGGCATATAGACAGGAGAATTGAAAACATTTGCTCATATCATACTTTACACAAATGTTTATAGCAGCAATGTTCATAGTACGCAAATACTGGAAACATTAACTGATAATAACTACTAATATTCCATTGTATGTATGTACCAATGTAGCATTATTAGTCAATTAAAAAATAAGGTAGAGCCGGGCGTGGTGGTGCACTCTTGTAATCCCAGCACTTTGGGAGGCTGAGACCGGAGAATCACGAGTTCAAAACCAGCCTCAGCAATGGTGAGGTGCTAAGCAACTCAGTGAGACCCTGTCTCTAAATAAAACACAAAATAGAGCTGGGGGATGTGGCTCAGTGGTTGAGTACTCTTGAGTTCAATCCTCAGTAACAAAAATAAAATAAGATACTGCCAGGAATGGTGGTGCATGCCTAAAATTCCAGCAACTTGCAAGGCTGAGGCAGGAAGATCAAAAGTTCAAAGCCAGCCTAAGTAATTTAGCAAGGACCTAAGCAACTTAGTGAGATCCTGTTTCAAAGCATAAATAAATAAATAAGGCTAGAGATGTAGATCAGTGGTTAAGCACCCCCTGGGTTCAATAAATAAATAATAAATTGAAAATAACGAATAAATAAATAATTTAAAAAATAGTGCTTGTGGGTATAGCTCAGTGGTAAAGCACCTCTGAGTTCATTCCCCAGTACCTAAATGAATACAGTATTGAGACATCCTACAACATGGGTGAACTTTAAAAACATATGCTAAGTGAAAGAACCAAGGAAAAGGCCATACATTTTAAGAGTCTTTTTATTTGAAATGTTCAGACTAGGCAAATCCATAAATAAATTCAGTATATTAGTGTTATTCAGGTATGGTTGGAGGAAAGATGGGGAAGGACTTTTAATAGCTATATGGCATAATTTGGGGTTGATGAAAATATCCTGAAATTAGAACATCTAATTCTATGTTTATGATCATAAACCATATGTTGTATAAGTTTGTGGTTATGGTTGCACAAGTTTGTGTATAGGCTAAAAATCTGTGGGTTTACTCTTAAGAGAGAATTTTACTGTATGTAATTTACTGAATAAAAAAGAAAGTGAAACAAGCACTTGGCATGGAGAGAGATTCATGGCATCATATTAAATGACATGAATAGATTATAAAACCATATATAATTTTATTTTGTATAAATTGTACATATACACACATATGTAAGAAGGTATATGGCTATTTTGTATCATTATGTCAATAAAGGTTTTGTCAAGGAAGAGACAAAAATCTAATGTCATTCTTCTGCATAAGGATATCCAGTCTTGCCAACATCATTTATTGAAGAGGCTACCTGTTCAAATTGTTCCATAGGTTTGTGTTTTGTTTTAGTCAGCTTTTGTGTCACTCTGATCAAAAGACCTGACAAGAACAATGTAGAGAAGAAAAAGGTTATTTTGACTATGGTTTCAGAGGTTCGGTCTATAGCTGGCCAACTCTGTACTCTGGGCCCAAGATGAGCCAGAACATCAGGGCAAAAGAGCATAGTGGAGGAAAACAGCTCAGGACATGGCAACCAAGAAGCAGAAAGAGAGAGAGAGTGTTCCACTTACCAAGGACAAAATATAGACCCCAAAGGCATGCTCCTAGTGACCTACTTCCTCCAGCCTCGCACTGTCTACAATTACTGCCCAGTTTATCCATATGAGTAGAATAATACACCAATTAGGTTGTATTTCTCATAATCTAAGCATTTCACCTTTGACAATTCTTTCATTGTCTCACACATGAGCTTTTAGGGGACACCTCATATCTAAACCATAACACTGCTGTTTTTATGTCAATACTATGCTGTTCTAATGACTACAGCTTTGTATTTTGAAGTCAGGTAGTGTGATTCTTCTACTCAAAATGGCTTAAAGACTTAAATGTAAGACCTGAAATTATGAAACTACCATAAGAAAGTATGAGAGAAATGTTTCAGGACACTGGAATGAAGTAGAATTTTTTTTGAAATAACTCCAGAAGCACAGGAAGCAAAATTAACTAATACAATTATATCAAACTAAAAATCTACACAATAAAAAATCCACAGAACTAAAAGAGGATCTACAGAACAAGAGAAAATATTTGCAAATTAAACATCTGATTAGGAAATAATATCTAGAAATTTATAAGAAATCCGTACACCTTAATGTTAAAGCAAAAAAGCAAGAAATATAATTAATAAATGGGCTAAAGAACTGGAGACATTTCTCCAAAGCAGACATTCAGTCATGCAAGTGAACAACAGATATATGAAGAAAATGTTCAATATCACTAAGCACCTTGAAAAATGCAAATGAAAATCACAATGAGATATATCACCATACTCCAGGTAGAAAGGCTATTATCAAAAATAAGAGCCAGGTGAGGTGGCACACACCTTTAATCCCGGCGGCTCGGGTGCTTGAGACAGGTACAATGTCATAGCTAAAAAGTAGGAATAATTTCTGGTGTTCAAAGGCACAGTAGAGTAAATACAGCTAATAATAGTGCATTATATAAGCCAATTCCAAAAAACCAAAGGTCAAATGTTCTCTCTTATAAGTGGGTGCTGATTCATAATGGGGAGGCATGAGAAGCATTAAGGAATTTTTTTAAAATAGAAGAACTTTGATTAGGCAAAGAAGGAGAGGAAAGGGGCATTGGGGCAGGAAAGATGGCAGAATGAGATGGACACCATGACCCTAGGTACATGAATGACTGCACATATGGTATGACTCTACATTGTGCACAACCAGAGAAATGAAAAGTTGTGCTCCATTTGTGTACAATGAATTGAAAGGCATTCTGTGGTCATGTATAACTAGTTAGAACAAGTTTTTAAAAAGAAAAGGAAAGAATACATTATATAACTCAAAATAGCTAGAAGAGAAAAATTTGAATGCATTTACTGTAACAAAATGATAAAAGTTTAAGGCAGTGAATATGCTAATTATCCTTATTTGATCATTATCCATGCTACACATGAATCAAAACATTACATTTTACCTCAAAAAAAGTTAACAAACACTAATAGCATAGAAAAATATGACTAAAGAAAAGTGGGGACAAAGTAAATGTGTATAATTTACTGTCCTCCTGAAGTTCAATTTTATTACTGCTCCATAAAGATTACTCAGGTATTACTTAGTAATTGAGCACAAATATTCATTACCATTTAAAGTAAACTATTGACCACATGCTTCACGTTAATAGTCAAAATATTGTTAAAATTGAAAGGATAATTTGATTATTTTTGGATTAATTACTATGTGCCAGACTCTATTTGATACTATGTATATATATTCTATAGTATAGTTGTAGTTTTGACCAGAATTTGTGTTCTAATACTAACAAAATCTTATTTTAAATGTTACCTATTATACATTTTATACAAGTATTACTTGGCTAAACCAAAAATATATCTTGGAGAAAAAAACAGCCTTTTAAATAAATAGTGCTGAGAAAACTGGATAGCTATGTGTAGAAAAAAAGTATTAGAAGAAACATAGGGTCAACACTCCATCGTATAGGTGCCGAAACCAACTACCTTAACAAGACTCCCAAACCACAAGAAATAAAACCAGAACCAATAAGTGGAATGCCATCAAACAGAAAACACTTCTGCACAGCAAAGGAAATGATTAAGAACTTGGAGAGCCTAAAAAAATGTGAGGAAATCTTGAGCAGCTACTCCTCTGATAGGAGATTAATATCCAGACTATACAAAGAACTCAAAAAACTTAACGCCCTCCCCCAAAAACCAAATAGCCCAATCAATAAATGGACAAAAGGGCTAAGCAGAAACCTCTCAAAGGAAGAAACACAAATGTTTAACAAATGTATGAAAAAGTGTTCAACATCTCTAGTAATCTAGTAATCAGGGAAAAGCAAATCAAAACTACTCTAAGATTTCATCTCACTCTAGTCAGAATAGCAATGATCAAGAATACAAATGACAATAAATGTTGGAGAGGTTGTGGAGAGAAAGGAAGACTTATACATTGTTGGTGAGACTGCAGACTAGTACAACCACTCTGAAAGGCAGTATGGAGATTCTTCAAAAAACCAGGGGTGAAACCACCATATGACCCAGCTACTGCATATAAATATCATTTTAGTTGTGTGTGTATAATATATAATATATATTATGCATATATATTTTGCCCATATATATGTACATATGCATAAATATAAAGTTACTAAAGAAGACTTCTCTGAGGATAGATATAAAAATCTCACTATTATCACAGATTCAAATATGCTCACATTATAAAGGGCTGTCAAATATTGTTTCATTGAGTGGCATAAGGATAATGAATGCATTGCAATGAAGAGAAAAATTTAGGTATATTCGTTTACATTGTTTCTGATAATATCATCAAACAATATCACTTTGCAGTGTACACCATGAGAACCAAAATTCTTTAAAGCTTCTACCAAATAATATACTCCCTCCCCTCCTTTTCATCATCATCTTTTGTAATGGCTCAGTAGTTTGGAAAAGAACACTCTTACTAACGACATCTTAACTTGTAACCTTTTAGAATATTTGTTCTTATTCAACAGGGTATATTCCATAACACGATAGCTAGAAATAGACTAGCCCAAATTTTTTTGTGGTGCTAGGGATTGAACCCAGGGTCTTGCAAATACTAGACAAATGTACCACCACTGGGCTAGATCCTAAATGCTTTTCAAAATATTTAATTTGGAATTATCAAAGAAGTAATTCAATTTGAATATATGAAGATAGAAAAAATGAAAATTATTTACTTTAAGTGTATAATGATCTTTTTAAAGAAAAGGAGGGAAACAGGTTTATCATAATGGGTTTTTTGGTGTGAATACTGTATTAATGACTAAAAATATCATTTTAGTTGTCAAGAAGACTTATGACCACACATTTAAAGCCACACAATATTCCAAGCTAGACTTCATAATTTCATGTTTAAAATAAATTTATATTGTAATTCATATTTGGGGGATTTAAATTGTTTTAAAATATTTCAATTTAACAAATTATGTATAAAAGCAACACAGATTATAGGTTTAACCCAAAAATACATGGGTGTTGAGAAGGGCAGAGAAAGTGTGTCTTAATTATGTGTTCACAGTTCCTTTTATATGTTAGTTATCAATATTTTTTGCTGATACATGAAAGAATGATCAGTGTATTAAATATCTGTTATTGTGTAAATAATTACTTCAGAACTTAATGACTTAAAAAACACATGTGCATTAGCTCATATTTCTTTTGAATACAGAATCCTGGGATGGTTTAGCTGAGTCCTCTTGCTCTCAAAGCTGTAATTCAATTGATGGTTAAGGGTAAGAGTCTTATCTGAAGGCTCAACTGAAAACGTAGCCTTGTGCATGGCTATGTGGTTGTCAGCAATTCAGTTCTTTAGAGTTTCTTGATATGTAAACCTAGGTTCCTAATACCCTCAATTTTTTGCTATGTGAATTTCTCTAATATGGCAGATTGATTCATCAAACTGTATGAGCTGAGAAGTCAATAGAGAATATTTGATAGTTGGATGGAAATTCACACTCTTTTATAACTTAACCACAGAAGTTATAGCCCTTTAAAATTGTAGTGAATGTCAGCATGTCACTAGCTCCATTTCACATCAAGGGAAGAGTATACATAAGCTTACTAGTGAATATCACTAGTAAGAAATCATTGGTGATATCTCAGATGTCTTCCTACCACAAATATACATAAGATATACTGAAGAAAATCCTTACCATCCTAAAATATTTAAAATTCTAATTAAAGAGTCAAAATAAGTTCAAGCGGAAATAAAGCATAAATTATGTGCTATGTAATCTATGACATAAATGTACTAAAATTTTGACTTATAACTTATAAAAAAGCATTTAAAATCTGTAAGTTTAAGCAATACAAAAACACATGACATTCCATTTTATTAGGACAGGATTTGCAAATTATTGTGTACTTTTTTAAAAGGGAGAGTGTTGCTCATGCTTCAGCCTGAGCGTATAGATAATATGGTTAATTATATTTTCTTAGTTATTAGTATACTAGTGGAAAGATGTAATATGGTTTCCCCATCTCTTATGGTAAAAATTATAGACTTAGACATGATGTATAGAGAGATAACACATATTAAATTTACTTTCCATTTACATAGGTCTGAAATCACACATCAAACAGAATAGAAGTAAGAGAATCATGGCTTTAACTAGCTCATAGATGAGCAGATGTCTCTGCTTAGAAAGTCTGTTTCAAGCAAAAAAAAAAAAATCTTAAGATTCCATTTTCTATTTCAGACCCAGCAGCCTTCTTTCTCTATGCAATCCTAATAGAAACCAGATCTTCCATCGAAAGTAGTAGACTCTAATTTCTTCTACAGAACTCCGAAAAATAGCTTGGCTATAACAAGCTCACAGTGATTACTCACCAAAACTAATTAATGTAAAATGTAACAGATTGAAACCTGGAAGTTTGTTACCCTGAGCTGCCTTGAAAGTCAGCAAGAAGGCCATCACCAGATGTGCTCCTTCAAACTTGAAACAGAACTGTGAGCCAAAATAAACCCCCTTTTCAATAATGTACTGTCTGTGGCATTATGTTCTTACCAGGAGAAAACAGACAAAGACAGATGTAGATGATTTTTGCACCAAAAGAAGGCCAGATATTTTCATGGATTTTTTGATGAGCCCTTAGATTATAAAGTGCTCAGGAACAGAGGAAAAATAGCCATATCCTGCAGCACTCAGTACAAAAGTCAAAGGAAAATACATAAGAATCTTCCTTAGGAAGCAGCCTCATGTTTGTGTTGTCTGTGGTGATTGAATATCCCCAGTATCCCATTGGTCACATTGAATCAATATCCTTAATTTTAATATCTTGGTTTGATGATTTGTTGATAATTTAAAAATTGATCACTTCATTTTTATAGTTGCATAAAAACTATAAGCTAAAGAAACATTTTTATATATTTCAACATATTCAAGTAGTATTTAATTAAAACAATTGAAGGCCAGAAAGAGAGATCAAAGTATCTTTCTTTTATTTTTAAATTGTCCACACAACAACCAGGTTTTGGAATCATGACTTTAAAGATGTACAAATGCAGGTTGGAGATGTTGCTCATTTGGTAGAATGCTTGCCTCGCATGCACAAGGCCCTGGGTTCAATCTCTAGCACCACAAAAATAAAACAAAACAAAACAGATGTACAAATGCTGCTAATGTGTTCCCCTTATCAAGAGAATAATTTCAAGCATCATTCTGCCAAAACAAACTTGTATATATAAATGAAAGCAATACTGAGACATTTTCCCTTACCTATCAGATTGGCAAAAGTTCAAAGTTTGACCACTCACCTTTCTGTGATGATATGAGACTGTCTTACATTGCTAATAGACACTGAAAAATGTTACATCTTTATAGAAGGATATCTGGCAATATTTGAAATCATAAAGTGATCCAGCAATCATGCTTACAAAAATCTGCTCCATAGGTATACTTGCATGTGCACAAATTGACAAGATTAAAAGGACAATCTAAACATGCAGGTCAACTAAAGGTGAATCATTGAATTGTAAAGGAGTGAAAAGGAGTTATTTTAATTTGCTCCAGGGATATTTGGCAAAAACTGGAGATATTTTGGTTTTTATAACTGGAGAGAGGGTGTCACTGACATCTAATGAGTCAAGGTCAATAATGCTTCTAGGCATCTTACAATACAGAGTACAGATGACCACAACAAAGAAATTTCTGGCTCCAAATATCAATAAGGCTGAGGGTGAGAATTATAGATCAATTATATAAGAAACTGTTTTACACACACACACACACACACACTACAATACTATCTACAATTCGTCTGTCATGCTTTCAGATTTTGGAACATTTTTTTCAGTACAAGAAAAATTTATGGTTTAGGATTATTTTTCTTTGGTTCTGTTGTGATAACCATTTAGATGCTTAAATATAAGTTAAATATTTTAATTTTTAAGACATCTCAAGAGAAGGAAAAACATATTTAAGTGCCAAAACAAAAAAATTCTAAGCATCCTTACTGTTCCTTACTTAGCTTTTGGTGACCCAGAACTAATAATCTAATTTAAAGCATGTGTATCTGATGAAAATCTAATTATATGTTTCTAGTTTCAAAGCTCTAAGTGATACTACATTATTATATCAGTCTTCTGTGACCATTCTAAAACTTGTTTATAGAGGATTTTTTAACAAATGTTGCCTAAATGAAGTGACAACTGCTCGAGGCAAAGAGGTGATACACCATAACCATAAAATTGTGAAAGCTGCATGATTTATGTATGTGATCACTGAATATGGAGCTCAAAGTCTTTTCAAGTGTCTATTAAAAACAGCCAAACAACACATAAAACATCATAAAAGTACAACTGTATATGAAAATACTGTACTGTGATAACTAACATGCAAAGTTTACATTTACTTCTCAAAATGTGCATACATTTTATATTTGAAAAAAATAAGAGCCTTTATCTTTGTGTTTCTCCCAAAATGGATTGTACAGGTACCTATTATTTTAGCATACAGTTTTCCTTTCCTCCATGTACAAGTATTTTGAAATAGAGAAAACTTCTGTTTAAAAAAGTGACAACAATTCCTTCATTTTCTTCTCTTTCTTCTTTCTGGTTCTTTCCATTCCCCTTAGTCTAACATTCTCATTAGACATAGCAAGCTACATCCAGAGATGCAAATATTGTATGCATTTCTACTTAATTATCTACTGTATGGTATTTTCAGAATGAAACTAGAGAATGAGAAACTAATTTTAGTTTTGGAAGTTTTGAACCCTCTGTGGGGATCTCTCACTATGTCTGTAATATTTCTGATTTTAATAATATCCACTGGTACATAATAAAGATATGACTACCAGCTGACTGGCAGGAATGAGGCAAATAGGAACCATGTGAGTATACATTTCATACTACATATATTCCCTTGTCTGGAACTTAAATATATTGGCTATGAGCCCCTAAAAATAGAGACAGAGTTACCTTTGACAAAAACCATTATTAGCTGATGTTCTACATTGTTTTAAAGCTGATCTATGAGAATCTAAGTATTTTATATAGAAAACCATATTCCCATGTAAGAAATATGATTTTGTTATGTTTCTAATTTGGAGAGAATCTATATTATGCTTTTATGTGAGTTGGGCTGATAAAAGCTAAGTCAGTGAATTTTCATGTGGTTTGAGGTTGAACCCATCTTATATGAAAAACATACTAATGGTTTTAAGAGAATAAATGCAGTTTTCTAAAATAAGTATATTTTTAAATGTACTTTCCAATAGTACATGTTTCAACTTCAAAGTTATAAATCAACAGTTCTTAGTAATACTATAACAAAAACTTATAATACTGGAGAAAATTTCTTCCCTTTTTCAGAAAAACCTTAATAAGGCATTCAACTTTATGAAGTCAATAGTCAGGATAAATACATATTTTACAGACCTCTGAGTTTTTAATTTCCATTGTACAACATATATTAACACAGACTTGTCTTCTCAATGTACCTGCCATTTCAATTGTCTTCTATTCAATGAAGATTTTCATGAAACACAAACAGCTATGATTTTACCTCAGTTGAGCTTTTCTAGCTATGGTGAAACTCATGAATACAAAAGAGATCCTTTTTTTTTAAACCACAACCAGCATCTAAACATAATTTTAAAACACGTTTTTTTCATCATTTATACTTGTATTTTTGTTTTTTATTCATTCACAAAAATATTGAGAGCTTTCATTGAAATGAAAATTACTCTTCCTCACACAGCTTACGATGAAGAGAAGAGAACTAATATTAAGCTGCCAATGTCACAACTAGTTTTTTTAATGTTGTATTTTTGCAGTACTGGGGTTGAAACCAGGACCTTGCACAAGATAGGTAAATGCTCTACCACTGAGCTACATCCCCAGCACTAGTTTTTAAACTGTTACTGTAATAACTACTACCATGACGTGGTAAGAAGATAATACAAGCATAGCTTCTGGCAACATGACTGCTAAGAATTTCCAAAGAGATGAATACACCAAAATTGAAGGGTGATGAAGTTGAGCTGGATGTACAGAGGGATAAAATGCCTTCTAGGCATTGGTACAGCCTGTGGGAATTGTACATGGTGGAAACCAGCTCACCCATTTGAAGAATAGCTAATGCAGGTGGAGCAGAGGGAGTGGGAAGAACTTATCTAGACATGAAGTAGGCAAGGTAGGAAACTAGAACTGTAAAGGCCGGGGGGAAGATTTGGGACTTCTAAGAACAAGAGGAGGCTACACAATATTTCAAGAATGAAAGTTACTTGCTCTTTTAATGGTAAATTAAGTGAAAACGATTAGGAAAGAAGTTAATGAAATTTCTGCATTAGCTCAGGTGGTTTGCAGAAAGGTGAATGGAAGATGAACAATAATATTAGGAAGTACCCTAATGTGTCCAAAGTCCATGAAAAGTCATTCCTGGCAACTAAAATCATTGAGCTTACCACTGCAGTATTGAATTTATATCCTTAACAAATATACAAAACATTTTAATCAAAGAGTTTCAAAGAATTACTGATTATATATATATGTACATGTATACACATACATATGTATTATATATATATATTTATATATGTTTGTGTATTAAACAAAAATAATGATAAAAATTATTTGGGTTGACAGGATATTGTACTGAACAAAAGGGTATATATCCTAGCTAGCATTTCCCCTGCTCAGGTCAACTGAATACCTGAATTATATTGCCAACAAATCATGCAGAGGAAGCTATGTTAGCCAAGAATTTCTGATAGTTTGGTGAATTTTCTCAGAATGATGATTGAGTTTTAATCAATATGACAAAATAGCAATAATTTTTAAAAAATTATTTAAATATGATTTTCAAAACTATTGAATATAACAAATATTTACAAACTCAGTGTCCATTTTAACCTGCATTTTATAGCAAACTGCAGAAATTGTTATCTGTTTTTCTCTAAATATGAAGTTATCTCTGATTTAATAAGGAGTACATACTTTTTTGGCAGGAGAACAAAACAATCATATAAGAAATAAATGGGAGTCACTGAAGTCACATTTTAAATATGATAAAAATTATAAGATATTCGAGGACAATAGGGTCTGATGGATAAAATATCATAAGCTCCTATCTTGACACATCTAATTTAAAAAAATAATATCTGCACTTTCTTATTATTTTTTGAAATTGAATATGTTTTGGAGAATATTTCATTTACATGTTTCTATTTTACTTTCTTAAGGTCATTTAGTAGATCAGACATTTTGATTAGCTTAAAATAACTGTGTCTGCCTCTGATATGACTGCCAGAACAGTAAGTAACAAAATGAAAATTGAGAGAAGAAAGCAGCCACATATCTGCTGCTCTTCTTATCTATTTTTTAAACAAGATAACAGAAATAAAAAATAAAGGGTGCTCTTGAAACATAAATACTTTATCTGAGCTTTTAGCAAGTAGCATCCAATTTCAGACTCTATCCATGATTTAGCACCATATTTTTTTCACTTTCTTTTTAGTGCAATTCTGAGAAACTTCACATAGTGGCATTGAGAAAATCTTAAACATGAATTGTCAGTAACTGAAGATGAAAAATGAGCCCTGTAGTACATCACTATCACATAACACTCAACTAGAGCTTTAAATGACATTAATGGTGAGAGCTAATACTTATGGAACGTTCACTGAAAACTAGACTATTTCTAAGATTTACATGTGCATTTATACATTTAATACCAAAAAATATCCTATGAAGCAGATACAATAGTATCTTCACAGTAGAGTTGAAGAAACTGTGGTTACAGTGAGGTAAAGCAATTTTCCTAATGTCCTACAAGACTAAAAGGAAGAATCCAAGCTGTCTGATTTTAGACTTCACATCCCAATGTCTGAGGCCTCTCCAGAACGTGTCATTAGCATCACGGTCTGGAAGTGTGCAAGATATAACCCGTGCAGAGGCATATGGTGGTCCTCAGAGTCAGAGGGAAAGGAACCAATAATAGCAGTGGAGAAAAGATAGCCAATGAGGAGATAAATTAATAAAGCTATTCATGAAATCAGCAGCAGAAAGTGTTCCAACTTGATCAACTGGTAAGCACTGTTGATAGGTAGAACAAACTCAGAACACAAATCTGATCATTGCTTTAGGCATGCTGGATGCTACTGATCAAGTCTCCTCAAGGGTAGTACTATCAAAGTGGTAGTACAGAAGTTTTAATAAAGTGAATTGATCAGAGGAAACAAGTGAAGAAGAGCACGGTAAAGAGTCAAAGACTGGAAGCCAATGAGTGGGTCACAGAAAGATCAATGACATGTTCCTCAGGAGCAATTTGCAATTACAGATCAAACCCAAAATGGGAGTTTACATATGCCATGCAAACAAAATACAGGAAGAGGACTGACCTAGGATGAGATGAGACCAGTACGACACATACATCAGCAAATCAGTCGCAAAAACCATCAGATGGCAGGTCAATCAAAGGCCTCAAACTACAGAATACCTGAGGGAGAAAAGCAGCCAGTAAAATTACTCCTATAGACAAAGTCTCATATAGAAAGTCACTGAAATAACCCTTAGATAGGCACAAAGAATATCTGGACTTAGGAAGAAGAAATACAAGTGAGAGAAGTTTGCATGCAGAGAATAATTTGTAATCATGTACAATGAATATTGGGCTAGGGATGTAGGTGGGTGGTAGGGTGCATGCAAAAAGCTCTGGGTTCAATGCCCAGCACCTAAAACACAAAACAAAACCGATACAGTAAACACAATCTAAAAATTCAAGGAAAATTATATCCTGATAGGGCAACTGATTTAAATTGCACAGGTGCATAAATAATACATGTTGGATACATGTCCTTTGAACAGCTGGAGCAATGAGCCTGTGCTTTGTTAATTTTGGCATCCCTGAGGCTGAACATAATATCTGGCAGCTAAGATGTTCACTAGATTGTTATTGAATGATGAAGATATTAAAGTGATCAATCTTGGTTAACCTAATGGTATGTGCAGGGAGTGGAGGTGAAGAGGGAGTACAGAAGTCTTGATATTTTCATTTAATGAAGCTTGATTGTTTTATTGGACGGGGTGAAGATGATAATGACATTGAAAGGAGGCTGATGGAAAGTGAACATGGGGATTTTTATCTCCTACTTGTCAGATTTATATAAAGAAGCCGATTCACTCACAAGAAGGGGCAAATATGGGGGAAGAAAACTTTTCAGGTTTAATATACCCCGTCTATCATGACTTGCCTTGAGAGGAATAGTAAAATATCTGATTAGTGAATTTGGTTTAAAAAATGGAACATGAGCAGATGAATGGACCCTTCTCTTTCTTTATTAATATCTTTAATCAAGGAATCTATACTTTTGCACCGTCCCCCCTCCATATATGTAAGTTGTCTGTCCTTGTAGGAAGTCTGCAGCCTGCCAGTTTGGGGCAGTATTGATGGTATCAATAAGTCCAATGTATCCAAAGTTCCAGGTCACTTTCCAATTCATCCTTATAAATAATTAAGCTGACATTTTCATCCCCATCTGCCTTATTTCTACATCTACTTTTGAGTTGATTTTAAATTCACATGAGGGAAGACAAGTGTGTCACTTCTAAAACCCTATCAGACTCCATGTTAAAGAGTAAAGTGCTTTGATTTCTAACAAGAGATTCAAGAGACAACAGAAAGTAAAAAATGGCAGACAGCACAACTCTTTGGGCATTATTTAATTTGCTGAGTAAATTGCAATTAAATTACACACAAGGGGAAAACAGCTGGTTTGCCTTTGTGTGTAATAAGGAATAAAATTGTACTTGGATTTGTGGTCAAGCTTGTCCTTTAGGCAAGAATGTATGGAATATAGAGAATGAAGCCAAGTTGATGGCAACCTCAAAGTAAGGGCAAGAAAAGGAACTAAGTTATCACTAGATTCCTTTAAGAAAAGGGAAGAAAAAGAAAAGATCAGAAAAGGGAAAGATTATCTGGTTTTATCAAATTTTCAGGCATAAAGATAGTGAAAAATATTAAAGTTGAAACACAACTTTTGTCAGAACAAAAGAGAACATTCACAAATTCAAGTATCTTTAGCCAAAAAAAAAAAAAAATGATGATCTTGTTGAATTTGGTAGCATGAAGCAGAGTTCAAAAAGGTAGTTTACAAGAAATGATAAATGAAGATGGGCCTGGAAACCTTGACCATATAGTTATTTTCAGCATTATTATTTTTTATGATGAAAAGTAATGAAGCAGTAAAATTAGAGCCAAATCAAAAGTGTACTTTCAAGAGCTATTTGAGATTATTTTCCTAATGTGCCTTTCAAATTTCCCAAAATGATTTTGGTAACTTACCTATAGCTCTTGCTCATCTGGAGGAAAGTGAATTTATTTTTTAGGTAGTAACTTTTAATTAATTTGTATTATCAGATTTAGAATTTCTTTAATTTAAAATCTGAAAAGAGTATGTGGTAGTAGTGAGAATATATAAAAATGTTTCCTCAACACAAACATCTCATTATACTTTCCTTTATACATAGAATTATTGTCTTTTATCAGGGTAGTTTTCAAATAGAAATAAAGGTTTGAACACTTATTCTCATTTAATTTTCTACGATCAAAATTAATCAACCATAAAACTTCAGTTAAGTACATCAAGATGACACAAAACAATCTTTTCACATCTGAATAAGAGTGACCATTCCTAGAGACCCATAAATATCATTTGCCTGCTTATTGTTCGATTTTAATCATGAAATACTTAAGAAATTTATGATATCCGTACAATTTAGCAGTTAAGTGTAACACATTTGAACTCTGAGGTTAATCCACTATATTAACTGTGTCCCTGATTTGCCTAATAACTAGTTTTTGCTATAGGTTGAAGTAAGAAACGTGTACAGGTTTTAATTTATTAAACATTTTATTTCCAAAATTCCTCCAATTGTTTTGCAAAGCAAATTCTGGATCTAGGTTATAATAACATTATAAAGGTAAGTGAGGTTGGTTTCTATCTGTTTAATTTTAAGTTGAATGAATAATTCCATAAATTAAATAGTAATTGAAAAAGTTGACAATAGCATATTCTACTCTTTCCATGTGGTTATTTTCCGGTTTTATTATTAATTTAAGTCTCATGCAGTTAACTTTGTCTTACCTACAACTGTAAATTTAAAACATTTAAATAAAGGAAATAGCCATCTGTTAAAAGTAACATCATTAAATTTAATTGTACAGCCTAAGAAATATTGTCTTCTTATCTCATAAAACACATATTACCAATATCAGCTGCTAAATAAAAGAAATATAACTTGTGAGATAGTTAGATATATATATATATATATATATATATATATATATATATATATAATTGATATTCATTTCATAATACTTTGTCCATATTTTTAAAAATAATTACTTTTGTCTCATCCAGTGAAGATGAAAGAATTATTCTGACAGTATTTTGCACTCTTTTTTTCTTTTTTTGGTACTGAGGATTGAACCCAGGGGCGCTTAACCACTGAGCCAGCCCTTTTTATGTTTTATTTAGAGACAAGGTCTCAACTGAGTTGCTTAGGGCCTCTCTAAGTTGCTGAGGCTGGCTTTGCACTTGCAGTCCTCCTGCCTCAGCCTCCCAAAATGCTGGGATTACAGACATGTGCCACTGTGCTTAGCCTTTTCCATTCTTTTAATTGAGAAATATTTAATAGTTCCTGAGCCTCTACCTTGTGTGTGTGTTTAGACTATTGCTTACAAGCAATAGGACCCCAGTTTGAACACTACTGCAGGACAGCATCGATTTCATGAAGTGACCAAAAAGGTCAACAGATAATGATTGAGCCAGATATATAATGATGAATAAGAAGAAAAAGCTAATCTGCAAAAGGAAAAGAATGAAACACACATTCGGAGAAAAACAAATTATAAAAGACTCCCCAGCTTTGCATGTTAAACTTCAATGTCTGTGTTCTGACTGCAAAAGAGTAGGGAAGGGACTCATAACCCACCCTTGATCAGTGCCCACCTGGAACAATAAGCAATGTCCAGGTGAACAGATGATTGAAGCAATATCATAAGAAAATGTGAATAATGGTGGTAGCATACAGAATAGAATGGTGGAGATGTAGAATGGCCTAAACAGATTATCTCTTGGATATTTACCATATTGGAAAAACAAATGATAAATTCATAGAAGTAGCCAGTTAAGCCAATTAATTAAATGGTATATTTGAAGCCCAGGGTATAGCTTAAAACCACATAATTATCATAATTATAGATGACCATTTATAACCTATAAAACTGGCTACTTAATTTGTTACAACCAATATGTTATTTGGGAAATAATGGTGAGCAGTACTATAGGGGAAAAAATGTGACACAATCAAATTGAACAGAAAATCAAAGGGAGCAAAAGAGAAATGGAAACAACCTTGGCTGACTGACCATTCTGTCCCCAAAATTTTGCGTTATGCTGGGGTCCTTTTAGGACTAATGTGTTTGAACATTTTGTTTGGATTTTTGGTAGTTAAAAGACAAAGCAACTGGGCAGAGGTTAGGCCTGATCACAAAATGAAGAACTCAACGCCTTCTACCTCACACCTAGACTGTTTGCACATTTATGTCACCTGTTGGCAGACGCATAGGCATCTATATTTGTGATTGTTGTCTGACTATTCTTGGGAAAATGGACTAGGGAACTTAGCAAATAGAAAGACATTGCAGTAGCCCATACAAAAGGTTATAGGATACTTAAAAGGTACAAACATGATCCTTGCTAAAAGATAATCCTTGAGCTACATGCAATTCCTTCCATAGCTGTTCTATGTGACCTTAAATAAATCATCATCTTTACAATTGAGCTTCCTCATGTGTAAAATCTAAATATACTAATTATCACAATGATTGTGATAATTCAATGAAACAATGCTGTAATTATTATAAAATATAAGTCACATCATTTCATGGAACTTAGGAACTACTCAGAAAAGAAACTGGCATTGATATTAATGGGTTTTAATTTGGTGAATGGGTATGATACAAAACATCAGCTGGAAGATAAATATTTAATTTCAGGTAGATAGTGAATGAAAACTATAGAAAAAGAGAATACTCAGCTCATGGAAACAGGGGGCTCCAGAGGGATAGTTAGTAAAGTTTTTCACCCAGCATCCTAGTTTGCCCACAACTTTTCCAATTTTATCACTGGAAAGTTCTGTGTCATGGGAAATGTCTCAGTTATGGGCGAACTGGGATTATTAGCCAGCCTAGTCCCAAATCATCATGTGGAGCTTAAAGAAGATGTATAGTTTCAGTAGAGGATTTGACACACTGATCAGAAAATAACTGGAGCTCTATCCTAAAGAGGGTGGACACTAGTCTCATTATGAGAAAGAAAAGGCAGGGGATAAGGAGGACACATGAAAGGAAGAGTTTATATTATTATTGGATTCCCAGCCCCCCCAAAATATTTGACATATGGTAGGTTCTCATATATGTATAGATTTCATCAATCCATAGCAAAATATAGCAGAGAATGCTCAACACCTCCGCAGTATTTTTTCCTTCCTCCTGGGCCTGGCATATGACAGTATTTTCCAGCCTCAGTGGCAGATAGCATGGCCACATGATTGAGTTTTGACAAACAGGATGTAAATACAAATTATGTGTGCAACTTTAGATCATGGTTTCAGAAAGAACAAGCTTATTCTCCACTGCAGATATGATTATAGAATTAACCATTTGGATGAGGGCAACTTAGGGGATGAAATTGCAAAAAGTAAAAAAAGATCCTGGTCCCTGGATGTTCTCAAGGGATGTAAACAATACATTCACTAGACTATCTATGAATCCAGGTGAAAAAGAAACAAGATTGTCTGTCACTATTATTTGCTCACTGTTAAAAATAGCTGAAGTGGAGCCAGGCACAGTGGCACACACCTGTAATCCCAGCACTTTGGGAGGCTGAGACAGGAGAATCACTAGTTCAAAGCCAGCCTTAGCAATGGTGAAGCACTAAGCAACTCAGTGAGACCCTGTCTCTACATAAAACACAAAACAGGGCTGGAGATGTGGCTCAGTGGTCAAGTGAGCCTGAGTTTAATCCCTGATACCAAAAATAAAAATAAAAAATGAAATAAAAATAGCTGAAGTGGGCTGGTGCTGTGGCTGGATAATAGAACACTTGCTTAATATATATGAGGCCCTGTATTTGATCCATAACAATGCAAAAAATATTTTTAAAAAACTCTTTGTGTCCCTTGAGTATGGATTAATACATGAAGGGTCATATGTTTTACTGATTATGATGTGACACCATCTAACTGGAATTGTGTTGAGTTGGAGAGGGACCAATTCATATTATTCAAGAATATTTTTGTTAAAAATAGGAATTTTTAAATTTAAGTGATATAAATGCACTATTATGAAATATTACAACTGTTTTCTTATACTCTTTTAACTTACTCAGTTATAGCTCATTTATATTATTTAATCACTGAAATAATTAGGTTGGACCAGCATCAAAACCAGCATCAAAGTAAAAAAAAAAATGCAGATGTGGATAAAGCAAGCTAGGGAAATTATTTTGCTCCTGCAAAGAATTATATTCTTAATTTTCTGGTCAACTTGTTTTTTTTTTGTTGTTGTTGTTTTGTTTTTTTGTACCAGGGATTGAACTCAGGGGCACTCGACCACTGAGCCACATCCCCAGCCCTATTTTGAGTTTTATGTAGAGACAGGGTCTCACTGAGTTGCTTAGCGCCTCGCTGTTGCTGAGGCTGGCTTTGAACTTGCAATCCTCCTATCTCATCAACTTGCTTTTAAATAATATATCAACAGGATCTTTCTCCCTATAGAAATTTCTCTCTTAATATGGATTAAGTTTATTCTCATTTAGTTCATTTAGAAGTCAGTTTAAAAATAAATTTTGCATAATCATAATTTATTTTGGTAGATCATCATATTAGAGAAAACTTAAAACTCTAAACATAGTTCAGTCCTTTGTCAGGACTATGGAGGCCCAAGTTCACTTTCTGAAATTCAAATTAAATGGTTTGTCCTTTCATACTTATGGGACATTTCAGTCCTTATTAAATTCATATTCAGGTGAATTTGTTCCAAATACTTCAGTTTTAAATCTGAAACCATTTAAATAAGGTCCTCTAGTTATTATTAGCATTATTCATTTAAAACAAACACTGCCTACTGGACAATATACAGATATCAGAAGAATCATTATTTTAGATAAAAAAAAGAGATATTGTCTTTCCATTATACTAACACTTTTATTTTGTATTTATTATAACTGGTATCAAACAAAACAGTCATTGCAATATTAAATTTGACTTCTTAGCACACATTGGATACATCTAAAAATAATGACTGATACTGTTAGGGTATTGGCCAGCCATACAGGACACCTCACGCAGCCAGGAGATCTTTTATTCAGGGGATGGGCGCCCAGGAGGAGGAAGGAGGAAGAAAAGAAAAAGAGCAGAGGGTTCCTGGGACAGGGAATTTATAGGGCCCGCTACAAAACGTGTGGCAAGCTATGGATTGGTCACTTTAAAACTGGCGCAGCAGATAAGCAGTGGTGGTCGTCTTTGATGTGGTAACCTGAGAGGCCAGGCTTTGTTCTCCTGAGTGGAAGATTCAGGGGAGGAACCGCCTGGGGCAGGAGCTGCTTTAGGCTTTTAGGGAAGGGATGCTAAAACTGAGTACAAAAGGGCTGTTTTTTACCTTACAGATACAAACATAAATAATTCTATTACTACCAGGGTCAAAACAATTGATTATCCAAATGCTTATCTGAAAAGATGAAATCCTCTAAATCAATACTTTAATACATATTCAAATACACTATTTTAGTACATATTCAAAAGAATAAAACTTACATGAGCAATCCCTGGCTTGTTCAAAATATTGTGTTCCCATTTTGCTGGTGACATTTATTAAAGTAAAACATTGAATACTTGAAAAATTAAATATTTTAAATTATTTTAAATTCAATATTAGTCACCACATTTAAAAAGAAAAAAGCACTAATTTACATATAATATGAGCTTTCTGCTTTATGTTAAAATATTTATGTATTTTATCTAATTTGTTTCAAATTTTCTATTTCTTAAAATAAGAAACATTTTAACTCAGCTCATATTTCTAAAATTAAGACTACAACACATGGTCTTAAACATATTCTTTAAAATTAAGTGAAAATCACAAAAGAGAGTAAGGAATAAATTTAAATAAGCTGGAAATGGAAATTACAGTTATTACAGTTTTTTTCTCCTTTCACTGTTGACAGAATCACAATCTATGTCACATAAACCTATTAAAAAGTTTAGTACTATCATTTGGAAGTCTAAAAACTATTGAAGGCAACTGCAAACACTGAGCACTCCACTGAGCACTACTTAAATGATATAGAATAAAAAATTAAATTTGCTATCAGCATTCCACAATTCAAGCAAACTTTGCTTTTAATTTTTAAAATATTTTAAAAATATATTAATGACTGTAGTTCTCTTACTCTGGCATCTTCATTACTATTATTTGAACTGCTTTCTAGAAATACTATACAATCTGTCAGTTTGAACCTAGAATATTCAAAAAATTCACCCATCTGTGTGACTTCTATTCTGTCCTCTACCTGATTCCTGAAGAATCAGAGAAAAAGTAAATAATAAAATAGAGAACACTTTTTGAAATTTATTAAGCTATGCTTTTGTGACATGAATAATGCACTCATCTAAATTTCAAAGTTGGTTGGTGTCCCAAAATTTAAGTGTATTCGTAATATGTAGCGCATATATAATATGTTAATGTTGGAAATAAATTCAGATTTTAATTTTAAGTTTTAGAGGTTGATATTGAACATTTCTAACTTAGAATTAATATGTGACATATGCAATACAGATATAAAGTGAGATATGAATTAAGTTAGTTAAAATGGCTGAGGAAAATGTATAAGTTTTTCTGGTTGTAATTACCTTCATTGTCTCATAGCAGTAAATTGAAAATTAGTATGATCAAAGTTAAAATCAACATCATGTCACCAATCTTGTTCTATAAATCCTTAAGGAATTAGCACTCTGCTAATGTAAGGATCGTTCAATAACAATGGGTTTCTATTCCATTTGCATTAATATGGTGACAAGTAGTGGAGTCCTTTCCCAGTTATCTGTCCCAATGGACAAGAGCAGATAAAACTGCATTAAAAGGAAGCTCACAGAGCAACAACAAAATCCCTAGTATGTATTATAATCTGGGTGCTAAATACAGAAAAATAAAAATATTTTAAAAAGTAAAGTATCAGCCAGGCGTGGTGGCACACACCTGTAATCCCAGCACTTTGGGATCATGAGACAGGAGAATCACAAGTTCAAAGCCAGCCTCAGCAACCACGAGGCACTAAGCAACTCAGTGAGACCCTGTCTCTACATAAAACACAAAATAGGTCTGGGTATGTGGCTCAGTGGTCGAGTACAAAATCCCCGGTACCAACAAAAAAAGGAAAATATCAACAGGTGATCTAGTTGAAAATGGAAAACATGCAATTTAATTACAAGAATCTACTAAGAAAATAACTGAAACTGGCACAAAAGAACTTGCACAACATAAATGTGTATATGTATACATAATATATATGTGTATGTATGATAAATCTAGAGAGAATATGTGCATGATATGTAGACAATTTATATAATAAATATCAATACAATTACATTCATTTGCTTGTTCAGGATATTAGTAGATAAAAATCACTAGTACATATTTGAGCTGTTTGCTCTAATACTTAGTACATAATCTCAGAACACTAATATTACTATTTGTTATTGCTATTGTAATCCAACCTAAGCTAGAAAGAAACCTCACATATCACTTAATGATCAAGCAGTTACTAAGACAAACAAATAAAAGGAATGTGTCTATATCTCACAGGTCTTTCTGGACCTTGTAGAGGAATTATTGTAAAGAAATACATCAGGAAATTTATATTTTATATTCTCATGAGCCTTGTTTATATTGAAAATGAATCTGCTTTTCATTTTCAATTTGAGAAAAATAAAACTGTGTCTGCAGAAGATATAAGCAATACTATTAGAATTCCAACAGAGCAATATCTAGGCTTTATTATATCACTTTGATCAAATGATTGTATATTATAAATTTTAAACTGTTAATCTCATAAAAAGCATAGAATCAATTATCTTGTAAAAATAAAAAGGAAACATTCTGACATATTTTTGAAACATTCTGAAAATAATTTAGTAGTTATCAAATATTTATACCTGCTATGTGTTTTAAACACAACAGAAAGAATACTGCAAGTTTAAAAAACGACATTTATTGTCAAAAGTACAGCTGAAGATGTGGACTTTTATTCCAATTGTTAAAAATAAAGCTATATAAATAATGGTTTTGGCTTTCACTCTGGGTATAGAGAATTGAAAGGAGTATTATCTCCACACAACAAAAGAGAGTGAAAGTAAGAGAGATGAGTAAGTGCTGGGGTTTTGTTGTACAATACTCTACCTATAGTCAACAATAAGGTAATGTACGCTTAAAAACTTTTTAAGAGGACAGATTTTATGTTAAGTGCACTTACAACAATAAAATAAAGTGCCAGACCAATTTCAAATTATGTGATTTTTTTTTTAACTCCTAGAGAACTGAGGTCACTGGTCCCAAATCTAAGAAGAGATCATGATTTTGCAGGGTGATTGCAGGGGGAGAGGAGAGATAAACAGGCACACATGTGGGGTGGACACTCTAACCAGTATCTAATAAAAGTGTAACTGGAATTGATGACAAATTGTGAAGGCCTGGTTTACGACCTGGGGACACACTACGAAATCCCTGAGAACCTCAGAATTTGGGACTATCTATACACTCTTGCCATGTTTTCTTCACGAATCCCAACAGATGATCACAAACACACACACACACACACACACACATGTGCACACATGCACAGCACTAGAAAGAGCCTAAGAAATAGCCATTGTGGTGCAGACTTGTGGGAGGAAAGCAACAATCATATAGCCTCCTATATGAAATTGTCAACATTCTTCTCCTCTATTTCCAATACAGAGCAAAACCCTAGATCTGTGGGAGAAGGCCCACAAACACTGTTGGTTTTAGAAGAGCTGGGGAGCAATCATTGCATTTGGGATACTGAAATAGGTATAGGATCTTGCTTTAGTAAACCATTAAAACAAAAAAACAACCCAGTGGAGTGGTGCATTTTTTTTTTTTCTTTCAGAGCAACAGGAACCCTTGGTCATTGTTGGTGGGAAAGTAAAATGGTACAGCCACTTTGGAAGACACCCTAGTAGTTTCTTGCAAAACTAAATATAGTCTTATCACATGATCCTAATTGCGTACTATTTTTAAAGAGATAAACTGTGTAGTACTATAAATAGTACTATAAACTGTGTACTATTTTTAAAGAGATATTGAGGGAGGAAAAACTGCCAACCCAGATTCCTAAATCCATTAAATTTATTTTTCCCAAATGAAGAAGTAAAACAATTTTTAACAAATAAACATGGAAAGCAAATGGTTATGGAATGCAATATTCCTATAAGACAGCTCCTCAAGAAAAATGGAGGGACAATGTGGCTTGGGAGGAGGGAGAAGAAATTAGCCAAACATTTAAACCTTTCGCAATATATCCTTTCCAGTAATAATGGGCCCTGAGGGAATGGCAAAAACATTTACCCCTTCCTAATCACAATGGGTCCTGAAGGAAGGAGGCAAATACTGAAACACTTGGATGAGTCCTGGAAGGAGAAAAGCAAATAGTAAAGCTCTAGTTAACAATGGATCTCAGAGGGAGGAAGATAAGCAGTGACCACTCAGTTGTGAGCTTTTCCCAGTGACAAAGAGTTTCAAACATTTTACAACTGCCCTCGTGATTTAAAATTTTAACCTGCACAACTAGGTGCCTGACTATTCAAACTCCATGTCTGGTCTCTAATGATCAAGTCACCCTCACTGTGAACTACAAAACCCAAACTCCTTCTGTAACTCAGGGTCCATTTCCAGTACCTAGAAAATGACCCCTCCCGTGACTGATGATTGACTTTGCTGCAGAATAAAGGAAAGCTTGCTGATCGGAGATTTGCTTCCGTTCTCCTGCCTCTGTCATTTGTGGGCCATGCACTTACAGAAACAATTAATTGCCAGCAGACATACAAAGGCATAGCATAGAGGAATTTTTAGGGTTCTTTATTGGAATACGGTAATGATCACATGATTTTTATGCATTTGCCAAAATATAGAGGAATGTAGATCAGAAATGTGAATTTTACTGAAAGTTAATAAAAAGTAAGCAGCAAATGGAGAGAAACATGGAATATAGACTGTGACAAATCAATCTAACTGCACTAAAAATTCATCACATAATCACATTGAAGGTGATAAAGAAGGAAATATCTTGAAAAAAAACATTGTTTTATCAGGATACTGCAAAGATAAAGACAAAAAAAATACACAAATAATGTGTTAAATTTGTTGTTAAATTTGATTCTCAGTGGCATATGTTAGCAATTCTTAAACTACTTTCTTTGTACATTAATATTGATCACTAGAGATGATGAGATATAGTTTTCTCCCTGTCAAGAGACAGTGTGGGAGAAAACTGGAATTAACATTTTGTTGCTTTATTAGACTGGAACATAAAAATATGAGTTATTTATTTATTTATTTATTTATTTATTTATGGTACCAGGGATTGAACCAGGGGCTCTTAACCACCAAGCCACATCTCCAGCCCTTTTTATGTTTCATTTTGAGTCACTGAGTTGCTTAGGGCCTTGCCAAGTTGCTAAGACTGGCTTTGAACTTGAAATCCTTCTGCCTCAAACTCTAGAGTTGCTCGTGATTACAGGTGTGTATCTGCATGCCTGGCTGGGAATTTTAACTTAGGAGGGCAGTTATAAAAAGTTTGAAACTCCTTGTCACTGGGAAAAGCTCACAACTGGGTTTTCACTGCTTATCTTCCTTCCTCCAGGACCCATTGTTACCCAGAGCTTCACTATTTGCTTTTTTCCTTCTACATAAAATATGTGTATAGAAAAAGTGATGTTAAAATAAATTTAGATGGTTGGAAATGAGTTAGTATATGTTTTGTAGATTGATTCTGAGAAGGGCTAAATACAGTGATACTCCAGTAAGAAGGAGGTACTACTCATGTGCAGATATGAATTTCAAAATCCCAGTCTCTGACAGAAGGAAACAGTGCTCCTTGGAGAACTGACTGATTTATAGGGTTGGGCCAGAGAAAATGAAAGATTATTCTGGAACATCTTGTGATGTCAGAAATTAAGAAAGTGCATAAAAGGGGTATTGAGAATTGAGCCACATCAAATACTGAAAAGGCACAGGAGTCAGACTAAAAGAGCTCTTAAAGCCATCAACTGATGCAACAAAATAACCACTAGATTGTATAAATACTCAAAGGTTAAAACATTACCTGACAGATAGGTAGATAAATAGATTAAATTGCTGGGGAAGAAGCATCAATGCTTCAATTCAGAAAATTTTCAATTTAAAAAACAAGGGAAAATCAAGAGGCAGAGTGAAGGGATGGGTAAGGGGAGGCAATGCAGAATGAATTCCTAAATAATCATGTTATGTACATATATAAACATACCACAGGGAAATTCGCCTTTGTGTAAAAGTAAAAAGAACCAATCAAATGTAAATAAATACACAAGCAGATAAATTTAATTATTTAAATAAATATTTAAGCAGATAAAAAAATATCCTATTAGAGGCAGGAGAATGGTGGAGTGGAGGGAGGGCAAGAAGGAAAATGGGGAGGGAAAAGGGGAGGATCCTGAACTGAAATCAAATTCTACACATGTATGAGTTCATTGAGATGAACCCAACTAATCTAATTTTTAAAAATAGAGGGAAATAGAAAATCAATATTGGAACACCACAACTTCATCAAGGAGAATCCAGCCAAATACCGTAAATGGGCTAGGTCAAAGTTTATGCAGAATTAGGATATTTGCTATTAAATTACAGTCAATTCTTATTATTCATAGTAATGCTCTATAATATTATCATAAAACTGACTGAGTTAGGGAATACTGACCCATTGCTAGGGACAGGAGTAAGATTTGATTCCTGCAAATCCTTTTTCACATCTTATAAACCAATCAATGCATGATCTTGTTTTATGTTTCTGTTTAAAGACACCTTGCTTAATATATATTGTTGAATCATTAACATTGAACTCACAGATAATAGCACTACAACTCATGCCTGAATGAAGCTTATCAAACATGCTATTTTCTCCATAAGGCACATCACAGATGTCATGCACTTAGGAACACTGGATAACACTTCAGCACTATATTCATGGACTATTTTAAGGAATGAGATGAAAGAAAGAAAGAAAGAAAGAAAGAAAGAAAGAAAGAAAGAAAGAAAGAAAGAAAGAAAGAAAGAAAGAAAGAAAGAAAGAGAGAGAGAGAAAAGAAAAGGAAAGGAAAGAAATGGAAAGGAAAGGAAGGAAGGAAGGAAAAGAAAAGAAAAAGAAGAAAAATGGTGAAAATGTGGCAGTAAAGAGATTGCAAAAATTAGCCTTGGTTACAATATGAGCTCTGAAACAGGAAGACAGAGTGTTAGCTTATTTGATTTCAGCTGGGATCATAAGTGATAAGCAACCAATATTTTGCTTTTCTGTGAAGGTTCATGACTGAGTATAAAATAACCATCCAAATATTAACTTTGGACTTTCATTAAGTTTTAATAAGCAGGCTAATTCACAAATATGGAATCTGTGAATAATGAAAATCAGTTTGTTAGGTAGTAGTTAGCAATGAGCTGTGAAATGCAAGCAAGATCACAAGTGTTCTTTAAATTACGTTAGGGTCTTTCTTCAAACTACTTCCAAAGTAGATGAGAAAGCAAAGGGTGGTAGTTAATTCACAGAAAATAAACAGAAGCAAGGGAGCTAGTTGGAAACTCTGTCTAGAGAAGAGGATTAATGGGACTAACTCTTGACAAGGTCCATTGATGTTGACATAAATGTAGGAATTATGGCTATAAGTGTTTCCAGTTCTCTGAGAAGAAAGATTCCTTTAGTAGTGCAGTTGCACTAAGGTAACTTCTAACCAGCTATTGACCCCAGCTAATAATCCTCATTAACATGGGATTAACTTATAGATGAAGCCACCCTAAATAGGATGGTCACCATGACAGTTCTGGAGACCAACTAAGGTCAAAAACTTCACCACCCAACATGAAGGAGTTGAACATCTGATTGGCAAAGAGTACAGAAGGTGGTTCCCAGTTCTCCGGGTAAACATCAAACAGTAATAAAATTGGGAACAGCATTGTCTCCTTTGTTGATATCTGCTTGGAGACTGCCAATGCTCTCCCTTGAGAGTGTGTTTTGCTGAAGCCTCACTTTTATTTTCCTCTCACTTTCACCTATAATATAGTTCTCTTGCATGACTTTTGGTGTCTGACTTTAAATTTTCTTTCATTGGAACACAAGAGCTGAGGTTTGGAGTTTCAGCTCCCTGCTCTCCAGTGACAAGTTGAATATTTTCCCCAAAACTACTTAGAAAATGCAAAAGGAAAAATAGAAAGTTTAGAGTATAGTGCCCAAGCAGGTACTATCTTAGGTAAATATTCATGTTTTACATCACCAGTTATGAATATGCACATCATGAACCCTGATATGAAAGACTAAAAAGTGCACATCCTGTCAGCAGTATCCTACCTAAATAACTGCATAGTTCCAATATAATCATAGCAATATATCAGACAAACTGAAATTGAATGATATTTTAGAAAATAACTGACCACTACTCTTCAGATGTAGCAAGATTGTGAAAAACAAAGACCAGACTGTCACATATTGAAGCAGACCATGGACACATAATAATTAAGTTCTTTATGGGATCCTGGATTGGACTGTGATTCAAACAAACAAAAATAAAGAAAACTAGTAAAATCCAATTAAGTTCAGTAAATTAGTTGATGATGTTATACCAATATTAGTTTATGGTTTTGATTGTTGTTCTATTGTTATAAAGATGTTAACAGAGATTGCTAGACAATCTCTTATTTTCCCACATTTTATAAAATTAAGAAATTATTTTAAAAAAATGTTCACATAAAGACTCATAAATAAGGGAAATTTCCAGAATGCTCAATGAGAGGCAGAGGAGCAGCAGCTGCCCAGGCTGCAAACAGTTGTACTCTCCTGTGGGAAAATGGTAAAAGAAACCACTTGCTATGATGTTTTGGGGGTCAAACCCAATGCCACCCAGGAAGAACTGAAAAAGGCTTACAGGAAACTAGCCTTGAAGTACCACCTCGATAAGAATCCAAATGAAGGAGAAAAGTTTAAACAGATTTCTTAAGCTTATGAAGTTCTCTCTGATGCCAAGAAAAGGGAATTATATGACAAAGGAGGAGAATAGGAAATTAAGGAGGGTGGAGCAGGTGGTGGTTTTGGCTCCCTTTTGGACATCTTTGATATGTGTTTTGGAGGAGAAGGAAGAATGCAGAAAGAAAGGAGAGGTAAAAATGTTGTGCATCAGCTCTCAGTAACATTAGAAGATTTAGATAATGGTCCAATGTAAGGAATATATGCCATAGACATGCCTGGACATGCCGGGGACTCACTAAATTGCTGGCCATAAGGAACAGCAGCCATTGACTTGTTTAGTCATGTCTGCTTGTAATCGATAAGGGGCTGTAAGGGGCACCTAACCATAGGCCGGCTTAGCAATGATTGGTTACAATTGATAGGGAGCTCAGCTCAATGCACATGCACAAAGAAATGCACCAGTTGCAATTATACTATTTCACTGGACATAACTGTTAGGTCCGCTCAAGATTTTGTGTTTCTTCTCGCAAGGTGAGTGCAGAATGTACAATATGGCCGCCACTGTGGGCCACAGGGAACAAAGCAGCAAGCGGCCCTCATGTGCAAAAACAGCCAACCAGATGCTGATATGTAAGCAGTAATGGCACCTCCTACCAAATCAGTGGACTTCTCCTGACTCATCCCGGAAGGACTCTGACCTCAGCAGGATCCCCTGATCAATCCCAGAGGACACAGGACTCTAAATACCTCCTTTTCCTACCTCATAGCTCTTCTCTTCCTGCCTTAAGCCTTCCTTTTCCGGACGGGGCCCTTTAAATTTTCTGTACTGTGGAACACGTGTGTGATTCTCTCACCTGGGAGCATATATCCCAATAAAGCCATTACCCAGTGGTTTAATCTGCCTCCTTTTGGTCATTTGGCTTTACAATAACCAATGGACATTGACTTTTACTAGTGTAATCAATCACCAGCTCATACCACCAACTTGGAACTGCATTTAAACTGTTTGTCCTGCCACATTGGGGGTTTGTTCCAAGGACATTAGTGAGACTGGCCTCCTTGCTGTTCGTCCCTGGATCAACTCCACCATTCCCTGACATCCAGCCATCGGCTAAAGAGAACCACCAGACAAGGACAATGTCTACTCTTTGGCTAAGAGAAGTCGGGTAGCATCAGAGGTATTTTGGGGCTCGTGATTGCCCTAGGATTGTGTGAATTACTTGTAATGTTTAATTGCCCTAGGATAGTATGCCTTACCTATAGTGTTTAATTTAGTGTTCACTGAATGCTAGTTGGGGTGCTCTAGCACACTCAACATTTTTGCATTAATTACATTCAATGATTGTTGTGATTGAACATATACTTGCATTTAAAGACAATCCGCCTCTGAGTAATTATTAATTGCACCAGCTCGCATCATCCAACAAGAAAACTGGCTCTGCAAAAGAATGTGATTCGTGATAATTGTGAGGGCCAAGGTGGTAAGAAAGGAGCAGTAGAGTGCTGTCTCAACTGCCGTGGTACTGGAATACTGGAATGCAAGCAAGAATTCATCAGATAAGACCTGGAATGGTTCAGCAAATTCAGTCTGTGTGCATGGAGTGCCAGGGCCATGGGGAATGGATCAGTCCTAAAGATAGATGTAAAAGCTGCAATGGAAGGACAATTGTTCGAGAGAAGAAGATTCTAGAAGTTCATATTTGACAAAGGCATGAAAGATGGACAGAAGATAACATTTCATGGTGACGGAGACCAAGAACCAAGACAGGAACCAGGAGATACTATCGTTGTGTTAGATCAGAAGGATCATGCTGTTTTACTCAAGGAGAAGACTTTTTCATGTGTGTAGACATACATCTGGTGGAAGCATTATGTGGCTTCCAGAAATCAATATCCACTCTTGATAATCAAACCATAGTCATCACCTCTCATGCAGGTCAGATTGTCCAGCATGGAGATATAAATTGTGTGCTAAATGAAAAGTATGCCAATTTATCATAGACCATATGAAAAGGGTCACCTAATCATCAAGTTTGAGGTAAACTTTCCTGAAAATGTCTTTCTCCCTCCTGACAAACTCTCTTTGCTGGAAAAACTCGTACCTGAAAGGAAGGAAGTAGGAGAGACTGATGAAATGGATCAGGTAGAACTGGTGGACTTTATCCAAATTAGGAAAGGCGGCACCATTATAATGGAGAAGCATGTGAGGATAATGAACATCATCCCAGAGGTGGTGTTCAGTGTTAAACCTCTTAATGGGGCCAGTGAATAACACTCACTGAAGTCATTTAATATGCAGAAGTGAATGAGTGAGGGACTGTAATCATAATATGCTCACTACTTGCTATTGTTTTTGTTTTAATAGTCAATTATAGTAGTGTTTTAAAAGTTAAATGAAGAATAAATGCAAATATAAAAGCTCTGATTTTGCCCTGTATGTATGAAGACTTTAGTGTGCAAGAAGTTGTTTAATGCCTGTAAAAACTACTTTTAAAAAATTTCCCCTAGCATCTGTTAGGCCACATCTTGTAATTGATTTCAGCTGTGTATGTGGACAAACAGACTGAAATACTAGGCATATGTGTTGATTTCAGTGTATGACTCTTCATTGTTAAGCTATAAAATTGAAACTGTACTTAAGTGGCAATCAGAAAAAGAAAACAATTTGTGGAGAGGGTCAGTCTGTCTTGTTATTTGTATTAAGTAGGACTCATTCAGATGCCTCTGCATTTTATTACCTCAACTTACTTGAAGGTGGCATAATGTATAATTTTGCTTCTGGTATCAGTAAAAGAAATGATAACCTTTCAAAAGAAGGGGTTTATCATTATATGCTGGCTTCTTTAAGGGTTTTCAATTGTAGAATTTCATTCCCTCCTATTGTGCCATCTTTTAAGATATACACACACACACACACACACACATATATATATATATATATATATATATATAAAACTGTGTTGACCCAGTCCTGGTTATATTTTCCCTTCTCTTTAGACCATGATAAGCTCTCATAGTGAATTCCAGAGCTGGATAACATAGAAATTAAAATGAAGAGACCTATACATGGAAAAGTAGTTTGCATGTATAATATAGGAAGGTGTTCCTTAGGTATGTTACAGGCTTAAACAATTTGACTTATGCTCCAAAGTAACTGTAATTTGATATTGGTAGTCTAGCAAATATGATGAACAGCTTGAACTGTATGTTTAAAAGTCATCATATGTTCACGTGCTTAAATCTGGATATCAGAATTTAAGCAATTCTTGAAATGTATGAATGTCTCCTTAATATACTGATTACAAAGCAAAAAAAAAAGATACATAAATAAGACTTTAGAGGACAAAATTCACTCTAAATCATTGAGGCAAATTAATGTCAGTATAATATTGACAGTATTTGATAAATTTCATTATTTTTACAATTCTTTCATAAATCTTAAAATAAATATTGTTTGAGGTACATATGTGTGATACACATGCATATACACGAAAACACACGTAAAATATAAGCAGTATATAGCCTTGGTTTGATTTTTTTAATATAAGACATTTTTTAGAGTAGGTTTAATGTCACAGCTAAATTCAAAGTAGAATTTTCCCATACATTCCCTGGCCCAGCCTCCCACTTTATCAAACACAATGGCCAGACTTTTGCATTTATTACAATAGAGGAACCTACATTTGAATAAGAGTATCAATGGTCAGTCTTATTCAAACCTAGGAACCACAACTAGAAGCTAACTGGGAGGCATCTTAATTAGCCCAATCAAGGCCTATTTCAAATGTAAAAGACCTTGAGGCTCACCTGTGGGAACACCTGTAGCCAACTCCTTTGTTCCAGTGGTAGAAAAAAGAAGGTAGGGGTGAACCCAGATGGAAGTAACAGGAAGAAAGATGGAAAGGGAGATGATAGCCCTGATACTTTTTCAATGCCTGTTTAACATAGATTTTGCTCCATGCTCTGCCCCAAACCATATATAAACTCCTAAGCTGGCACATCAAAATGGGTTTTTCTGCTCTCAGATCCCTCCTGCATGGCAGGAGTTCTATCTCTTCCCGCTTAAATAAATCCCGCTCCATTTGCTCTTCCCTTCCGTGATTGTCCATGGATTTTATTCTGGGAGACCAGAACCCAGAAGGAAATGGGTGAAACAGAGAATCTAGTTTCATTTCAAAACTCTGGTTTCACATTGACAGTTCATAATCATACAAAGGCCGTAGTTTACAATAGGGCCTACCCTTGTTATTGTATATTCAATGGATTTATAAAAAATATTATAATAATATGTATCCATGGTTAAATTATAATACAGAGTATTTTCACTGCTGTAAAAATCCTCTATGCTCCACCTATTTGGCCCTCACACTCCCAATTCCTAGAAGCCACTGATTTTTACCATGTCCATAGTTTTGTCTTTCCCATAATTCCATATACTTGAAATTATAGAGAATTTCAAATTGGCTTCTCTCACTAATTAATATGCATTTACAAGTCCTCCATATCTTCTCATAACCTGATAGCTTATTTCTTTTTAGTACTGACAAATATTCCATTATTTGAATGTTCATTTATCTTGGTTGCTTTGAAGTTCTGGCAATTATTAATAAAGCTCCTAATAGTATTAATGTGCAGAATTTTTATGCTTTTATTAGTGCATTATAGTTATACATATTAGCAAAGACATACATTTTCAACTTTTGCATAAATTCCAAGGAGCCTGGTTGCTGGATCATATGGTAATAGTTTATGTAGCTTTGTAAGAAATCATCAAACTGTCTTCCAAAGTGACCATACAATTTTGTATTCCCACCAGCAATGACCAAGAGGTTTTGATTCTTCTCATTATTACTCTCATTTGGTGTTGTCAGTATTCCAGATTTTGGTCATTCTAATCAATGTGTAGTTGTATCCTATTTTTATTTGAATTAGGATTTCCCTGATGACATGATATATAGCATATTTTTATATGCTTATCTTCTGTCTGTATATCTTCCTTGATGAAGTTTCTGTTAAGATCTTTGGCTCATTTTTTAATCATGTTGTTGATCTTCTTTTGTGCAGTTTTAAGAGTTCTTTGAATATTTTGGATGACAGTCCTTACCATGTGCTTTTTGCAAATATTTTCTCCTAGTCTGTGGTTTGTCTTCTTATTGTCTTGACATCATCTTTCTCAAGGCAGAAGTCTAATTCTAATAATTTAATTTATTGATTAAATAAGTCCAGCTTATTGACTATTTCATTTATGGATCATGCCTTTCTTGTTGTATCTAAAAACTCATTGTCATACCACTAGGTTATTTAATGAAAATATAGGAACAATTAGTTGTTTCTGTACCATCAGTAGAGTTTGCTAAAATTCCAAATAAGCAAATAGTACATCAGTATCCCACATCCTGGTAATACTATAGTCTTCATTGATCATGATGATATTTGATCAGAGTGTCCATCAGTAGATGAATGCCAGCATCAAAAGTCCAGTACTTTCCTGGACAATCTGTTTGAGGTGGCACTCAAGATACTGATTTCATGTTATCTTAGTATTCACCAATTTCTCAGTCAAAAATAAGTCTTTGCATGTCTGACTTTGATTCATTGCTGACAACGTTTATAATTGAACTTGTTTGTACTTCAAATCAGAAATGGTATATTCTATAAACATAGGACATATATTTTCTCTCAATCATATACTTTTTTTTTTTTGGTACTGGGGATTGAACTCAGGGGTACTCGACCACTGAGCCACATCCCCAACCCTATTTTGTGTTTTATGTAGAGACAGGGTCTCACTGAGTTGCTTAGCACCTCGCCATTGCTGAGGCTGGCTTTGAACTCGCAATTCTCCTGTCTCAGCCTCCCTAAGTGCTGGGATTACAGGCTTGAGCCACTGCGCCTGGCTTCAATCATATACATTTTATCACTTGATATATGGAAATACATTTTTGCCATTAAATCATGAATTTTATATTGTATCTGAATAACCTCTAAAAGAAAAAGAGCAAATCAGTTTTAGTCAAAATTACTTGTCTTCTCATCTCTGTATCTAATTCAGCAATATTGTCAGCTCATCATTATTTGCTTTAATTATAAAGATAATTATCAGTCTTGAAATTTCCTTTTTTAGGTAATGCAATATCTGTGAAACATAAAAAATAACTTTAGGGCTGGGGTTGCAGTTCAGTGGTAGAGCACTTGCCTAGCATGTGTGAGGCACTGGGTTTGATTCTCAGCACCACATATAAATAAGTAAAATAAAGGTCCATTGACAACTAAAAAAATATTAATAATAATAATAATAATTTTAATGTTTTAAATATTTGTATGTCATAAATTTAGCAGCATTACTAAAAATACAAATCCATTAGTGATTATCAATTTATCCAAATCACTTTTAAAAAGAAAGTATAGCATGATAAATTGCAATTGCACTATCAGCATTCTACATCAAAAGATATCAATAGGCTCTGTTAGAGAAAAGCATTCTATCCTTATTTCTCTGCGGAATGCCAGAAAGGACAGTTGGGTTTCCAAGAGAGATAAGGGAACCACAATTCTCATAAGTCTATCACATTGAACAGAAATGGAAATTACATCAAAACCCATTAGTTTAGTTTTTGAAAAAAACCTTTGATTTCTGGAGTATTTATTTTTACTGTGTAATAGGTTTGGGGATCTATTTGAAGCCTCAAAATTGCTACCAGTAATCACTGTTCATTTCCTTTATATATCCAAGATGAAAATCAAAGGTTATTTGTACAAGAAAAAGGAAAATTCTCATTCTTGTGAAAGTCAGATGGTAGAATGATTGATAGTATTTTCTTACATCATAGTAGATCAGAATTTCTCAAACTTTACTGTGTATACAAATCAACTACAAAGCTTGCTAGAAAGAGAGTTTATTGAGCCTTCTTTCTAAGATTCTGATTCACTCAATCTGGCTGGGGCCCAGGAAGCTACCTTTTTAAACTAGCAGCTTTAATTAGCAATTAAGGAATTCATGATCAAATGGGGAAATACTGAAAAATAACATATTTGTGACACATAGTCAGATATTGTACAAATTATAAGTTTTGACTTTCTATAACAGCGAGGATTTCAAAAACAATGACATCTTCCTGAATAATACAAAGGACTATCGATTCATTAATTTTTTTCTTTGTAATAGGACATGTAGTAGTCAAAGACATGTTTCTAAACTGTTAATAGAGTTAAGAAAAGAAAGAAAACTTTTTCCCTTCTGCAATGCATCCAACTTAAGATTTGTATAATTCCCCAAAATGTTAACTTTATTCCTTGGTAAGTGCAAATTTGTCAAGACTACAATTAATAAATATACCACAGATAATTAATAAAAACTAATTTGTGAGTACTTAAGATATACTAGTCTCTCTATTCTAGGTGTTTGCCATGGATCATTCTAATTATTAGAAAAGCCCCCATGTGCTAACTGCTATACTTACTATCATCTCACACATAGAGAAATCTATATATCAAGATTTAGTCTCTTGCCCAAGGTCACAAATATAGTAAGTTACAGTAAGCATACAATATTTTAGAGATATCAATAAAAGAGTATGGGGTTTTAGTAAGATATCTATATAAGACTTTGTAATCATCCAATATCTCTTTATAACTCCACATTTTGCATGAGTTATTATTTTGTGAGATACCAAATGGTGAATTAAATGGAATAGTTTATTTAAAAAAATTCAATCCACTGTATTATCTCTGTGTAAATTATATATGCACTGAAGTCTTGGTATGGACTTATAAAATCTATTTGGCTCTAGACAAACTCCATTTTTATTAACATTTTACTTATGTTTCTTGATCATTCATAGCAAAATAAGACTTTATGTGGCTAATTTAAAGTCTGTAAATTACTTTTAGATTCATGAAAGAGTAATGTGGTTACTTCCATAACAAATCTGACTAACTATATTTTATATGAAAATTTGTCTTCTTTCTTCATTATACTGCAATAATAGACTGCTTCTTTTTAAAATAAGTTTGGAACACAAAACAGCAAGAGCTGATTTCAGTAAATCATGTATCTCAAAATGATCAAGTTTTTAAAAATGTCATTTACAACTATTTCATCACCCAAAACAGACTTGACATTTAGGTAATCTACGAAGGCAAGATATGGCCAAGAAATTCACTCATTATTTGCACAATGCTTGCCTATAATATTTAAGTAAAAAGAAAGGATATGATGATCTTAAGACAAATAAATTAATTTAAGTAAAAATTCAGTGGCATTCTTATGCCTGTGATTATCTGTCACACCTAAAAGGAAAACCATAGTTTACCTCTGAACTTGTCATAAGATTTCATTAGTTTTAATTATATTCTTGAATAGTAACAATGTTATTGCTAAGCTGTGAAATTAGAATTTTATGTGAAAATCAAAGTTATTGAATAACTTCTAAGAAATAATAAAGATTTAAAATTAAAAATAATTTTGATATTTCATGAAATATACTTAGTGTCTTGCTAACAGTAATTCCATCATATCCTTGTGGGTTTTTTCTTTTCCTTTTTTTTTTTGTATTCTTCTTTGTAACATTCTGAAAGGAAAATACAGATGAGGATAATTTGATGCAATATAAGTTTAGGACAGATATCAGTAGACCCTCATGTGTTTCAATAATGAACAAGCAAAAGGATAATACCTGGGTCCTAAAATGGTATTTTAAAGACATTGAAAATTATAAATCAAAGAGATTAGTTGAAAGAATTAAACTACCTAGGTGGTGTTAGGGTTTGTTTTTTAGGTAAAATATGCCTTTCCAAGGGCAAGCATGTCATTTTAGTCATTGGAAACACTGCAGTTATTTCAGAACATAGATCTCAGTACATAGTATGTCCTGAATTCATAATAAAAGGAGGAAAAAAATCATGAGAGCTCTATGTGAGATCAATTTGGTGTTGGTAGTGTTCAGAGAAAACAAAAGACACTACTTGATAGACAAACACAATTTCTCTATAACAATATACACTCTGTTTCTCCCCAAACCAGATATTCACATCAGGAACATGAGTTGCTATCTTAAAGACTGCCATCATTCCAAGAACAGGAAAGGAGCAAGGTTACTTGGCATCTATGTGTAGCTTAACAAAATCACACCAGGAGTGAAGGTATATGACAGAGAAGGCAAAAGGCTGAGACCATGTTCTCTGCTATGGTTTGGATATGTTTTCCCCAAAGGCCCATGTGATAAAGGTTTGGGCCTCAGTCCATGGCATTGTCGGGAGGTGGTGGAGCCTTTGAGAAATGTGGGAGGTGCCTGTGAGAAGTGGGAGGAATTTGTGTCATTGAAGTATTACCTCACAAAGGATTGTGTAACTCTGTTCTCTTCTTCTTTGACTTTCTCTTTGCTTCCTGACTGCCATGATGCCAGTGGCTTCTGAACTACCATGTGCTCCCATGAATAATCCCATAGGGCCAAAAACAATGAGTCACCTGACCATGGATTGAAATCTCCAAAACTATGAGCCGAAGTAAATCTTTTCTCTTCTTAAGTGATTTTCTCATGTACTTATGACAAAAACAGAAAGCTGACTAACATGGATTCTTAGAAATTGAAGGGACATGAATAAGGAGGGAAACATGAAAAGTTGACTGGGGAGAGCTTACTAGAGAGATATGGGAGGATTGAGTCCTGGAAACCAAGGGTTTCAAAAGTGGTGAGAGATCAACTTTGTCAAATAGAGCTCATTGGTTGAACAAGATGAGAAACAAATGTTGATCATTCGATTTGGAAGTATTTGAGCATTGGTCATTTTAAAATGAGCAGTCTCAGTAGCTTGAGGAGGAATAAATCTAGATTAGCCAGGTTCAAAAGATAATGGTATAATAAGTGAGGACAATAAAGAGAAACAACTTTCAGGTTTTCCTGAGAAAAGGGAAACAGATAAATGGGAGTTTCTGGCACATAAAGAAAGGCATGACTATTAACATTGAGAACTATTATGGCATGAATATGTTGATAGAACTAAAAAAAAATTATTGTAGAAAAGAGAGAGAGGAGAACTCCTGGAGGGCCCCCATTTGGTTCCATAGATGTGGGACACAGTGAACTAGTCAAGGGCTAGCCATAAGAATACAGATAGATTTTTTCCCAATATAACATTATTGTGAGAAAGACAAGGCACATAGATACAAATAAAAATTAGGCTGAGGTAGGCTAGCTATAGTGGAAGTTCCAGACAATTTGACTCTGCTTTTGACATATATTCTTAGTGAAATAAGAAGGAAGAATATCAACTGAGATTGAAAAAGGAAGGGAGAGTTTGATGTCACTAGTAGTGATCTGGTTTCAAACTACTGTAGGAAATTTTCTGTAGCAAATATTACTAAAGGGAAAACATTTTTCATCTAGAAATTCATCATTCACAATTTATCAATTTACCTATTGTCCTTTCACTCAATCTATTTGCTACGGTTTGGATATGGGATGTCCCCTCTCCAAAAGTTCCTATTAATATAAATTATTCATAGGTGAAATTATTGGATTATGAGAGGCATAACCTAATCAGTCTGTCCTACTTTGAATGTACTGATTCGATGATAACTGTAGGCAGGTAAGTTATGGCTAGAGAATGTGGGTCACTGAGTGTGGACCCTGGAAGACTGCATCTTCCCTGTGGCCCCTTCCCTCCTTCTCTTTGCTTCCCAACCAGGCCATGAGTTGAGCAGCTTTCCTCTGCTGCACCCTTCCCCAATGATGTGCTGCCTCACCTTGGGCCCAGATCAGTGTAGTCAGTCATCTATGAACTGAGACCTATGAAACCATGATCCCAAAATAAACTTTTCCTCTTCTCAGTGGTTCTTTTTGGGTATTTTTGTCACAGCTACACAAATTTGACTAAACCAGAAATAATAAATATGTTTTGCATTGTGAGATGGGCAAGAGCTTTTGGGAGCCAAGGGAAGAATGTTATGATTTGGATATGAAATGTCCCCTGAAAGCTCATGTGTGAGACAATGCAAGACTTTTTAGAGGTGAAATGGTTAGATTATGAGAGCTGTAACTTAATTAATGGATTAATCCACTTGGATGGATTAACTAGGCAGTAACTATAGGCAAGTAGGGTGTATCTGGAAGAAGTAGGTCACTAGAGGTGTGTTTGGGGATTATATTTTGTCTCAGATGAGCGGAGCTCTCTCTTCTTCCTAGCTGTCATGTCCTGAGCTGCTTTTCTCCACCATGCCCTTCCACCATGATGTTCTGTCTCACCCCTGGCCCGGAGCTATAAAGTCAACTGACTGACCATGGACTGAATCTCTGAAACCATGATCCAAAATAAACTTTTCCTTCTCTAAATTGTTCTTGTCAGGTCTTTTGGTCACAGTGAGGCAAAGCTGACAAAACACTATCCATCGATACATATACCTACCAATCTACTCAATCTAATTTCCTGATATTTTATAACTTCCTAAGAAGACATTAGCCTTGTCTCTTTATAATAAACACATGAAGTTTTGAAGAAAAGTAAATTTGATAAAATAAGAGAAAAGAAAAATATGCCTTAAATTTCCTTTCATAAACTCAAGACCTTTACAAACTATATAAATGAGTTTATTTACTATTTTCTTCACACATGTACACACACATCCACACAAACTCTACCGGTATAGGAATTCTAAATTACAGGTACAGAGATTTTTTCTGAAGTGGTGAATCTATGCATTTTTATGTAACAAGAGCTGCAGATTTTATTTTATAATAAAATCAGCTGCTTCACTGATTTGCTACAAAATCCACCTGCTTTATACTATAAATCATAATTACAAAACTATATGATTGGAACTTGAGCTCAGCTGGGTAGAAAATTGGTAATTAGATGTAATAGGAAGTAAAATTTTATAAAACATGTGAAACTCATGCTCAGACACCATCAGTATTTAATAAACACTTATGGCAATTATCTGGAGAATTTGGTGTGATTTATGGCAGGCAGCATCAGACAACATTAATTTTCAGTATATGCTGAGTTCTTGAAGATACTTTCCAATTCATAAATAGTGATATTTTATTTCAAAAACTTCTTACTTTTCTTGGTAACATTGTTCTAATTGTCAGATCACATGATATAGCTTAACTAAGGTCCACATTATGAAACATAATGATTACTTCTCAGAAGGAAAAGAAAGTTAAATTTCCTTTTCTCTAAATGCTTACGAGAATCTTGAAATTTGATATTTGATTATCAGAAATTACATAAGTGCAGATGAGGCATAACTATCTTTCAGAAATTGGGTATTAGAGACATTAAAATTATTGTACAAATGGAACCAGACTTATTTAGATTTTTCAACTTTAAAATGGTGCAAAAGTAATATATATTCAGTAAAAACTACTTCACATTTTGAATTTTGATATTTCCTAGCTTAGGGGTATGCAGTGTGATTCTCTCATGATTCTGGGCAGCACAGCAAGACACAGCTTCCAGTCAGCCACATAATCAAGAGGGGAAGCCACCAACACACCACAGTACACTATGTTGTTAATCTAAGATGTGCAGCAGGTTAGGAGAAATAATTGCATTTTTAACTTACGTTATTTTCAATTTACAACATGTTTATTAGAATATAATCTCATCTTAAGTCAAGAAACATCTGTAAATCTTCAATTATTTGATTTTTTGCTCAGCTTATTATATTCTTCTTCATTATCAATATATTTGAGACAGTTCTAATTATCTTAAAATTCGTTTTTATTGTAGCATAATACTTAATTCCCCCCAAACTTTTTCCCTCATGGGCATTTGTTCATTACATGAATATAATGCATGTAAAATTTACAAATATATTTAAATTAAAGCAAAATATTTCATAATAAAATTACTTTTATAGAAATTATTATATGAAATATGTTCCATTTCAATACATTAATAAGTAAAAATTTTAAATTAAGTGCCTGCTAATAGGCAATAATTAATTATAATAATTGCACTATAGACTTGGAAAGTGGCCTAGTATATATCATTACTGCTTGTGGTAAAGTTACAAAGCAACAAAAAATCCAAATATATTAGAGAAATGTAAAATATTTTTAGTTAGACATATCATATGATGGAATTGATTTTACAATATTTGTCAAATGTAAATTCTACATTTTTTTAATTTTATAAACTATGCATTTATTTGTGTGTCTTGGAATAATATGTTTGTCAGTGTAAGCTTCAATGACAAACTGTGTTTTCTCTCCATTGTTTCAAATTTAGGATAGCATCCAGACCTTTTTAGGTGTTCAGAAATATAGTTCAAATGAATGAATGTACATTTTAAAAGATTTTTTTACTTTGTGTTGGAAGAAAATCCAAATTCCTAAAATAGGCAATATGCCATGGTAGAAAATAGCATTCATCTCTAGTTTCTAATGACTAAATAGAAAAATGAGCATGTATTAATTCATTGAACAAGTGTTTGTTGAATGTTTATTATATGCACTCCAGTGTTCTCAGTACCAGAGATAAAACAGAAGCAAAGAGAGTTTTTATGACAACTCTTCTCTAAAAACATACTTTTTGTCATGGAAAATAAGATAATGAAAAGAATAATCAAAATACATGATTATTATGTCAGATTATGATGACTGATATGGACAAATGTGAAGTAAAGGAAAAGATGGGCTTTGGCTGGGATGAGATTTTTAATGTGAGGGAATGCTTTCCAAGGCTCATAATCTTTGAGCAAATATCCCCACAAAGTAAGAGAATGAGCCAAATGCTTATCTGGGTGAGGAGAACTCCTGGAAGAGGAAGCAGAATCAAAAATTACATCATCCTTGAAGTCAATTGTTTATCTCACATCAGGTGAGCAGGGAAGTGAGCAGGGGTAAGCGTAGTAAGAATTAAAGTCAAATGGGGTATCAGAGTTAACAGTATTGAATTTGGAAGTAATAATATTGAAATATACTCTGAATGACATGGAAAGTCATAGGAGGTCATGGAGTAGGAGAAAGACCTGTTTGGACTTGAGTTTTAAAAAGTTCCCTCTAGCTATTGTTGTAGAATACAGTCTGGGACATGTTAAATTTTGAGATTACTATAGATATCAATCCAAAAGAAGATAATGAAATAATGTGTAAGCCACTGAATTTTCCCATATTTTTGGCATGCTTTGCATCTTATTTATTTATTTATTTAACTGAAAAAGAGCATTTTTTTTTTACCATATACAACATAATATTTGGAAGTATAAATACATTATAGAATGGTCACTTTCAGCTAATTAACAAACATATCTTTCCACATAGTCCTCATTTTCACCTCACTACATTTAGAGGGCAATTATTTAAAAGACAAAAGTGGGATATATTAGAATGTAGAGGAAAGCAAACCCCTACACATTATAGATGAATATATAGGTTAGTACAGTCATTTTGGAAAACGGTATGGAAATTCCAGAAAAAAATAAAAGTAGAAATATATGATGCAACAATCCCAGTACTGGGTATATATCCCAAAGAAATAAAAGCAGTATTTCAAAGAGATATGGGCCAATGAATTTCAGTCTCAACTTATGAGATGCGTATAGGCTGAAAAATGTATTTTGAGTGCTAACATATATTTGAAAACATGAGACTTTATAAGATCCATCTAAAATATGAGTGTAGACAAAGAAAATAAGATCCAAAGACTGAGTTCTAGGATATTTCAACATTTAGAGGATTTAGGAACAGGAGATAGAAGCAAAAAAAAAAAAGTAATGTAAGAAAACAAGCATAAGCTTATGTTTTAGAAAGCCAATGCTATTTCAGGATAGAGGAGGTGATCATCTGTGAAATGAGGTAAGATGAGAAGTATGATTCCATAATTAAATTTGGCAATGTAGAAATCATAGCAACCTTGATAAGAGTTGCCATGGTGAAATGCAGTGAAAAATCTTGATTTAGACTCAAAAATAAATGAGAGGTGAGAAATTGGAGCACTCAACTATTGATGACTCTGCTACTCATTTGAGGGAGTTGGGAAATTAGGAACTGTTTTAGGGGGTTGGGAAATTAGGAACTAACTGCTTTTTTACAGTGTTGGGGATTGAACTCAGGACCTCATGCAGGATTTTCTTGAAAGAAATAATGTGGGCATAAGAGTTTATTTTAAGAGTTGAGAAAACATAATGTTTTATATGAAAATGAGAATGCTTCAGAAAGTTTGCAAATGGATGACACTAGTTATAAAGGAGAATTGCTAGAGCAAATGAGGATGATATCTAGTAGAGAAGTAGAAAGAATAACCTAAACTAAAGTTTAGACAGTTCCTTCAAAATAAAAGGATATCAGAGTTACCATGTGGTCATGTGGTCACAAGTACATGTATCTGAGTCTTTGTATGGTAGGATGTTTGGGATTTGTTTGCCTGTATATTTGCATTAAATAAGATTAAAGATGTGGGAAAAGGGTTGTGTAGAGAGAGAATAGATGTAAAATTGGTCAGAGTGAGAGAGCTAAGGAAAAGTAGTATAACTACAAGGTATTGTGAGGAACCCATTTGAGGTTAGTGGACTTCAATTTAAAAATGAGACCTTTAAGCAGGATTGTATATTTTTCTCCATCTGCATTCATTCTAACAGAGTCAGTCCTGTTATGAACACACCACTCATAATTGCACCAAGCAAGTTATAGCAGAAAGATACAAGTGCATGTGAGAAAGTGTTTTGTAATTCTAGACCATGGAGTTGATTCTATAAAGTGAGAGAATAAGGAGAGAAGAGGTTTGAAGAATTACTGGGGTTATAGAACTAGAGGTACTAATAAAAAACTGAGAAACTTAAAATTAAGATCATGGAGAGATTGCAGTTATTAGAAAAAACTTGGTCTATTGCATGAACATAGCAGGGAGTGGCTTTGATTGCCTGGATACTGAAATCCCCAAGTCTGCACACAGGATATCTAATTTACATGGTTGAGTTCATGATTTTTAAACTTCAAGATAGTGCCAAAGTGATACACATTCAATAGAAAGTGTTCTTTGAACTGTTTCCAGGCTAGCGATAAGCAGTAAAATGCTCCATCACAATGCTGAGTAGTGTCAGTGAGTCACGATTCTCAGTCATGTTTCAATAAGGGATTGTTTAATCTATTCTTTACAGTGTACTATGTTGCTAGTATTTTGGGATACAGAGAGTCAATAAATTATATTATATGTTTCTTTATATGAAATAAACTTTGTGTTGAGGATTTTGCCCAACTGTAAACTAATGTAAATGCTCTGAGCATGTTTAACATAGACTAGGCTGAGCTGTGATGTTCAATATGTTAGGATTTTTAAATGTATTTTTTGTTCTTGATAATTTTCAATTCAGGATGGGCTTATTAGAATGTATCCCCATCATAAGTCTTGGAATATATAGTGTACTCTGAAGAACAGTGTTGGAGCTGTAACTAAAGCCTTTCAAGGAATGATAGAATCTGTTATAGAGTTGGTAATGGTCACAAGTGATTTTATCTGATGACCTAAGTTCCAAATCTGGGGATTTGTAGGAAAGAAGAAAACCATGGGAATGGAAAGAGCTACTGTATAAAATGACTTGGCATTTTATAGGTATTGTCCTTCACAGTTTTCAGGAAGAGCAAATTACAGAGAACATTCAGAGAAGGTGATATAGGAAATATAAGTGATTTTCTTGGTGGCATATTGAAATTTCCAGATGACAATGTGGTAGGATACTAGGCTTTGGATATGAGTAAGAACAGTGGTGAAAAAAGTGGATATGTACTTCCCTTGGAGACAAGTGTGCACAGAATGAGGGATGACCTGGAAGATTTGATTTTCCTGTGTTGACAGATATAACAAGCATAAATGCATAATGAGATATCTCCCGATAGAAGAAAGATGGTGCTAGTAAGATCTCACACCCCTGACATTTTGTGTGCGGGAGAGACCCTTTGGGGGAAAGATGGAATGGGGAGCTTTGCCAATGTGTACTATATATAAGAGCTACTAATGATTTGAAGAAATAATCCAACAATTATTCAATACTCCTTAATTACTTAAAGGTGATATGTATATATATATATATATATTCTTATACATGAGTTTAGTATTCTCAAAACTCAGTCCTCATATTTTTTATCCTATCATTTTTTTCCTGATAGAAGTTATGGTAAATATCACAGCACCATTCACACATGATAATAAAATAAATAGAACTCAATAATGTTCATGTCGGCTTCTATCAAGGAGGCAGGGGTCCCACTGCTTGCCCAGTTGCTATAGGTAAAGACATCAATTTTAGTGACCACAATTTGGAAAGAATAAATATCAACAAAAACGAAGGAACGGTTTTGCCTAGCCAAATAGGGAAATCACAGAATGGATGCTCTTTTAAAATAAAGTATATTCATCATTTTCCTTATATGAGATAGTTAGAAAGAATGTAAATCTATTCCATTCTGTAAGATTAAATGTTGACTTACTCACAGAGCTGGTGTTATATGAATTTTATTTTTGTATTTATTTTCTACTCATGGAGACTATAACAACTTATATCCATTTGATAGTACTTTTATACCTGCAAATACTGGGATATCAACTAAAAGAAGAAAAGTCACATTGATTGTCAGGTGTTACTGACTATTTGACATATTATATAGAGCTCTGATTATATTTGACAGATTTATTTTTATTTTCATTTAAAAACTCTTTTCACAAGTGCACTTCATTCTTTCTGATATTTTCTGTAACATGAATGAAGCAATAGAAAATTTTATTTAACCTCATTGTCTGCATATAAAATATATGTTGGAACTGGAGTCCAAAATAAATTCCTTACCTAAGAATGAAGATAAGAAGAAAGTTAATATTTATGTAGAATAATGTGGGACCTTTTTATACAATTGATCAGATACACCAAAGGGCATCACTTAGTACATCTATTAGTGTATCAAGTAATAATTTTAAATGTTACGAAATTGCATTAAGGCTCTCAAAAATCATCCAAATGAACTAAAGTAGTCACAACCTTTATTTTTTTCTCTAAGCTTTCTTGGACATTGTTCATTAGTTAGGACTAAAATTACAAAGCCAATGCATTCTAAGTTTTCCCATGCTCAAGTATTTCAGTGAGGAAGCAAAGGATTTTGACTATTCATATTAATTTCCTTATCCATTGGTTGATTATACCCTTGTTGTTATTCCATAAAATCACTTTTTTATTCTTCACAATAAGACCAGGCTTAGAACTTTCCAAATCTACAAGTTCTGCTTGTATTTTGATTATAAATTCCATCTTCAGAATATTTCTCTTTTCTTGCATTTTAGTATAGTTTTAAGCAGCTTTTTCATCATTGTGACCAAGAGACCTGGCAAGAACAATGTAGAGGAGGAAAAGTTTATTTTGCCTCATAGTTTGAGAAATCTCAGTCCACAGGTGGCTGACTCCATAACCCTGAGCACAAGGTAAGGCACAACATCATGGTGGAGGGGTATGGTGGAGGAAAGTAGCTCAGGACATAGTAACAAGAAGCAGAGAAAGAGAGCTCTGTTCACCAGAGACAAAATACAAACCCCAATGTCATTCCCAGTTACCTATTTCCTGCAGCCACACCCTGCTTGTCTACAGTTACTGCCCAGTTAATACATATCAGGGGATTAATATACTTACTAGGTTACATCTCTCAAAATCTAATAATTTCATCTGAAAATTCTAGCATTGTCTCATACATGAGCTTTTGGAGAACACCTTATATATAAACCATAAGAAGAATCAAGAGTGGAGGGAAGCCATGCCATACCCTCAACACTTTGCTTAGGGAATTCTTCTGTCAATTATAACATTTCATTACTCACAGACTCTACTCTCCACAAACCACAGGACAACAACATAATTCAACCAAGATCTTTACCATTTCTTTTTATAGTTTCCAATATCAAGTTTCCCATTTAATTTAAGACCTATCCTAATGTCCAGTATCACCTATATTTCTACAAACATTCTAATCATGATCACTTAGGTATTATCTAAGAAGATTGAGACTCTTTCTACTGCTCTCTTCTGCTAAGCTCTCACTAGAATTGCCCTTTATTGTCCATTCACTGTAATAAAAGCTTTTTCTAGCCTCCTCCTCCAAATTCTTTCAGCCTTTCTCCATTACTCAATTCCAAAACTGCTTCCACAATTCTTACGTATTTGTTACCGCAGCAACCCACTTCTCGGTATTAATTTCTGTCTCAGAGTGTTATAATGAAATACCTTACTGTGGATAATTTATAGTGTAAATTTATTTCTTAACAACTCTAGAGCCAATAAGCTCAGGATCAAGGTGCCAGAAGATTCAGTGACTAGTGACAACTTAAACTTCATAAATGGTGCTTTATTTTATTCACATGGTAGAAGAAGCAAAAGAAACTAACTTGCTCCCTCCTGTACTTTTTTTTTTTGGACTGGGAATTTGAACTCAGGGGCACTTAATTGCCCTTTTTTATATTTTATTTAGTGATAGAGTCTTGTTGAGTTGTTTAGGGTCTCACTAAGTTGCTGAGGTTGACCTTTAACTCACAATCCTCTTGCATCAGCCTGGGATTACAGGCATGCATCACCGTATCCAACCCCTCCTGTACTTTTATAAGGGCACTAATACCATCTATGAAGGCAGAATCTCTCATCAGTTGATCATTTCCCAAAGGCCTCACCATTCCAACCTATGAATTTTGTGAGGACACCAACATTCAGACAAGAGCATGAAATATCAATAAAAATTTCCACATTTATGATTATCTCCATTCCCAAAAGCAGTAGCTATATCTGATTTCTCATCACCAACAGAATGTAATCAATAGATGCTATAGTTATAGATTTTGGCATCATATACTGTTGTCTAACCTATTATTGGGTATTTCTAGCTATTTTCTCTATATAAAAAGAAATTCTCACAACCCAATAGGCAAGGAATAAATTCTCCAGTATTTTACTATATAGCATTTTAATTAGTCAAATTATTTGGGTATCATCTCAGCAGCACAAAAGAATTTGGAGTATTTGCTGATATTCTTTGAGCCAGGCAGAGTGATTATACTGCCATTTCTAATATTCATTTAGAATATTCATTTAAACATACAAGTAAGATGGTTATACAATGTGTTGTTATCAAACTTGAAATCCACCAAAATAAAAATGTGCTCTGAAGCAACACGAACAATATTCCATTTATACTATTGGTATTTTGAACTTAAATGTCAAACATTCCATTATTTCTTTAATATTTTGTTTTGTAGGCTTATTCCAGAATACTGAGATTATATATCCATTTGACATCTAGAATATTGGCTTTCTCTTGTTTTTTTTGTGATACAAGTTTTCTAAATTGTTCTAAGTATACAATTTCAAAGAAGACATAAATAACTTGGACTCAGATAAAAATCTATCAGCAATTCCTCAGGCCTATTTCTAAAGATTTCATTCATTTATTATTTCATGTCAACCCCTCATGGAGGACTTTCATACTCACCCCTATCCAAAATTGCACCCCAAACACCATAACATTCTCTGTCCCTCTTGATTGCTCATTTTCACCCTCATCCTATTTGCTGTTCATCTCTTTCAAATAGCAACTAATCTCTAAGAAAGCAAAGGTTTTTGTACAACAGTTTATTTGCAGCACTGAGGACTCTAGAAAATATTGCTTTTTAATAAATATTATTTGCATGAATGGTCTTAAGCAACTTGTACATGAAAGGAATAAATTCAATTTCTAGAGATGCTATAAGAAATGAAAAATTATCTCTTTCTAATAGAACTTAACCAATAATGGAATGGAAAAGATTTAAAAATACAGAAATACATATTATATTTTAAATTGATGATTCAGGGAGAGACATTTAGTGAGGTTTGAGTTTTCAGTGATGACTTTTTTCAGTGAAAGAGGCAACATTTGAGTAGAAGCCAAAATGTGAGAATTAAAATACACAAATATTTTTGGGAAAAGTGTTCCAAGCAGAATGATAATCGATTTAAGAATTTTTACAGGAAACTACTCAGAAGGTTGAAAAGAGCATCACAATGAGTTGTAGAGAAGATGAATGAAGTTAGACTAGAAAAAAAATAAGCAAGAATAAGAGCATGTTTGAAGCCTCTCTGACATCACTTCCTATAGAGAAGCTGGGGATGCACCATGATTTAAATAGCATAGTGAGATAATCTGATATATATTTGACAATAATCTCTCTGGTTTCTGCATGTAGATTAGATTGTAGTCTACTGTTCAATTATAGTTATTAAGATAACTGAAACTATTTTTAATAATCCAGGAATGAAATGATGGTAGCATAAATTGGAAATGAAGGTGATGAAGGTGATAAGAAGTGACCATACTTGAAATACATCTTAGGGCTTCACTGTAAGAATTAACTGATGGAATACAAATTGGCTATGGAAAAAAAGTCAAGTTTCACTCTTGATTTTTTGACATGATAAAATAGATAAATAGCAATATCACTTATTAAGGAGAAAGAATCTAAGGATATAAACTCATGTGAGGGTAAAGGTATACTATGGACTGAATTTTTATCTGTCAATATGATGTGTTATGGGATAAAGGCTTTGGAATGTAATTAAATTTAGATGTGGTCAAGAGGGTGTGATTCTCATAATAAATTAGTGACCTTATAAGAGACACTAAAGAACTTGCTGTCTCTCTCTCCATCATGAAAATATAACAGTTAGGTGGCTGTTGACAGAGCAGAGCTCAACAGTGATGGTGCCCTGATCTTGGACTTCTAGTATTCATAATGATGAAAAAATATTTTTTTCTTTCTTAAGCTACCCAAGCTATGGAATTTGTTATGACATCCTGAGAGAACTAATAAAATTTTGGTACTGAGAAGAGGAGAGCTGTAGTAAGAAACACATAAAAATATAAAAATGTCTTTGGAACAGGGAAATAGGTAGAGACTTGAAAGAGTTTTGTGGTACATCCTAGAAATATGGACCTTGAAGGCAATCCTAGTGAGGGCTCCAAAAGAAAGAGGGAAACCGAAGAGAAATTTTTCATCTTTTTAGATGCACCTACATAATAATGTACAGAATGTTGGAGATTTTCTGGTGAGGTCTCAGAAAGAAATGAATGTGGACAGATGTCCAGGGTCTCCTCACAGGGTTCTTCTTCCTGCCCAGGAGGATGTAGGCCATCTGAGAAACCAAGTCTAGAATAATTATTAAAGAACAAAAGACAAAGATAGAATTATATTTTCAAAACTTGGAGGCCCTGATGGTCCAATCTACTGGGAGCTGGAGCTAGACAACTAGAAAACGGCTCCCATAGTTTATTGAAGGGAGTACATCAAAAGCAGGGATAAGGTTTCAAAGGCAGAGTCTTGCTTCATGATGTCTTGCAGTCAGCAGATTGATTGGCATCTTGGCAGGTCACATCCATCTCAGGGGCTGCCCAGCTACAATAAGTCAGCCCATCGCCAGTGCCTTGTGGGACTCTTGTGTGGTGGTCCACACACAGCCTACGGACAGCTCTCTACAGAGGAACATCTTACCAGAAACTGGAGGAAAAATGACCCTCATTAAATAGTGACAAAGAACATGGCTAAACTGTGTTGTGGTGTTTTGTAGAAGGTATAGTGATAGCTTTGGATATTTGGTTAAGATTCACAAGTAAAGCCAGGTGTGGTGGTTGGGTGTCTGAGGCAAGAGCTTGGGTGTCTGAGGCAGGAGGATCATGAGTTCAAAGCCAGTCTCAACAAAAGCGAAGCACTAAGCAACTCAGTGAGACCTTGTTTCTAAATAAAATACAAGGTAGGGATGGGGATGCGGCTTGGTGGTTAAGTGCCCCTGGGTTCAATCCCTGGTATCCCCCCCCAAATTTCACAAGTAAAGTATTGAAGTATCATGTTAGTTACTCCTTACTACTTATGTGAAATATAAACAAAGAGATGAATATAAGAAGGTATTGTTAAGCAAAAGGAATCAGAATGCAAAGATTTTTAAAAATTTGCCACTTTTCCATAATGCAAAAAATGAGAACACTTATTCTATCTCTCCCCACTATGTGAATATACAAAAAGAAAGCAATCAGCCGGGCGCGGTGGCTCAAGCCTGTAATCCCAGCACTTAGGGAGGCTGAGACAGGAGAATCGCGAGTTCAAAGCCAGCCTCAGCAACGGCGAGGTGCTAAGCAACTCAGTGAGACCCTGTCTTTACATAAAACACAAAATAGGGCTGGGGATGTGGCTCAGTGGTCAAGTACCCCTGAGTTCAATTCCCAGTACCAGAAAAAAAAGAAAAAAACAAAAAACAAAAAGAAAGCAATCATCTACAAGCCAGGAAGAGAGCTCTTACTAGAAACCAAGCACTCTAGTACCCTTATCTGGGACTTTCAGTTTCCTGAACTATGAGAAAATTAATGTCTGCTATTTAAGTCGTTCTATGGTATTAGTTGAGTCAGTCTGAGCTCATTAATATCAGGAATGAGGTATATTAAGAGGAATATTTAGTTTAGTTATATAGTCAATTCAGTAATATTTAGTGTAGTTACCCAGTAGATATTCATGGGAAATTACATGTAAAAGTTTGAACCATCAGGAAGAAATTGGAGTTGGAGTTAAAAATTAGGAGGTGATTGGTTTACAGATGGTATTTAAAGACATAACCCAGTTGAAATCACCAGGTAGAGAATATAGCTGAAGAAGGATAAGATTGAGTCCAGATCATGTCAACAATTAGAGTTCTGATAGTAGAGAAAGTTAAGAAAGGCGTATCAGAAGAATTGAAAATAAAGTGATGGGAAGCAGGTGGGGAAACAAGTGAAGTTAACCTTTCGAATGGAAAGAAAAGGCAAATAATGTAAAGTGATAGTGAGAAAAAAAGTAAAAAAAGGATTTACCATAGACATATTGATTTCACCATGGATGTCATGATTTTCTTGACTAAAGCAATTTCAGTAAAGTTGTCAAATATAAATTCCGAGTGAAGTAAATTAAAGAATTGGTGATAAAGAAGTAGAAGTGATAAGTAGGAAAAAGTTCCTAAGAATTTTGCTGAAAATAGTAGTAGAAAAATGATAATACTTCCTGCCTTGTTCTCAAGATTGCTTTGGCTATTTGGGATCCTCTGTTGTTCCCTGTTAAATTTACAATTGTGTTTTTGTTTTATTTTTCTAAGAAATGCAGTTGGAGTTTTTATATATTTTTTAAGCAGGATTTCACTTCTATAAACATCCATCTTAGCACTGCTTTACCTATATATCATAGGTTTCAGAATGCTGTTTTATTTTCATTTGATTCTTGGAATTTTTTACCGCCCCCCCCGTCATTTCCTCAATGAATCATGCATTGTTCAAAATTATGTTTGCCTTTAAATGTGACTTGGCACTTCTGTCTTGCAAATTTTAGTATTGTTTCCTTATCCTCTACTTTTGACAATTTAACTATATTATATTGTGGAAAAGTTCTTTTCCAGTCATGACTATTTGATCTTCTAAATGACTCCTGAACCTGGATGCCTTGTCAAAGCATCTAACCAGTAACTCAAAGTCTCAAGTTAGATTCCCAATATCACAATTAAAAAAGAAAAAAGAAAAACAGAAGAAAAATAAGGTAAAAGCCAAATAGTCTATACAACTTACTACTAGAGAATTGATATGTTATCCTCTATGTACAATGACTCAAATTGCACTCTGTTATCATGTAAGCCTAAATAGAACAAATAAATAAATTAAATATGAAAAAAAAGAAACAACAAGAGCAACAATTACAGCTCAACAAGAAATTACACTTCTGTTGTAGCTGAATAATTATTTCATTAACTGAATAATTATATTTATAATATAATATATCATCATATTCCAAATATATATGCACATACATATCATTATTGTTTTTGACGTTAGTGCTATCTTAAGTGCAAAATATCAGTATGTCTTTTATGTCTAAAAGTTTCATATATGAATGAAGTAGTAATTAATGTATATAAAACTGCTATTGTGATTATTTTCCTACTAATATAGCTATAGTTTGGAGTTTATATATTCTTTTTACTAAACCCAAAGTGAAATGCAATATTTGTGATTTAATTCAGACATTTAGATATAGGTGGATTCTGATCATTCTGATCCAGATATAATATTTTCTGAAGATTAAAACACCAAGTAATACTAGGAATATAGGTAATCATAATATATTATTTTTAGATATATCAATTTCCAGAGGCTTGATCAACATAAACCAAATTATTATGTTGAGTTCTTGTTGGCTTAAAGTTTAATTACAACCATAATGTTCACCAGCAATTAAAGTAATAATGCACACAATGCAGCATAGCTATGATTAGTTAATTAAACTTACAGAACACGGAAAAGCAATGCCCAGAGCATTCTATTTCACATAGTAGAATTAGTTTATAAATATCTTGTTCTTAAAGACCCTGTGAATCTTTTCTAAAATATCTCAAGAGTTAAATATTTAGATTATGTATGTTTTGATCATTGCAAATTGATGATCAGTGCCAGAAGTACTTTGGCATATTCTCAGATAAATTTTCACATTTATATCTAATTTCATTAGTTTGGGTTTCTGAAAAATAAGTTCATGTGAAGTTCAGTAACCAATGTTAAAGAAAAAACAAACTGGAATTATAACATCCAATGGAATATCAGAAACATCTTAAATAATATTGATTCTGATGATAGTGGATTGGTGTTTACCTGAGAGATATTTCCTTACATAGAATGATTGTATCTAGCATAAATTATCCTATAATTATTATTATTATTTTTTGGTACCAGGGATTGAACTCAGGGTTACTCTACCATTGAGCCACATCCCCAGCCCTATTTTGTGTTTTATGTAGAGACAGGGTCTCACTGAGTTGCTTAGCGCCTTGCCGTTGCTGAGGCTGTCTTTGAACTCACAATTCTTCTGTCTCAGCCTCCCAAAATGCTGGGATTACAGGCGTGTGCCACCACGCCCAGCTATCCTATAATTATTGATATAAGCTAACCATGCAATTTACTGGATAAATTATGTAATTATTCCATCACATGCAGTCCATTTTATTATGAACCATTTAACATATGTGTGACTATTCGGTTTAGGATGACTATATTACACAAGGATTAATCATAGCTAGAATTGCTTGCATGTCTATGTTATATGCTCTGACCACAGCACTAAGAGATTAATATCCAGTTAAATATTACATATAAAATACTAAAGAAGCATTTGTATTTTGTCTGAATTTCAAACTTAACTGGGTGTCCTGTATTCACATTTGGTAAATCTAACAACCCTTCTTCTTAGCCTATTACAAAATATTTCTACTTGTATGTTGTTTAATCTAAAGTTAATCCACTGATTTTTGTGGTAATCATAGACTTATGTAGAATCTGTACATCTCCTCATATTTCTAAGGCATATCAAATTGTTCTAAAAGAAATGAAAATCTGTATCACATCTTCTTACATAAGTAAACATTTCCAAATTATCTGCAGTGAGAAATAACCATGTAACTGTGTATGCAGTCTTAATGAGCTCTCAGAGCTACATTCTTCAGCCACTTTTATCCTCATTTATCAGAGAATGTGCTTAGTCTGCAAAACAAAACTTTGTAAGAACCAAATTAACAAATTTCTTAATAGATTCTTGTTTTTTAGAATCTCCATAAATAATGTTAAACAAATTTTATTTTCTCCTTCGTGAGATAGGGTAGAGTACTGCTCCTAATTCTTCATTCTTTCTCATGTCCATTCCTTTTCCATGTGATTTTGTGATTTCTCCCACCAAAGGCAGAATATATTTTCCCACCCCATTGATGTTGGGTTTAGAAACACGTGCTTTTTCTAAATGAATACAAGTAGGTATGTCACTGCCTATTGAGGTAGGCCTGAAGAAACATTACCCATCTTATATATTTTTTTAATTTAATTATTTTATTTAAATTCATTTCAAGTCATAGTACATAAACAGAGCTCAGTTTTTCCATTTCTCTGGTTGCAAACCAGATAGAGTCACACCATTTGTGTCTTCGTATATGCACCAAGGATATAATGACCCTCTCAATCAACCATCATTACTATACCCATTCCCCTTTCCTTCCTCACACCTCTCCCCTGCCGCATCCAGAGTTCCTGCATTTCTCCTATGTTTCCCGTTCCCACCCCCCTTATGTATCCTCATCCACTAATCAGAGAGAACATTCGGCATTTGGTTTTTTGGGATTGGCTTACTTCACTAAGCATAATGTTCTCCAATTCCATCCATTTGCCTGCAAATGCCATAATTTTATTTTCTTTTATTGCTGAATAATATTCCAT
>CM053417.1:94786155-94887282 GCA_028644305.1 Xerus rutilus | reverse complement strand
GGCGCGGTGGCTCAAGCCTGTAATCCCAGCACTTAGGGAGGCTGAGACAGGAGAATCGCGAGTTCAAAGCCAGCCTCAGCAATGGCGAGGCGCTAAGCGAGCAACTCAGTGAGACCCTGTCTCTACATAAAAAAACACAAAATAGGGCTGGGGATGTGGCTCAGTGGTCGAGTGCCCCTGAGTTCAATCCCCAGTACCACAAAAAAAAAAAAGATAATGTTCCTGCACTATTGTGAAGAAACAAATAACATAGGGCCAATAGAAATTGTCTCATTTATCCAATACATATTAGAATTTTTTCCATGTACTGAAGTCTGACATATTAAGACCACCATATTTACAATGATCAATTTAGTAGATGACTCCTATTTATTTTTAATTTAATGTGAATATATAAACAACATAGTCACATCATCAGTATATTATTTAAAATTTTCAAGTGCTACAAAGCAAATAACCTGTGAATATTCTAGGAGACTTAAATTGTATCCTTTGTTATTAGAGTGCATAATTGACTACTACTAAAGTTGATCTACTTTATTGATTTTGTATTTCATCTACAATTGCCTTAGTGGAGTATGACTGTAATCTTAGTTCATTTCTATTTATCTATTAGTTCTCCCTTGTTACTCCTGTAGTTGCTGTGTTTTGGGTACATAGTTATTTTTAACTGTTATATGCATATATATTATGATTATAACTTTTATCATTAAAATATCATTCTGTGAAATGTATAATGCTTTTTGGCTCAGGTAATACTTTATTTGATATCAAGTATTGAATCATGATTTCTTATTGTATCCTTTGCTTTTTTCATCTAGGTGCATCCATTTATTTTAACCTTTATGAATCTTTTTGGTGTGTTTAATATAGTATATGATTGTATCATATATGGGAAGTGAAATTGTTCATAACAGAACTTGATTAGAACATATGGTTACTACTCCTAATCAGGTATTTCTACGATAGCCGTGGTTTATGAACTTAGATCCTTGTATCTTTGGTTATCTAGAAATACTATAAGGAAGAAATAAGAGCTTTATTTAGATGCTCAAGTAGAAACCAACAGCCCATATTTCCATAAAAAAGCATTGCAGATAAATAAAAAGGCAAAGTGTTTTAGCTATAATTATAGTAACTCTAGGAGAAATGCATTACGCTTTTGCCATTTACAGAAAATCTGTTGAGCAATTTCAAATTTTAATAAGAATGGATATGTTATTCTTTGTTACTTAAACACAACTTTTCTGAAATCCAGACCTTTCATACTTTCAGACCAAGTGAAGAAAACTTTAAGATGAAGATTGTCTTGTTGGGAATGGGTTTGTGAATTGTTACACTAAATTGTGCACATTTTAAATACACTTTATTTTACTATGATAAAATAGATGAACATAAAATTGCCATTTTATTCATTGTTAATATACAATGTAGTGGCATTAGTTAAATTTACAGTGTTGTGAATTTATCATCACTATTTCCAAAACTTTTTCTTCACCTCTAACATAGGCTATTTAACCATTAACCACAAATTTCAATTCTTTCCTTTACTCAGTCTCTGATATACCAGATATTTCATATAAGTGAAATTATATAATGCTTGTATTTTTGTGTCTGGCTTGTTTTACTTACATAATATTGCAAAGTTCATCCTTGTCATACAATGTATCAGTTCTTCACTCCTTTTTAAAGTTGAATATTATTCCATTTCATGTACATCCTGTTTTCATCTGTGGATAGATTGGGTTGATTTCCCCCTTGGGTATTGTGAATAATATTGCAATGAACAATGACAATGGTGTCTGTTTAAATGTGTACAGTTATGTTGAGTATATACCTAAAAGTGGAATTATAAGTTCATATAGTAATTCTCTGTGAAACTTAGCTATTGAAGTACTTCCTTTGCACATTTAAAATATTGGGTTGATTATATTTTTTGAGCTAAAATATGTGTGTATGCATATGCATCTATGTGTATATTGCATTATGTAAACACAAATACACATATTTTAAACTTTTATCAAATATGTAATTTACAAAAATTTCTTTCATTTTGAGTAATATTTTCACTTGATAATATCTTTTGAGGCACAAAAGCTTTTAATTTTTATGAAGTTCAATTTTCTGTATTTTCTCTTGTGATGCATGCAAATTTCAAACATAATTCAGTGTACACAATGACAAAACAACAACTACCAATGCCATAGAGATTATGGCATTGCACAGGACTTATTGGAGGGAAGGTATTGATATATTATGATTGATTTTCAATTAGAATTTTTTCAATTACACATTGTTTTTATGGGCCTTAAAAACCATGCCATATTTAAGCTCAAAATATGACAAAATAACTCATTTCTTTTTTTTTTTTTTTTGTGGTACTGGGGATTGAACTCAGGGGTACTCGACCACTGAGCCACATCCCCAGCCCTATTTTGTGTTTTATGTAGAGACAGGGTCTCACTGAGTTGCTTAGCGCCTCGCCGTTGCTGAGGCTGGCTTTGAACTCGCGATTCTCCTGTCTCAGTAACTCATTTCTCTTTTAAAGAAATTGTTTTTCTGCAAACTGTTAACCTCATAAAGAGGTCTATAATAAATAAAGAAATATTACTGGGCTGAGGTTGTGGCTCAGTGTTAGAGTGCTTGCTTAGCATGTGTGAGGCACTAGATTTGATTCTCAGCACCACATATAAATAAGTAAAATAAAGATCCATCAACAACTAAAAAATATTAAATACATAAATATTACTGAAGATGTGGGGGTAAAGGATCACTTATACAATGTTGATGGATTGTAAATTATTACAATCACTATGAAAATCAGTATAGATGTTCCTCAAAATACCAGGCAAGGTACCACCATATGACCCAGCTATAACACTCCTCAGTATTTATCCAAAGGAATTAATGTCATCTTACTACAATGATACATGCAAACCATGTTTATAGCAGCACATTCACAATAACCAAACTGTGGAACCATCCTAGGTGTCCATCAACAGATGAACAGATAAATGCCAGGCTTGGTGGTGCACATCTGTAATCCCAGCTGCTTGGGAGGCTGAGGCATGAGAATCGTGAGTTCAAAGCCAGCCTCAGAAATTTAGTGAGCTCTAAGCAACTCAGTGAAACCCTGTCTCAAAATAAAATACAAAAAAAAAAAAAAATAAAAGGCAGGGGATGTGCCTCAGTGGTTAACTGCCCCTGAGTTCAATCCCCAGTACCAAAAAAACAAACAAAAACCCAACCAAAACAAAACAAAAAAACTCAACAACAACAACAAACCCAGATGAATGGATAAAGAAAATGTGGTATATATACACAATGGATTTTTATTCAGCCATAAAGAAAAATGAAATTCTTTCATTTTCAGGAAAATGGATGGAACTTGAGAGCATTATGTTAAACAAAATGAGTCAAACTCAGAATCAAGGATCATATACTTTCTTTCATATGTAGAAGCTAGAGAGAAAAAAAACTTTAAAAGGATCTCATTAACATATAAGGGAGAATGCTAGAGTAGAAGAAGGGGATCAGGGAGAAGGAGGAAAGAAAGAAAAGGGGATATACTGGGGAATTAAACTGATCAAATTATTATATACATGTAGAAATGTCACAATGCATTCCCTTTTATGTGTAATCATAATGTATCAATAAAAAAGAAAGTTGATCAAATTTAAATATCTGGTGACAGTATTTCAATACATTAAATGCCTGATTTATTTTTGCTTAAAAAATCAAGTTGACAGAATGTAAAAGAAAGGTTTGAGGACATAGTCAAACACAGACCTATTACACAGGTAATTTAATGTGTAACTTCCTGTTATTCTGGTGATTACTGAGGTTAATAAAACACAGTAGTGATTGACATGAATAATATAATTGTAACTAAACCATTTGAGCATATATAGTTAATTAAATTATCACAATTTATTGCAAAATTATTGTAAAAAAAAAAGATTTGTGCTACCTATCCAGTCAATATTCAATTCTGCACCCTCCCTTACTAAGGATACTGTTCTTGAAGTATTAATTGAAGATAAAGTGGAAATCATGCACTTAAAATATTTTACATCTACTTTCACCCAGGAACAAGAACCTCATATGTGAGCACATCTTTTAAATACTTCATTGCCACACCCAGTACACAAGCAAAAATTCTCCAAGTGTATGTATAATCAGGGGAAAAAAGAGTGTCATCCAATCACCCCATTTAATTCACCTTTTGTAGTTGTAAGGCATTAAGAAATGCACGGTCTCCTGAAACATGATCTTTTATGTCCCTTGTCTTGCATAATGCTCAATTGAAAGTTCCTTCAAGTGACTATTTTCTTGCTATTAGTGCATTTTCTTCCTTGTTTGTAGTCTTCTCTTCCCAATCTGGCTAAGACAGAAGTCTAAAATAAGTTGAAATCTATAGCCCATGGTTTTATCATGTTATAAGTAGGATAATTCTGGAGCAATCAAAAACTTGGAAAAGTACAAAATTTTGTGCTTATTTGCTCATATGTGCATTTATGTCCTCATCTGTTGTAAAAACTTATAAACTTGTTTTATATCATAATGATATAAAAATACAAGAAGGAAAAATGAAGTTGAGCAGTTTTTCAGAAAGTTCAAACAAGATTAGGCATATCTCCCCTGCAATCAGGGATTACATATAACATAGTCATGTCACTTGACCTGGATAAGCCAAAATATCTTTCCAGCAGCAGGTGTATGGATGAAAAATGAAAATTAACACAATCAAGCTATATAGGCAAATATCATTTTAATTGCTCAAAGATTATTATTATTCCTGCTATGAACACCTAAAAGAAATTTCTCCCAAAGATGTCATTAAAAGACTGTGCAATGTAATAAGAAAGCATTAATAACGCCTCCACCAAAGCATCATGATGACTTCCTTAGAATATTTCTGAGCCATTTGATGTGGGCAGATGACTTCATAACACAGTGAAATTCCCTGAATGCAATTATTTATGTGGTTGGAGGAGGATGTAGAAGATTTTAATTACAGAGGTTTTAGCTCATCTGATTTAATCATTGAGTACTTGTTAGAGAATCTAAAGTAATAAATAGATGGCAAGTATTTACTTTAATCCTCTTTTAGTCTTACTTCCTTAGTAGAAACATTAAATTTAGATTTTAAATGATTGATTTTCATGTAATTTTGGGTGAACAACTACTCAAATTTTCCACCTTCCTACTGAGAGGCCAAGTGCTAAATGACTCAGAGATCCATCTTTATAGACACGTGTTTTCTTTTTTTTTCCTGGCTTCTTCATTTAATAGCTCTGTGATCTTGGGCAAATTGCTAAGCCTCTCTATTTCTCATTTTTCTTGCCTTTCAACAGAAATATAAAGCTTAGTTCAGAGGCTTCCTGTCTTAGTCAGGGTTCTCTCAGAAGCAGGAAGTGATCTCCAGAAGTACCAAGAGGTGAGGGAAGAAGCGAGACAAACAATGGAAGGAATCCAAAAAAGGGTGTGTTAGGCAAGTTAATACTGGGCATAGATGAGGCTCCTGGGTAACTAGTTCAGAATACATACCTCAAAGATTTCCTATTCAGGGCCATGGGAACAGAAATACCTATCATGAACTTTTTTTAGCTTTACTTGTTGAACCTGTAGGCTGGGTTGTGAGGTCCAGAGAAAGCCTCTAGGAAAAGAGTTAATAGTGGTTGGCAGTTGTTAAGATAGTTGCTGTGGTTTAAATGTTTGTGTCCCTTCAAAATTAATATGTTGAAACATTATATCCAATATGCTGGTATTAATAGGTAGAGCTATTAGGAGTTAATTAGATCATGAGGAGATATCCTTCATCAATGGGAGTTAGTGCTTTGTAAAAGATACCCAAAGTAAATTCCACCATGTGAAGATGCAGCATGAAAGGCACCATCTTTGAAGCAGAGAACAACCCTCAACGCACACTGAATGTGCTAATATCTTAATCTCGAAGTTCCTAGCCTCCAGAACTGTAGGTAATACATGGCTATTGATTATAAATTATCCAGCCTAAGATATTTTGTTTTAGCATCCCAACAGACTAAGACAATTGTACAGATAAATTCCAAACAGGAAGAAAAAATATGCTGGAATAACTTAATGAAATTATAAAATGAAGTGCTATATACACTACATATAATATATTACATCCTAATAATAAATGCCAGATATCACATGAAACCCGCAATTCAGTTAACAATATTCCATAACCAACAGTCGAGTTAAAGTTTAGGTTCACATCCTAACATGGAAAGTGAGGAACATAGCAAGGATTAGTTCCTAAGCAGAAGACAATATACCTTACTCAGCTAAACCTAGTGAATGGGGCAAAAATTCTCCTCAGAAAATAATTGTGAGTCTGCTCTAATGCACTGACCAGTGTGTGACCACAATCTCAAATTTCTATTCCAAATAACACCACCACAATAAGTTTTAGCTTTGGCATATTTTTTTCAGTTTTGCTGAAAAAATTTAATTATACAATTCAGTGGCATTTAATACACTCAACCATCTTGTACAACCACCATCTCTCTCTAGTTCTGAAACATTGTCATTTCCACAAACTAAAACCTTATATTCACTGAGCCATCTCTGCCCAACCCCTTCTCCAGTATCTGACAACCACCGATATGTTTTCTATCTTTGTGAATTTACCCATTCTGGGTATTTCATATAAAGGAAATCATATAATCTGTAATCTTTTATGTTTGTTTTCTTTCATTTAAAAAAGTCTTCAATGAGCCAGGCATGGTGGCACATACCTATAATCCCAGTTGCTTGGGAGTCTGAGGCAGGAGAAAAACAAGTTCAAAGCCAGCCTCAAGAATTTAACGAGGCCTTGGCGAGGCGCTAAGAGACTCAGTGAGACCCTGTCTCTACATAAAACACAAAATAGGGCTGGGGATGTGGCTCAGTGGTTGAGTGCCCCTGAGTTCAATCCCCAGTGCCAAAAAAAAAAAAAAAAAAAAAAGAATTTAACGAGGCCTTAACTAAGAAACTTAGTGAGACTTTGTCTCAAAATAAAAAATACAAAAGGCTAAGGTGGCTCAGTGGTAAAGCAGCCCTGGGCTCAATCCCCATTACCAAAAAACAAAAAAAGTTTTTCAAGATTCATTCACATTGTACCACATTGTATCAATAGTTCTTTCCATTTTATGCATGAATAATGTCATAATTTATTTTCACCTTCTCTCTACTATGGATAGTGCTGCTATGAACATTTAGTTCAAGTACTTGAGTAAAATTGTTTTTTAATTGTTTGGTGTATAAATCTAGAGTGAGATTGCTGGGTCATATGATAATTCTGCTTAACTTTATGAGGAAAAGCCAAACAAACTGTTTTCCACAGTGGATGAAAAACTTTATATTCATACTAGCAATGCACAAGGGTTTAAATATTTCCAAAGTAACAAGTACACAAGTACTTGTTATTTTCTCTTTTTAAAAAAATTTAGAGTGTTATCTGATTGTGGTCTTGATCTGAATTATCTTAACAACTAATGACAATAAGCCTCTTTTCATGCCCTTTTAGTCATTTGTATATATTACTGGCTCTAGGATTTGGCATATTTTCTCTCCACCAATATATTATTTTTATTTTCTTGATAGCATGTAATGTAGATAAGATTTTTTTTAAAAAATTGTTAAATTTTAATTTATCTACTTTTTTCTTCTATTATCCAGATCTAAGAAATTAATTCCACAGCTTTTAAAATTGATAGGGTATCATTTTAAGAGTTTTATAATTTTAGCTTTTATATTTAGATTATTGATCCATGTTATTATTTGCATATGTTGTGAGGTAGAAATCCAAAATCACTCTTTTGCATGTAGATATACTTTTGTTAAAGCACTATTTATTAAAGAGACTCTTCCTTCTACTCATGCTCCATTTCTGTCTTAAATATTCTCCTCTACTTTCTCCATCTGCCATACTTTTAATCATCTTTCTCCCTTCAATTTCCACTTCAAAAGTCTTTCTCTTTCTCTAGGACTTTGCTGCACTTGCTAAACATGAAATAAATATTTCCCTTACTGGAACTACATTGCAGTTCGTATACAATTTTACTGCAATATTTGTCATGCTAATTGTAGATAATGTTTGGTTTATCTTTTCACTTCACTACTGGATCTTTGAGGGTAGGGTTTATTTATTAGGCATTTGTATAGCCTAATATTATCTGTATTACAGTTATTGTCTATTGAATAAATGGACCGTGAACTCAGATGAAAAATAATTAAAGTACAAAAGATTCTTTGAATTTCAAAGGGCTGTATTTCTGGAAAAGATGATAAAAATGGAAAGATTCAATTTTCAGGAGGAAAAATATGTTGGAGAAATAAGCAATGTTAAAGCAATGTTAAAGTTTGATAAGTTTTCACTTTTAGAATCTTATTATTTGAAAAATAGTGAAAATAATGAATTTCATACATAAATATGTATATGTATGTGTGTATACATGCACACACATATCAAGATACACACACACACAGAGGGAGAGAGGATTTAGTATCTGAAAAGAAGTAAGGTCAAACCTCATGATAATCTTCGAGTGGAGATTAAAGCCTGGCCAGCAGGAGTACATAGTCGAGCCCTTAGAACTTATCTATTGCAGGAGAAAAATACTTAAAACTTTTCACCAGTCCTACATTTAAATAGAGAAAGCAACCAAAGACCAAGAATATAGTTACAGGACACAACTGTTGAAGCAGAGAGACTTTTTCCATCATTCAATAAACATCCAATATCTACTATTCATCCCCACTCACTCACACTGCTATGTGAAGGAAAAGGGGGAAACTCTGAAACACTAAAGATTAACCTAAGGTAGGGTGATTTACTTAAGAAACTATCTTGAACTGAAAAACACTGATTTTATTGTCAGGTTTACTGTATTTTTCAGTAAGTAAGCAGCTTAAATCAATTATGGGAGATTAGAAACCCAGAAATTAATGTACAGTATATTTTTATGTCAAAATATTAATCTAGCTATATTTTCATTACACTTTCTTTATTATGTTTTATTATTAGATTTCTTTGTTAAAATTTTCCCCAAGAATATGTAAAACATTTTATATAGTAACCCTTTTTTTATTTATTGTCCAATAGGTTAAATAATTCATATGTATGTGGAAAAATGATTTTATAAATCAACATACATAAATGAAGTATTTTTCAAGATAATAAGGAAGAAATTGGCACACTAGGGTCAATGGGTCAAATCTTGCCCCACCACTTGTTTTTATAAGTAAAATCTTATTGAAATAGAGCCATGATCACCTGTTTATGTATTATCTATGACTGGTTGCCTGGCACTACAATGGCAAAGTTGAACAGTTGCAGCAGAGATTAGATCGGACACAAAGATACAACTATTTATTATTTGGTTCTTGACAAGTATTGTTTGTTGAGCCCTGGCATGAGGAATCAGTCCTCATAGATATCTAATATATTATTACTTTATTATAATACCAACAACCTGTTCTTAAACCTCCATTTCTTCAAGAACTTAAATCACAAAGATACTTTATAAGCACACTAAGTAACTACATAATATTGTAGTGGCTTTCATGTAATTAGTTAAAATTTTTGGCTACTTTATGGAATAAATCTTGTATGGCAGCAGTTGGGTTGCTTGAAATCATTGGGAATGGACAAAACTGCAAAAAAAAAAATTGTGTTTTGCTGTGCACCCAAATATTCTAGAGTACTAGAGCTTTTCTATGCTTCTATACTAAAATACTTTCTGCTATTATTGAACACTATAAGCAGCAGAACACTAATAACCAACAGATGCCCTAGCCATTGCTTAAATTATTCTCTTGAGTGCAGAGAAGGAAATTAAAAAGTAACCCAGTGAGCATGTGTATTTCAAAAAAAAAAACAAGTAACATTTTTAGCCTGTCTTAATTGCAGATTTCTTCTAAAGGAAAGGCTGTAAACTCTTTAAAGATCCTTTTCCAGTGTTTGTGAAAGATAAAACAAGTCGGAGGTAAAGAGAGAAAATCTGGCTTGCACATTGAGCCTAGCTCCAGGATGTCAGAACTTGCTGAAAATTAACAGAATTTTCCATAGACTCAGGCTGCAAGGATCATAGACACATGCTGGGTTGTAAAAACACTCTGATTTTATTTCTTCCATTTTTGCTATTCTGACCTTTGGGTACAGAGTTAAACAATAAAGTAAGAATAAAATAAACAATGGCAATTCTTCAAAAAGTAAAAATGGAAAAACTGGAAATAAAGAAGGAAATTCTCAGAATATAATATTTGAGACCGAAGAGAGTTCTCAAATTTAGCTGTTTACTACTTTTCCTTTTATTCTGTTATGCAATAATACAATGTCATTGAGAGACTCTGGTAGCATAATCTGAATTCACAATATTTGAAATTGTTGTATCTTAATCACATTAGTCCCAAAATTAAAAATATGCACAAAACAACTCCAGCTTGAAGATTTTTCAATGCAGGATTCTTTACATGGATCCAAACTAGAAATAAATGAAGTAGATAATATTCCATAGCCATTCCCTCTATTCAGGAAAGAAGCACAATCAGAAATAGTTAAAGCATATTCTAATAAGCACTACCATTAGTAGATTTTCGATTAGTCAACTACTCAGTCATGCCTATCAATTCAATTTCATTTAATCAGTGAAATCAATGGAAAAAATAAAATCTATGTTTAACTAATGGTTAAAAGTTATTCTAAACTGTTACAACTAAAAAAAATAAGCCCTCAAGTTTTATTTTTAAAGAAACTCCCTTAGATGTTTGCACATAGATAACATACTATATTTTCAATTAATACTTTGCATAAACCAGGGTTTTTGTTCGTTTAAAACGTGTGACAACTGGATGGATCGAATAAAAGAGGAAGACCTGAATGATTCAGGCATGAAAAGGGCAGGAAAAGTTGTAAAGGTTAGAGTAATATGAAGAAATGGTTGAAGGACTCTGGAGCCACTAGCTGAAAGAATGAATTATTGATTCAAGTCCAGCTGCAGATAAATCCTTGGAGATTTGTTGCATCTTGGAAGAAGATGCTCAGAAAGAAATCAAGCACCAGTGCTCAAATGGTCCACAAAGGACTTGAATTGCTTATTTATTTGCTTGATTTCTTTTTTGTTTGGTAAAGATTTTGACTTTCGATTCTAGGTCAGGATTTTCTAAAGCTATTAAGTATGCAAAACTAAAAATTTCCATGCTAACCTCTTGGACTACCCTTTAGTAGATACAATTTACACCAAAATGCAAGCAACAAAATTTTTCCCAAGAACTAAGATAAAGTGGCTCTGTATTATGAAGCAATCACTTAAAAGATCACCCTTGACAAAATTATTTATGTAAGAGACAATAATCTTCTCTATATTTTCTTTATGTATGATGATCACTTTTTTAAGTTTTTGAATAATAAAGAATTTTAGAAAATATTTGGTTTAAGTCATGTATAATAAACTATCTATTAGCATCAAAATAATTTTCCAAATGTAAATTATGCCATTTAAGGGCAAGGTACAGCTTCGGTCACACATAGGTCCTACCTGCACTGATTTCAAAATCTTTGTATTGTATCTGATTCCATTGACCCCAGGATGACAGAGTTTTAGAGCTCTTTGGTGTTCTCAAGTATGTAAATTGCATACCTCCACTAACTTACTTTCCCTTTAAGACTTGAAGAAATGAAAATGAAAAACAAAACTGCTAAAGCTTTGACTAAATTTTTCATTGGCAGTAAGTTTCAATCACTTGGCAAACTTCAAGTAGTTTTAACAAGTATACATAAAAACATGATGAAGCCAGATATTCTGGGTTCAGTTCTCTGCTCAGCCTCCTACTAACTGCCCCATCTTAGATTTTCTGTGTCTCAGTTTCCTGATCCATAAAATGAAGTAGATCATAGTACTTCTGCTCATAAGATTGTGGTGAGAATGCAGGAAAATGGTTCTTGGCTGGTGTTTATTTAGCTCATTTAGAGATGCTCAAAAAATTAACTACTTTTTTCTAAAGTTATTTTTCAGGCATACTGTAGAGATAAAGTTGAGTATGAACATTCTTATGCCACATAATGACACTTCGTTCAAGGATGAACTGTATATATGAGGGTAGACTCCTAAGATTGTGTTGCCCGGTGACACCATAGCTATCTTAGTTTGTGAAAGTTCATTCTATCTTGTTTGTACAACAATGAAATTGCCTAATGACTTGTTTTTAGAATGTATCCCTATTGTTAAGCAACAGTGGTGGTATTTACAAGATTTCACTTACTGCATTTTTATATTTAAGTTAATGAAATGTTGAATAGCATAACTCAAATCAGAAAGTCAACTAAAATGCCACAAATTTGACATTTACATTAAAATGCCTATCTTTTAAAACATCATTCAAATACTGCTGGATGGAAGTAGTCTAAGGATTCAAATATTTATTGATTTTTAAATTAAATTAATATGAATTAGTTCAAGAATACGTTATCTTATCTAAACATAGTAGAAATTGATTAAAGCTTGATGTGCAGACTTCCTGAGTGCGAAAGGATGAAAATGAACAAATACCTTCATGCTGAAGTTAGAAGGTACAAGAAGCAAAAAATAAAAATCAATACTTCTGTTTCAATCAGCATCAAAGTTTATTGGGGGTTATGGTTTGGATGAGACGTGTCCCCCAAAGCTCATATGTGAGACAAGGCAAGAAGATTCAGAGGAGAGAAATGATTGAGTTGTAAGAGTCTTAACCCAATCAGTGAATTAATCCCCTGATAGGGATTAACTGAGTGGTAATTAAAGCTGTGGAGTGTGGCTAGAAGAGATGGAAATTGAGGTTTGGCTTTGGGTATATATTTGTATCCGGTGAGTGGAATTTCTTTCTGCCCCCTGATCACAATATGAGCTGCTCCCCTCTGCCACTCTCCTGCCATGATGTTCAACATTACCTTGAGCCCCAAGGAATGCAGCCAGCTGTCTGTGGACTAAGATCTCTGAAACTGAGCCTTCAAATAAACCTTTTCTCCACTATAATTGTGCTGGTTGGGTCCTTTAGTCACAGCAGCAAAAAAGCTGACTAAAATGCTGGGTATAGGCAGTATTGATGTTTGTGTAATTAATGTCTTGCTTTGCACACATTCTCTATGATCAGCTAGAATAACTTGAGTCTGTATAACATTAGATGGAACTGCCAGTTTAGAAATTGAGAAAGAATTCATCAACTCCAAGATAGCATAATGAGAGCTAGGGTACCTTCTGTAATCCAAATACTACAATGGGAATACTGTAATAATATCAAGCCAGGCATAATGCTGCACGCCTGTAAGCCCAGCACCTCAGGGGGCACAGGAGAGAGGATTGCGAATTTGAGGTCAACTTGGGCAATTTAGTGACACCCTGACTCAAAATAAAAATTAAAAAGAACTAGACGGGGATGCAGCTCAAGGGCAAACTGCCCCTGGGTTCAATCTCTAGTACTGCATAAATACATTCATACATACATACAAACATAATATCAACTTTTACAGAATGAGGAGTTCTGTGAAAAGTAAGTCAATGGTTTACCTTCGACAGATAACCTTTAAAAAAATAAAATTGCAATTTAGCAATGCCAATCAATTCTTGTAAAATATAGCACTAGGTACTCAAGAAATTCTGATAATAGTCATGAACACAAATAAAAGATAATTTTATATTATACTTGGATCACCTCTTTATTATATGTAAATTGTTTATAACACACATTATTATCTCAGACCAACTTTCCCTCTGTTACTTCAAATATTTCTAGGTTTTCAGTTAATATACTCTCATTGTAATAATTGAGTAGACTTGAATTCAGTCTGGATACTAAATAATGTACAGGATTAAAATGCTTTTAAGAAATATAATATGTTACTGATTTGTAGATGTTCTTTATAAATTCTGGGTATTAACCTCTTGTCAGAGATATAGTTTACAAATGTTTTTTCCCATTCTGTAGGTTGTCTCTTTGCTGATTATTTCCTTTGCTGTAGAAAAACTTCTAAGCTTGACATAATTCTACTTGTTGATTTTTGCTTTTGGTGCTTATGCTTTGGAGGTCATATCAAAAAAAAATCTTTATTGAGGTCAAAGTTCTGAATCATTTCCCCAAAGCTTTATTCTAGTAATATTTTAGTTTGAGTCCTTACATTTAAATATTTAATATATTTTGAATTTATATTTGTAACTGATAAGAAGTAGGGGCATATTTTCATTCTTCTACAAATGGATATCTAGTTTTCCTAGCACTATTTACTGAAGAGATCTCACTCATTGGTGGAATCGTAAAAATTTGATCTTACAGAGAATAAGAGTAGAAAAGTGATTACAAGAGGCTGGATACTGGAGAGGGGAAAGGGAATATTGAAAGGTTGGTCAACTGGTACAATGTTACACTTAGATAAGAAGAAAGAGTTCTGGTGTTCCATAGCACAGTAGGGTGAATGTGCTTAATACTGTACATCTATGAATAGGAGGGAGGATTTTGAATTAACTCACCATAAATAAATGATAAAAATTTAGGTGATAGATATCCTAATTACCCTGACTTGATCATTACCCAAGTTATATACGAATAAAACATCACATTGTACCTCATTAACATGAACAAAAACTATGTGTCAATTTTAAAAATAAACCTAATAAGAAAGAGAAATATACTGTGAAGTATTTAGGGTCAAAATGGCATAATGTCTAAACTTACTTTCATAAACTTACTTTCATATGACAGTAAAAATTATAAGAGAGAAAGAAGAGACAAAGGGATAAATGTGGCAAATTTAATAATTTACTAACCTAATAGAAACATACAAGGTTCTTCTTTGTGTTAGTCCTTCAAATATTTTCTCTCTCAAAAATTTTTATAATATAAAGTTAGAAGGAAGCAAGAATATATTACATTTGTCTTGCTAAGCAGTCTATGCATACTTTTTGATGTAGGTATGGGTGATCATCAGTATTTTAATATGCTTACATATATGCACATGAATACCAGGCAATGAAAGCAAAGAGTAATGTTAAATATAATTCTGTTAAATAAGCACATGTGCACACATGCATATTATTATTGCTAATAATAATATTAAACACAAAAAGTAAAATCAAGATTCAATAAATGGAATGGTATCAAAATAAAAAGCTTTTTCACAACAAAGGAAACAATCAAAAACATGAAGAGCCTACAGAAAGGGAGAAAATCTTTGCTACCTGCACCTTAGCTAGAGTATTAATCTCCAGGATATATAAAGAACTCAAAAAACTTAACACCAAAAATACCCAAATAACTCAATAAATGAGCAAAGGAACTGAACAGGCATGTCACAGAAGAAGAAATATGAGTGGTCAACAAATACATTAAAAAACACTCAACATCTCTAGCAATTAGAGAAATGCAAATTAAAACTACCCTGAGATTTCATTTCACTGCAGTCAGAATAACAATTATCAAGAATACAATTAACTATTAATGTTGGTGAAGATGTGGGGAAAAGGTTCATTCATACATTGCCATTGGGACTGCAAATTGGTGCAACCACTCTGGAAAGCAATATGGAAGTTCCTCAGATTAAAGTGGAAGCACCATTTGACCCAGTTATCCCACTCCTTGGCATATACCCAAAAGACTTAAAATCACCATACTATAGTGACATGGCCACATCAACGTTTATAGTGGCTCAATTCACGATAGCTAAGCTATGGAACCAACCTAGGTACCCTTAAACAGCTAAATGGATAAAGAAAATGTGGTATATATGAAGCCAGAATTAGGCAGTCAGCACAGATCAAATCAGGTCAAATCAAGGAGGCCAATTTGAGTGAGTCCAGGAAGTTGGAGAGGGATTGAAATTCTAATGTCTTCAGAGCCCTTCCTCCACCCTTATCAAGATAATCTGTCCCTGTTCCAACCTGTTGCTAAGGTAGCCTGTCCCAGGAATTGTCCCTCCCTACAGAGAGTTGTTAATAACACCCTCTTCCTGCCCAAATCACTCTATCTTGTCTATCTGCTTTTCACCTTTTAGCCATCCCACAAGCATCTCCTGGGCCTAGTCATGTATGCAGGAAGGAAAGAGATAAGGGGAAGAGGGCAGGAGAAGAAACAAAGCCTAAGACCTATAAAAAGGCAGGACATCTTCACTTCTTGGGAAACCAGGATACCAGCTATAATCCCCTTCTCCCTCCTGGGAGAAGTCTATGTTAACCTTTTAAATAAACCCTGCTTTATATGCTTGCCTTGACACACTTCTCTAAAGTTCAAACTTCAACATATGAAGAAGTAGAACTTGTCACCAGAAACCATTGATATCATATATACACAATGGAATATTAATCAACCATAAAGAAGAATGAAATTATGGCATTTGTAAATGGATGGAACTGGAGAATATCATGCTAAGTGTATAAGCCAGTCTCAAAAAACCAATTGCCAAATACTATCTCTGATATGTGAATTCTTACACAAGATAAGGGAGGGGTGAGGGAAGAATAAAAGTTCATTTGATTGGACAAAGAAGAATGAAGATAAGGGAGGGGGATGGGAATAGGAAAGAGAGAAAAAATCAGACATAACTTTCCTATGAATACATGATCAGTGAAACTACATCATGTATAAACACAAGAATGGGATCCTAATTAGAATAAGTTATACTCCATTTATGTATAATATGTCAAAATACACTCTACTGTCATGTATATATAAAAAGAACAAATAAAAATTATGGATTAAACTAAATGTAAAAAAAATAAAGTACATAAGAAATAAGTTTTTATTGTAAAAATAACAGAAAGTTGATGTCTACAATAGTTTCAGGATATATTCAAAACATGCATTCTTAAATGAGCATTTAATGTTCTACACTAAAATATTTACTAAGGAGAGACATCCAGGGGTCTCCTTTGGGGGGATTCTTCTTCCTGCCAAGGAGGATGTAAGTCACTTGAGAATTTAAATCTAGAATAATTAGTAAAGAAGAAAAGACACAGGCAGAATTATAGTTTCAAAAGGATGGAGCCCCTGATAGATCCTAGCCCACACAGGCACTGGGCAAGACAAGAGAAAATGGTTCCCATGGTTTATTTAAGGGGTACATCAAAGGTAGAGATAAGGATTCAAGGGCGGGGTCTTGCTTCATGATGTCTTGCAGTCAGCAGGTTGATTGGCATCTTGGCAGTTCACACCCATGTCAGAGGGGCTGTGTGGCTACAGCAGATCAGCCCATCTCCAGTGCTGTGTAGGACTTTTGGCAGATCTTAAATAGGGCTCAGAATGTTTGGGCAGTCAACCAGAAGAAATATCAACTGGCCATTCCTAGATACCAGATTTTCCTATTCAAATGGCTATAGTGCACGGCGGTCCACACACAGACCACGGACAGCTCTCTACAATTTACTTTGAAGAAATAACAATAAAAACACAAAATATAAAATACTGAACATGACCACTTTCTTAGATAATGTGATATATTTTATAGTTAGTATATGACTTGACCTACAAGGAATTTTACAATGTTTAAACAAATCAACAACTAAAGTAAAGGAATATGAAAGAATAATAAATACCATCAACCATATATATTATCTTTGTGATTTTCCCTAAAGCTTAAGACGGAAAATTAAAATGAGATATTTTGACCTAGATAATTTTTTCTGGACTACTATTTATATATTTTTTTTCTGAGATAATTTGTTTCAGTTCATGAGAATGGCACAGATTCTTCTCAGAATTAAAAATGTTAGGATCTAAACCATTTATTTTCAAAATGATTTAAACAATGATTAGGAAATGCATTTTAAATCATGATCTACTTTATATATACACATAACACTGAAACAAAAGTTACACAGAACAATCCTGACCTTTACCATATGTAATGTTCTCTGATACTTTCTATTATTTTTCTACTGTATTTCTTAAAAACTGGTGCTATTTTTGACCTACTCACAGATTGAGACCTACACGTTGAAATAACCTGGTCTAAAGAGGAAAAATACTAGAATATAGAACTTTAGGTTTTATCATCACAGGTAAGTCTTGAACATAACACAAAACAAAATCATTTTAAACTTCGGGAACTAATACTCATGTAACAAGAACATGCCCTTATGTTCAAAGTTTCTATAACATTGCACCATTGGCTGGATATTAAGTGTAAGAAATGGGGTTTATTGCTTTAAGGTCATGCTGCGTGGGTTCGCTCCATGAGTTGGGGTCCCAAGAGATGAAGAAAGAGGGGATCCTCGGGAAAGACGAAATGGGGTCTCCCAGGATGGGGGTGATGGCCCGTGGGGTCACTACACCCAGACCCTGGTGTGTAGGTAAAAAATGCTTTGCCGGAGCGAGATGCAGAAACACCTTTTATTCCAGAAAGTACAGAAGCTTATATACACTCCTGGACCAATCAGACCCAAAGTTACAATGAGGTGCTCTCTGTCAAGCTCACAGTCCATTAGCATAGAATGGGGAAAGATGGAAGGGAGGGGTTGAAGGTATGGAGAGTGCTCCTAAAGGGGTTGACATCTAAGGGCACATAAATCACATCTCTTCTCCTTGGCTTTCATGCCACATCAACATCAAATATTAATTTATCACTTCATTCTTATCCAAGAGGTCCTTTACCCAGCAGGCTTTCAGGAAGCCATTGTTGATTGAGTAGAACCACACAATGGTCATATCTTGGGAATCCCAGAAATTCAAATCTTAGTATTTTTACCATAAGCAAGAGACTCTGAAAAGAAATTTTTCATTATAACCAAGAGTTTAAACTTTCAATTAGAATTATGCTGCAAGATGGAAGAATACAAAGCTAGAGACTGTCTTTCCCAAATGGAGATGACCTAAAAACCATACGCAAACCAATGATCTTTGTGAGAATTATAGAAACCAGTTAACTACAGCTAGGACAAGTAGCAGAGAATCTTCAGTATCAAAGATGGAACAAGGAAGTATTCCAGAAATGCAGTTTCCTAGAGCACCAGAGAGGCTGTAGCATCAGAGAGACACCAGTAGAAGATTCCAAATATGAGCAAACATCTTTAACTAGAAAATTAATCTACAAGCCTAGATAAGTATCCCAAGAAAAGGCTTCTAAAGCCTTTGGTCTCCAGAATGTCTATCCATCATGATTGGGGAAGGTCCTCTATCTACCAATCCATATCATAAAGACTGGTAAAATTTAGTTTTGTTTTGTTTTTCAAATACCCAAGTTCCAACAAAAACTAACAAAGTGGACTGCAGCACAGCTCAGTTGTAAAGTGCATTCTTACCATGTGCAAAGACCTGGGTTTGATCCCAGTTACCAAAAAAGTAAATAAATTTAAAAAGGCATACAAAAAGCCGGGCAGAATGGTGAATGCCTGTAATCCCAGTGGCTCAGGAGGTTGAGACAGGAGGACTGTGAATTCAAAGCCAGCCTCAGCAATGATGAGGCACTAAGCAATTCAGTGAGACCCTGTCTCTAAATAAAACACAAAATAGGGTTGGGGATGTAGTTCAGTGTTCGAGTGCCCCTGAGTTCAATCCCCAATACAAAAAAAAAAAAAAAGATGGAAAAGCTTTAGATTTCAGAGGTTCAGTGCATGCATAGTCAGCTGACTTCATTGCTTTGAGCCTGAGGTAAGGTCGAACATGACAGTGGAAGGGAGTGGTGGATAAGTGATGCTCTACTCATGGTGGCCATGCAGTAGAAGGTTCAGAGGGAATCCAGAGAAGATGAACTTTTCCAGGGCATGCCTCCACTGACTCACCTCCTCCAGTCATGCTCCACCTGCCTACAGTTACCACCCAATTATTCCATTCCAAAACTAAGATAGATTTATTAAGTTTCATCTCTCAATCTAACCATTTCACCCCCTGCAATAACACAGGAGCTTTTGGGGGACACCTCATATCCAAACCATAGCAGTAATTATAATGCAAAGAACAAAGGTTTATCTATAGAGCATACACTAAGGTAGATAATGGAATGAAAATAAATCACTCCAAAAATTAAATGAAAGCAAAATGTAGATAGCAAGAAAAAAAAGGGAGAGACATAAAAGCTATAAGATATAAAAAAAAACCCAATAAACAAATTGGCAATAATAAGTCATTCTTTATCAGTTATTACTTTAATATAAGTGGATCGAAATCCATTATAGAAAATATACCTCAAGACAAAACTTCACAAGAGACAAAAAAGAACATTATGCCATGATAAACAGATCAATAAACCATGCAGATTTAACAACTATAAATACACATGAACCTAGCATTAGAGCTCCCACATCTATGAAACACACTGACCAAACTGAATAAAGATAAAGACAGCAACACAATAATCACAAGAACTCTCAACACCACACTTTTGGTTATAGATACAACAATCAGACTGAAAATCAAAAAGGAAACAGAAGATGAATTTGAAAAGGAAATTAAGGAACAATTCCATTTATAAGAAAATAACATAAAATATCTAGAAATAAACTTAGCCAAGCAGGTGAAAGACTTCTAAATCAAAAACTATAAAACTTGTTGAAAGAAAAATTAAACAGAACAATTAGAAAGACATCCCATGTCTGTGAATTGGAAGACTTAATATTGATAAAATGTCTTTACTACCCAAACAATCCATGTTTTATCAATTGGAACTCTTGTAAACTTTTGGTGTTAATGTAAAATGCTGAGACCAATATGTAAAAAAATGTTTGGAGTTTCCTCAAGAATAAAAAATAAAATTTAATTTATAAATCAGCAATCACACTTTTTGGTTATGTATCAAAAAGAATTTGAAGCAGAATATCAAAGAATATTTGAACATTCATGTTCATTGCTTCATTATTCACGACAGCGTGGAAGTGTGAGTAACCCAAGTGCCCATATAGGGATTAATTGATAAAGAATATGAGGTCTAGACATAGAATGAAATACTATACAGTCTTAAAAAGAAGGGAATTCTATCATGTGCTACAACATTTATGGATTTCAAAGCCATTATGGTAAACTAAATGAGCTAGTTATGAAAGGACAAATGTTGTATGATTCCACTCATAAAATAACTAAAGTGCTCAAAATCATGAAAATGAAAACCTGGTGTTTAATGGGTATAGAGTTTAAGTTTTATAAGATGACAGAACTCTAGAGATCCACAGTACAATTGGGTGAATATATTTAACACTCCTGAACAATGTCCTTAAAAACTATTAAGATAAGTTCAACATTATGTGTTTTTTCCCCACAATGAAAAAAAAGTTAGCCATATGTATCTTTACAATAGTTTAACAAATGTAAAATATAACTATAATAGATTTGAAATATTGAATATTATAAAAATTATTTATACATGTAATCATCATATGAATATCATTTTTCTACAAGTTTAAAATATAAAATCTATAAATCACACCTTGTCTTTAGAACTGATTTTTTGTAACACAAAATAATCATTACTGTAAAGGATGACTTAAGAAGCTTTCATGTACTATTTTACTTTGAATGATAGAAACACTCTTTTACAAGTTATAAAACATCTTTCTCTTGTCTATATATTAGCTTATTAGCATAATGACTTCAAATACTGAGAAATATAAATTGTACCTTTTTATATAAATTGCTTTCATTCTCATAAGCTTTTGTAAAAGGACTAATATATATATTTAATAATGTGTGATATAAGATTTTGTAATATGAAGGACATTTGAATGACACAGAATTTAGAAAGTTGAAAATTCAAGTAATCAGGAAAGATTGGAATACTATTTTAAAACATTGAATTTTGCAAGTTATCTTTCCAGAAGAAATTTGAACATCAGTTGTATTTTTAAATAAATGAAAGATACTTGCAGCAAATATAATTTATACATTTATTTTTTCTGACAGAAGAAACATTTATCCAGCAATAATTCAAGAAACAAAGTTTAGGAAGCACTGTGCTAGGATATTTCGTGGGGGATAAAAAAGGAAGTCAATTCATTGTAATAGAAATAGTTTTCAAGAAAATGAAGTAAATGTGATTCAGGAATGACATATAAAACAAATCTTCGGTAATATCAGTTCTAAAATGTATAATAGAATTTTGGAGACAAGTGAAAGGGTTATCAATCAGCATATGAATCTCTTCATGTAATGGACATGAACTTTAAGCAGTTTTATGTTATAAATTATTGAATCCCTTTAGCCCTCATATAAGAGGGTTAATGGAAAGAGATGTGTGTAACAGAATTTTATATAATAAACACATAACTTCTTAAACTATCCCCCTCTCCTATTCTACTTATGTAATCAGTTTCCAAAATAACCAATCCTGTTTTCCTAAAGTTCATTCTCTGGTGGAAACCATTCCTTGTCTACTTTGAAACACTGATTGGTACTAATCTGTTGTGTGAAATTCAGTGAACTCCTTAAAACTCCTTGACTCTAGACTTTAGATTTAGTATTTAGACTAAATATCTTACTCAACTTTTCAGTACTAGTTTTTCTGTTGATGTATTTGTTTGCTGTCCTAGAGCTGTTTTTTAAGATTGTATATTTTGTTTTTGTGTAATCATTCTTTCACATAGCTTATTTAAGTATTCAAAGGCATGAATACACACATTAAGTACATTTATACACACAAACACACTTGATTTTACATCACTGGGATCATATCATCTATATATTTTTGTCTAGACATCTGTTTTTAAATTATGTTAATTCGAGTTTGCTTATTAATTCTCTCCATATCCCAAAATTAAGATCATACTTCAACACTATACACTTTATACCATCTTATTAGATAGGCTTTTTAGTTCTATACCATAAGCAACGATAATAAATGTTTATGTATACTTTCTTCCTTCTTTCCTTCATTTCTATACTGCAATCTTAGTAAACACTATACTAATTTTTAATTATTCAATTTTCAGATATCTTTTATTCACATATAATTATAAAAGTAGATGTAAGGAGATTCTTTCTATCCTTTAGCAGTTCTGTATAACCCACTGGTAATATATAAAAAAACTATAGTGTAATATCACAACAAGTCCATTATCAGTGATACAATTCACCAATCTTATTTTTCAGATTTCTCATTTATTTGGTGTGCGTGTGTGTGTGTGTGTGTGTGTGTGTGTGTGATGTTGCCCTTTTATAACTATACATGCATCTCTCTTGCCCTTATGATCCCATCATACTTTGGCAAGCACTAATCATTTCTTCTTTTTAAAATTTTCATTTTTTGAAAAATGTTATGCAAGTGAAATTAAATAGCACATAACATATGGTGATTGGCTTTCTGTATCCAGTATAATTCCTTCAAAATTCATCCAAGTTGTTGCACATATCCTTAATTATTATTTTAATTTCATATACAATAGAACATGCCATGGAATGGCAACGTTTGTTTAAGCATTTATCTGTGAAGAATTTCTAGATTCCAGTATTTCACTAGTACTGATAAAACTGCTGTAAACATTCATGTACAGATATTTATATAATTATACATTTCATTACCTAGGATAAATGTCCAAGAATGCAATTGCTAGAACTTTTAATGATTGAAGTTTTGATTTTGTAAGAAAATATCAAATGTTTTTCAGAGAGATGGTGCAATTTTGCATTCTATCATTTATGTATGAATGATCCAGTTTCTTTATATCATCACTGATGTGTGGTATTATCTTTATTTCTTTTTCATTTTGTTTTTAATTTTAGTCATTCTTATAGCTGTATAGTTATATCCCATTATAGGTTAGAATACTTTTCTTTAATGACTAATGTCATAAATAAATTTTCACTTGCTTACTTGCCTTTTGTATATTCATTCAATGAAATCACTTCTCATATGTTTTTTATTGTTTTCTACTGGGATTGACAGTTGTTTTATTGGTTAAATTTTGAGGATTCTGTGTATATTCTTGACACTAAATCTTTTTCATATATTTGGTTTACAATTTTTCCTCCCAATCTTTCAATCAATAGGATATAACTCATGGAAAAAAATAAATATTGATGAAATTCAATCTATTGAATTTTCCTTTTCTGGATCATGCTTTTGGTATTAAGATGAGAACACTTTGCTTGCCCCTAGATCCTGAAAATTTCTTCTTGACTTTCATAGTTTTGTTTTACATCTAAGTCTCAGATTCATTTACAGTTTTGTATAAGTTATAAGACATAGGTAAAGTTTTGTTTTATTTCTCTATGGATTTTTAATTACTCCAGCATCATTTTTGAAAAAAAAATTCCTCTTTTAAATTGTTTTGCAACTTTGTAAAACATTCTTAAGCCAATTTGTACTATAATTTATTAATGCTTTTCTATATATTATAATACAAATCGTGAGATCTCCTAGGGCAAAGGAGCTTGAGACCAGCATGATAAACACCTTTGACTTTCCAAACATGCACATTAACCAACTATAAAACCATGTGAGTACAACTTTATAGCTATCTGCCTATATTGGACCACCTGCTACAATAAGAATCATTGTTTCAGATGAAGAAGATGGATTCCAAATTCCCAACTAGTATAATTTAATAAAATATATCTATATGTTCAAAAATATATAAGTATTATCAGGAAGACTATTTTCTTCAATCAAGAGATAAAAGCAGTAGAAACAAAATCTAAAGTAGTTTGGATTTTAGAATTAGAAGAATAATTAGCTTTGTAAATGTATTCATTTATAGTGGAAATTTTACAAAGCCTGTGGATAGGTGAGGGAAATTATAGCTATAAAAATGTATTAAATTAAGAAATTATTTCTCAATGGTCATTGTTAAGTGGAAATGGAAAGTGAAGCAATATTGACTTATTAATAATGAAAGATTAAGCCGGGCGCAGTGGCGCATGCCTGTAATCCCAGTACTTTGAGAGGCTGAGATAGGAGAATCGCGAGTTCAAAGCCAGCCTCAGCAATGGCAAGGTGCTAAGCAACTCAGTGAGACCCTGTCTCTACACAAAACACAAAATAGGGCTGGGGATGTGGCTCAGTGGTCAAGTACCCCTGAGTTCAATCCCCAGTACCAAAAAAAAAAAAAAAAATAGTGAAAGATTAAAAGTTTTCTCTAAAATTGGGACTAATACAAAAATATCAGTTCTCAACATTTATATTTAATTTTGTATCTAATGTTCTAGTAAGTATACTGGGACAGTAGAAATAAGTAAATAGCATAAATATTAAAACAAGAAGGAGGCTAAGGTTGTGGCTCAGTGGAAGAGTGCTTGCCTAGCATGTGTGAGGCACTGGGTTCCATTCTCAGCACCACATATTAATTAATTAATTAATTAAAGGTCCATTGACAACTAAAAAAATATTGTTAGAAACAAAGAAAAATTTTCCCTATACATTGATGACATGATCATCTTAAAAATCTTGAAAAATCTGCCAAAAATAAAAGAATGGTAGAGGATATAAATTAATTTAACAAAGAAACAGAATACAGAGCAATATATAAAAACTCAATTGTATTTCTGTATATTTTAACAAACAGTTCAAAACTTCTATTAAGAATAACATCCAGCCAGGTGCGGTGGTGCATACCTGTAATCCCAGCACTTTGGGAGGCTGAGACAGGAGAATCGCGAGTTCAAAGCCAGCCTCAGCAACGACAAGGCACTAAGCAACTCAGTGAGACTCTGTCTCTACACAAAACACAAAATAGGGCTGGGGATATGGCTCAGTGGTTGAGTACCCCTGAGTTCAATCCCTGGTACAAAAAAAAAAAAAAAAAAAGAATAACATCCCCAAACCTGAAATACAAAAAATACAAAAGTCATTGAAATTTTTCTAAACTGGGAAGTGTAATATATTCCTGAGAAAAATTAAAGTTGTATAGAAATGGAGGATGTACTATGTACATGGAGTGGAAGATAATATTCTTAAAATGTTTATTCTCCCTCCTTTAATTTAGAAAGTCAATATAATCCTAGCCAAAATATCAACAAACGTGTAGAAACCAATAAGCTGAAAGTAAAATATATTAAAACATTCAAATTAATTTTTTAAAAATGTCCAAATTAACTTTTTAATAACTAAAAACAAAGTAGAAGAATTTACATTATCTGAATTCACACTAATTGTAATGTTTTATTAATCAAGAAAGTATGGTATTAGTGCAAAGTTAAATATACAGATTGCTGGACCAACATAGATACTACAGAGTTAAACATACTTAGAGTCAAGTGATATTTTACAATGTTCACACAAAATTTAAAGGAAGTCTTCTTGACATGTGGTATTAGATAGCTGTGATACACGGATGAAAGCAAACACTCAGCAGCTATTTTAAACTACACACTCACAAAGTCCAAATGGACTATAAGCCTAAATATAAAAGCTAGAACAATAAAACATCTAGATGAACACAGGAGAATATATTCATGATCTTTGGTTGGCAAAATTTTCTTGGATAGGAACTCAAAGCATTAATTGTTACTTTCAGATGTCTCCACATAAGATTTCAATTAAAGAATAAAAATAAAACAAAACAAGGAAAAATACTTTAGTTCAGAAGTAAACAATGTAGGATTGTGGACTAGAACAGTGTGTCACTCTTTCCAGATCATAAATTAGCTGGGTTATTAGCGGCCAGCAATGGTAAAGTTGTCTGTGTGAGTTGTAAGGTCTGTGTGCTCTGTGATATTGGCAAAACACACTGACGCAGTGGTATTTCCCCCTAGAATACTCATGGCATGTGGTTAAACATTAATCTTGGTTGTGTATCTGTATATCTGGATAAACAACATTCTTTTTGTTTTTCATTTTATCGGTTCTCTTTAGTTATATGTGATGGTAGAATCCATTTTGACATAATTATGCAAGCATGAAATATATCTTATTCTAATTCTTCCCCTTCCCTATACCCCATCCCCTGCTCCTTTACCTCTACTAATCTTTCTGCCATTTATCCATAGTTCTTTTTTAAATTAATTTCTTTTGGATGTACACGATGGTGAGATTCACTGTGTTATATTCACATATGCTCACAGGAAAGTAATGTCAGATTCATTCAACTGTCTTTCCTTTTCCCATCTTCTCTCTCTTCCTTTCATTCTCCTTGGTCTACTCCAGTGAAAGAGAAACCCTCGCCCCTTACTGTGTGTTAGCTTCCATATATCAAAGAAAACATTTGACCTTTGGTTCTCTGGGACTGGCTTATTTCACTTAACATCATAATCCCTAGATCCATCCCTTTACTGGCAAATGTCATAGTCATTCTTCTTAATGGCTGAGTAATACTTCATTGTGTATATACACCACATTTTCTTTATCCATTATTCTGTTGAAGGGCACCTAGGCTGGCTCCTTAGCTTAGCTATTGTACATTGTGCTGCTATAAATATTGATGTGGCTGTGTCACTGTAGTATGCTGATTTTAAAATCCTTTGAATATATACTGAGAAGTGGGATAACTAGGTCAAATGGTGGGTCCATTCCTAATTTTTTGAGTAATCTCCATACTGCTTTCCAGAGGGGTTGCACCAATTTACAGTCCCACCAACAATATATGAATGTACCCTTTTCTCCACACTTGCCAATATTAATTGTTACTTGTTTTCTTGACAATTGTCATTCTCACTGGAGTGAGATGGAATCTCAGTGTAATACTACTTTCCAGGATAGTTACATTAATTCTATTTCTTCCTTAACTAGTCAGAGTGGATAATGCAATTTGCATTTTATGTGTTTCTGCATTTTTTTAGTCAATGATGTTATGGATAGAAAATGACTAATATAGAAAACCTATAACCCAATTCTTGGCCAGTAAAAAATTTGCAGTGAGCCGGGCACGGTGGCTCAAGCCTGTAATCCCAGCACTTAGGGAGGCTGAGACAGGAGAATCGTGAGTTCAAAGCCAGCCTCAGCAATGGCGAGGCTCTAAGCAACTCAGTGAGACCCTGTCTCTACATAAAACACAAAATAGGGCTGGGGGTGTGGCTCAGTGGTCGAGTGCCCCTGAGTTCAATCCCCAGTACCACAAAAAAAAATAAAAAATAAAAAAAAAAAAAAAAATAAAAATAATATAAAAAAAAATTTGCAGTGATCTTTAAACTATCATATATGACAAATCTCAGATAGATTTTAAGAAAAACAAAAACAAAACCTCATTTCTTCATACTTACCACATTGCAGTTTCAGTTCCTGTTGAAATAAAAATGGAACATTAGAAAATACCTTCCTAAAGTATCTTTTTATATGTGTTCTCCCATGATCATATATAGGAAAAACAAATTAATTTGTAAAACCCCATTTCTATTGCTACTTCAAGACAAATTTTAACACTCAAAGTTATTAAGACAACTCATTAAAGCTTTGAAAAAATGGAGCAAACTCAGAAAGTCTTAAATATAGCACATCATTAAAACCTTCAGGAAATATTAATGTTTTATTATGTATATTCAAGTGATTTGCTTCACATCACTATTTTTCTTAAAGAATATTTAGTAGAAATGTATAATAGACATTTTACAAGTTTTTATATATACACATGTACTCAGCTAACATCAATGTGTTGCTAATTTTTCAACAGCAGTAATGATACATCAATCACATAAGCAAGGTCCTAAGATGAATTATTTATAAATGTGTTTCTTTTATATTATTTTTCATTACCAAGGGAATCTATATTTTTCAACTTCAAATCTTTCTTCCTTGATAAAATGTAAAAAAGAGATACAGTATCAATTTTCTTTAATACTATGCCAACGAACCCAAAATGCCTTGGGCATAATTGCCATAGATTAAATTAGTGAATAATGAACAAGTTAAAAATTAATAAATGCAAAGTTATCTAGAATTTTTAGAATATATCCACTTGGTTTACTAAGCCCTGAATTTTGTCATATATAGGCTATAATTCACCCAAAAGATATGTTTTTATATATATTATGCTTGTTCAAAGATGAGTAACAATTGTATATCTGTTTAGAAAAGAAATTAAGAGAAAATTTTAAAGTGAAAAGCCATATAAATATACACTAGGTCAAATATAAAGTGGAAAAACTCAATTTTGATTTATTTTTATTTCAAGTGATAAAGATAAGTTGGCTTTCTGTCATTGCACATAAATCCCAACAAAATATTTTTCAGCCAGAAGAAACTTCATTCTTGAAAAGATGGCATAGGATATTTGTGCAAGTTGTCTTTAAAATGCAAAAGAGTTATCTTTGCTGAGTAGAATTTAGGATTGTTTTTTTATCCTTTGTACATCTCTGTAATGTTTAACTTTGTTATAATACATGTGTAACATATTTCACAAAAGTAATAAATACATAAAAATCCATGAGGCCTAAATTAAATGCATTCTTAATATGTGAATATTGGACAGTATATATGTAATTGGTCTTGACATTTATATACATAATTGTATCTCTATTTTAAGATATGTTTCATGCTGTTCGCTAAATTTTCCATTTATGCATTTTTTTGATTCTTTAAAAATCTTTATTTTTTTGGATTGTTGTTTCAAATTCTCTTCTTTTACATTTCAAACATAGCTTAGGACATTGTACAGTCACCATGTCTACGAAATAATCCAAAGCCAAGAGAATTTATAAGATAGGAAAGAAAGAATTCTGATATTGTTCAAAGGCAAAGTAAGTTATAAATAAACAAATAAGTAGATAACATTATATACAATCTTATAAGAAAAAATTCTTTTATTAAAATGCATTATATGCCATCCAGTGTAGAGTTTTTAAAGGAGATTGTATTGCATGCAAGAAAATTAGTTACGAGTAGAACAAATAAAAGAATTAGGAGAGTTGGAGATATAGCACAGTTGCTAGAGTGCTTGCCTTGCATGCACAAGGCCATGAGTTCGATCCCCAGCACCACAAAAAAAAAAAAAAAAAATTAGGAAAGAAAAACCACATTAGAAAGACTATTTAAGCCCTTTTGAGAATCTAAAATTACAACTACTGATATAAATTCCCACCCAATAATCACTTTTTTCAAAAAATTTTTAAGTATTTTTCCAACTGTTGTTAAAGCATCACAAAATGTTATTCATTCTTAGATTTAGAGGCAAGCATACTTTAAAGCTAAACTACCCAATAATGTAGCCATTAACAACATGACACTAAATGATACATGACATTAAAGTTGCTAAAAGTTAAAAAAAATCAGGTACCTAGTAAACCATTCATATTTTAATTGCTTGAAAACCATATGTAAGTAGTAACTAACGTGTTGAACAATGCAGAATAGAACATTTCCATCCTTACAGAAAGTTCTATTGGGCAGAGCTGCTTAAAGTTTAAATTTTGTTATTTCATATACCATTCATAAACATTGAAATGAACAACTGGAAACCGTCCAGCTTATACAAGATGAGAGTATAAATTAATTCACAAAAATATTAGAACATCGTTTTCACATAGCACACTGAATACAGCTGCTTGTTCCTTTTTCCTTTCAAAAGCTTGATGAGGTATATGCATACAATGGAATATTGCTCAGGTATCATTCAGGCTTAAAAAGGAAAGAAATACTACATTTTATGACAACATGGATGAATCTTGGTGAATTATGTGAAATATATTAGTCAGTCACAGAACAACAAATATCATCTTATTCTACCTGTAAGAGTTATCTGAAATAGTCAAACTAATAGAATCAGAGAATAAAATAGTGGTTGCAAGGGACTAGAGGAAGAGGAAATTGGGAGTTGCTAATAAAAGGACTTAAAGTTTAATTACATAGGATGAATAAGTCCTAGAAATCTGCTGTACATTGTTGTGCCTATAGTTAACAATACTGCCTTTTATACTTCAAATGTGGTAAAAGTATCTCTGAGTTTAATCCCCAGTATCAAAAAAAATTGTTATGAGGATAGTTTTCATGTCAAATGTTCTCATCATAATGAAATATTATTTTTTAGAAAGGAAGTTTGCTAATATAATAAAGTTTACTTGTTATTCAGTGTTAAGCATTTTTTTCTTTTCCATACCAAAGATTGAACCCAGAGGCACTTAACCATTGAGCAACATCCCCAGCTCTTTTTATATTTTATTTAGAGACAGGGTCTCGCTAAGTTGCTGAGGTTGGCTTTGAACTTGCGATCTCCTGCCTCAGTCTCCAGAGCCACTGGGATTACAGGTGTGTGCCACCACACACAGCCTTCAGTGTAAAAAAATTTCTCTCTTAAAAATAATTTTAGTTTATGATATTTGTTCCCTTTCAGAATTATCTGAATTTTTTTAAAGTTACTTTCAAATACAAATCACCATTAATCTTAAGAAAATATATTTAACCATTTTAACAAATGAATAATCAGAGAAGATATGATGAACAATACAATAAAGGAATCTAAAATGGAGAAAGCTTTGATGAATAAAACAAAAGGAAACTGATAAACAGATGAAAGATTTCACAAATTCTGAAAGGCATAATTAAAGTGAATGCCTGTTAGACAAAAGAACACAAACAGTACTACAACAACATGCACAGAAGGAAGATTCCAGGGAGGGCTGGTTTTCCTTGCACAGTCTAGTAAGGTTTTCTGCCTCTAGTGGCAGGCACAGAAAGGACACTATTAGAAAGAAGGATGGAATCACTATTGAAGTCCTCAATTCTAAGAGCTTTACCATTGAATAGCATTTCCAGTTTCTCTCTATTACCTTCTCCCATCCACAAATATGGATAAATAGATAGTACAATGCAAAGAATTTCCTAAACCTAGTGGCTAAGTTTTGTTCACCATAACTGCAATTTGGGAAGGGCTCAGAGAAGATGGGTCATATCTGTTCTATATAGTATCATTTGTGACAGTTTGAAGGCTGAGATGATTAATTAGAGGCTGGAATTAACTGAAGGCTTATTCATTTATCTGTCTTGCACTTGATAATGGGTCTCATATGAAATCTCAATAGGGTGTGTGTGTGTGTATATATGTATATATATATATATATATATACATATATACACACACACATATATATGTACTATACTCGATAGTATATATGTGCTACCTCTGTAACTGTCTCATTTCCTACCTCATAGACATTGGATTCCAAGAGTGAATATCACAAAAGGGATATTGCCTTTTATAACTTAGTCTCCCAAATCACAAAACATCACTTGTACCACAGTAATGGGCCTACCTGGATCCAAAAGGAGAGAGAGAACATAAAAGTTCCTTCCCTCTACTGTGGGGGAAAACACACATTTTTAAATCATGTGTGATGAGATATATTACCATGACTAGTTTTGGCAAATATAATCTGCCATACCCAGCATTTATCTCTGGTGGTCTCTGGTGGAAAACAAAAACAAATAGAAAAAGCAAGCACACATGCACGTGCATGCACACACACACACACACACACACACCCTCACAAACACACACACACCCACAAACACAAATAATAAAATAGGAGGAATCTACTCTTTTAAAAAATGAATGGGGCCAGGCACAGTGGTACATGCCTGAAATCCCAGCAGCTCGGGAGGCTGAGGCAGGAGGATCGCAAGTTCAAAGCCAGCCTCAGCAACTTAGAAAAGCCCTAAGCAAATTAGTGAAATCTTGTCTCTAAATAAAAAAAGAAAAAAAAAAAAAAAAGAGGAGCTGGGGATGTGGCTCAGTGGTTAAGCACCCTTGGGTTCAATCCCTGGTACCACAAAAGAAAATAAATGGGGCTGCACATGCCTGTAATGCCAGTGACTCAGGAGGCTGAAGCAGGAAGACTTCAATTTTGAGGCCTGCCTTGGCAACTTAGTGAGACTCTTAGCAACTTAGGAAGACTCTATCTCAAACTTAAAAAAAAAAAAAAAAGTAAAGCCTGGGAGTGTAGTTCAGTGGTAAATGCCCCTGGGTTCATCACTCAGTACCAAAAAAACCCCACAAATGAGGTTGCTCAGTGGTAGAGCACATGCCTAGCATGTGCAAGGCGCTGGGTTCCATTGCCAGTACTGTAATAATAATAACAATGATAATAATAATAATACAATAAGAACAACAACCAATGATGTACAGATGAAGAACTAGCATTGTTCAGAGTTGCCAGTTAAATTCTTCTTTTTGAATTTAAGTGAAAAATAATCTATATGTTCATTTATTGTCTGCTCAGCCTACAGTCTAGCTAGATAGACCACAAACCCCATCAATTTTCTAATATTTCCTAGTTAGCTTGTCTATTCACAGAAAGGCCCATGTAAATAAAGTCATAAAATACATTGGCAGATACCTACTCTATTGAGAAAATTGTTTCTTCATTCTTAAGTATAAAGTTTACAACTATGAGTCTGCACATACACCTAAAAAGATGTGAGAGGAGGGAGAGAGATATGGGGGGGGAGGGGGAGAATAACTAAGAAAAACAAATTAAGCAGTTTATCCAGAAAAAATAAATAATAATTGGCTTAGGGGAAAGAAGAGCACTATAGAAAAATTATTTTGATTTGTAGCCTTAGAGAGACTCAAAAACCACAACATCCATTAAATAAGAGCAAGTTGGGAATTTTAAAAATATGAATTAAGAAGTATAAAAATGACTAGATAAGTTAGAAGCAAAATATAAAGGAATATCCCAGAATAATGAGCAGAAAGGCAAAGATTAGCAAAGACATGGAAACAGAGAGGATAAGTTTAGGGTTCCAAGATTCAAATAGTAGGACTTTCATGAAAGAAAAATATAGTAAAATGAAACAAACAGAAACAGAAAAGGAAAAGAAGGACATGATCAAATATATAAAGAGGTTTTCCAGAATCATAGAAAGGGGGGAATCTTTTATACTGAGAAGTATTACTGAACACCTGCATGTTATAATGAAAAATAAAATTTCCTTGTAAAATATATAATTTTATTTCATGCCACAAAACAAACAGAGATAGCCAAAAAGCTTCTAGAGAAGAAAGAAGCAACATCTCTTCAAAGAGAATGGAACTTCACAGTTCTCATCAGTAAACACTAGATGTTTGGGGGAAATAGAGCAATACTTTCAAAGTCCTGAGGAAATTGAATTTGGATTTAGAATTCTATAAACAAACATTTAGGTATAAGGGAGTCATAAAAGTTGTGAGTACATGAAAGAAATGAAAAAGTCTATTGCACACGAATATTTTAAAACTTTTCCTGATAGATAGTACAGTTCAATAAAATGACAGTTGAAATAAAGACTTCATGGGAACTCTAAAAACAAAACATAAAAAGACAATGAAAGGAAATCTCATTGTGACAGATACAAGTAGTTTTAGAAGGTAATAGGTACAAACTAGCAGAGTATTAAAATGTCCTATAATTTGTAACCACTGATGATATGTAAGAAAATAAAAAACTAGTATCAGTTGAACCTCAAAACTGATATTTTACCTTCTTCCTCATTATTTGGCATGATCTTATACTTAAAGCATAGATAACTTTTTTTTTTTTTTGGTACCGGGCATTGAACTCAGGGGTACTCGACCACTGAGCCACATCCCCAGCCATACTTTGTGTTTTATGTGAAGACAGCGTCTCACTGAGTTGCTTAGCACCTTGCTGTTGCTGAGGCTGGCTTTGAACTCACGATCTTCCTGTCTCAGCCTCCCAAAGTGCTGGGATTACAGGCGTGCACCACTGTGCCCAGCTGGAAAACTTCTTTATGCTTATAGTTCCCAACATAAATTTTCTCCATTTATACCTAACAGGAGTTAGGAAATAGAATCAGGGAAGACAAGTAAAGGGTAAGAAACATCTTTGTTTTACATAGAATAAAAGCAAAAGACATTACATAAAGTCGGGAAATTTTTTTAAAAAATAGATGTTGAAAGACACATGTTTAAAGACATAAAGACAACCAATAAAGCACCAAAATACCAAATAAAAATAATCCCTTATACTTCTTGTCTTGTCTCATTGCTTCTCTTTCTGTGTTACTCAGCTTTTCACTGCTGTGAAAAGCACCTGAAATAATCAGGTTAATTAGGGAAAAGGGATATTTTGGCTCTCTGTTTCAGAGGTTTTACTCCATGATTGCTTGTTCCCGGTGCTTTGCACCTTTGGTTGTACAATATATTAGGACAGGAACACATGGCAGAGAAGGACTGTTCATCTCATGGTGGCCAGGAAGTAAAGAAAGAGATAGGAGGGTACAAGGTCCCAATAAAGGGCATGCTCCCAATAACCTAACTTCCTTCCTTAAACAAGATCCCATGTTAAAGGTTCTATACATCTCACTAGGGCTACAGGCTGGTGACCATACCTTTTTTTGTTGTTGTTGTTTAATTTTTTTTTTTTAGTTGTTGATGGACACAATGTCTTTATTTTATTGCTTTGTATGTGGTGCTGAGGATCGAACCCAAGGCCTCACGCATGCGAGGCAAGCGCTCTACCGCTGAGCTACAATCCCAGCCCGTGACCATACCTTTTAATACATGCCTTCAAGGGACATTTCAGATCCAAATTATAGTACCTGTCAATGTATCTTAAGCTCTCTCCATACATTCACTCTTATGATTCCACAGAAACTTCTTTTATAAAGGTCAGAAAATATTTTCATATCGCTACTTTTAATAGTCAATTTTCAGTCTACGTATTACTGTAACCAATAGCAATATTTGATGTTGTAGAATCACTGTCATCTTTAGCTTTGAATATGGCATTTTCTCCTATTTCTTTCCTTCTATACAACAACTGACTATTTTCCATTTGTCTTGAGCATCGTTATTAGTAATTACTGGGAGGCAGATTGAATTTTTTTTTTTTTTGGTACTGGGAATTGAACTTGGGGGCACAATGTTCTTTGCGCATGTCCATGAAGCTGTGCTCCCTATCAATTGTAACCACCCATTGCTAAGCAGGCCTATGAGTAGTGCCTCTTACAACTCCTTATGGACTGAAAGCAGACATTGACTAAGCATGCCAATGGCTCCTATTCCTATGGCCAGCAATCTAGTAAGTCCCACCATGTCCAGGCATGTCTATGGCATATGATCCTTACATCGTCTCTTTTTACATGTCCCAAACTTCTTTCTGAGCACTGGATGATCCAAATTTAATCCTTGATTCTCTATTCTACCTTTACTAATCTTAACTATTCTTAATGTTTAAAGTACAACCTGTCTACGATCTGCTTCAAGTTTTTGTTCAAATATGACTTTCTTAGCAATATAGTTTTTGATTATACCATTTTAAAATTAAAACTCTTTTCCTCACTCCTGGCTTACACTAAGCTCTTCATCTGTTTATTTTTTCTCTTTAGTGCTTAGAACTTTCCAAACTACTGTTTGTTTTGCTTATTGTATTTACTCACTGCACCTGACTAGGCCTTGCAGAGGACAGGGCTTTCTTATTTCATGCACTTGTTTCATGTCTGTAATCCCAGTAGCTTGGGAGGCTGAGGCAGGAGGATCACCAGTTAGAGGCCAGCCTCAACAACTTAATGAGACCCTGTCTTTAAATAAAAATATTAAAAAAGCCAGAGATGTAGCTCAGTGGTTAAGCATCACTGGGTTTAACCCCCAGTACCCCCTCAAAAAAAATGTATACATAATGGATGAACAAATACAATGTAACTATCAAAATTAAGAAGAAAAAGAATATATGTCATGTCACTGAGCTAAATTTTCATATTTGATATTTAGAAATAAGAGAATGTCTATAGTATATAAACCAATGAATAGAAATATGTTATTATGTATTGAAATAATTTAAAGTTTTCAAAGTTATCATCAATGGGTGAACAGGGCAATAATTATAACAGTAATTATAATGTTTTTCATTATAATATAATTTGTTAGGTTTAAAACTTTACCAGGCTTATTTAAATTAAAGACACACACAGAAATCATTATATCAGGCACTGGGGTGGGTTTTAGGAAAACATCAACAGATTTTGTCATTATAGTCTTTCAAATTTCATTCACTGTAGCAAAAGTGAGAATAAAATAATATAGTACATTTATTAATAGTCATATTTTCTCCTCAAACAGCAGCTCTCAGAAAGTAGCTCCAAGAGTCATTAGAGAACTGCAGACAGTACTGATAAAACTACAGATACTTGAAAGGTGAGTCTGGAAAGAATAATCATTTGCATATGAATAGAAAGATGAGAACAACCTTTATGCAGATTGGGCAGTAATATGACTCTTTCAAGTCATATTACTTGAAATATGATTCTACCCCATAACCTGTCCTTATTGTCCCAGATCAGAGTGGCCTGGAATCACCAAAAGGACACTTCTCATTTCATGTTCTTCTTTTGCTTATTGGAATGTAAGTGCCCCGGGGGACAGGTAAACCGATAGGGTGAGGGATAAAAGAGTTTCCCCTGGAAGAAAAAGAGGAGATTAAAGAAGTACTAAAATTGATCCATAGGTTTGTTCAGGCCCATGATAAAGTTTTCACTAGTCTGCCGTGAAATCAGAGAAAAGAGAGGGATCCATACATTGTGTTCATTAAGCCAAATGTAATTCAAAGCATGATCCTACATTCGAAAATTATGGCTTTATTTTCTGTGGTTAAAATTAGCTTTCATTTATAAAATGGAGTTTGTTAAGTCGGCTCCTGATCTCGCATTTCTTCTCGTGAAGCGGACGCAGAATGTACAACATGGCGAACTCCATGCAGCTCCAGCGGGTGCAAAATATCAGTTTGGAGCTGGCCACAGGGAACAAAGCATCAAGCAGCCCACATGCGCAAAGGAGCAACTAACCACACGCTGACACGTAGGCAGTGATGGCGCCTCCTACCAATCAGTGGACTTCTCCTGATTCATTCCAGAAGGACTCTGACCTCAGCAGGATCCCCTGACCAACCCCAGGGGAACACAGGACTCCAGATACCTCCTCTTCCTGCCTTAAGCCTTCCCCTTCCTGGCCAGGCTCTTTAAATTTTCTGTACCTCAGAACACATGTGTAATTCTCCCTTCCTGCTCTGTTGGGCAGGGGAATTAGCCCAGAAGCATATTTCCCAATAAAGCCTTACCCAGCAGTTTTATTTACCACCGTTTGGTCTCCTGGCTTTATAGAGTTGATATTAGGTTGTATATAGTTCACTTCATTTTGCCTATTTATTTATGTATTCATGTATACATAATTGTCCATTCACAGTAAAACAGTAGGTTGATAATCCCAAATCAGGGGTCAGTTTATTTGTTGAAACTACTGTAAAAATTGAAATCTATGAAATGCTGTTATTATATAAATGTGAGAAAAGAAAAAAAAATCATAGCTATGCTGAGGGATAATGACTAGTATATTTTAAAGCTACAAGGCTGGAATTAAAGAATAAAGTAAGTTGAGACTTTGCCAATAAGCCAGATCCACTTCTTTTATTCAGCTACCTTTCAAAGAGCAAATACAAGATAGGTATACCTGAATCTTGACAGGTCTTTTTCAATTGCTAGGTGACTATCATCTAACAGCTTTTTATAGAGAGAGTATTTAGACATTGTAACTGAAATTTCCTGTGGTGTGTTTCTTGGAGTAATAAATGGATGTTTAGGAGGGGAGGGGGAGTGTAGTTAGAATCAAATAGCTTGGGAAAGTGTCAAGCAGTCCTATACAAGTGTTTTTATTGCTGGACTTCCTGGATCTTATAATGTGGTAATGTGCATTGTGATCTCCAAAGGTAGAGGGTAGAACATATAGCAATTCCCATATTTGACAAGGGTATCTTTTTTTATCCACCAGCACCTTAGAAATTAAGACATTGTCAGAAATTTTTAGAAAAGTTTTTGGCATTCTTGTGGTTTCAGTTTCATACAGTGAATATATAAAGTAGCAGAAAATATTATAAAATATTAGATCACAATTAGGAATTTCACAATAGATATTATACCATGTTAGTGTTAAAAACACAGTATTTCTTACATACATTAAAGTGCAGAGTTTCTATTTCTCACAACTGACAACGGAAGGTTTTGTCTTTATTAGGCTCAAGATAAGTCTGTGCCTGGGCCCAGTATTTCCACTACTATGTATATACTTAGAAAAAATCATTTATGTGTTGGGCAGGATGCACGTATAACAAAATGTTCATATCAACATTACTTATAATAATCAAAAGCTGGAAAGAGGCCAATTGTCCACCAATAGTACAGTGGATAAATAATCATGTTATTTTCTTAAAATTGATTATGTACCAAAAATCAATAACTACAGCTAAACACAACAAAGCATGGGAACCTTGCAAACGTAGTGTTGAGGGAAAGATTCCAAATACATGAATTGTAAAAGCATATAAAGGTAAACAATTTTTTTTAGTCATACATACTTCCATGCTGAAGTTATTTTAAAAGGAAGGAAATGGTAATATAAAAGCATGATCAAGGTGATAGGTTTTTATGCATGGGAAATTATACATGCTGGCAACGGTCTGTTTCTTGGGTACAGTATTCAATTGAACATTTAACTTTCATGTAATTTTCTGTATGTAAGTTAATATTTAAGAATTTTGAAAAATTAAAGTGAGAGAGATTCTAGGATGTTCATAGCCTTAAGCATTTGATTCGTCCTCTTGAGCACTCTCATTCCACTATAGTTGTACAATTAACACTTGGGATTTTTGCTTTGGTTCAGTGTTAATGGTATACATTTCTGTCTTTCTTCAACTATTTTGAGCACTAATGAGTTAGAAGGATATGGTCTTTTATTTTGTTCATTGTAGAGTCTGTGCAAAAAATATTTACTCACCTGAGCCAAATTAAATAAAAACAAGTGTCTGGTTAGGAGATGGTATGGATAAATCTGTACCTGTGTTGATTTTTCATTTTTCAGATTAGAACACATAAGCCCAGAAGGAATCAATTCCATGCTAAAGCTGCACAAACAACAGCATATTAGCCTCAGGACAAGAGCTCAGGATTTGGGATTATCTGTTTCTCCCTTTCCACTACCTCATGCCAGCTGCGATTAGGGTAAAATCCAGATGGACAAGCTCTGATGAGTCAGAATCTTGTCCAAATCATGGGACTGCCAATGCAACACTAACCTTACAAACAGGAGAAATCATTCTTAAGTTCTTTCACCTATACTCATCCAAGGAATTACTGCTTACCTAAAGTACAAAAATGAAAGAAAGTCTATTAGGGTAGAGGAAGGAGAAAGAGACAGGAGGGAGGACAGGAGGGAAAAGAGGGAAGATCATGAACTGAAATCAATGTCCATGTATGAATGAGTTTGTCGGGATGGACCCTGCTACTATGTGTAACTATGAAGCCCTAATGAAAAGAAAAAAGAAAAAAATGCACCATATTTTAAAACTGTAAGATGAGAAAGTCATCTGCTTTTAGTGACTGAAACAAACATTTTTAAGCAGATTGCAAACTGGCAGCCAGAAGATTTGGCCCACAGATGGGTTTTAATTTTGCTGCATCTTTTTCCTCTGTGGGAAAAACAGAATAGCATTGAATCAGGCTTGTTCTCTGGGGGTTACCAGAGTCACTACCATGCATTGGTTTACTCTCAGTTGCAGTACACATTTACATTAGCTGTAGCCTCCTTTAATCCCCTTACTTATTAATTGAGTTAAATCCCGGACAGCTAATGTGACTTAATAGTCACATAGGCTGTTTGTAGCACAGCCAAATTATAACCCAGCTCCCCTTATTCCCAGACCAGAGAGCTTTCTGCTATTCTACAGTATTTAAAACTTTTGACAAAGAAGTATAAGTATTTAGAAAAGCAATTTGGATTTTTTTTCCCCCTGTGGAAAAACTGCTTTTGGTGTTTGACATTTATTTTCTCCAGTTTACCACTTTGCAAGTTCCTTGCATTCAATCTTTAATGTTTGATAAATATGTTACATAACTATGGCATAAACCTATAATGCATAATTGTTATTTCAAATATAGTATCATATTTCATTTGTTTATTTAGTACATTTTTTTTTTTAGTGTCGACCCTGTGCAAGGTGCTTTAATAGACATTCAGAATACAAAAAATTAACTGGGCAAGTATGTTCCCTGCGTGAGTGGAACTTTCATACTATCAAGGGAGACATTGTAAACATAACTGTCAAGCTAACTATAATTGTAATTATTTAATTATAGCAGTTACAAGCTACCAAGGAAAAGCACAGTCTGGCATGTGAGCATGTAACAGGGAACACTGATGTAAGCTATTAGCACTGACTTCTTTGAAGAACTGATTTCTAATGGATAAACACCAGACCAAAAAAAAGAAGGAACAGGGAAAAGTAAAGCAGAGATAGAAAGAATATTTATTCCTAGAAGGAGAAACTCAAAAAAAGGCCCTTGTGACTGGAGTTTAGAGACTTAGGGGAAAGATCACAAGGTTTTATGGTAGTGATATGAGGAAAGACCTTCTAGGATATGTAAGAGTTTAGTGCTCATCTTTAGAACTATGCAAAGCTATTGAAATTTTCTAAAAAACAGACAACATCTTATGAGGTTTTTTTTTCTTTGAAAGAATATTGGAAGAACATAAAGAATGCTGCATGGAAGTTGGATTGAAGAGAGATCATATTGATTTAAGAAAATAAGAAGAATTTCTACAGAGTGCAGGATCCCAATGATGCCAGCTTAAATTCAGGTGGTAGCAGCAGACATTGAGAGTATATGACTTCTAGAGATGGTAATTTTCTTGGATGTGGATGCTTAGGATAATATTCACAATATTTGGTGAGTGGTCTATGAATATCACCAGTCAGAAGAGATGCCATATATAAATAATAGTTGTTATAGTATCAATGTGTACAACCCGAATAAAATACTTGGCTGGTGAGTGTTAGTTGGGTAATCAAAACTTTATTGGAGACAATTAATAGTAGGAGAAATTTGGAAGAAGTGGGTAAAGATTTATAGAAAAAAAAACTATTTAAAAAGCAGGTTAAGCAGAGTGTGGTGGCACACGCCTGTAATCTCAGCACTTTGGGAGGCTGAGACAGGAGAATCACGAGTTCAAAGCCAGCCTCAGCAACGGCGAGGCACTAAGCAACTCAGTGAGACCCTGTCACTACATAAAACACAAAATAAGGCTGAGGATGTGGCTCAGTGGTGGTGTGCCCCTGAGTTCAATCCTTGATACAAAAAAATAAAAAATAAAAAAAAATAAAAATCAGATTAAAAAGACAAACTAAATATATAATTGATCTCCCTTTATTGACTCTGCTATGAAAATTCCAATCAAGGAACATATTATAAGGCTGAATAAATTAAATTCTACAATATTCTTGTTTTTTAAAGAAGAATCTTCTTTTGAAACATTTTGTTTCCTTAATATTCACTCTAATTAGTTAAACTGAAAGGATTTTTTCCTAAAAAAAGGAGCTAATAACTTTTTCACTGAAAATATTATATCTATTATTGTAATGAAATTAAAGAAAGCTATATAAAAACTTATTAGTCACTGATACTTTAAAAATGATTTTAGAGGTCACTTGAAAAGTCACTTCTAATTAAAATTTATAGGATTGAAAATTTACAATATGATTCAAAGGAAGGTTTAAGGTACTTTTCAAAATTCTTTGATTAAGAAAATAATGTTCTGATATTATATTACTTATAGTTCTGCAAATTTTTCTTTCCATTTCTTAACAAAGATTAAAAATTCTTGTTTATATTCAGATAAATCTGCTATGCCTCAAATAGCCAATTAGGTTCCTTATAAATATTTCATAAACAAATAAATGAATCAAAGGTGTTTCATGCTATTTTTTTTTTACTTCTAATAAAAAACAAAAGCACAATAATAACATAGAACTTACAGTGAGAAAGCACGGTAGTGGTTGCATAGTCTGTTTGAACCACAATTTCCTGACTGTAATGCAATATCTACCTTTCAGGGATATTACACAGTACTGCTTTCTTATAAAATATTAATTTTTGTTATTTTTCCAGATAATTGGAAGAAATTATGCTCACTTTACTGGCATTAATAGTAGGCCCTCAAAGAACATTTGCTACCACTATAAATTATTATCCAGTAACTTGGGTGGACCTTGAGAAAGGTAGTTACAAGTTCAAAAATTAGGACAAGAGCAAGAAAATCACTTTGGATTTTTGCATCAGGGCATTGGTAGAGAAAATAGTGCCATTAGCTATGATTCCTCAAAAAAAAAAAAAAAAAAAGCCAGAAACACACATTCATGGCCTGTCTTATTTTTTAAAACTGCTGCTACAAATTGACAATTTGAAGGTATACTGTTCAATGTGGTAGCCATGTAGCTTATAGCACTTGACATATAACTAGTCTAAATTGAGACGGGCCATAAATCCAAATGCACACTAAATTTGGAAGATTTAGTATGAAATACTGTTAATATTTATTTACATATATTATACAGTGAAATAATAATTTGGTTATATCAGGTTAAATAAATTGTGTTCTTTAGATTAATTTCTCTTGTTACATTTTAAATATAGAAACTAGAAAACTTAACATTACATCCGCCTAAATTTTTTTTCTTTATAGTAGAAATTCATATTTTAAAAAAGAATGCCTGAATTTTTAAAATTTATAGTAGAAATTCATACTTTAAAAAAGATAAAGAACTGTATTACCTGGAATATCTTTAGGGCCTAGCACAGTGTTTATTGATTAATTTCATTATTTTCCACTATCAAGCTGCTATCTCAAAAACACGAGATGTATCAGAGAGGGATCATAAGGGTAAAGTCCTATGACCAGCATTCCCTTCATAATTCGCTTTATTCCCTTCATTGTTTCCCCAATTTTCCAAGATATAAAAACATCTCTCAGAAAAAGTTAATGATGAATATTTTCTTTCGTTCACCTATGGTTGTTTTATCCACTTAGATCTTGAGACTGTCTTCTCTCCATTTCTACCCTGATACCCTAGTCCAAGCCACTATTAACTCTCATCTTAATGATTGTAAAAGATTCTAACAGGGCTCCATTATTTTGCTCATGCCCTTAGAATTTATTCTCCATACAATAGCAAGAAGCATGTTTTAAAAACTTAAATTGTACTTGATTGTCCCCTTTTTACATTCTCTTGAACCCAGGCATAGCTGTCACTAGTTTTCTCCAATGTTCTCTGAGAAGTAATGACAATTAAGAAACAATTGGAAATTCTCTCCTGTTCACTTTTTTTCCCTCTATATGTAGGAACCTGTGAGTTCCTAAAGATTGAAGGAATCACAAAGATGGAATGATGTTGGCTCCCTGAATCACATAATGGAGGACCACACCCATCAACCAAGAATACATGACCAGACTGTTACAATTATTAAATATTTTATTGTATGAATTCATTGAAAGTCTAGGGTTTGTTGATTATATTAGCTAGAAATATCCTAATATACTCAGCATGCCCTAAACGAATGTCATACCAATGCTTTTCTTTTTTTTTTAAATATTTTATTTACTTGTAGATGAACACAATACCTTTATTTTATTTTTTTATGTGGTGCTGAGGATCGAACCCAGTGCCTCACACATACAAGGCAAGCGCTGTACCGCTGAGCCACAACCCCAGCCCAGCAATGCTTTTCATGACATGGAGATAAAATTATATATGGTTCTCTGGTTTGTGAGTATATGAAAATCCAGGACAAAGGAAAAACTTCCCATGAAATATCTGATTTCATTTTTTGTGCTTTGTCTAACTCTGTAATAATGTTAGCACCATAAAACAGAACCTTATTTGTACTGTCAACCATTGTTTTTTAGCATCTTGAAAAGGGCAGGGAATATCAGAGACAATAAATATTTGTTATAAGAATAAAAAGTGCATTTTGTAAGATGCATTAGTTTTTGTTTATAAAGCCAGCTACTGATATGACTGATCTGCTAGATAATCTTAACTTTTAACTAAATAATAAAGAAAAGATGTGGAAATCTGACTCAGGAAAAGTTTAAAAATCTTGAGATAAACCTGGCTGTCCTCTGCTTGAAAGTCATTGGATAAGGACAAAAGCTTCAGATGGGAGAAGGATACTGAGTTAATTTTAATACTTGGTTGCCATTTCACACCTTACCCTAAGAGAAACAATTTCATTCACTAAATGTTTGAGCAGAAAGTTCATCATTTCTTGTTCTCACTGGGTCAGAGTACATAAAGATTATGATTTTGTCCATAAAGAGCTTAGCTGAGTCAATAACAATTCAATATGCACTAGTGGGAATTATTTTTCGTTATATCCACTGTCAGAAGGTAATCATGAATTCATTATAAAAGGATTAGTTCTGAGGTCCAAAATACACAATAATATTAATTTAAGAAAGACATGTAATTGTGGAAATCCTTGATTTTAATTTTATTCAATTTGAAAATATTAGCAGGTTAATAAACAAACTGTACCAAAGGGTATTTTGAAAAGTACAATGTGATTCAGAGGAAGCAGTAACTATAATTTGTCTCAATGATTTTTATAAATTGAAAAGCCAGTGCCAGTGATTCAGAACATGGAGGAATCAGGAAGGCAGCTGCAACTGAAAAATACCATTGTCATTCTGCTACTGCCATCTGCATGTCACTGTATCTACAGAAGTCATGCCTTATACTTTGTTCCTTTATCCCCTGTCTTCCACCATCCAACCTGAAGCATAAAATGTAGAGGTGCAATTAAGTTGGTTCATTAATGCCAGATTGGGAGAGATGTGAGTTGAGTATTCATTAATAGGCACCTAATTGTTGTGAAAAGGCCAGAAATGACCACAAGAACCTATAAGGTTATTAATTTATATTCAGACATATTTCATAGCTTTGGTTATGGGTGTTAAATTATGAGAATCTGTGACAAAAAGAAGCATATCCAATTGCACAGTCAGATCCCTAGAAGTCATCTCTCTACCTCTTTAAGATAATATTTCCTTGGTGGCACATGCCTGTAATCCCAGCAGCTTGGGAAGCTGAAGCAGGAGAATTTCAAGTTCAAAGCCACCTCAGCAATATAGTGAGGCCCTACACAACTTAGCAATACCCTGTTTCAAAATAAAAAAAATAAAAAAGGACTAGGGATGTGAACATCTCAGTAGTTGAGCGTCTTTGGGTCAATCTCTGGTATAAAAAAAAAAAAAAGAGAGAGAGAAGTAATTTTTCCTCTCTATTAATCCACTTTCTACCTCCTATATACATGTGTATGTGTGTGTGTGTGTGTGTGTGTGTGTGTGTGTGTGTGTGTGTGTGTGTGTGTGAATGTGCACACATTATTAAAAATACTCTGGTATAAATGCCTTAAAGAACTAGTATACAGTTATTGATACAGTGAGCGGGTATTTGTCATTTTCCCCTCACATAACAGGTTTTGGATGTTGTATGAATGAACCTAAATTCACATGTAGTCAGTTCTTCAGCTGCATTTATAGACAGCAGGAGCAGCAATAGTTCACAATAAAATATGATCCAAACATCGTTCTCCTATTACTTTGGCATGTTTTCTGAATTTGCATTAGAATAATGGTATTTCGGATAGTTAGGATGTTGATTTCAACTAAATATTACACTTTTCACTTCAAGATCTTTATAGAAAACTGTGATTTTTCTACTTGATACCTTTCTCCCGATCCCTTGAACACTCCTTTAACTCTGAGATATATAGATATTTAAAAATAGCCATAATTTCCCCTCTCAAAATTCCCAAAGGAGGGTATGAGATTTAAAAATTCTTTATTTTAAAAATTTTTTTATCTTCGTTTTGTTTATTTTTATGTGGTGCTGAAGATCGAACCCAGTGCCTCACATGTGTGAGGCAAGCACTCTGCCACTGAGCCACAACCCCAGCCCTAAAAATTCTTTATTTTTTAAAGAAGGAACATGCACATAAAATTACATGCACATTTGCACACGCACACACGCACACATACATGCACATGCACACACAATAAAACAGTAACACCACAAATTTCAAAATGCAAAGTTTCTAATCCAATACAATACATACTGGGTAAATTGCTACAGATCAAATGAAAAGGAAAGCTCATCTATTGTCTTGCAAGATGAGATGTTGTTTCTAAATTTTAGGTTTTGTCTTGTATTGATTCTAATGTTCTTAGATAAACCACATTTTAGAAGGACATTTGCCCAGCCAGATATTATAGTCAATAAAGATGAAAGTAAAAGTTTACCTCAGCAGGTATAAGACACACACTTTTTCTGAGACTTAAAACTTCCCTCTGCAGACAAGGAACAGTTCAGCAACTCCAGTGACTTTTCCAGTAGCATTTAGGAAGCCTTAGGGAATACTTTCCCTGACCTCTCTGAGAGAGTCCCTGATGTTTTCTAACAGAAGAAAGAGGTGAATAACAACAAGAGAAGTACAGTGTGACATTTGGGATTCAAGAATACCTGAAATCAGATAACCAAAGGCTAAAAAGAGACACTCTTGCACATTCTTTTTCATTGATATCTGTTCTCTCTTTCTATTCCTCTTTCCTCACTAATCCTTTCCATTTTCATTGATCTAAAATCATCTCAGCTTCCTTCATGGGGTACTTAGTATGGTGACTGACAGCTCCCATATCTTACATCCATGGCTGCAGAGGAAGAAATTTTTTTTGCTTTGGATTCAGTATTGAAAATACCAAGAAAGAACACTTATTGGCTCAATGTTAGTCTCATACTCACCACTGAAACAATCAACTGAGGAGAGAGTAATGAATAAAGCATACCCCAAAAATATGATGGCAGAATAAGAAAGACAATTTGTTCTGACAAAGCAAAAGGCATGTGCCATACAAAGAGAATCACATATTTCAGAAATATGGGGACTGAGTGTAATTATATGAAACAGATTTTCAGGTAGCTGACTAACCAAATGTTGCCAAGAATTAACAGCATCAAAGATTTGGATCCTTCCTTTTTTGCTGTGCTGAGGAACAAACGCAGGGCCTCAAGCATACTAGATGAGTGCTCCACCACTGAACTATATCCCCAGTCCACATTTGGATACTTTTTAATTTTCTATCCTGCCATCCTCAGCATGTCCCTTGTGATCACCATCCATGGACCAGAAGAGAGGTATCTTTTACTCTTATATCACATTTCTAAACTAATCAGTAGCAAGGTGAGTAAAATTTTCATTTGAGGTTAGCATAATCTAAATTCATCCCAGCCTCCATGAAGTACAGAGAGACATGATTAGGGGAACAATCCTCTCTATTTCCCCCTTAGTTATTTTTTTTGTGGGGAGGGGTATTGGGGATTGAACCCAGGGGCACTTAACCACTGAGCCATATCCCCAACCCTTTTTTGTATTTTATATAGAGACAGGGTCTCATTGGATTGCTTAGGACCTTGCTAAATTGCTGAGGCTGGATTTTGAACTCCTGATCCTTCAGCCTCTCAAGCCACTGAGAGTATAGGCTCACTTAGTTCTAATGTGGGCTCTTGACTGAATCTAGGAGACCAATTAATCACAAGAATGGATTACCAAGACAAAAGCATAGAAGTCTTATTCATTCATTTTCCATGTACATGGGAATCTTTCCAAGAAAGTATAAAGTATAAAGTATAAAGAAATGGCTAAAACCACATACCTACTAGAAAAAGAAAAAAATGAACTTACAAATGAATGACAGAACAAAAGAATATCCTGACTAGTGTACTAAATTCTAAGGATGTTACTAAGATATGGGAGAGTTAGAGGAAAACGAGGGTTACATCAAGGTGTTTTTTTTTTTAATTCAGGTTCACTATAACTCCAATCATCAGTCTTGGGTAACCAGGGGTATTTTCCTACCTTTGTATGTGACGAACATCCTTCCTGAAAGAATCTTGCATGTAGGGAAAGTCAACTCAAATGGTCCTTCCTGCAGTTACAGTTCCTCAAGTGATTTGAGCTTGAAATAATTGAATATGCCAATTTGTCTTATTTTGAGGTGTCATGTCTTTAATTCCTGCACATACTACCTGAAGTTTCTGTTAGCAGGAATGGATGGCTGAGATTTGCTGTGCAGTGGAGAGGTAAGGAAGAATGAAAGAGAAGAGTCATGGTAATTTGGAGATTGGTGAATAGAGTTTACTAATGTGTCCAATGTGGCCTCAAAATGTCTTTCCAACTTGTAAAATCAAATATTTTTTTGCAGTAATCTTAAATGAGAAACTTTATACTAAAAAAGAATAGGAATACAATAAAAGTGGTAAGGATGGGGATCATATGGGCAATCCTTAGATAGTAGTACCATGAACTGAGGGGAATTCTCATCAGCAGACATATCATACTTGTTGGCTCTAAGAATATTTCTTCCAGGAATGTTATGCTATTTATACATTTCTCAATTTTGTGACATTAGCTAAAAATCATCTAATAAAACTTTATTTGCCCTGATGGGATCACCAACTTCTGACCTTCTGAGGATAATTCATTTATAAATTCATTTCACTTTAATTTAACCAGTTTGTTTCCATTATTCTTAACCAAGAATATTCACTGGGATGTCCATCCTTGTCTTTAAAATATGACAATCTGCTTCATTAATTCAGAGTTGTCACTATATTCAATTGTCAGACTCTCTGAAAAAAAACAATAAGAATGAAATTATGCCTGAGTAAGGCTAGGAAATAGTATCCATTCTTGCTTCTTTATATTTTAAAAAGGAATTTTTAAAATATTTCTAATTGTCATACAAATTAATTATTATCACAATTCTATGCCAAGAAAAATCTATTTGCATTTATAAGGGTTAAGGTCAAATTCCTCTTCATAAAATAAATATTTTATTGTCACTGAGAAAATCCCTGGTCATATAGAGGACATATAGATAATCACAAAATATTTAAGGAATAAAAATAAATGGATGATGCTATGGTTTGTATAAATGTTCCTCAAAGGCCCATGTGTTAAAGTCTTGGTTGCCAGCCTGTGATGCCTCTAGAAGGTGATGGAACCTGTAAGAGGTGAGACCTAATACAAGGAAATTAGGTCACTGAGGGTATGCCCTTAAAGGAGATATTGGAGCTCTGGCCCTTTCTCTTTTCACTTCTGGCCATCATGAGAGAGCAACTTTGCTCTACCATATGCTTCTACCAGGATGTACTGCCTTACCACAGGCCCCAAAGAATGGGACCCATTAACTATGGACTGAAACTTTTGAAAACATAAGCTAAAATGAACCTTTCATCCTTATAAGTTATTTTGGCAGAGTGATGAAAAATTGATTAACCCAAAGGAATATTAAATGCATGAATTAAATCAGTATTATTCTCATTATTAAATACCTTAGGAGAGTTCTATAGTTGAATATACAACATTTAAACTAATATGTTTATGTACTTATTACCAATTAAAATATCAAGTACTATCAATAAGTAAATTAAATGTAATTAAAACAATATCCATAGCAATAGAATTGTTTTCATGCTCAATTTAAACCAAGGCCATAGATATTTGTCTTTTTAAAATAATGCTGGATATAAATTTAGTAATACATTAAGAATTCAGTGCTAAGCAACTCAGTGAGACCCTGTCTCTACATAAAACACAAAATAGGGCTGGGGATGTGGCTCAGTGGTCGAGTGCCCCTGAGTTCAATCCCCAATACCAAAAAAAAAAAAAAAAAAAAAAGAATTCATAGAATACAATCCTATTCTTAGTTCCTGATACTTAAAACCCCAAATCTACACCAACCCCTTCAAATAATGTATTTCCAAGTGAAAGACCTGCTATAGAAACCAGAAAAAATCAAAACAAAGTCTCCAGAGTTCAATGTAGCTCTTATCACATGAGTGACAGTGAAAATTTGGCTAAAGTTAGCTCAAAGTTAGCTTGTGGAGTAAACTTTTGAATCCTGCTAATCAGTGCTGTTACCAGATGTTTCTCCATAAGTATTTGGGATCCATATTACTGGATTTAAAAATAAAATTGCTAAGATTGAATAATTTATCTCAATATGATGAACTAATGTGGATTTTTTTAGGTATAGAGATTTAAGTGTACAATCAAATCTCTGTTTGCAGAAAGACGAGAGTTTATGAGCGCTTAATGGGCTCTTACCAGAGCAATGCACTTCATTTCAATACTGTTTATGGGTGGCCCAGCAGAGCTGTGACTCTCAAGATAATACCAGGCTCTTAAATTGCTAAGCCCATCCTCTGAAAAAATTAGTACTAAGTGCAATTTTTGAGAAAAAAAAAAAGACAGACATCATTTTGAAACTCTTTAATGGACTCAGCTGTCGACAGCATTGCAAGAAGGGCAAGTTTGTGAGCTATAAGAGAAATCCCATCCTGTATGGCCATGAGAATGCCCTACAAAAAAGCCTGCAAAGCTCCCTGTCCCAAGGGAAGCTGATTTAAGCTATTCACATGGGACAGTAAAATATCCCAGCCCAAATATATTTCTTTGCATATTTCAAATTGGTTATTCAGGGAGATTGAGGACTCTTCAGTCACAGGAATGGACCTGAAAAGCCACTCTTTTGTAAAAGAGATTTATATCTACATCAGTAAATTAAGTAGCAGAGGCATTTCTACTCATTATCTTTCTTTCTACCTAGAAGGTAACTTTCCACAAGAAGAGGTTAGAGGTCTGACACCTGACCTGACTACCACAGGTAGCTGTGACCTGGGAGACTTCATCTGTATCACAAGACAACTTTTGGTTGTTGTATGCATCTGCCTTTATAGAAAAAGGGGTATATAAGTTTATGAATCATATTAAGCAAGTGAGTAATCACACTCCAATGATTCCCCCATGCTATGGTTTTCCACTTTTTCATATTAATGAATGGGTCCTTTTTTCCTCCTATTTATCTTTTCCATCTTAGTCCAGTGAATCTTGAGAGGAATAAGGGGAATTCTCACTTCACCTCAGCATCACTAAATAGTGATAAAACAGTGTTTGTGCCTGGGATCCCAATATTGTTTTATTAAAAATAAAAAGGTATTTCTGCCCTGGTCTCATTCACAGCCTTATCTTCTCCACTCTAAAACCCAAAGCCTGATCAATCACAAGGACCCTTAGTGGTAGAATATGTATTGGCATGAAATCCAGGTTCTTTCATTTTTGCTCATTTGTTGAACTTCTCATTTTGATACTGTTTTACTCTCCAGCACTGAGCTGTCCAATTTTAGTAAATTATATGAATAGTCATATCAGAATTATCAATTTAAAGGATTACAAGAACTGCTATGCTTGATTAGTTTGCTTAAATAAATCACTAACTTTTCTGGGCTTAGTTTTCTCATCTGTAAAATAAGAGGTGAAGACTAGTGGAAATCTGTTTAACTTCTGAAAGTGTTTTTCATGATTGTATTATATCATACACTCTGTAACTGCATTGCCTTGTACCCTATTGTATTGTACTGTATCAAATTGTATTCCACTATATAGTAATGCATTAGTTATAAAGAAGCACTTAAAGGATTGGCAGATCTGAGAGCAAATGCCTGGGAGGTTTTCTTTTGTTGTTATTTTAGAGGAAAGCTAATGCTGAGGATCAGACCCAGGGCCTGGCACATGCTAGACTCACACTGTATCACTAAGCTACATCATCAGTTACCACTGGGAAGGGTTTTCAAGGACAAGATTACATTTACACTTTACATTGCTTCATGTGCTATTTTATTTTATAGACACCTACTAATTTCTTTAAAACCACTAATGATCAAGAATAATATTAACGATTTATAAATACATTAGATTATGGAGACAATTTCTGCTCACATTTGTATTGGCTACTTCTTCAATTCTGTGCAAATGCTTTAAATATTTCATGATGTGTGTCTTGTCCTAAAGCATACTAAAATTCTTAAAATTAAAACTGTTTCCCCTTCTCTAGGTACTGGATCTTCCAATGCTTTAGGTCACATTGAACACACAAATAATGCTGAAGAAACTAAGGAAACTGACTCCTTCATATCTTTGGATAGTGATTAAAAAGCAGTAGAATCACTTAGGGTCAGAAGATCGTGGTTCAAATCCCAACCTGATCATTGTTACCTTGTGATCTTTGGCAAAATAATAGTTTGCTCATCTTTTACAAGGGTACAAAAATAACTGCCATTTTTGATTGCTGTGACGAAGCGTATATAAGACAAAGCATATGAGACAAAGTTTGTGAAATAGTTATTCTTTGTAATGATAAAAATGCATATTGAATATGAATTTACTTGTTATAGAGTGAATAGTGAATTAGTTATTACTTTTAAAAGCTTCTCATTAAATAAATTTTATTATGTTTTAAAATATTACACTAGAACAAGCTCTATTGCATGACTAATTCAAATCTACTACATTATACCTCTAATAACTCTTTTAAACATGATATATTCAAATAATCGTATACTAATTAATATATGGAGAGAAAGTGAGACAGAGGAATATAACTTACTTCAAAATATTAGGTATTTGGACCAAGTGAATTTATTTTCTCTGAGAATATTATGTATAATTTTTATACAAAGTGTTTTAAGAATTTGATAATTTGAAATTTTTCTGAATGGTTACTTTTGAGTACTTTGTCATTATGAGTATATTTTTAAATGTCCTATTGATTTAAAAAAGAAGAAAAAAAAAGAAAAGAAAAACATTGTATATAGTAAGGTACTAAGCTCAAAGTCTGACTTCATATAAGAAATTTGAGTAGAATTCCAGTTTACTTCCCGGCCAACAGACAGCACCAACTTGCCATTTGTGTGACTGAATGATCATGAAAAGACATCTTCTTTTCTTTAAACATATATCCTCAGTTGATTGTTCATGGAGTAGATATAAACCTTCCCCATCAAACACGGCCCAAATTCCTGTTTTACATCATTAAGTATTGAGGTGCATTGCAGTGTAGCAATAAATAATCAAAATATATTCTTAATGTTTCACGTATTTGACAAGATGAGCTCAGCAAAAAAAAATATTTCTATTTTTCTTTCTTTGATATCCAAGTTCTAGCAGAATTCTTAGTAATACATCAATATTATCCTTCTCCTAGAGTCATTGACTTGACTAATAGTACCACCATTATTATTCATCCTGACTTTGAAATTAGAGAATTGATCATATTTTCTGGTCGTAGAGAACATATGCCAAACTTTTTATAAACCACGAAAAACACTACATTATCTCATCTCAATCTGAAAGGAAGACCACAATAAGATAGAGAAGTGCTAATAAGATATACGGCTAAGATTGTGGCTCAGTGGTAGAGTGCCTGCATAGCATGTGTGAGGCACTGGGTTTGATCCTCAGCACTGAATAAAAAATAAATAAATAAAATAAAGATATACAATGTGAAATAAGACCATAAACACAGAAGAGTCCCTGAGTATGCAGATAATTATGTCTAATTATCATAAAAATTTAGAGAAAAGAGACTAGCATCTAGACATGGTATATAAACATTTTGAATTTCAAAAAAGAAATTCCTAGTAAGAATTCTGGAAGGAACCAACAATTTTCCTAATAATGAACAAAAAGGAGGTTATAATAATAGAGAAGAGAAGTTGTTCCTGACATCCAAACACATTTCATAAAGCTATGTTCTTACTATTTATTAGTAACTTTGGGTGGCTCATCTGATAAATCTTAAAAAATTTACATTTTTAAGCCTTGTATTTTGATTAGACTTCTGGAGCTAGTCTAAATTTTTCTCTTAATAAAAACTACCTTTGCTTTTCAGTGTATGTGGGTTTACTCCTATACAGAATCAAGGAAACTTTTCATGTGGGTGATAATGTTATCTGAAGATCATAATTTTCATAATGGAAAATCAACTCTATCCCTTGCATAAAATTCTTCAATAAATAAGACAGTAGTGCATATCAAGAAATACAATCTCAAATTGTCTGTTATTAGGCTCCCATAAAATATTTGACTAAAAGTGAAACTTAGAGAACTTTGTGTAAAGCAGTAGTTTACGGCTCCATTTATTTTATGAAATAACAGGAATTATTTATTGATAATAGTTTGCACCAATATTGTTGATAATAAAATCTATAGATTGAGTTGTTAAACATAAAATAATGGTTGTTACAAGGAAAGTTTTCAAAATATCCACAATCTGTAGTTTTATTTTGTTCACACCTACTATCCCAGGTTATGCTAATATACCAAAATGTACCATGGTAAGAAATATTAGTGCTGAAACCATAATATTGTTTTCTTTCTAACAATAAAAGCTTTTTAAAAAACATTGGAGAAGTTGGTAATTCATTCTTTTTAATAATAACTATACAAATGACCGCAATTCTGCTTTTTGCTTTGAGAGTTCAAAATCTCAAGACAAATTTGAAGTTTACAACAACTAAGCTGGCTTTCATGTTTGGTGCATGTTTAGTGAATGTCCCAGATACCAACTGCTGCTAAAGAAATCACCTCCAAACCATAATGACTTCAACATTATTCTCTAATATTCTGTTACTTAATCAGTGTTTATGGTTTGGATATTAGGTGTCCCCAAAACCTCATTTATGAGACAATGCAGGAAGGCTTGGAGGTGAAGTGATTGTGTTGTGAATTAACCTAATCAGTGAAATAACCCCCTAAGGGATTAACTGAGGGGTAAGTGTAGGCCAGTTGGGTGTGGCTGGAGGAGGCAGATCATTGGGGGTGTGCTTTTGGGGTATATATTCGGTGAGCTGAGCTTATTCTCTCTCTGCTTCCTGGTGTGATGTCTTGAGCCACTTCCCTCCACCACACTCTGCCACCACGATTTTCAGCCTCACTTTGAGCCCTGAGGAATGGAGCCAGCTGTCTTTGGACTGAGACCTCTGAAACCATGAGCCCCCAAATAAACTTGTCCTCCTCTAAAGTTATTCTTCTCAGATATATTAGTCACAGCAGTGAAAAAGCTGATAAAACAGAAATTGGTCCCTAGAGTGGGATTGTTGCTGTGACTAAGCTGACCATGTGGTTCAGAAACTTTTGGAGTTTTTTGGAATTTGTGGGAGAAATTTTGGAAAGTTTAGAGATACAATATGCAAAAGCTTTAGAATGTTGTAAGTGGGCCTTAATGGGAAATTCTGGTAGGAACTCAAAAGACCAGAATGCTGATAGGACAGTGCGTAATAAAGACAGGGTTCATGAGGAAGAAAACTCTATTGGTAATTGGACTAGAGGTCATTCATGTTCTATTCTGGCTAAGAGGTTGTCTACATTTTCCCTGAGTCCTGAGACTTTCTGTGAGGCTGATTTTGAAAGTTATGGACTTCTTAATCTGGTGGAAGAAATTTCTAGGCAGTATCTGTAAGGGCAAAAAGAAGACCACGGCAGCAGCAAACTATGCAAGTCATGGGAGGCTTTATTCGGGAGCAGGATTCATCTGTGCAGGTAGTGGACCCACATTCCCGGTGGAAAATGAGACCCTAAACAAAGGAAGGGACAGGGTTTATATAAGCTCTTAGTTTTCGCGGGCATTTAGGAATTTGGGGTTGTTTCATCAATTAGTTTATCACCCTGGTGTGGTGATAAGCCCCTTCCTTCCAGGCTTTGCCTCAGGAAGGCATCTATTTAGAGGAGGTGTTAACTGCTGGCTTGATTAACATCAAAGAGACAGAGCTGCTTGGAAAGGTAGGGCTGCCGGCATGATTAACATTAAAAAGACAGTGTAGCGGGAGGTGGGAGCTGCCAGCATGACCAACATCAGGAAAACATTGTTGGGGGAAATGAAGGTAATGCTTGGCCATTCTTCTTTCCTCAGACTACATCATTTTTCTAATTCCCATATCTATTATTATCATATTCAGATAGTGACATGGATATAGCTGGCAGCTTTTAGCCAAGTTTATTGTTATATTCAGGAGCAGATAGCAGAGCAGAAAAATTTGAAAAACTTGGACTTGAAAGGTGGGAGGACAACTGGGGCTAAGGAAGTTGCAATTGTTAAAGAAGTTACCACCACTAAAGAAATGCTGAAGACTTTGCCTAGCCATAATAAGAAAGATGACTTGAGGGCATCTCAGGAATTGGCAAAACCACATCCATCTTAGGCTCAAGGAAGTAAAGGTAAAAATTCCTTTGTCTAGAGACCAGTGGGGCACCATGCTTGCACTGGGGTGGGAAGTTATTTTACCATATTAAGCCACCCAGGAACTCAGAGGCTTGACTACTGCTCAACATGGCAGCAACCAGGTGGGGCTGGTTCTGCAGGAATGAAGGATGCTGGAGTTAGAGGATCATGGAGGTTTCCACTGAGATTTCAAAGGAAGGTCTGGGAGGCCAGGCAAAGTGCCTGGACTGGAGTCCCTGCAGGCAACCCCTGAGAGGGCCATGCATGGAGATGTGAAGAGGAAGTAAAAGATGCAGTGGACTCCCAAGATTAAGAAGTTCCAGTACCATGGAACATCTGCTGAAGAAATCTTCAGGAATTGAGCAGAGACTACCCAACAGAGCAGCTATGTGGGCTGCAGGCAGCAAAGTCACAGGGGTGGAGCTACACAAGCCTTTGAACAGAATATCAACATACCTTGTGTTCCAGATGCTGGACATGGAGCTACAGGAATGTCTGCCCTGCTAGATTTCAATCTTGCTTTGATCCCATTCCTTCTTTCTATACCCCAATTTTTCTGAATGGAAATGCTTACTCTGTACCTTTATATATTGAATACCTGTAACTTGGCTTTGATTTTTGCATGCCCTCACAATGCTAGTTTGTCTTAAGGCTCAGAGGAGACTTTGGACTTGAACTTTGGGCAATCTTGGAACTGCTGAGACTATAGGGACTCTTGAAAATGAACTAAATGTATTTTACATTGTTAGATGAGCAAGAGCTTTTGGAGGCCAGGACAGAATGTTATGGTTTAGAACTAAAAGTTCATGTGTGAGACAACACAAGAAGATTCAGAGGAGAAATGATTGGGTTATGAGAGCCTTTAACCTAATCAGTGAATTAATCCCCTAAATTGAGGAACAAGTCCAGGCTGGGTAGGGTGTGGCTAGAGGAGATGGGTCCCTTGGGGCATGCCTTTGAGGTATATATTTGGTGAGCTGAGCCTAGTCTCTCTCTCTCTCTGCTTCCTGATATGATATCTCAAGACATTTCCCTCCACCACACTCTTCTGGCATGATTTTCATCTTCATCTCAAGCCCCAAGGTATGGAGCCAGTTGTCTTTGGACTAAGACCTCTGAAACTCTGAGCTTCAAAATAAACTTTCCCCCTTAAAATTGTTCTTTTCAGATCCTGTGGTTATAGCAGTGAAAAAGCTGACTAAAACAATTGGGTTCATCCAGACAATTGTTCTCAAGGATTCCTCATGCAGTTGCAGTTAGAATGAGGCTGAGGCATAACTAATTGAAGTATTAATTTGGCTTAATTTTAAAGATAATTGAAGCATCTGGCAACATAGATGAGATGACTAACCCCACAACCTAGTACCCCTCTCAACCCACACCTGCAACCCTTCCATATGGACACTGGGTACTGAAATTTCTTGGTGACTGCTGGTTTCACCTACAACAATTATTCCAAGAGAGTCAGGGGAAAGTCATACGACCTTTCCGACCTAGATTCACAACTTCGGAGCATTACTTCCATTGCATTTTATTGGCAGAAAGCAGGTTACTAGTTCAATCCTGATTTAGGGAGAAGGACTCAAAATGTCATTGGATACAAGAAGGTGTGATTTATTGTGACCATCTTTATAGATGAGCTACTACACTACAATCCGATTTTCTTTTTTCTAAAGTATGTGTTCTATTTTATTACTTTATAATGTGTATGTTTTTGTGAAAAGATGACTTTGACTTATTTATGAACATGCCAAATAATATTAAATGATAATTGATGTTTATGCAAATGGAATAAAATACTATATATCTATATATCATAGGATTTGTTATGAGAATTGATTGAGTTAATAAATGTGTAAAGAGTTTGTAAATAAGAGAATATACTGTAATGGTAAGTTTAAAACCAGTTCACTATGGGAGCTCCTGTTTTTGTTGGAATTTAAGATTTTTTGCTTGAGATCAATGCTGTTAATATCTACTGAATGTTCCATAGAGTATGTTATAAGATAAGAGAAATTTGGTTTATTGGACAGAGGCTGAGAAAATTATGCTCAGTAAGATGCCTGGAAACTACATGTTCTATTAAAATGTTATCGGTGACACTATATATTAACATTTTATGATTCTGTTTCTATCCATGTTTCTTAGAAATAACTCCAAATTATTACAATGGTACCTAAATCTGTATTTCATTTTCACACAATTTAGTGAGGAATTGGAGTGGACTGAATGTTCTTCAAGGTTTCTTGTATGACTGTGAGTCTAAGAATCTTCTCCAAAGGATTGATTCTTCATTCACACTGCTGTGCAATGCAAGTGTCACTAATGACTTCCTCATGGACCTTTTTCTATATTTCCCTTTCTTTCATGATCTGATTTTTGACCCATTGTATAGTTAGAACTTTAGCTTGTTGCCATTTTGCTCTTCTTTCCTGTAAAAGCAGTCCAGTTGTGTGTATTGCCAGAACCCTTCCCTTTACCAAACAGTATCTTACTTTATTTACTTGATATTGGACCATCCAGCTCTTTGCGGGATTTGGCAAAAGTACAGGTCAATTCTCATCTAAATTGTGTTCTCTTTGGCCTCGATGTCTAAATATGCCAGTTAATCTTCCTAGAATGTCATCTCTACTTTGCAGTGCCAAATCATCTGCCTCACTCATTAAAAACTTTCTCAAGGTCAATGATCCTAATTATACAATGAAACTTCTCTCTCTGGCCTTTTTGCCAGTTTAAAGACTAAAGCACTTAATGGGAACAACTATAATTGCTCTATAAATGTTTTCTGCATATGCATAATTTTCTTTGGTTCTTTTTTCTCCCTCATTAAATCAAATAACTGACTTCAGAAACATTGCCTATTATTTCTCTTAAAACTTTACACTGTACTCAGTTAAGTGTTAAGCATTTAGTAGATAGTCCACAAATGTGTTGACTAAGAAAATCAGCAGCAGACCTTGGTCTACTGTAACTCTCTGTGCTTTGGTTTTTTATAGTTGAGGGGGGGGAGTATATTATGAAAGTAATTTACCATTAGAAAAGTGTTTTGAAATCCTCGAACAGAGAATTCTCTTCAACAATTGTATGAAATACTGCTGCAATTATAATGATTTCTGGATGCCACTTTGCTACAAATCTGCCATCCAGCAACAAAAGAAAATGCCACTTGAAGAAAACTGGTTAACAAAGTGCTGTGCAAGGCCAAAGTGCTACCTATTCCACCCTACATCAAACTGGACTTTCATATCCTGATACCAAAAGAATAATTCTAAAGAAATTTCATCTAAGGGAAAACTTTTTGAAAAAAAAAAAAACGAGGGTCCTCCATAAAGCCTTAGCTCTGTTTCAGTCTAGAATGACTATTTTCTTTTTTCCAATTTATCTAGTGGAATTAGAATGATCCTACAAGATGTATTCTGTACCATGAATCAATTTAAACAACTATACACGTAACTCTACAAAATCTGTAAAACTTTTGATTTGTAACTTAGAAAAATATTCTATTAATCAAATAGCAATAATATAATTAGAAGATTTAACAAATGATGGAACCAAAATAGTACAATAAAAATTCTCTGAATATTGAAAGATTGATTAAATAGTTTAGAAATTAATATGAAGGATAAGTAACGAAAACAAAGTTTCAAAATTCTTGGAAAAACCATTGACTTCCATTATTTAAACCAATTCTTTATAATCTACTGTGCAAAATGTGTAGATAATACTTTTGAATTGCTCTTATTATCAAATTGCTAGTTTTTCTTTCTGGAATGTTTCATTCCTCTCATTATTCTCCAGAAAACCTTCTCACTTTTCAGATCTCAGCCTAAATTTCACTTTCCCAAATGGCCTTTCCTGAGCCCCCAGATCATATCTATGTTCTCCCTGCTCTCCAGTTATATTTTTTTAAATTATTTTTTTAAATTACATAATGACAAATTCCAGTTTTACATATTTGCAGGGTATGCATTGATGCTATGCTTTTTGAATAAATATGGAATGATTATAAACAAGATAATTATACTGTGTTAGGTTCTTTCAAAACATTTGTTATAATTTGTAATTGTAGATTTTTTGTGTTTATTTTCTTAATTACTATGTTCCCCCACTAAATCACAACTTACCTGAGGTAGTGCATCCAGCTATCTGGCATGTTCTTTCTCTTTTTTCTTTCTTTCTTTCTTTTCTTTTTTTTTTTCTTTTTTTGTCATTCTATCAAGCACAGTATTCCACCCTCAGTACATGGGCAATACATACTTCCATATCTGTTGAATGAACAAAATAATTTTTTAAAATGATAAATATGTCATGTCACCAGCACATGAACTTATTTTGGTAGATGAAAATGTATAATTTAAACTCCATTTCAGCTTTAGAAAGGATTTTTCGGCCCCTAAGATACTCTCCAAAGAGTGCTATTAGTTAGATGGGCTGCTTTCTTTACTTTCCCTTTTCATTCTTTTCAAGCCCATAATTTGGTTTACAGAACCAAACTTTTAATTATGGATTGTTTACAGAAACTTATACAAATTAATGCTTATTTATCATAAGCCTCATCCTCTAGGATCAGGTAATGGAATAATTTTTTGACAATTTCCCATCTTCCTTTTAGTTGTCTCTGTGAAAACCAAATATCAAGATTGTTTGAGGGTTGGAGTTGTGGTTCAGTGGTGGAGCACCTGCCTAGCATGTATGCTCAGAACCACATATAAATAAATGAATAAAATAAAGGTCCATCAACATCTAAAAAATATTTTTAAAAAGAAGATTGTTTGAAGCCAAGGCAATCCCACATAAACATTGAATCTGTTGGTTCGCAATTTGGTCTGTGACTCTCAGAGCAGGTAGTCCTGCAGGACAAGAACTGAGCATTCTCTTTCTTTGGAAAAAGTTCAGAACAATGTGCTTGATCAACATAAAATCAAGTACAAAAGAAGTTAGTGGCTTGATTTAGACATTGAATGACATCAGTCCTTATTCTTACTTTTATGACCATGTGACTCTTTCTTATCACAGCTGGATGCCTTTTGAATAGCACAGTCTCACTGTATGCAGATGAGTACTGAACCCATTTTCTTTCTTTTACAAAAGTTTTTCTATCTTTAATTTGTCTCATAATATGTTGACTTTATGCTAACTCTCAGGACAAACAAATATGTGTTTAATTTATAAAATGCCCCCACATGTGCTCTGAAAAATACACACACACACACACACACACACACACACAAATAACTTCTACAGTGGAAAATGTAAGAAAAGCATAAATGATGCCTAGAAGAAAGCTGTATTAATATCAAAATTATGAGACATTTCTCAAAATTTTCCTTGAGATCCAGAATTTAAACTAATCAGTCAGCATTTTCTCAGTAAGTTCAATACAAGGCCACATCACTAATTTGCTTTTTACCATCATGATTGATTAACATTTATGAATATTTTATTTATATATATTTTTAACTATATATTTCCTGTCATCAAGGAAGTTAAGTCTGAAGAGAAACTGGAAGACATGATTAATGAGAGAAGATGTTTATTGGACCAAAACCACTGGATTGGAAATAAAACACAATTAGTTAAATGCTCTGATTTGCTTCATTAGATGTAAACTGAGGAAGTTGGACTTTATTGTTTTTTTCACAACTGATAACATTAGGATAACCCTATGTTGCGGTTTAAAACCAGTCAGTGCCTAGCAAGGGTTGTGGTTCCTGAATGTGAACTAAGAAAGACTTCTAAGAGTAAGGAAGAGATAAGGAAGAAGGACAACAGCCACTTTCCTTGTCTCCAATCTTTAGGTGCAGATCAAAGTAGAATGATCTTGGTTGTGAAGTTAAAATATAAAATATATATATATAAAATATATATTTTATAAAACATAAAATATATAAATCTCTTATAAAATATCATAGAATATCTTAAGAAACCCATATGTGAAGTTATCATGCAATATATCCTGTATATGTTTCCCCTGCTTATACGAGGGTGTGGCCCTCCATTTTGTCTCGGCCTGCTACCACTGAGGAACATGTAAATTATGAAATGTCCAAACATTATCTGCTGAGTCTTTCAAATTCTTTCTTTTGGGTCAGTAAATAGTACACTAGGGCTTTTGTAGCTTTTGGGGTTGAATAATAAAATTAGGCAATCACAAAACACAGGATTATGAAAGAAAATTGAAGTCAAATCAATATAATGCATGCTACTATCCATTAAGATTTCTATTTCATCTTGGGGATTTTAGTTTTTGTAGTATTTTCTAAGTAAATCTCAATGAGTAAATAATATAACTCCCTTGAAAACTAGGTGTTCCATTCAATATGTTAATCTTTTCCAGGACTGTAAGAAATCCTTTATTAAGTAATGTTCTAAGAAAAATGGTGTTCTAGTTGCCTTAGTATAGTACAATCAAATTACTTTAATCTAACCTCAATGCAGAGAAATGTCATTCAAACTTATGAAAACAGCTAGAGAACAAGAATATTTTAGAAGCAAAGCAAATTTCTTTCTTAAAAATATAGAAAAACTATTGAAGCAAAAATAAAATAGCTGGGTAATTTATTTTTGAAAATGTAAATACTCCAATAAGAACTTTGTGCAAATAAGTACATCAAGGTGTTATAAAATTCACAAAAAAGCATTTTGGGGTTAGAAAAGTTAGCCTGAAAAATAACTTCTTTCTACAGTTTGTCAATTATCATGACTCAGTACAAGAAACAATTGTAAAATTCTTCTCTCCCTGACTGCCTGTAACAAATATTAATACTGGTGCAGAATGTGACAGTGAGTTAACCTAATATTTGCACATGGTTTGGATGGGCAAATGATTCTGTAATATGCTGGCTTTCCCCTTCTTTGTGATTCATCTTTCAGAAGAACAAATACTCTAGTCTTCTAGTTCTTATTCATTCTGTTTGTTGTTACAAAAACCTTTCTTAGTCACAATGTTTCCTCATTATAAAAGCTTTGGCAGTAGATGTACTAAAATTGGAAAGATACAGATATTAGCATGGCCCCTCAACAAGGATGACATACAAATTTGCAAAACATTTCATATTTTTCAGCTGCTCTTGCCACAGGGGAAAATAACTGGGTAACAATGTAAGATGATGGATATGTTAATTTGTTTCACTATAGTAACCATTTTACAGTATATTTGTATCTCATAATATGTGTTATATGCCTTAAATATACACAATAAAATTGATTTTAAAAAAGAAACAAAATATGCAAACACCAGGAAAAAAAAGGAAAAAATCCAATCATTCACAATATTATTTTAATGCTATGACATGTTAAAGAGTCATAAAAGGTGTATCTGGGGTTTTCTGAAACATTGATAATCATTTACATAGTATTAGGAGGGAAGGGCACCCCTAAAAAGCATACTCTGCAACTCTCCTCTTCAATCTTTCTGTTATGGGAGAAAAGATGCCTTCAGAGAAGGGTCCAGTCCAAGGAGTTCCTAGAGGGGAGGGAGAACTCAACTCATGATAAGTGAGATTCTTGGCATAGATGGTGGAAAAAAATTTCACCACAAGCCAGACAAAGGTTTATTTAGTAAGGCAGATACCCATTCTAGGGAGAATGCAGGCTGTGTCCAGAGTGAGACGCCCTCACTTGGGCTGGGGGTGGGGGTTTCCGATATTTATAGAAGGGCTGTATCAAGGGCCACACTGGAGGTGGATCCGGGGTGGAATTGCACAATTTTGCACCAGTTTTCCCTGCACTAGCGTATTTCCCTCCTTTTATAAGGGTGTGGGCCAAGATTTACAACTGTGTTTTCTGCATCTGGATGGCTTGTAGGTGTTTCCTTTAAGATTTAATGTTCCTCTCTCTTTACCTTAAATCCATATCTCATTACTATTGACTGTTGGTTGTGGTATATGAGTTGTTAGGGTAATTGGATGAGTTTGGATTTGAAGATTTTCAAGGAGCTATTAGTAGTTAAGTTCACTGAGTTCTGATCTCAGAGCTGTTTTCTGAGTTTGATTCTGGACTTAAGCATTTACCAGTTATGTGACACTAGTCAAACCCGTTAATCTCCCTGTGCCTCAGTTTTCTCATCTGCAAAATAAGGATAATAATGGCATCCAACTCAAAAGGTCATTATAAGATTTAAATGAATTACTACTATTTGTAAAACATTTAGAATGGCATATAATTAGTGCTATAAAAGTATATATTAAAGAAAAATTTTAAATTTGAAAAACTAAGAATATTTCCTTCTCCAAATATAACTAGAGATTAGGGGCACAGTTTGATTCCCTGGTGCTGGAGGGCATTACAAGAACAATAAAATATCCTAGGATTCAGTATGCCTAATGTTTTTTGCTTTTTATTGGTTATCATAAAACATTAAAGGCTGATAGCTGCAGAAAACCCAAGGTGGGGATTTAGGAAATTATTTGGTCCTATTAAAAATGTATACTCTTAGATAATATTTTTACAGAGAAAATAAACTTCATTCCTACATTTTTCAAGTTATCACAAAGCACAAATTAATGGAATCCACATTAATGAGGTTTAGCTAAGATGTTTTAAGCTAGCAAGAGCTGACACATTAAATTGGGGTTATACATGAAATTAAAGCACACAGAACTCATTTGGGAAACAATTCATTCTTTTTTGTGTGGCCAAGGTCCTATTTAGCACATCAAAGAGACTTTGCCATTTATTAGCTGTGTGATTTGGGGAGAATCATTCAGATTACCTAAAGCTTTTTCCTCATCAGTAAAATGAAGTTGACAATTCTGTAGTCTATTCTCCAACCCCCACTCCTTTCCATTTCCCTCACAGGGCAATTATGAATATAAAACAGTTCTGTAAACAATAGAGTTATATGGATGAAATTTAATGTGCATCTTGGTTTGAATCTCCCTCAGTGGAACATGAGATGAGTTTTCAGGAATAGGAGGTTTATTTGACAGGATAACCATGAAAAGACAGAGAAGGAAGCAGGAGTATCACACTGAGAAAGAGGAAATCTAGCAGGGAGCTGGTTTTCCTGTGGACAAATTGGCTCAGTCTCCTTGTGAACCCTGTGAGTAATTATATAGAATGCATTGTGGAATTGGCTTCTCCCAAAGCACAGGAGGCTGGAATATTTTACTACAGCCACCCAGCCCATTTGTTAAAGTTTTTCCTTGAGAGCATTAAAACCTCTGATTGAACCTGCCAGCAGGCAGGAAGAAGGCTTGTGGCAGAAAAGCGGAGAGGCCATTTTGTTCTTGAAATGGCAGCTGGGAGTGTAGGTGAGGCTAAAGGTGGATGGAAGAGATGTGGCCCAGATACTACCATGTGTTTACTGGGTGTTTATGAGCAGAATTAAATTCGGGATGTTGCACAGGAAGTAATAGTTTACTCTGGTCCATGGATGTCTTTTCATTTGTTGGGATGTGCTGCAAAAATGCGTATTCACTCTATTGTTTAGAGAAAGTCCTACATTTCCTCATCAGCTCTCTATGGTCATTTAATACCCCTCATTTTCTCAAGAAAAATTCTTCGACCTTCATATGCAAGTGTAAGGAGCATATGCCATGGACATGCCTGGACATGCCTGGACATGCCGGGGATTCACTGGGTTGCTGGCCATAAGGAACAGCAGCCATTGACTTGCTTAGTCATGCCTGCTTACAATTGATGGGGGCTGTAAGAGGCACCTAACCATAGGCTTACAATTGATAGGGAGCTCAGCCCATGCACATGCGCAAAGAAAGGCCCAGTTGCAATTATAGTATCTCACTGGACATAACCAATGGACATTGGCTTTAACTGCGTGTAACCAATCACCAGCCCACACCACCAACTTGGAACTGCTTTTAAACTGCTTGTCTTGCCATATTTTGGGGCTTGCTCCAAGGACATCAATGAGACCGACCACCTTGCTGTCTGTCCCTGGATCAGCTCCACCGTTTCCTGATGTCCAGCCGTTGGCTGAAGAGAACCACCAGACAAAGACAATGTCTACTCTTTGGCTAAGAGAAGTCACCTGGTATCGGAGGTACTTTAAGGCTAGTGGATTCTGTGCATAGAGAATTTCAAGAAAACCCGGTCAGGAAGGGGAGGGGTTGGGTACAGGAAGAGAAGGCCACAGTCCTTCCTGATGGGTCAGGAAAACTCGCTGATTGACAGGAGGCGTGTCCATTAGTGACGTCACATCTGGCTTGCAGCTCTGCTGACCAGCTTCCTTATTTGGGCATCTTGGACCCTGACCAAACCTGACACATATCATACATTTCAAGTTATTACAGAGAAGTGAAGCACCTTGGGACTGATGTTCTAAACAATTACTTGAAAACCAAATACTATTTTTTTTGAGCAAAACGAGTTGTATTTTAAAAGTGCTTTTAGGACTTATGCTAATGATTAAAATGTTAACCTGGGTGTGGTGCCTCATGCCTGTAAACCCAACTACTTGGGAGGCAGAGGCAGAAGGATTGCAAGTTTGACACCAGCTCCAGCAATTTAGCAAGGCCCTAAGCAACTTAGCAAGACCTTGTCTCAAAAATAAAAGTGGGGGGGGGCGGGGCTTAGCCTGTAGCTCAGTGGTAAAGCATCCTTGGGCTCAATCCTTTGAGCAGCTATCAAATATCAAAAATTTTTTGATCATTCCTTTGAGCAGTTATCAAATATCAAAAATTTTACCAGAGATTCAACATGAAATATAGCTAAAGACTGAGCTTTTATCAGTTTTAAAGTTTTATCGCTAATAGTCATATAAAATTTGTAAACATGAAGTTTAGATTTATTACTATTATAAACTCTAATCATTTCAAAAATTAAGCATATAAACATGAATGAAAAGATGAATTATAAAATCATCAAAATCTTATTCTCATGGATGATGTGATAGAATAATGTCCCTCCAAAGATGTATAAGGCCTAATCCCCCAAACCTTTGAATATGTTAGGTTACATAACTGATATGATTAAGTTAAAGATATTGAAGTGAGGAGACTATACTAGATTATTTGGCTAAACTAAATATAATCACAAAGGTCCTTATAAAAGGGAGATGGAAGAGTCAGAGTTAGAGAAGAACAAGTGATGAAAGTAGAGGTCAGAAAGATGCTGCCAAGGCCAGTACCCTGCATACTCCCAGGTACCAATTCAAGGTAGCCTCTAGAAACAGGAAGAGGCAAGGAATAGATTCTTTTCTAGAATCTCCAGAGGGAATGCAACTCGGCTAAAGGTTTCATTTCAACCCTTTAAAATCCATTTTGACCTCTGGCCTCCACAACTGTAAGAAAATTATTTCTATTGTTTTGAGTAGCAAAATTGGTGGGAATTTGCTATGGCTATAACAGATAGATAAAATTTAAACTTCCCATGTTATTATAGTATGGTTTTACATTTCTAAGGCTGTCTCACTTAGCTTAATTCAAACACTTATGTGAATATTTAATTGTTGTAGTTCTAATTACTAATCACATTATTTCCAGAAATATGCATTCAGATTAGCTAAAATATGTAGGCAATTTATTTTACTTTATTGTAAGAGGAGAACCTTACAGGGCTTGGTATTTGGAAATATACCTGAATCTACACAAACTGGAAAATCATTAGGCAGATAGTCTCTGAGGCTCACTCCCTGGCTTTTGTTCTTGCTCTTTTTCTTTTCCTAGCCTCCTTCTCTTCTGTCCTCACTGTGCCTTATTCCAGTTTTTATTCTGCAGGCCTACTGCTGCCTCCTTTCTGAGTACCACCTTCCTCAGAAAATACTTAGGATCTGCTACACCATAACTTTGGTTTGTATAGAGCTTTAACCTATTATAACACCAACTCTATTCTTGATACATTATTTCAAGTTTGTTATCTGCAGATACAGCCTAAAATGTACTTAGTACAAATTCCCTAAGAAGTATTCTGGCTGGTCATCTTTTCATACTCGGTCTTGTCGGCTATACTCACAAGGATAGAATCATCTACCCCAAATATGAGCCTCTGGGCCTTTTCCTTCTATGAGTTCAACTTTTTCAGTGATATTGTGCAGTATTTTTCCTTCTGTTTCTGGTTTATTCCAGTTGACATGTTGTAGCATATGCCAGGATGAGATAGAGATTAAAATAGTGATTACCAGGGGTGGGAGAAAAGGAAGTGGAGAGATGTAGGTCAAAGAATACAAAGTTGCAGATAGATAGGATGCATGAGTTTAAAATCTTACATACAACATGGGGTTAAAGTTAATTAAAAATCTGAATATTTCTAAATTTTTCACTAAAGATCTTATTGAAGATGACAAGAGAAAGTAACTTTCATATACATCTAAATCAGGTGTCTGAATTTCATACTTCTTTCATTTATGGAACATCTTAATGTCTTTCTCAATTTCAATTTAAATTCATTGTTATCAATTTTTAAGCAAAATCTTTGTTTTCAGATTGCTCTTCCAAATTTTCTGAAGTACATAAGAGTCTTTAACAACTACCACACCCATGTTGCTAGGTTCGATTAATAACCTGGCATCTTATTCATAGTTATACTATTTATTTAAAGAAAAATCTAACTTGGATCATGTCCATTAGTTACTCTTATCTGTGAGTCAAGTCCAGAGGAAAAAACAATGATCACTTACAAAAAGCCAAAACAGACAACAATATTAGGCAAAATAGAGGTAGCCTTGTCCAATAAATGACTTCATCATGACACCTTTTTTGTACACTTTATTAATATTTTTAAGAAGTACTTGTGACATTTTTATCAACTTTATTGATTTTTTATGCTGCGAGTTTTTGTGTGTATGGAGTCAAGGATCGAACTACATTTTTTTCTATGCAGTTATACAGTTGTTGTTGTTCCAGAACCTTGTGTTAAAAATACCTTTCCCTCATTGAATTACCTTGCCATCTTTATTGAAAATCAATGGACCCTGTATGCGCTATAATTATAGTAAGTCTTTCAATCAGGTAGTATAAATCCTCCAATTTAATTCTTCCGTTTCAGAATGATATTGATTCTCTTAAGACTTCACCTTTCCACATTAACTTTAGGTTTAACTTTGCAATTTTTTTTTCTGGTGCTAGGGATACAAAGATTTAACCCAGTGGTATTCTACCACTGAGTTACATCCCCAGCTCTTTTTATTTTTTATTTTGAGACAGGATCTCCCTAAATTGCCAAGGCTGATCTCAAACTTATGATACTCCTGTTTCAGCCTCCCAAGTAGATGTAATTATAGGTATGTGCCACAGTGCTCTAGCTTTACAATTTTTGCAAAGAAAAGACAATAATCCTATTAGGATTTTCATTCAAATTTTATTGAATCTAGAAGTTAATTTGGAGATTTATCTAACAAATTAAGCTGTGTTATAACATTTTCACATTGCATATTTTTTATTTTTTTGATAGTGGGGATTGAGTCCAGGAGTGCTTTATCACTAAGCTACAGTCTCACAAAGTTGCTGAGACTGACCTCAAATTTGTGATCCTCCCGCCTCAGGCTCCAGAGTTGCTGCAACTACAGGCATGTACCATCATGCCTGGCTAACATTGTACATTTTTCATTTATTTAGGTCTTCTTTATTCTTAGCAAGATTTAGTAGTTTCTAGTGTAACAGTGGTCCATTTCACCTTTTTTGGGGGGACCAGGGATTAAACTCAGGGGCACTCCACCACTGAGTCACATTCCCAGCCCTATTTTGTGTTTTATGTAGAGACAGGGTCTCACTGAGTTGCTTAGCACCTCGCCTTTACTGAGGCTGGCTTTGAACTCGCGATCTTCCTGTCTCAGCTTCCCAAAGTGCTGGGATTACAGGTGTGCACCACGGCACCCTGCCCGGCTTCCAACTCACCTTTTGAATATAAACTTCACTGCTCTGAAGCTTGTTTTAAAAGGACCTGTTTTTCTTTTCTTTCTTTCTTTTTTTTTGGAGCACAACTTTTCATTTCTCTGGTTGTATGTGATGTAGAATCACAACATACATGCAGTCATACATAAAGCTAGGGCTATGATGTCCATCATATTCCACCATCTTTACTGTCCCCATGCCCCCTCCCCTCTCCCACCTCTGTGACCAAAGTTCCTCCTGTTTTTCTTTTCTTCTCACTCTCTCCCTCCCTAACCTGGAGGTGGGGAAAAAAGATGACCTTTTCCTATTCTAGGCCAAGTGATCTGTCCTGGAATACACATCCAACACAGGAAAGAGATGACACTGGAAGACCTAGGAAGTGACTATCTCCCAAATTAATAAGTGAATTTCAACACACCATCAAGGGCACACCTGGAACCTCCCTCAGGGCACACCTGGAATAGCCTTTCAATCACCTCTTTAAAAACCCTTTGTTTTTCCTGATGGGCAGAAACACAGCCTCTAGGACAGGAGTCCCCTGTGTTTCTTCTTTGCTAGCAAAGCAATAAACCTTCTTTTTTCTTTTTCTCAAAACCGAGTCCTCCTTATTAAATTGGGGACAAGGACCAAGCTTTCAGTAACACTAGTACATATGTCTTGCACATCATCCATTAAATTTTTTCTATAGGTTGAAGGCCTCAATTTCATTAGAAATTATATTATTTTAAGTATTTAGCATATTTTTGTTATTGGTATATATAAATAAAACTAATTTTTCATATATTGATGTTTTATCTTGTGATCTTTGTAAATTAATTTAGAAATTATAGTAAAGTTTTGAGGTATTTTCTTAGGATTTATTTTTTATTTTTTATTTTTGGTACGAGGGATTGAACTCAGGGTCACTCAACCACTGAGCTACATCCACTTCCCCAGCCCTATTTTGCATTTTTTATTTAGAGACAGGGTCTCACTGAGTTGCTTAGCACCTTGCTTTTGCTGAGGCTGGCTTTGAACTCATGATCCTCCTATCTCAGCTTCCCCAGCTGCTGGGATTACAGGCGTGTGCCACCATGCCCAGCTAGGATTTACTTTTTAGACAATCATATTATCAGGAAATAGAAACAGTTTACTTCTACTCTTCTTTTCCGATATCTAAGGCTTTCACATAATGTTATGGTTTATTTATTTAATTTGCATTGACTCTAAATTTCAGTACATTAAGTTGTAATGGGAAGAGTAGACTTCCTTTCCTTTGTGCCATTCTTAGAAAACAATTTTACCTTTAGAAAACCACTTTCACTATTACATATGATGTTGGCAGTATTTTATTTTATTTTTTGAACATTGTTTTAGTCAGCTTTTAGTCAGCCTCCAGGGACCCTTGTTGCAGCAGCCTCTGAGTGTGGCTGAATACATTGAAAACAACTTCCTAGCCCCCTTGTGTAAGAAGTGTGTCCCACTAGTCTCTTCTCAAGAGAATTTTCACTTTTACTCCCTTGAGCTTGAGATGAGTGTGGTCTTACCAACTCCTGAGATGCCCTCAAGCCATCTTTCTTCTTGTCATGGGCATAGTCTTTAGCATGACTTTAGTGGTGGTAACTTCTTTAACAACTGCAACTTCCTTAGCCCTAGTTTTCCTCTCATCTTTCAAGTCAACATTTTCCAAATTTTTCTGCTTTACTCTCTGCTCCTGATTATCACAATAAATTTAGCTAAAAGCTGCCAGCAATATCCATGCCACTGCCTGAATGCTATGCTGCCTAGATATGTCTTCTGCCAGATTAAGAAGTCTATTGCTTTTTAAAATCAGCCTCACAGAAAGTCTCAGGACATGGGCATAATGCAGACAACTTCGTAGCCTTAGCCAGAACATAACAAGATTGGCCTCTAGTCCAATTACCTATGATGTCCTTTTCCTCTGAACGTTCTTGAGCTCTTTCTTCACTATCCATGGTCCTACTGCATTCTGGTCTTCTGAGCTCCCACCAGAATCAGTCATTAAACTCTGCTTACAAAGTTTGTGATGCTTCCTAAGCAACTTGCAAAAATCTCTGAAAGCTTCTGAACCACATGGTCAGGTTAGTCACAGCAATGACCCCACTTCTTGGTACCAATTTGTTTTTGTTAGCTTTTTCACCACTGCAATATAAAGACTTGATCAGTGTAATTATAGAGGAGGAAAGTTTATTTGGGGGCTCATAGTTTCAGAGGTGTCAGTCGTAGACAGCAGACTCCATTCCTCGGGGCTCAAGGTGAGGCAGGACATCATGGTGGTGGAGGGAGGCAGCTCATATAATGATCAGAAAGCAGAGAGGGAGACTCCACTGGCCAAATACAAAATATACACTCCAAAGGCATGTCCCCAATGTCCCACCTCCTCCAGCCACACCCCACCTGCCTCCAGTTACCACTCAGTTAATCCCATCAGGAATTAATTCACTGATTAGTTTAAGGCTCTCACAACCATTTACCCTCTGAACCCTCTTGCATTATCACACACATGAGCTTTTGGGGGACACCTTACATCCAAACCATAACAAACATTTATCAGATGGAGGAGCTATAGTTCTAATTCCACTTACTGAGGTTTTTAAAATTGTTTGATATTGGAACACTCAAATTTACTTCTGTGTTAAATCCTACATTTCTAATTAAAATGGATTCTGTTCAAATTGCAGTTAAAAATCATAAATTGCACTAAAACATTTTATTCAATTCTTTTTAATTTTTTGATTTAAAAAAAACTAATCATGTTAAGATTCTGTTTCTCAGTGGAATGAATCTGACCTCAATTTCCTATGTATGCGTATGAATATGCCACAGTGACTCTCGCCGTCATGTATATCCACAAGACATTAATTTTTTTAAAAAAATAGTTAAAATAAATAGCAGAAAAATTAGGAGAGTAAAGGGAAGGGAACAGGGGTGGGAAGAGGAGAGGGAAAGGGCAAGTATTAGGGCCAAAATTAGAGCACATAATATTCCATGCTTTTATAATTATACCAAAATAGCTTAAAATAGCCTACATTGTTTAATTTACACTCATTTAACTCATGGTTTTTAAAGTTATTTAGCAGTGCTCTAGGGAAGTATTCTACCACTGATCTATATCCCCAGCTGTATTTTGATTTTCAGTGGGCAAAGACCTTTGACTTTAATAACTGAATTTTCTCTTTTTAGCACTTTAAAATAATAGGAAATATTCTCTCTTGCTAGTTTTTCAAATCTTTTTCCTATTTTATTTTTAATGTGATTATAAGTAATCAATAGATCATATTCTGGAGCTCTAGGTGTTCTATGGAATCATGACTTTCCTAGGTACTCAATATATTATGTCACCATGAAAATGCAATGAGCCAGGTATGGTGGTGCATGTCTGTAATCCCAGCAGCTCAGGAGACTGAGGCAAGAGGATTCAAGTTCAAGGCTAGCCTCAGCAATTTAGTGAGTTCCTAAGCAACATAGTGAAACCTTATCTCAAAATGAAAAACAACAAAAAACAAAACAAAAGGGGCTAGGGATGTGGCTCAATAGTAAAGCACCTCTGCATTAAATATCCAGTACCAAAAAAAGAAAAAGAAAATGCAATGAAGTTCATAATTTTGGTCTTGCAGAAAATCATTCACTCAGTCTAGTCTTGCAGTTGGCTACACAGGTTCTTACTGCAGTATGACCATTTATATTATTTTCTGCTGTGTAAAAAAATCACCTCAAACCTAGCAGCTTAAAACAGCTAACATTTATTTATTATCTCACAGTCTCTGTGGATCAGCAATCTGGACATTGCTTAGCTGGGTGTGTCTAGCTCATAGACTCTGAGGAGACTGCAGACAAGCTGCTGAGTTGCATTATAATATACCTGGCCTGGATCTGGAAGATCTGCTTTGAAGTTCACTTCTATGGTTGTTGCCATAAGATTTTAGTTTTTTATCACATGGGCTTTCATTTTTATATTAGCCTATTATTACTTTTTAATTAACAAAACTTTTTATTGCATATGGTGCACAACATGATGTTTTAAAATAGTTCTACATCATGGAATGGCTACATTGAACTAATGAAGATATCCATTATCTCACATACTTAACATTTTTTGTGTGTGATGAGAACACTTAAAATCTACTATCAACCATTTTCAAATATTGTAATTAATACATTGTTATTGATTACAGTGTCTATGTGTATATCTCTTGAATTTGTTTCTCCTAACTGAAATTTTTATACATTTTAACCAATGTCTCCCCAATCTCCCCACCATTACCTCTGGAAACCACCATTTTCCTCTATGCTTCTGAGTTCAAGTTTTCTACATTCCACATGTAAGTGAGACCATGAAGTATTTGTCTTTCTCAACCTGGTTTATTTAACTGAGAATAATACCTGTAGGTTCATCTATGTTATCACAAATGACAGAATTTCATTTATTTTTTAAAGCTAAAGAGTATTGTATAGGGCTTACAACATGACTGCTGACCTCTCTCTCCTCAGAGCCTTCATGCTTCCATCAGAACCCATCAGAACAAGTGATACAAGAGACAAAATTGAACCCAAGAAATAAACCATAATCTTTTTATAATGTAATATCTTCATTTTGTTTTATGTCTTTTGCTAAGAACAAGTCACTATATTTAGTTTAGATTCAAGAGGGGAGAATTTAAGTTGCCCCTTGTTTTTTTTTTTCTTTTTTTCTTTTGTGGTAGTGAGGATTGACCTAGGAGTGCTCTACCACTGAGCTACACCCAGAGTATTTTACTTTTATTTTAAGACAGGATCTCACTATGTTGCTCAGGCTAGTCCTGAAGTCCTGGGCTCAAGCCCTTCTCTGCCTTATTCCTCCAGTAGCTGGGACTACAAGCTCACCCTATCTGTTTATGTCTTTTTGTTTTCCACTAGTACTGGGGGTTGAGCACAGGCACATTCTACCACTGAGTTACATCTCCAGCTCTTTATTTTTTATTTCAAGAAAGTGCTTCTCTGCGTTTTGGAAGCTTGCCTCCAACTTATGATCTTCCTGCCCCTGGTTCCAGAGTTGCTGGGATTCAGGAGTATATCCAGGCACAGTTTAAGTACTACTTCTGAAAAGGAGAAGTATCAAAGAATATGTAGACATACTTTTAAGGTACATCCCCCAAAAACCTCTTCTTCCCCCTTTTGTTGGTGATGAGGATGGAACCCAGGGACTTGCACATGTTGAGCATACACTTTACCACTGAGCTCTAAGCTCAGCCCTAAAAGGCAAAACCCTTTTAGAACTTTGACCAAATGTTTTGGTTACAATGAAAGAGTCTTAATAAAAGATCACAGTTCTTATCATATTAACTGAACTGAAGCTGCACATGATCAGGGCCAAAACTAGAGTGAGGCAAGAAAAATACAAGTTTGCAAAATTTCAAGAGGCACTCACTCTCACAGTCATGGAAATGCAGGGTTGGCACCTGAAAGTAACAAGTGTCTCTAAATTTTGTTCATAGGTGTCTTGTTTGTTTTACTCCAGTCCTTGTCCTACTCCTGACTTCTCTGCAACTTCCCCTGATGGCATGTATAGATAGTTAATAATATGCGCCCGTCCTTGAGTGTGACTTAGGACAGGAGAGCTCATTAGTGAGGAATTTGGAAAAACTTTGAGGAAGCACCCTCAATGTTATTGTTCGGGGCCATCTGGAGCACTAAGGAGCTCTTGGTGCCTCAAAACTTTCAGCCTTTGATCCTGTGAATTTTGGAACCTGGCCAGTTCCCACCTCACAGAGATTTTACAGCCTAAGGCCAGCTGCATAAGGCTGGACTGCATGTTGGGAGGGGTTGCTGTGTCTTTTTAAGTCCTCCAAAGGAGAGAGAGCCAGAAGAAGAAGAAAGATCTCAACTGGACTGGAGAAGAAGGGGATCCATCTGGACCGGAGAAGAAGGGATCCATCTGAAGTGGAGAGATTGAATCCATCTGAGAAGAAATTTCAACCAGGAAAGAAAGACTCTGATGTTTTGGAGTAAGAAGAAGGAACCTGATGATGAGAAGAAGGAAGCTGACTTGCAAGGAAGAAGGCAGACTCTCACCTGTTGTTTACCCTACCCTCGGTGTTGCTGATTTTGCAGATTTTGCTGATTTTACCAGAGGATAGGTGTTGAAGGTGTTGATGCTGTTGTGAGTAAAGAAGAAGGAACTTGAATGGTGCTTTGAGGAGAAAGACTCTGAAGGTGATGATGTGCTTTGAGGAGGAAGACTCTTACCTATGTGTCTATCCCATTCTTAGTGTTGCTTATTTTACCCAAGGCTGGGTGTTGGAGGTAAAGATGATACTTTGAGTGTACTTGCAAACCTGTGTTGTGTTATCTGGTGTTGATTGATGAATGCTTATTGGGCTGGAGCCGCTCTCTTTCTGTTTTTCTATATTATTGATTCATTATATACAATATTCACTATTGCAAAGTATAACTGTTACTTGCTTTGTTATATTGTCTCATATTAAAGCTTATAAAACCCATCCTGTTGTGAGGCTGGTGATTGACGACCCCTCGAATCTGCCTAGATAAATTAGTCTGAGCTCAGCAATTCTTGGTCATAGATCCAGACCAAGACATGGCACCAATTGTGTTTTTTCTTTACATTTACTTTCATCTTTCTTTTTCTTTGCATTGTGGGAATATTCTCATTGTTATAATTTTCTTTTTATCTTTGGATGTTATTTTCATTGTGCATATTTTCTTGCCTATAAGGTTTCTTTTTGCTTTGGCCACCAGACAATTTACATTCCATTCTCATGGAATGAGAATTTGTGTTTGAAATCTTCTGATCAGCTCATTCTTTTAAGTTTGAATTTTTAAAAATTTTCATCCAGGATATTTTTATTCCATCATATTTGCATTTAGGTATGAGCAATAATTTTGGAATAAATGTATAAAATTAATTTGAAATTAAGGAGCACATAAGAGCAAATCAAATGTATGTTGCAATTATTGCTATATGATATTAAGTTACATACTTGTGTACAAAGATAATACTACATAAATTGACTTTAGATGAATGTGTGTAATTCTATCCCTGAAGCAATACTTTCCTATATAGTTGGTATTTTCATTTGCAACTACAAGATTTCATTAGGAAAAGATGTTTTACATACACTGGGACATGCTGAAATGTCTGATATGCTGAAATACATAGAACATGCAAATTCAAGTGAAGTTGGAGTCTCCATTTGTAGTGCTTCTGCAGATTTTGGGGACAGATTTTGCCTACAGTTTCACATGCTTGGTGATTAGAAGAATGTGCCACACCCCAGCTCCTAGCCCTGATACTGGTCTTGGAGATCAGGAATGGGTCCTTGTTCCACCTGTGTTGAAGATTAAACACCAGAGAAATGCTGAGGCAAGTGTAGAAAGCACGTTTTATTAAAGAAAGAGACAGGGACAGCAGACTTCTCCAAAGAGGAGGCCCAGAGCTCAGTGTCTGGCCAGAGTGGGTGTGTCTTACTCTTTTAAAGACCCCAGAACCCCCACCTTCTCTTTTATGCTCTAAATGTTGCCTAAGGACAGGAAGGAGTAGGAGCACAGGGGGTAATGTTAGCAACCCACAGTGCCAGGAAGTACAGGTTAGCTGTTAGCAACCCCCTATCTTTTCTTTGCTAACCACTCTTCCTCTCCACCCCTCATCATTCATTATCTACACTGACTGCTAGACCTTCCTCCCCTGGCTCAGTTTATTGAGGAATGTGACACCTCCTGTCCCCTCAGGCCAGGTGGGGCTAAAGGCAAATTGCTTTTGGGCAAGAAAAAAACATGCTGAGAGTCAGCACAATGGGCTCATTTTATAGAATTATCTCCTTAACCTCAGTGTTCCCACCATCCTCAACTATATGTCCCCTTACAGCGCCATAGATTACCAAATTCTCCCCTTCCATACATACACATTTTTTGGTGGAAAGTGCAATAAGGCAATTCATATAGCAACACACCTCCAATCCTGCACTGTTATATCACAATACTTAGTCAACACAGTGGATGGGAGGAAAATCCCTGAAAGTCAGCCTATATAAGAATGGTTAGCAATAACCTCACTCTATTTATACGACATTGAGCCATAAATATATTGACAAAACCTCAACCAAATGTATACGTAATTCAGCTTGCCCTAGTTTGAGTCCAAAATTGCCTGCGTTTTATTCTATCTTCTCATGAAGGGAACTGCAGTGAAGGGAAAGTCAGAGTGGAAAGAGACAATGACCTGAAAAAATGCATTCAAAATAGTTGATATTTACAAAATTTCCCAAAACAATAATCATGCAAACATCTTTCCTGTCCCCTCTCCCCCATGCTCAGGGACTTGATAGAAGTAGGAAAGTGATACCTGCCTATGAGTACATCCAATCTTGCATATACTATATATATCTATGGAAAAAAATATATATGGAAAATAAATCCAGAAACACTTTGCAATGTATATATAAAATGATACTTATTACCTTTGTGTCTTTAAAATGAAAACCTGAAGTACCTGAATGAGAATCCCAGGATGTGGAAACTCAGTACCTGCACTCTTAGACCTTGAATGTGTTGTGTGAAACACGGCAAAAACATCGTCAGGAAACTCATTGGATGTTATGGTTTAGATATTTGATGTCCCCCAAAAACTCATGTGTGAGACAATGCAAGAAAATTTAGAAGTGAAATGATTGAGTTATGAGAGTTTTAACCTAATAATTACATTAATCTCCTGATAGGGATTAACTGGGTAGTAACTATGTGGGTGCAGGAGATGGGTCCTTGGGGGTATGCCCTTGGGGTATATATTTTGTCCCTGTTGAGCAGAGTTCTCTCTCTGTTTCCATGTTGCCAAGTCCTAAGCTGCTTTCCTCTGCCACACCTTTCTGCCATGATGTCTTTCCTTATTTTTGGCCTGGAAGAATGATATCAGCCATCTGTGGACTGAGACCTCTGAAACCATGAGCCTCCAAATGAACTTTTTCTCCTCTAAAATTGTTCTTGTCAGGTCTTTTGGTCGCAGCAGTGAAAATGCTGACTAAAACATTGGATATTCATCTTTTTCAGTCCGATCAAGGCCTACTGAATCAGAATCTCTCAGTGACTAGCACAGCATTCTGATTTATGAAGTTACCCAGACGATTCTTAATTATGCTTCCATTTGAGAAAAACTTACCTTAGAGAAATGTTAACTTGCAAAGTTCTAGCTTGGTTTCAAGGCCTAACAATTCTTCTTCTTAATTTTCTAATTTGTTGCTTCATTATAAAGCCAACAATATTTTTATATCAAAATGATGCTCTATAGGAACATGTTCCAGAAATGTGATGGCATTTCTTGAAATCATAGTCTGAGACAATAGAGATCAAGTTTAGTGGCCTTATGCTCAGATTCTGTATTGTGAATATTAAATTACATTCCCTCATCAGCACATGTGCATATTAAATATATAAGAAGTTAGGGCATGAAAAGAAAAAGCAAAGGTAAATTTTATGAGAGCAATAGCCTATAGAAGAATGGAATTGACAACGTAAGGTCTGTTGGCGTGAACAGACTTTGTTAAAGTATTTCTAACAACATTTATGCCCCTGCAGTATAAAGAATTTGATTACCTTTTTCTGCAACAAGAATTCTTAAAGCTTGCATTATTGATTCACAATTCTAGCCTTGAAGCTCCCACGTATTTAACAGGGTGAAAGTTTCAATACATCTGGATTTGATAAATACAGAATGTGTAAGGGTGAAAGCATTCCTATCCCTATTCACAACTGGTGTAAACACAGACACACACATCTGCACAAACACACACAAACCAACTATTAGCAAAGACATGATAAAATTGAGAATATAAATAGATAAATACAAGAAAAATACATACATATTTTTGCAAACTTAACCTCTAAAGATAACTTAAATGGTCTCCTTTCATTCATAATTGTTACATATTTGTACTATGAATTTTAGTTTTTATAAACAGGTATATGATAATTCATAAATTTACATAACATATTATTTATATATTTTATATATATAATTTCTTGGCATAGGGAACAGGTAAGTTAAAATCTTAGGTAAGCATCTAAGAAGATCATATGGTCTAAATCACTATAGGTTATTTTAGCACATGGGATGCCTAAATTAAAGTAGGCCCTAAAATTGTAGGGAAGTCTTATTTCAGAAAGTAGAAGGTCAAACTAGCTGAAACTGTATTGATGTGGCTTTATATTGCTTCTATAAGTTATTATTGGAAAAATTTCCATCTGGGGCTTGAAGGTGCTATTTTACATCTGGTCCAAACAGAAGGAAAAAAACAATTTTGGCAAATTTAAAAAAATAGAGAAATTTATTCTTTGTGATAATTTGAGGGAAACACAAGATAAGAGAAAGGTCATGGCCAGGATATAAAAGCTTACCTGACCCCCAGCAATGATTCGTAAACTGCAAATGATCTAGGCCTTATTAGATTTGATTTTTATCTCCTCATTCTTCCTAGACCTTTTGGGAAACCCATCCAGAGAAAGGTGGGACAGAAACAAGGAGAGTGAATTTGTTTTCTGTTTGCTTCTATTCCTCTCACCTGCTTGCTTTCTTTCTTTCTTTCTTTTCTTTCTTTCTTTCTTTCTTTCTTTCTTTCTTTCTTTCTTTCTTTCTTTCTTTCTTCTCTCTCTCTCTCTTTCTCTCTCTCTCTCTCTCTCTTTCTTTCTTTCTTTGTACCAGGGATTGAACTCAGGGGCACTCGACCACTGAGTTACATCCACAGCCCTATATTGTGTTTTACTTAGAGATAAGGTCTCACTGAGTTGCTTAGGGCCTCACCCTTGCCGAGGCTGGTTTTGAACTCAGGATTCTCCTGTCTCAGCCTCCCAAAGTGCTGGGATTAAAGGCGTGCACCACCACAACCAGCTCACCTGCCTTTTTGATAAGCTTCCTACCACTTCTAAGTCAGTCTTCAGAGATATACTCCCACGTAAACTACACTGGCTAAGCCATGCTACAGACTTCTCTGGTTGTTCATTTGCAGACAGCCTGTCATGGGACTTCTCAACCTCCATAATCATGTGAGGCATTTTTCCTAATAAATCTCCTCTTGTTTATCTATACTATTTATATTTTTATCTGTCTTTACATTTCTAGTTCCTATCAGTTCTGTATCTCTGGAGAACCCTGACTAATACAGGAGGACACCAAAATTCAGAAGGTAGCAATAAATATTAGAAAACTAATGTATACAGAAATAATAGTTTTTCTATATTCTAATTTATTTCAGTATTATTTCTCTTTTATTCATTTAGGTTAAAAAATGAATAGTGTATATATTTAAGATATATAACATGATATTTTGATAATCTACATAGTGAAATGATTGCTATATCAAGCTAATTAACACACTCATCTCTATACATAGTTACATTTTTGTATGTATATTGACAGAACCTTAAATATACTCTTAGCAAATTTCCAGTATACAGTACATATTATTAATTATAGTCATCATACTATAAATTAAATGGTCTCTAGACTTATTCATCCTAGTTAACTTCAACATTGTGTACTTTGACCTAAATCTCCCCATTTCCCCCACCTTTGTTCTCCTGGTAACCACTGCTCTGCTATCTGCTACTATGTATTCAACATTTTCAGTTTCCATATTTAGGGTGAAACAGCATACTATCCTCAGGTTGACCCACATTGTCACAATGGCAGGATCTTCTTTTTTAAGACTAAACAATATTCATGTATATATAAATATATATTTCACCTTAAAACTAATATATATAACATATGTATAGTTATTCTTCTGTATTAGCAAGTTTCATATCTATAGATTCAACCAAACTCAGATAAAAAATATTAGCTAAAATTATGTCTAAATTATGTCTAATTCCACTAAAATAAACACGTAAAGATTTTTTCTCTTGTCATTGCTCCCTAAATAATACACTACAAAAACTATTTGCATAGCATTTACATTGTATTAGGCATTATAAGTAATCTGGAGATTATTTTAAGTATGTATGAGGATGTGTATAGGTTTTATGCAAAGAATAAGTCATTTTATAAAAGGGACTTCAGAGTGTCTGGATTTGGGTATATAAGCATATATCAGGTCCTGGAACCAACTTTCCATGGTGACAGGCACTGCTGTACCACACAATGTCTTTTTCCATTGAATCCCTTGATGCACATTTGGATTCCTTCCTGAGAGGTTGTTGTGACTAATGCTTCAATGAACATGGGAGTGTAGATATCTCTTTGAGGTATTGATTTCATTTCCTTTGTGTCTATACCCCAAAAGAAAGATAGTTGGATTCAGATCATATGTAACTTTTTGAGGAACAATTATACTGTTTTCCATAATGGCTATACCATTTGACAGTCCCACCAACAGCCTATAAGGACTCACTTTTCTACACATCCTCTCCAAAACATGTTATCTTTTGTCATCCTAATAGTGATCCTAAATTATGTGAGTAAATATTTCATTGTATCTTTGATTTCCATTTCTATGATAATTAGTGATGTCAATTATCTTTTCATATGTCTGTTAAACATCTGTATGTCTTCCTTAGAGAAATATCTATTCAGGCCCTTTGTCTATTTTTCTTTTAAGTCATTTGGGGGTTTTGTGTTTGTTTATGCTATTAAATTATAGGAATTCCCTTTATATTTTGAATTACCCCTTTGTCAGATGTGTAGTTTGCAAAAATTTTCTTTCATTCTATATGTTGCCTTTTGATCTAATTATTTCCTTGGATATGCAGATTTATCTATCTATTTATCTATCTATCTATTTATTTGGTTCGATGTAATCCCACTTGTCTACATCTGTTTTGGTTTTTGGTGTTATATCCAAATATATATATAGCCAATGTCAATCAGCTTTCCCCCTACATTTTCTTCTAGGACTTTTACAGTTTCAGATCTTCAGAATGAAGGCCAATGCCTACATTTTAACCTTTTGTTAAGCTCATTCCCTGAACTCTTGAGACTTGGAGACTTACAGCATGCATAAACAAGAATACCTCTTTATTTAATTCTTATTGCCAAGCTCCATGTCTTGGCATATGGAGGTTGGTGCACAGTGAATGTTACTGAAAAATAGGTCTTGGTGTCCTACTTCAGAATACAATGCCTCTTAATCATTTAACTTTTGTAGGAATTTCAGAGAGAGGGCTGTTGAGGTTCTGGGACTAAGGTGAATGATACCCAAAAACCTTCCTCTCCTTTATAGAGAGTTTGAGAATTCAGACAAATGGCAAGGCTGCTAATGTTTGGGAAAATTCTTCATTCTGAGATGTTCAAAGTTCTCATAAATCTTATCTCATGGTTAGTTATAACACTCGTTCTATAATTGTCACCACTCTAACACCACTCATTCCAAGAGTATCCCAAGGCACTGTGTGTCTCTGAGGTAAATACAAAATACGTTTGAAACTGATAACTAGGCCTTCTGTCAGAGTCCTTTATTTCTTCTGCATCAGAATCCTCTACATTATGCAAGTGGATGTCGCATCATCCCTTGTTCATTGTTTCTAAAGCATGTAGTAAGTCTTGAGCATAGGTATAAGTTTAAGGTCCAAAACAATGATTTAATAATAAATTATCATAGAAATCATGAGTTACATCCTAACATTTTATTGGGTGTCTTATTTAAATCATTTTCTGTCATATATCTTAAATCTGTCTTATTGGATTATAAGTGCTTGCATACAGAGTTTCCTGCAAAGTATTACTAATTTGTTTCCGTGTGTGTGTGTGTGTGTGTGTGTGTGTGTGTGTGTGTATGTGTGTATGTGGTACTAAGGATCAAATTCTTGTTAGGCAAGCACTCTATAACTGAGCTACATCCTTGGCCCTAGAATTCCTACAGGGCAATCCCTTTCCAGAGTCCTCATTTCAGACATAAATTCAAGGTAGGAAAATGTGTACCTTAAATTACACCTGGTTAAATAAAATCAGTCTTTTGGATTTCTGGTCTTATCTATTGTTCTTCCTATTCTTCTTTTACACATGACCTCTAGAGAAATTCTTTAGAATTTTGACTTATTCAAACTTTGTGCCTCTTTCCAGGAAATTATACAATGTGTGGCATTCCAAGGGATATATTAGGCAGAGGACAAACTAAAAAGAGAGCATCAAGGTCCCTAACAAGCAGCCTGTCTGCCAAACCTACACTGGAAATTCAGCTTGCCTGCAAAAGGTTAGAAAAAGTCCACAGTATTATTAGCCATCATATGAAAGATGTATTACCTCTTATGGGAAAGCCTAAAGCCCAAAAAAATACCTCTAGAATACTATATCCACTCTGAGGCATTTTTAATTTTTTTTCCTTCTCTCCTTTCTGTTAAGTATTCAGATGTCACTTCCTGAAGCTCTTCCTCTGCTACCTGTCAGTGGAATATCCATTTAATTCTGATCAGCCAATCTAATCTGCAATGAACTTAAAATCCAAACTCCCTAGTTTGTAAAAAGTAAAAGGTGCTTTAAAATAAAAAGAGGATTGATTTTGAGAAAGAGCATGATGGATTGTCTTCTAAGATTAAGGGCACAAATTCTAGAACATCTATTTTTGTTTCTGTAGGAATCCATTTTTTATCATCTACTTTCCAATTATATTTAACATTGTGTAGGATACTCTGTAAGTGACCTTTAGCTAAGTGACATATTGCTATTATTCTTTCATGTGTTGACCTTCACAGGTTAAAATTTCATACACGTGCATGTTCACACGTCTTTATCTGTTTCTATATACATGCATGCGTATATGGGATATATGTATATATAGGATATATATCCCCAATTAGACATGCTAATTCATAAAGGGCAGAAATCATGTCTTCTATTAATTTTACATTTTACTCAAGAAACTCAAAGAATAGCACTCTGGTTCAACAGTTACACAGATTAACTTAAACATGAGACACAGTAGTACAGACCACAGTCCTAATACATCTTTAGCAGGGCTCCTATTCTTATCTGAACTGACATTTCTACAGAGAAAAAAGCTATAAAATGTTCTATAGCCCTTGATCATATTTAATAGTCTCTTCTGTCTTTCACAGAAATACTTCACTTTAATAACAAGTATTTTCTTAAGCAATTGTGAATTTATGATAACACAAAGTGAAAATAATCTTTGAATACACTAATGAAGATCCTTATCTTAACAAATCCCTTAAATCCCTCAAAAATCACTTCCCCCTGCATTTTATTCCATTATTATTTCCCGTATCTCGCCTTGTGTACATATGAAGAGCTAAATGACTTTTCCATATTAATTCAGCAAATAACTAATATTGCTGGTTTAAGAACTCCTGTTTACACTACTGCCTTATCACAAGACTGGGATATTTGATAATGCATATTTGTTAGGAGACCACTGATATTGGATAATTATTGCAGTAAAATGGAATGATCTCTGAGCATTTTCATCTAGAACTTGTTTTTAGTTAACTGATCAGGATGGTCAACTCATATGCATTACTCGTTCTCAATATTTTCATCTGTCAAGTAAAGGATAACTAGATCTAGGAAGGACCCTTTGCATTTAAACTCTATCATCCCACAGGCTACTCTATTTCTGTTCATCATCCCTATTGCTATATTTACTATCCCTACATCTATCTTTCTCAATATAACTGTCTTACATACATCTCAATCTGATCACACAATGGCGATACTTTAATGTCATTAAAAATACTAAGATACTGTCAAACCTAAGTGTTCTCTTTCCTGGAGTTTAAATTCAATTTATATTATTATAACTTAATAAATCACATTATCCTGTTGAACCAGCAGCTCTCAGTAATGATACCATGGTCATTTTAAAATTAAAATAGTTTAAAGATATAAATAGCTGAGTTGGATAACCAATATTCTAGCATCACTAATATTTGCAAATATGCATATCACTACTGTAATAAAATCTTAATCACAAAATGCATTTTCTATTTTCTTGGAAGAAATCTGAACTTTCCTGAAGAACAGTAAATGTCAACTATGTGAATGGAGTCACTATTGTGAACCTCTCAGTGATTACATAGCTTTGACATACTGAATAATCAGAAAATAATTTCTACAATGTGAAACTCAATTTTGCAATGGATATATTTCTTAATCTGATTTTGATAACCTCAGAGGTAAAATATAATTATATTCAAAATAATATTAAAACTAATTTATAAACAAGTTTAATTTCATGCTTGATTTATCCATGAGGTTTATAATATTAAGACAGGTAATTTGAGGGATCTTTGATTGTGTGCCAAGCACTATGATAAGAGCCTGGACCCACTATTTGATAGGTTACTAGAAAACCCCAATTTTAATTTTTGGCAATATCAGGCTATGTTCTAACTTAAAGAAGTTAATGTATCTCAAGATACTTCAGTCTTATCTGTAAAGTTTTGGGGTTTTTTTGCATACCGGGGATTGAACCCAGGGGTACTTAACCACTGATCCACATCCCCAGCCCTTTTTTAATATTTTATTTAGAGACAGGGTCTTGCTGAGTTACTTAGAGCCTTGCTAATTTGCTGAGGCTGGTTTTGAACTAGCAATTCTCCTGCCTCAGCCTCCTAAGCCACTGGGTTTACAGGCCTGCACCACCACAACTGGCTAAAAGTTTTAATAGTAGCTACCTAAAGGATCGTTGCAGTAATTAAATGCAAGTAAAATGCTTTGAACAGAGTTGAATACTTTCTAAGAATCAAATAATTGTAAATTATTAGTATATTTTATTTATTTATTTATTTATTTTTGGTACTGGAGATTGAACTCAGGGGCACTCGACCACTGAGCCACATCACCAGCCCTATTTTGTGTTTTATGTAGAGACAGGGTCTCACTGAATTGCTTAGCGCCTCGCTGTTGCTGAGGCTGGCTTTGAACTCGCGATTCTCCTGTCTCAGCCTCCCTAAGTGCTGGGATTACAGGCTTGAGCCACTGCGCTCGGCTAGTATATTTTATTATTATGTAGTAATCACAACAAACTGTGACATTATAGGTATTAATGTTGTTATTATTTTCTCTCAGTTACTCAATGAGGAGATTGAATTGGAGCAGGATACTAATCCAAACTAACTGATTTCAAAGCCTCATACCTTATTGCTATGATACTATACAGCTCAATAAAAACAAAATGTACATTTAATTTGTAATGGAAGGCTTTCTAAAAATTCTGGAAGCTTTATTTCCTGATTTAGGATAAGCAAGAATCTTCTTAGGTTTTGCTCTTGCATGAGCCATGAATTTGCATATGTTTATATGTACCTGTGCTCAGTGTAACTATGTTTCTTCACCATGCTTACTATTTTTAGAATAAAAAAGAATATAAAGTTTAACAAAATCTTCCTTGAGATAGGTTCACAAAGAAACAGAGAAAAAGCTTTGTATCAAAGTGGCTGATAAAGGTGGTAAAATAGTAGAGTGTGGGCAGCTGAAAGTATACTGCAGGCTATACTGAAGAATATTTGCAAACATGACAGAGAGACATGCCTAGAAGCATGCACCCTTGATTTTTTCCTCTCAGACCAATACCTCAGATACCAAGCTTTGAAGATATTCTGCTTTGATATCTTTATACTGCTTCAGTCTGTTCTAACCCACTTAAAACTACTGTTTTTCTGCTAGTTTTTTTTTCTTTTTCACTTTTAATTATTGTTGCTTCTCATTTTCAATTAGGGAACGAGAAGACTACCAAGGAAATGCATACATTTATAATGTTTTTCCTCTCTCAGTAGACTGTGAGAATCTAGAGGGCAGAGCCTCTAATTATTTTTCCTTTTTACACCCAGACTTCATTTCAGTGCCTGGAATGTAGTATACATTAAATGGATGTTGAATAGATGTTAAATATATACATATTTCACTACTTCTCATTTCTAAAAGACATCCCAAATATTGTTTGAAATTTGTAGCATAACTACAATAAGGGTAGACCTTTCTAAAATAACTACCTGCTAAGGACTGAATATTTGTATTAAAATCCAATTCACCATGGTGATGGTATTATTGTTGAGTTGGGAACTTTGGGAGGTAATGAGGACATGAGAATGGAGTACTGATGAATGAGATTAGTGTCCTAATAAGGAGATAAAGAGACAAGAGTGCTCACTCTCACAGTGCATATTCTCTCTCTCTCCTTCTCCCCACCAACTTCTCTCTCCTCTCCCTCTCCTTCACACTCTTCCCCCCACCATGTGAAGACAGAATGAGATGACTGTCCAACAACCAGAAAGGGTGCCCTCAGCAGAGACTAGATCTTCTGGTTCCTTGATTTGGAACATACTGGCATCCAAGACTATGAGAAATAAATATCAGCTGTTCAGCCACTAAGTCTATGATATTTTGGTTCCAGTAGCCCAAAGCAAGTCACACTTACAAAGTAATACTGTTTATTTAGAAGTAGAAAATTTGTAATACATGTTTTTAAGATGCAATGTTGTTTTACTGTTTTCCATGATGTTATGATTTGAACCTAAACCTATTTCCCATTATTTCTATGCATAAGAAACAGTTTTTAAAATATCTATATTCAAGTGTAAGGGATATATGATGACATTAAAGAAAGAAAAGGTTAGGATATTTCTAACATAATTAAATTATGCTTAGTGATCCATAGAAAGAAGAAGTTTGACAATTAAGTGTTTGGGAACACAGACAAGTCGTCCTTGATTCCAACAAAGGCATCCAAGATGGTGACAAAATGTGTATTGGCATGGAAAACCTGGAACTCCCAAGCTAAGCCCACAACTTGCCACCTTGTATCATAGCAAACCTGGAGAAATGAGATTATTGTATCTGGGATATACAGGCATGCAGCAATTGCAGCAATTTGTTTGGGGAGAAAGCCCATGCCAAAAAAAAAAAAAAAAAGAGAGAGAGAGAGAGAGAGAAAGTGTGCATGTTCTAAAAGCTAATGTGATTTGTACTTTTCCTGTTCTTCATAGAGTAGTGATGACAAAGGATTTAAAGATGAAGAATTTTTCTTTACAACTCAATTCCAACATGATATCCTAAGAGAAGTTCTTACAAAAATTCCTAGAATAGAACAATTTGGTTTTGCATATGACCTTCCACAGTATGCTTTTCATAACTTTACTAGAGTACCTCTGACATTACTACATTATAGTAAACACACCTACTTTTTTTTTTTTTTTTTGTACTGGGGATTGCACTTAACCACTCAGCCACATGCCCAGTCCCTGCTACCCCTCCCCTTTTAATAATTTTTATTTAGAGACAGGTTCTTGTTGAGTTGCTTAGGGCCTCGCTAAGTTGCTGAAGCTGGCCTAAAACTCACAATACTTCTGTCTCAGCTTCTCGAGCCACTGGGATTACAGGCATGTGCTATCGCAACTGGCACACATGTCTACTTTCCATATTAGTTTCTTTCTTTCTTTTTTTTGACACAATGCTTTTTAATTTATTTATTTTTTAGTAGTACTGAGGATCGAACCCAGTGCCTCACATGTGCTAGGCAAGTGCTCTAACACTGAGCTACAACCCCAGCCCCATATTAGTTTCTTAAAATCCCAATGCCAATTAACTTCTTTAAGTCAGTGTCTGTATAGTACTCATTTCAGCATCTCCAATGACTGGAAAACACTGTCAGTACACGTATAAGGGATGAATGAACAAATGAATAGTCAGACAAATGACTGAATGAACAACCAACAGACACAAACAGTCTTAAAGCAAGATCTGAATAATGTAAAAAATCTTGACTTCTGGTTTCCAGTCTGGCATATTAGCAGCTTGGGAATTGTTATTCCATCCTACAGACAAACAAAAAGCTGAAAAATAACAACACTTATTGGATCTATCAGAGAATTGGGGTCACAGGGCAAACCACTGACCTAAAAATTGTCAAGACAGACAAGTAAATACAGAAAATCACAATTTACTGGTGCAGAAACACAAGAGAAGAAACCTCCAGGGGAACTGGTTTTGGGATAAGAAAGCCTAAACTGTAACTGATGAATTGTGAGAGGCTCAGCACGAACAAGTCAGAGGATTAAAAACTCCAGCTGGATCTAGATGGGGGATGGGGCACAGTTTTGTGAATTTCAGCTCCAGCATCTTGACCAGGTTCTCACAGTGAATATCTGGAAAAAAATATCCTCTTGCTTCCAACGGGCAAAGGGGCAAAATAACCATTTGGTGTTTTGTTTGTTTATTTTTGAAAACACAACTCCTTTATTCATGCCTACACTGCTAAGCATTGAAATTTATGCCATTTTGAAGTATGTAAGAATACTCTAAACTTCTCAAAAAGGGCTTAAACTACTGGGGACTTTTCAGAGCCTGACCAACTTGGGGAAAAGGTAATACCCAAATTCAGCCCCCTCTAACCATTTTATCTTATCTTACCTAAGGGGAAATATATCTAAGAATCAACTGTAAACTTCACAGTACAGAAAAACAAGGTCATTAAAAGACTGAGACTTAATCATAAGACTATAGAACACTGCCCCACCCCCCTGAGTCACCATCATATTGCTTAAGGCCCACCTACCACATTTCCTTTTATTTAGAATATCATGACTGGCAATTGAGAAAAAAATAATAAAGCATTATAAGAAGTGAAAAACAGTTTGGAGAGACAACACAAGCGTCAGGATCAGACGCAGATATATGAAAGATATTGGAATGATTACAGTAGGAATTTTAAGCACCCATATTTAATATGCTAAGACTCTAAAGGATAAGAGAGACAGCATACAAAAATAGATGGATGATGTAAGTAGAAAGATTGAAAAACCTATGAAAGAACAAAAGAGAAATGCTAGAGATAAGCACCATAACAGAAATGAAGAATGCCTCTGATGGTCTCACTAGTAGACTGGACATAGTTGAGGAAAGAGTATCTGAGCTTAAGGATATGTTGCTAGAAGCTTCCAAAATGTAAAAGTAAACACCAACAATAAAAACAAAATGCCGAATGTTCTCTCTGATAAGTGGATACTGATCCATAATGAGGAGGGGACATGGGAAGAATAGAGGAACTTTGGTCAAAGAGGAGGGAGGGGGAGAGGGCATGAGGGCAAGAAAGATGGTGGAATGAGATGGACATCATAGCCCTAGCTTCAGGTATGACTGCATATATGATATAATTCTACATCATGTACAGTCAGAGAAATAAAAAGTTGTGCTCCATCTGTGTACAATGAATCAAAATGCATTCTGCTTTCATGTATACCTAAGTAGAATAAATAAATTTTAAAAAATTGAAAAATAAGGAGAATATTCAAGAACTGTGGGGTAACTATAAAATTATAAAATTAATATTGGCAATATCAGGAGGAGGAAGAGAGAAAAGAAAAAATGTTTGATGCAATAATACCTGGGAGTTTCCTCAATTTACTGTCAGACGCTTAACCACAAATGCCAGGATCCCAAAGAATACTAAGCAGGAATAAAGCCAAAACAAACAAAAATACATGTAGGTATATTATATTCAACTGTAGAAAATCAAAGAAAAAGAAAAAACTTCTGAATGAAGACAGAAGGTAAAACAAATACCTTAATCATAGAGGAACAAAGATAAGAATTACATCTGATTTCTCAGAGACTGCGCATACAAGATGAGAGTGTAATGAAATATTTAAGTGCTGTGAGAAAAAGACTTCCAAATTAGTTACATGCTCTTTGCAATCAGGCCTCAGCTGGGTGCGGTGGTGCAAGCCTGTAATCCCAGCACTTTGGGAGGCTGAGACAGGAAAATTGCAAGTTCAAAGCCAGCCTCAGCAATGGCGAGGTGCTAAGCAACTCAGTGAGACCCTGTCTCTACATAAAACACAAAATAGGGCTGGGGATGTGGCTCAATGGTCGAGTACACCTGAGTTCAATCCCCAGTACCAGAAAAAATAAATAAAAAAAGAAAAAGAAATTAGGCCTCAAAAGTTAAAGATAAATTAATACTTTCTCAGACAAACAGATACTGAAGGAATCTGATGCGAGTGCATTGCAAGAAATGCTAAAAGTTCTTCAGAGAGAATGAAAGTGATATTGATCAGAAACTTATATCTATATAAGGAAAGGAAGAAAATCAGAGAAGGAATAAATGAAAATGAAATAAAAATATTTATTTATTCTTAATTGATCTAACAGATAACAGTTTAAAATGGCAACAATATACTTGATCATTTAAACTTATGTATATGCATTTGATTATGTATACACACATATGCTTATGTATACATATGTATAAGTGAAATAAAATTCAGCAATGGTACAAGGTGTGGGAAGGGGAATTGGAATTATTTTGTTATTATGAGGTACCTGTACTACCTGACATGAAGTGGTACAGTGTTATTTGAAAGTGAACTTGGGTTTCTTGTGAATATATATTTCAAACTATAGGAAAGACACTAGAGGAAGTTAAAAGTAATTATAACATGTAATTAGAAAGGGAAGAAAATAGACTCATGAAATATTCAATTAGAACCACAAAAGGCATAAAAAGAGAAAACAAAAATAAAAACAAGACAATAAACAGAAAACAGTAACAACATGGTAGATACTACCCAACTATATCAATAATCACTTTGAATATCAAGAGTCTAAGCACATCAAGAACAAGATTATCAGAAAGTATCAAAAAATGAGTCCTAAATATATGATGTCTGCAAGAAATCAACATTATGTATTGTAGGGTGTTCCTAGGGGTGATTTATACGCCAGCTCCCTAGAAAAGGAAACCTATCTCATTGGTTACCTCCCGCTTCCGTGCTCATGGACAAGGCATGACTGCTTATGTTTGGTATAGGGTGCTCGCTTGCATGAACAGGCCATGGCAGAGTGACCTTTAAGCTGATTGGTCAAAAGGGACTATATATTCCTCCCCATTTCCGCAATAAACGAGTTCCTGCGCTGACTGGTCTCCCTGACCCGTCTGAGTGCGGGCGGTCAGTCGGCTCCTGCCTTTCCTGGTTTGACCTCGCTGGGGTAAGGCCCTCTCCTTCCCCTGCAGGGTTGGGGAGTGTGGGGGTCGCAGTCCATCCCGAGCCAGCGGGTCGAAGGGGCACCCCCACATTCACCTAGCCGTGGAAGTTGGGAAGAGTTGGAGCCGACTGGTTGCCTGTTCCCAGCTTTGCCACAGGACAATCAGACGCGCCCGGCTTCAGTCTCTTGTTAAATAGTTTTCTCCTTTAGTATATATATCAGGATCAGGTTATTGTGTTAGTATTGGCCCTCCTCTCTTCAAGTGGGTTGCAAAGTGTTCACTATACATTCTATTTAAAAACCAAGTAAAAGCCAGGCGTGGTGGCGCACACCTGTAATCCTAGCACTTTGGGAGGCTGAGACAGGAGAATTGCGAGTTCAAAGCCAGCCTCAACAACAGCAAGGCGCTAAGCAACTCAGAGAGACTCTGTCTCTACATAAAACACAAAATAGGGCTGGGAATGTGGTTCAGTGGTCAAGTGCCCCTGAGTTCAATCCCTGGTACCAAAAAAGAAAAAAAAAAAAAACACAAGCAAGAAGGTGGAATATGGCAGCATCCTAATCTGATGAAATGACATACAGCCTACTCAGAAATTTGTCATTTGCCATATACCTCAAATGCCAGAAGGTGTTGTCAGATGGTTTTAGATTAACTTACTACATTATCGGATATTTCCCATTTAAAAAAAAAAAACATGTACAGACAAAGGAGATTAAATGAAATGCAGAAAACAGATTCATATAAAAGAAGTAAACATAGCTTTACAATTGAATAAAGGCAAATGGAATTGAGTTGACCAGGGGCTGCTTTTAAAGAGACAGGTATATTCTTTGGCTATTTAATCATGCATCTAAAGATATAGTTTCTGACAGAAATAGTGCCCAATTATTATGGAGGCAGAAATAGATTGTGCTTAGAAGACAAAGAGTTACATTTCTCATATGACTCATAAATTGGTTATCTACAGTTCTGAAATGGTGTTCTAAAATTATAGACATGTCAGCAATATCATGATAAGTACAAAACCTCTCAAAGTAAAAGAAATGGAGGGAGGGAAAAAAACATTTATTTGGCACCTACTAATAGTGCTATGGTTGATGTTATTTCACATGTCAAATCTTTTCCTTCTTAAAGAATCTAGTAAAGACTAAATGAATTAAAATCCATTTTCTAGCATAAATTTACATTTATTTTAGCTTAATACATAAATCAAATTCATGTTTGGAAAATAACACACCCATTTTTAATTCTCAGTGCTAAGAATTTATCTAAACTTTATTGATCAAAACATTAAGAATAATTTTGTACTTAAAGCTATCTACTTTAGATATTTTCTTATTTCTTTGGCAATAGAATGTAGTATGATAACACGCAATATGCATGATTAATGTAACATTTTAAATATAAATGTATTTACCTGGTTTCTGGGCTTATTCAGTTTCCAAACTAATTTTTATTAATGAAATCTTATTTATGTTGGCTTCCATTATACTTTAAGAATTAAATTCTTAAGGGAAATGAAAGCTCTAAGATAATGATATCCCCACACATAAGTATGTAAACAGTCATTTGAAAGATTTCTTTCAAAAGTACTAACAAGAATGCCATATGAATATTTTAAAGAAAATCTTGATTTTTGACTACTATTCAATATTTACATCTACACAAAAATAACAAGAGAGAGATTACAGTAAACACACAGCATTTTTCCTTTGAATTTATAAACATTTGTTGGTGACAGCACTGTCAAAAATCCTTGTTTTGAAACAAATATGATTTACTGATTGTTCTTCTCTTTTCACTCACCATTCATTAAAAAAGTTAGACAATACTGTAAGACTATTGTGTGCAAAATAAAGAACAAAGTAAAATCATCCTATTTATGTAGAGAGACTGTGGCCTAATAGAAAAAGAACTGGGAATTTTCTGAGATTTTCAATTATAAAATGGTAAACAGTGACCTCAGGTTTCTGATGATATATAAAGACCTCAGAGGACACCACTACCATCCTCATAACAAGAAAAAAACTAAATAAACTGAAAATCAATAATTCTTAGATCCATTAAGTAATTGAGGTGGCTGGACAAATTGCCCTCTTGAAATTTAAGAAACAGGTGAACATAGAAGATTATTTTCCTGGAATGGAAGCCAGTGCTAGAGCCCATTAGGAACACTTAAAATTGCCTAATTGCAGCTGGGCACAGTGGCACACGTCTATAATCCCAGCACTTTGGGTGTCTGAGACAGAACTGTGAGTTCAAAGCCAGCCTGAGCAACGGCAGGTGCTAAGCAACTCAGTGAGACTTTGTCTCTAAATAAAACACAAAATAGGGTTGGGGATGTGGCTCAGTGGTTGAGTACCCCTGAGTTCAATTCCTGATACCAAAAAAAAAAAAAAAGAAGAAAGAAAGGAAGAAAGAAAGAAAGAAAGAAAGAAAGAAAGAAAGAAAGAAAGAAAGAAAGAAAGAAATTAATTGTCTAATTGATTCAGGAGAGTGAATTTGGACCACCTTGAGAAATAAAACTTTCTGAAGGTCTGGCTAAAAATGGTGTTGATGAGTCCCATACTTTCATGTGTTTTATCTCCAAAAGCTCTACCAGCTATTCAGAGAAAAGGGCAAAGAAAAATTCCTTCCAGCTTCAGACAAGGGAAGGAGGAAGTAACCAATTTGATATACTTCTGGAGGACTCTTATTATCCTTAACCATGTCCTAATCTCAAGGGCAACTCTTTCATCCGAAGCTATATGAAGAAAAACCCCAAATTCCCAATTTCAGCCCCTTATTATCCTTCTTGTCTCATACAAGGGTTGGGAGGATAAAGAAGGAGAAGAACTCATAAAGTTCACAGCTCAGGGATAGAGGCTTATTAAAAGACTGAAACCTAACCATAAGACAATACATACTTCCTCTCCCCCATGATTTACCATTATATCAATATGTTTCCTGATTAATAAAAGACATCACCGCTGAAGGAACTTGCAAGTCAGATTCAATTTAATAAGGAATTTCTCAGGAAACCCAAATACAACAGGGGAGAGAAAAATAAGGACACTTGAGCCTCTGAGATCACAATTACAACAAATAGATATTTTAAATACCAGCCAAATTTTAAAAAACTTCACATTAATGTTCTACTGACCTCAGTTCCTTTTGCATAATATATTATGAATGATTTTCAAAAAAAAAATAATGGAAAGCTAAAAGGCAAGAAATACAGACTGAAGGGACAAACCAAGCATCATAAGCAGATTTACATATGTTATAGATTTTGGAACAATCAAACTAGGAATTTACAATAAGTATAATTAACATACTAAGGACTATATTGGGATGAAATGGGCAACATTCAAGAACAGATGGCTAATGTAAATAGAAAGATGGAAACCCTATGAAAGAATCAAAAGGAAATGTTGAAAATCAAAAGCATTGTAATAGAAATGAATGTCTTTGCTGTATGAATTAGTACACTGAACAAGGCCAAGGAAAGAATCAGTGAACTTGAAGATATGTCAATATAACTTCCCAAGCTGAAATGTCAAGATCAAAATAATGGAAAACATAAATAGAATATCTAAAAACTATGGGTCAATTACAGATATATAACATATACAAAAATGGCAATACCAGAAGGGGAAGAAAGAAAAAAAATTGAAGGTTTAATTGAAATAGTAATGCCAGATAATTTTACACAATTAAAAATAGACACAAAGCCACAGTTCCAGGAAGTTTGGAAACTTCCAAAAAGGATAAATGCTCCCCTAAATATATACCAATGTATTTCATATTCAAACTTCAGAAAAATCAAAGACAGAAAATCTTCAAAGAAGTCAGAGGGGGAAAAACACGTTTTACCTATAGAAGGTTAAAGAGAAGAAGGGCATCTGATTTTTCTTCAGGAAAAAAATGAAAGCAAAATAACAACAGAGTGAAATACTTAGTGTTCAAAGAAAAAATAAACATTTACCTTGAATTCTGTATCCAGCAAAATACTCTCTCAAAGTGAAGAACTGAAGACTTTATCTAAGAAATAAAAATTGAGGAAACTTTGATACCAGTAAACCTGCCATGCAAGAACTGTTAAAAGTTCTTCAAACAGGGAAAATGAAATAGGTCAGAAATATGAATGTATGTGAAGAGAAAAAGAGTGTTGGGAAAGGAATAAATAAAGTCAAAACAAAATCTTTTTTGTTACTACTTTTTCAACAAAATAATCATTTTCCAAATAATATTTGCAACAACATATTTGATGATTATAATGTTTGGATAAATGAAATGAATGACAATAGTGTAATAAGGGAGTGTAGAGAGGAATTGAGAATACTCCTTTGTAAAGTATTTGCACTACCTGGGAAGCAATAAAATGTTAGTTGAAAGTAAACTTTGATTAGTTGTAAATGTTTATTACAAACTCTCGGGCAACCACAATGCTAAGAACATAAGTATGCCTTTTATGCAAAGAGAGGAAAGAAAAGAATGGTATTTTATTAGTCTTCTAGGACTGCCTCAACAAAATACCACAGGCTGTGTGACTAACATAACAGAAATCATTTTTTCACATTTCTGGAAGCTGGAATTCAAATATAAAAGTGCTTTCATAGTTGGTTTTTCCTGAGGCCTCTCTCCCTGGCTTGCCTATGGCCATCTTCTCACTGGGTTCTCACAAAGTGTTTTTTTTTTTCTCTGCAATCACATCCCTAGTATCTCTCTTCTTATAAGGCATAAAACATGTTGATTTAGGGCTCTACCTTAATAGCCTCATTTTTAATTTAATCATCTCCATAAAAGCCCAATGTCCAAGTACGGTCACATTGGGGATTAGAGCTCCAACACATGAATTTGGAGAGTAAGGCAGAATTCTGTCCATTGTAACATATAAAACCAGAAAGAAACAGAAAAAGAGTGGGAGACCTAAACAAAACAAACAAAATACCATAAGATCAAAGACAACAGATAGAAAATAGTTCCCATATGGTAGATACTAATACAAATATGTCAATAATAATTTTAAATGTGAATTGTTAAGCAGACCAATTAAATACAGAATTTGCCATCATGTATACAAAAAGAAATCTATTTGCCTGCAGAAAACCCCGTTTAGATGTATATTAATAGATATAACAGATTAAAATGGAATACATGCTTGACTTTCAAGGGTATTGAAAGGATTAGAGATAATTTATGCATACTGCCTGGCACAAAGTAGGTACATTATATAATAATAATTATTACTAAACACAACTTAGCATTTCAGAGAGGCCTAGAAAAGCAGCATAAGTTGTCAAATTGTCTTTCATTTATAATTAAAAATGTCTTTTTAGTAATATCTTACCCTTAACTGAAGTCTGTCCCATAAATTAACTACTTCATCTCTAGCCTTCTCAATTGGAAGCTTTCTCTTTCTCCCTCTTTCGCCATTACATGCACTTCCAATCATGAGTGGGTAAAGATATACATCTAGCATTGAGGCTTCCAGATCACTTTATTTCTTTCTTCAAAAACTCTAGCCCCAAAGATATGGGAAATTGAGCAACTGTGTTAATTTCATAGTAGGAATTCTATAATCCTTGGGGGAAATAAGCTGTCAATAGTTATTTTAAAATACTAAAAATGCAGACACACTTGAAATAAAATACTGCCATTGTGGTTTGGACCTTAAATGTACCCAAAAGCTCATATGCTAAAGACTTGGTCACCAGTCCGTGGCACCACTGGGAGGTAGTGAAACTTTTAGTTGGTGAGGCCTAGTGAAAAACATTTAAGTCACTGGAGGCATGGCCTTGAAAGTGATATTGAGACTCAAACTCCTAACCCCTCCACACTCTCTCTCTCTCTCCCTCTGACTCCTAGCTGTCATGAGGTGAAGAGATTTCCTCTGCTAGATGTTTCTACCATGATGTACCACCATGCCACAGTTCCAAAGCAACAAGGTTAAGAGACCACAGTCTGAAACCTTGAAGCTATGAGCTGAAATGTACTTCCCCCCCTTTAAGCTGATTTTCTTAGGTATTTTGTCACAGCAATGGAAAACTGACTGACATAACTATATATTGGGAAATCTATTTTATAGAAATAAAAGCATCATTTTGTAGTGTGTTATTTGCATTTAATTGGAAGGGACAAAACTGGAAAGCAACTGGATATGAGAAGGAAAATGAATGAATGAAGTACAGTACATTTATCCTACATATGGTATAACTTATTGTATAACTATTACATGTAGTCATCTTATCTGTACAAGGTATCTGCTTATTTTTATTTTTTCTGCTTATTTTATAGGCATATGCTTATTTTTATTTATTTTCCCCAGCTTTATTAAGGTATGATTGACAAATAAAAATTGTATATATTTAAGGCAGACAGCAGGATGTTTTGATATACATATACATTATGACATGATTACCACAATCAAGCTAATTAACACATTCATCACATCACGAAGTTGCCCTTTTTTGGTGTGTGCAACATCTCCTTATTTTTAAACATATAGATCTCTGAATAAAACCTATAAATACGTTCAAAAAGTGTTCTTAATTGAGGAAAGCAATATGCAGAGGTATTTATGTTTGCCTAAATATCCATGAAGATAAATAAGGAAGAATGTTTATCAGAAAGTTTACATTGGTTTGTGTGGTATTAAGGGGTAAAAATAAGAGAAAAGGCATTATTACTGACTTATTTATGCATCTTTACATTGTTTCATTAATTATACTGAGAACATGTTGCCTTTAGTTGAAGGATTTCATAATGTTAAAGATACATCCCAATCCTATTTTGCTTACTCTTGCTTCTTGTTGAAGTGAACTGCCTGAATTATAGTCACTCTTAATTCACTGAAAGTTTTTACTTTAGGTTTACAGTTTTTCTTCTAATCTATTTTTTCCTATTATCATTTTCAGTGATATCAATAATGTATAGAAAGATCTGATTTTAGCTATGTGATTTGAAATGGGTTTTTTGTTCATATTAAGGTCACTCACGACTGGTCACCAGTAAAAAACTAATTAAACATAACAAATTACCAAAGTAAATTGACATATAGAAGAATATTATAATGGCAAATATATGTATATACATATTATATATACATATATATGCACACATATTTTTTATACACACACACACACATACACAGTAGTGGAGTCTAGTCCCTCCTTCCATGATTTCCTACCTTTTATTTTTCTTCAGGTATTTTTTCATAGTGATGGAAAGCTAACTAATACAACCAGAGAGGTAATAAAATGCATCACTGAAGGAAAGGACATACAGATTATATAGGATGGAATGACTAATGTTGTCTGATTATAGGAACTTTTGAAGGCTTATCTGAAGAATTGGGAATGTCAATAAACATATTAGATTCAATGTTTAAACCCAACCCATCATTCAACTTGACATACAGCTTAGCATTTTATTAGTCCATATTTTATTCTTTTTTTTCTGAAATATTTTAAGCATTTAGTTTATTTTTTTCGTTTTTTTCATATTTTATTTATTTATTTGTTCTATTTAGGCTTACAGGATAACAGTGCAATTTGATTCATTATACATAGATAGAGGATAACATATCAATTCTCTAGTTGTAAGTTGTATAGAATCACAACATATATGCAGTCATACATAAAGTTAGGGCTATGATGACCATCATATTCCACCACCTTT
>CM053417.1:94756959-94785655 GCA_028644305.1 Xerus rutilus | reverse complement strand
TGGTGAGAGAGGGCATCCCTGTCTAGTTCCCGTTTTCAGAGGGAATGATTCCAATTTTTGTCCATTTAGGATGATGTTGGCCTCGGGTTTAGCATAGATAGCTTTTACAAAGTTGAGGTATGTTCCTACTATCCCAAGTTTTTCTAGTGCTTTGAGAATAAAAGGGTGTTGTATTTTGTTAAATGCCTTCTCTGTATCAATTGATGAAATCATATGATTCTTATGTTTAAGTCTATTGATGTGATGTATTCCATTAATTGATTTCCGTATGTTGAACCAATCTTGCATCCCTGGCTGTATTTTATTCTTATTTTTTTTTGCTTTTATTAGTGCATTATAGTTATACCCGATAATTAAATTCATTTTGACAAAATCTTACATGTGTGGAATTTAATTTACTCCATTTTGGTCCCTGGTATTCTCCATTTCCTTCTCTGACCTGCTCCCCATTCCCTTTCCCCTTCACTACTGGGAAAGTAGTGGTCCCCTTCACTACTGGTCTTCCTTTCCTTCATTTATTTATATATTTTAATTGGTGCTTTATAGATATACATAAAGGTGAAATAAACTGGGGTATATTCATAAATGTAGATAGCATAATTTTGTCAAATTCATTCCATATTTCCTCCCCTTTCAATTCCCTCCTTCCTCCTTCTCAATCTCTTGCTTCTATCCATTTATCTTCCCTATTCGTTTATGATATCTAACCCCTTCCCAACAGACACACTTTATTTTCCCCTTCGCTCTTGCTTCCATATCAATGTTTATAACAGTGCAATTCACCATGGCCAAATTATGAAAACAGCCCAGGTGTCCATCAATGGATGAATGCCTAAAGAAAATGTGGTATACATACATAAAAGAGTTCTACTCAGCCATAAAGAATAACAAAATTATGGTATTTTCTGGTAAATGGATGGAACTGAAGAATATCATGCTAAGTGAAATAGCCAGACTCAGAAAGACAAGGGTCAAATATTCTCTCTCATATTAGTCTGTTTCAATCCATTCACATGACACTATAATCCCTCACTGTTTGCAAACCCTTCTAAATATATCTACTGATTTTCCTTCATTTTCTTTCTGCCTCAGGCATTGGTGAAGTTTTAACAATTAGTGTAATCAATATTCAACAATCATCTATTCCTTAGCTTCACCTGTATAACTTTACACGTGGCTAGAAAAGACACTACACAGGTGCAACTCTATTTTTCAAAAAATCTAGTTTCATATTTGGAGACTCATTTGACTGGATATTATCATGTAAATATTCTGTTGCCATACCAAACTCACTACAAAACATATTTTTAGTATATCACTTTCTCTCTGCAGCTGTGCTCCTGCTGAATTACCTTTCTTTAATGCTCTCCTATGTTCTTGCTACTCATAAAAAAATCAACTCATTCACTCATTCTCAAGGAAAGCTTTCCTGGATTTTTAAACTCTCCATCATCTCATTTTACTTGGAAATTTTAATAAAAATAGATGACATTTAACAACATTCAAATGAAGTTTTATAATGTAAGAAGGGAAGCAATAGCATTTTGTTCTTTGGTTTCTGGGTTACATTGTTAATATCTCCTATAGGGAAGTAAGAACAGCATATTATAACATTCAAATAATGATACTTGCTAACATTTTAGTGCCTAGTAACCAGAAATTTTTGTAGAGTAACAGAAAAAAATATATAAAAAGTGTTTTGCTTTCCTTATGGAATTCTACATAGTCTTAGTTTAAAGTATTATAAATTGTTGGATTTTAATGAAAGAGAGATGCAGAAAGTAAGCTACATTAAATCAAAATAATAAAATATATTTCTTATAGATATGTAGAATTTGCCTAGCCATTATTCAGAGACATGGTGGAGGTGGGGTTGCTCTGTCAAGTATCCATTTCATTTAAAAGTGAATAATGGACTTCTAGTTTCAGGTTGACATCTAAAAAGCTTGGAAGACATCCTTTCCATTCTTACAACAAGAAGAAAATTTAAGCTAAAAATCAGTGAGTTTTAGACCCATCAGAGAATTGAGATCACAAGGTAAATTGTCACCCTGAAAACTGGAGAGAATGTCAAATATAACCTAGATGAGCTTACTTGGAGTAGAAAGCACTGGAGCCATAAACTAGTAAAAAAGCTTAAATAGAAATTTTGACAAATTACTGGAGGCTAAGAGTGGATTAGTTTAAGAGAAAGAAAATGCCAGCAATCCAGTCTTAGGAGTGCTCCCACGCTTTTATGTGCTTTACTTCCAGCAGCCTCACAACTTTCTCAAGATTAAGACCCAATAAATAATGCCCAAATGCTTGTGAAGTGGAAGAGGGGAAATAACCATATTGAAATGCTCTCAGGGTATTCTCCACAATAAAAGCCTACTAACCAAGAGAAACTCCTTTTAGAGCCTTATATAACTAGGGTAAGGAAATCCAGCATCCAATATACTTCCTGTCTCTCCAAAAGGGAAAAAAAAAATAGAAACAATACAACTGAAGTAGATAAATCAAGCACCAGATCTAAACTTAGACATGGTCTAAAGTTTGAAATTATCATTTAGGAATGTAAAATAACTATATTTTACGTTAAGGATTTTAAAAGTAGACAACATTAAGAAATTGATGGAGCCGGGCGCGGTGGCTCACGTTTGTAATCCCAGCACTTAGGGAGGCTGAGACAGGAGAATCGTGAGTTCAAAGCCAGCCTCAGCAATGGCGAGGCACTAAGCAACTCAGTGAGACCCTGTCTCTACATAAAACACAAAATAGGGCTGGGGATGTGGCTCAGGGGTCGAGTGCCCGTGAGTTCAATCCCCGGTACCAAAAAAAAAAAAAAAAGAAATTGATGGGTAATATAAGTCATTATATGGGAATTCTATGGAAGAATCACTAGGAAATGCTGGAAATCAGAAAGACTCTAACAGAAATAATGAATGTCTTTGATGGGTTCATCAGTAGACTACAAAGGTCTGAGGACATAATTTGTGAACTTAAAGGTACATCAATACAAGCCATGTTAGTCAGCAAGAACAACTTAGAGGAAGAAAAGTTTATTTGGACTCACAGTTTCAGAGGTATAGTCCATGCTCAATGGACTCCATAGCTCTGGGCCCAAGGTGAGGCAGGACATCATGGCAGAAAGGCATGCTGGAGGAAAGCTTCTCAGTTCATCATAGTCAGAAAGTAGAGCGAGAGAGCTTGAGTGCAAGGAGCCAGGAACAATATAATCCCCAAGGAAATGACCCCAGTGACTTATTTCCTCCAGCCATGCCCTATCTTCCTACAGTTCACACTCATTGATCCATTCAAATTATTAATCTATTGAATGAATTAATCCACTGGTTAGGTTACAGCTCTCATGATCTAATCATTTCAGCTCTGAATATTGCTGCATTGTCTCACACATAAGTTTTGGGGGGAAACCTTATATCCAAACCATAATAGAAACTTAAATTGAAATGCAAAAGAAAAATGAAGAAAAGAGACAAACTAAGCAAAAATTATAAGATAGAAAAAGATATTAAATTTTCAATAACAGGAATATCAGAGAAAAAGAAAGCAACAAAAGATATTTGAAATAATAATAGTTGAAAATATTTCAAATTAATAGTAGACACCAAACAATAGATCCAGAAATCTTATAAAACACCAAACAACATGAATAAAAAAGCTTACAATAAGGATATCATATACTGCAGAAAATTGAAGACAGAGGAAAAAATCTTGAAAGAAGTCAGTGGGAAAAGGAAAAAAAAAAAAAACCACTGGGCATGATGGCACACACCTGTGATCGCAGCAGCTCAGGAGGCTGAGGCAGGGGAATTGCAAGTTCAAAGCCAGCCTCAGCAACTTAGCAAGGCCCTAAGCATCTTAGTGAGACCCTGTCTAAAAATAAAAAAATAATAAAGGACTGGGGATGTGGTTCAGTGGGTTGAATGACTGGTACCAAAATAAAAATAAAATGCTAGTAACATGCTAGTAGTAATCAATATGCCTCAGTTTAAATATTTTTCAATTTAATTTTTATTCTACAATAAAAAGAATCTGTGCTCCATGGAGAAACACCTGATCTAGGACTGGAGCAGGAAATATATGATAAACCTGCTGTATAACCCAGCAGTTCCTCTTCATGGTATATACTTGAAGAAGATGAAATCACCACATTGTAAAGATTTTTGTACTCTCATATCTATTGCAGAATAAATCATAACAGCTAAGATATGGAAACAACCTAATTGTACATTGACAGACAAATGGATAAAGAAAATGTATACATTCACAATGGAATATTATTTAGCCTTAGAAAAAGAACAAAGGTATCCTGCCATTCCAACAACATGAATGAACCTGTAAATATTATGTTAAATGAAATGAAACAAATAAGGAAAAAATATTGCATGATCTCACTTACATGCGGAATATTAATTTGGGGGGGGTACGGGGAATTGAATACAGGTGTGCTTAACCACTGAGCAACATATCCAGTCCTTTTTATTTTTAATTTTGACACAGGGTCTCACTTAGTTGCTTAGGGCCTCAATAAATTTCTGAGGCTGGTTTTGAAGTTGCAATACTCCTGGAATATTAAGATGTCAAACCCTCAAAAATAGAAAATGAAACAATTGTTGCCATGAGTGGGCAGGGAGGAAAAGATGAAATGTAAGTCAAAGAAGCAAAGTATGTAGATTGAAAAAAACTGAGAGATACAAAGTACATGAGGACAAAAGTTAATAAAATTGTATTGGATGCGGCGGGGGGGCGGGGGTGCTGGGGTTGTGGCTCAGTGGTAGAGCACTTGCCTTGCATGTGTGAGGCACTGGGTTCGATTCTCAGCACCACATATAAATAAATAAAATAAAGATCCATTGGCAACTAAAAAAAATATTTTTTAAAAAATTGTATTGGATAAGGGATTTTGATTAAATAAGCAGATTTTACCTGCTGTTTTCAAAAAAATTAGCTTTATAAAATGATAGATATGTTGAACTGCTTCAATAGAGTTACTATTTTACTATCTATATGTGTCCCAAAATATCATGTTGTAAGCCTCAAATATTCATAATGAAATTTAGTTTTCAAAATTCCAGATGAATCTGAAACATATTTTAATACCAGAAAGTAGAAAGAAAAAAAAAGTTTTTAAACTTCCACCTCTCACCCCTTGGAGTCAAATAAGCATTTTTTAAAAACTTTATTTATTTTTTTATGTGGTGCTGAGGATCGAACTCAGTGCCTCACATGTGCTAGGCAAGTGCTCTATCACTGAGCCACAACCCCAGCCCAGAACAAATGTTTTAAAAAATAGTCCAAAGGCATTAATGGACATCATATCGATAGAGCACATAAGCCAACTGAGTTTTCAAAGGCCAAAGTTAGAAATTTTGAGCAATAAAATAAATGAAGTAGTATTGGGTTATAGTATAAAACAAAATAAATATTCATGAAGCCATACTTACATAAATAAACCATTGAATAAATATATTAAAGTGAAAAGTAAACAAACTGTGCAGAGCAGTTCCAAACAATTTATGAAGATACTGCACATTAGAAGTGGGGAAACTATTTCTTAGGTATGGAGTGGGCATAATGATGTCCTTCCAAAGAGTACACTAAGGAAAGGGAGAGAAAAAATATCATTGCAGTTATTAATAACATCCAACAAGTAATTAAGCTGAATATTAATCATCATAAATCATGTTGATAGTGTGTATCTTTGATATGATGCAATGAAAATAATATTTACCTATGTTGTCTTCCTCCCAAAAACCCATACCATCAGTGTAATCCTGAGAAAAGCATCAGACAAATTCCTCTAAGGTAGCATCCTGCAATAGACTTGAACATTATTTTCAAAACTGTCAAAGTCATCAGACAAGGAAATCTGAGAAACTTTCCCAGATACAAGAAGCCAGGATAAGTTAATGTAATGGGTATTCTGGATGAGGTCCTGGAACAGAAAATAGATATGAAATATAGACTAAAGAAATCACAATACACTATGGACTTTAGTTAATAATAGTATATCAATATTTGTTCATATATTGTACATTAATATAATGTATAATATATGTACATTATTGTAACAAATATATGTACTAATGTAAAATGTGTATGAGGGGAAACGGGTGGGTAAGGAGAATCCTGTGTAAAACTTTTGAGATTTTTCTGCAAATGAAAAACTATATTAAAAATGAAGTTTATTAATAAAATTTTTGTAAAGTTTGACAATTTAAAAAAGTAGTATAGGTTTTGTAGAAGTTTAGGTAAAATTATAGTTGGTTGTTTTAGGAATCATTATTAAAAAATTTCTGTAAATCCTAAAGCTATATCAAGGTGTTGAGCTCAGCCACTATGCACATTGTAATTATTCTTTGTGGCTGTCCAATTCTATGATGTATTCTGGCATTTTGTAAGCTGCTCTGACTAGTAATATATAGATTCATTTAATGGGTTAATATTGGTTAATAAATGTATTTTTAAAATTTTTTTTTGTTTTAGTTGTTGATTGACCTTTATTTATTCATTTATTTATATGAGGTACTGAGGATCGAACCCAGTGCCTCCCACATGCGAGGCAAGCGCTCTACCACTGAGCCACAATCCCAGCTCAATAAATGTATTTTTTAAAAAAGACCACATATGTATGCTTATATAACTACATTATTTAATGTTGCTCTTTATCTTCATGGAAATTTTTATTCTTCTATGGTTTGATGTTTTACTCATTACTCACCTTTATGCTTTGAAAATTACTCCACATGGATGTGTTACATGATATTTAAAATTTAGTTTGGCAATAGCAACTCACACAATCATATTTATTAGTAAAAAAATTTATGATAAATACTTTTTATCTATAAAAAATAAATGTACATATGTATGTGTATGCTTAATTATGATGAAAATTTATACAGTTAACACAACATACTATGGGAAAATTACCCAAGTCTTCCACAACAAACATTTAGGATACAAATGATATTGACATTTTCTCAGTACTTTATATATATTTTTCTTTTTTGATTGGTGCATGCTAATTATACAGAATGGTGGGTTTTATTTTGGTGTATATGTATGTACATAAAAATGTAATTAGATTGGGGCTGGGATTGTGGCTCAGTGGTAAAGCGCTTGCCTTGCATGCGTGAGGTACTGGGTTCGATCCTCAGCACCACATAAAAATAAATACAGATATTGTGTAAATCTACAACTAAAAAAAAAAATTTAAAAAAATGTAATTAGATCAATTTTGTTTCTGAAGGGACTCTTCTCCATCTGTCTTCTCCTAAGGATCATTATGTTATCCTTTTTTAACAGGTAATAAGATTCACCTACAATGTACAGGTACCCAATGACAGATTGATTAAGTAATAATTTTGTAAGATGAGCTGTTAGTCCTAGATGTTAGCATTACTGTGATTTGAAACTAAATAAATATGAAGCCAATCCCAAATTCTGGATGTCTGTTTCCCTATTAAATCTGATGATAGTATAAAACAATTCAGAAATTTCAAAGGAAATTATTTTAAAATATTCAGCTAAAATGGTAATTATTTAAATAGCTTACTTGAAATAATTAAGATTAAGAGAACTAATACATTATAATAATTTTCAGTAGACTTATTGATAATGAACGATCATCTATATTTAGTCTTCCTGAAGTAATTTTATGCTCAATTCAGCTTTTCATTTTTAAAAACAATACTTATATATTATGATACCCTAACATCCATCTATAATTTTTCTGTAAAATATTCTTTGTGGAAAACATTAAAATTGCATATTTTAATGTACAATGAGCACACTTGGCTGCCCTGTCTTGGAACTGTTTAACACTAAAGCATCAAAACTCAGCATTCTTTATCTGGAATTTTATCATTTATACTATTCTACACAGATTAAGTACTATTTTTTAAATTGAATTTAATATCACTCTGGAAATAATGTTGAAATTGTCATTGAACTCTCAATACCAGTTTACCACAAAACAACCTTGCAGACAATATTTTCTTCATTTTCACTTGACAGTGATAGATGTACACTCCTAGGAGTTGTATTTCTGAGTGCAGTCTTCTGGACCAAGACCTTAAAGTAAAGGTGTGCCATGACTTCAAGAAAAAAGAGCACTCAACAAAATAAATGGATCAAAGCAAATACTCAGTAAATGACATTTTATTCATATATTGTTTAGAAATGTCTCTGATATGAGGGTATTCTTGGCTGTGTTATTCCTGGATAAGAGAGATGTCTCACAGAAGGAAATCCCTCATTTGGAAATATAAATATCAGAGTAAGCTGTTAAATTCAGGAGTAAAAATAAAGTGTTTTGTCTGTTTACAGGTGATTCAATGCTTATCCCACATATATAAGCAAAGATTCTTAAGAATATATACTAGATAGAACAACTTCAGTTATCTGAATGCTATGATCTTAAAAAAATATCTCACAGTAAGTCCACGAGACAAGAAACATTCCACTTCACTATACATGTTTAAACCCAGGACCCAATTTGACTCTTGTGTTGAGCCTCTATGAACAATGAATTTTATGTTTTAGCTTGTGATTCATTGTCACAAAATCATAAGTTTTCTGTACTAGCAAGTTTTCAAAATAAATTAAAAAGATGATAGGATAAGTAGGATAGAATATAAGACTGTATCACATGTAATAAGGGTATTATTTCAATATTTCCATGTGTTTTATGATACATGTGTGTCTTTGTGTGTATATGCATAAATCCTTATGTTTGAAGAATATGAATGTATATTGTCTTTGGACAAATAGATGGAAAAAATTTTAGTGATAGTTGTCTCTGAACTTTTAGTTATTGAAATATGCAAAACTTTTTATTTCACATCTCTTTACTCTGCTTTTACTTTCTATAAGAAGTATGAATTAATTTTATACTTTTAAAAGAGGATATTATCCAATGATCAAGTCAGATTTAATTGATAAATACAAGAATGATTATAAATATTGGAGAAATTATTAACAATTATATCAGAAGATATAAGAAACAAAAACAGATTGTGAAAGACATTTGGAAACAATTAAAAATAAAATATCAATTTTAAAATAAGCTTATTAATTTTGGTCAATGGACACAAAATTTCAATTAGATAAAAGGAATAAGATCAAGAGATCTATTTTATAGCATGGTGACTATAGTTAACAATGCATTGGATTCTTAAAAATGCTGATAGTAAATGTTAAGTGTTGTTACCACAAAATGTTAAATATGTGCAGAAATGCACTTGTAATTAACTAGATTTAATCATTCCACAATGTATACATACTTTAAAACTTCATGTTGTATATGTAAACATAAGCAATTTTCTTCTTTCTGCTTAAAAAAAGGTTTAAAATCCTGAGCAATGAAAGATTAAAAAATAAACTACCAAATAATATATCTGAAACAAAGATAGATTTGCTTAAAAGGAATTTACCCCGCATTGTAGTTCCCTTTTTGTCAAAGCTGGTATTCACATTCAAAGTATTTTCTTGCAAAGGTTCTTTATTTATGAGGTGGTAGTAGAAATTTAGTCTGCTGATGAGCTGATCTCTAAGCATCACCATGTGATGAAAGGAAAAATTCTGGGGAAATTTGGCTGCATGACTTTTCCTGCTTCTGATTAGCATTTAACTACAGTTTAATATGTTTCCCTAAGTTTTGCATCTAACTGTCAGCTTCTAAATCTACTACATCTGTTGTATACACAGACATGGGAAAGGAAAGTGCATGGAGATGTTGAATATTATTTAAAGATCAAGAAATTTATCATAGCAACAGGCCATTAATGTTATAAACATTTTCCTAATTTGGAATCAGTAATCTCTACTCTCATTGCTCAGAACAATGAAGGGATCATTCCTAAATGTAGAAGTACAGATATGAATTTGAATGTAGTAGCCTATGGAATTACCTCATAGTTCAAGGTAATGTTACTTTTCATTGTAGGAAGTAAGATATTATCCATACTTCTCATGATTAGAGGCTACATATGATGATAATAAAGCTATTGCTCAAGATTGTTTCATCCCTTCCTCTGTGACAGCATTATTACTAAAGACTTGTATTTGTTCACTACAACCCTACTTCTGAATGCTAGCATCTCTGCGAAGATAAAGACTTTCCAGGAAAAAAAAAATGGAAGAAAAACGAAAAGAAAGACACAAATTCAAATTCTTAAGAGGCTATGGAGAAATAAATGGATACAAGTGTGGTATACTGTATGCCTTAAAGAAGAAAAGGCTCAAAAGCTAAAAAATGGTTTAAATTTTTTGAATAATTCTAATGCAGCACTTCTAAAAAATAAAAATGGCACAAACAAGTGTCTGTAAATGTCAGTGAATACCACAAAATCTCTCACTGGAGCTGAGAGGCCAGTAATTTTCTATCAAGAGATAAAGAACAGATGCATGCAGAAAATAAATGTGTGCATATGTGCATATATGAATATATCACATGTAAAAAATAAATAAGATATGAAGCTATGAAAATACATAAAACAAAATTAAATGTACATTATTAAGTAAAATAAGCCAATCTGAAAAGGTCACTAATATATGATTCCAACTTTGTGACATTCTAGAAAATTATAGAACTATTAAATGGATCAGTGGTGGCCAGGGTTTGGGGAATATCACAGATGAATAGACAAATCACAGAGTAGGGGCAGGACATTACTCTGTATTAGTGATCATATATCACTATGCATTTGTCTAAACACTTAAAATGTACAACATCAACAATGAACCCTAATGTAAGCTACAAATTAGGCTGATATTGATGTAGTAATCTTGGTTCATGACTGTACAAAATATGCCACACTGGTGTGAACACTGATGGTAGAAGCTAAGTAGGCAGAAAGTAGATATGTGAGAACTCTTTGTAGATTATAGACAGTTTTGCTGTGAATCTATAATTTCTACTAATAGATAAATTTTTGAAAATTGATTTTATTCAATAAAAAATATTTCTTCTATGAAATAAAGACCACCCATTCCAAAATAGTGGGAGAAATCTAGTGTAATAGTAAATACAAGAGCATTTCCCATTGAAACCAATAGATCCAATTTTCACGACCATTTATAAAGATGATTGTGTATGTTAATTCCAGTGGTTGTTATAGTTTGTGTGTCCCAGAAGTTCATGTGTTGGAACATTAATCCCTCTGCCCTCTTGAATGAATGAATGGATTAATGTGGGATTTCTTCTCATGAATGGATTAATGGATTACTGTTACTAATATGGGATTGGCTTTGTTATAAAAGTGAACTCTCTCTGGGACACTTGCACTGTCTTGCAATGTAATGCCCTATGTCATGTTACGATGTTATTAAGAGGATTCTCACCAGATGCCTTTGCCACGCTCTTGGACTTTCCAACCTCCAGAACCATTACTGAAATAAATCTCTATTCTTTATAAATTTCCCAGTGGTATTAAGTTATAGCGACAGAAAATGAGCTAAGAAAACTGGACATCCACAGGGAAAAGAGTAAAATGAGAAGCGCTTATGGGAGCCAGAACTGCCTATTAAGCCTGGTCAAGAAACTTCATGGCAGAGCCTATGGGGATAAAAAGCCAGTGGCAAGCCTGGCTGGATTAGTGACAAGGCCAAGGAGTTGGAAGACAGGGGCTTTGAAAAGGCCTATGTAGTCCTTGTCCAGTTGCTGGTGCTAAAGAAAGAGGAAGACCTCTTCTGGCCAGGAGCAGTGGGCACACCTATAATCCCAGTGGTTTAAGAGGCTGAGGCAGGAGGATCACGAGTTCAAGCCAGCTTCAGTAACTAAGTGAAGCCCTAAGCAACTCAGTAAGACCCTGTCTCTAAGTAAAATATAAAAAATAGACCATGGATGTGGCTCAGTGGTTAAGTGCCCCTAGGTTCAATCCTCAATACAAAAAAAAAAAGATGAAAACCTCTTTCAAGAATGACTAATGGACACATGTGGTAACAATGCCAAGCAGTCCTGGGACTGCTTTGGGTGCCTTTGAGAGTGGTGTGATGCCTTCTTATAATATTCCCTGGGGAGCCCTCAATCCTCAGCCAGTGCAAGTCTCTAGAGTCTGTAGCCAAGCATGGACTTCCTGTGTTCTACAAAGGATAAGATAGCTATTGTCATACTCACCTCCTAGGTACTCCAGGGTGTTTTGAAAATTCCCTCCCCTCGTCATTTCAACTTTTCTGGAATTCTCATTCAGACATGCATCTCCCCCTTCCTCCTCCCTCCCCTGCCAGTTCCATGGAGACATTTACTAGCTTTACTTGATTGGATTTCTAATCATTTCCCTCACCGCCCCCCAACTTTACTTATGGTCTTTTGGATGCCATTCTTTGCCTTTTTTTTTTTTTTGGCAGAACAGTCACTGTCTTTGCAAAGCTTTTTAGATCAATAAAGTCAGTGGTCTTCATGAAAAAAAAAAGAATAAAATTGGTAAAATTGGACCCTTACATATACCATATGCAAAAATCAACTTCATTTGTATTGAAGATTTAAACATAAGACCTGAAACTGTAAAACTCCTAGAAGAAAACTTAGGATAAAATTACAGACATTGTTTTTCTCGATGGTTTCCTGGGTATGATACCACAAGTACGAGCAACACAACAAAAATAGACAAGTGAGAATACAATAAACTGAATACGTTCCACAGAACTGACTAAATAATCAATAGAACAAACAAGGCAGCTTATATGATGGGAAAATATTTGCAAATCACATATCTGATATATAAGGAAGTTCTAAAAATCCATAGAGGGAAAAAAGAAAGAAAGAAAGAAATCCAATTAAAAAATGGACAAAAACTTGAATAGACAACAAGCATATGAAAGTGTACTCAACATCACTAATTATTTTAGTCAGCTTTTCACTGCTATGACTAAAAGGACCCAACCAGAACAACTGTAGAGGAGGAAAAGTTTATTTGGGGGCTCACAGTGTCAGAGGTTTCAGTACATAGACAGCAGACTCCGTTCCTCAGAGCTCAAGGTGAAGCTGAACATCATGGCAGAAGAGTGTGGCAGAGAGAAGCAGCTCCCATGATGATCAGGAGGCAGAGAGAGATTCCACTCTCTAGATACAAAATATATACCCCATAGCCACACCCCTAATGAACCACTTCCTCCAGCCACACCCCACCTGCCTCCAGTCACCACTCAGTTAATCCCACCAGGGATTAATTCAGTGATTAAGCTAAGGCTATAACTCAATCATTTCTCTTCCAAACCTTTTTGTGTTGTCTTTTACATGAGCTTTTGGGGAGCACCTCACATCCAAACTATAACACTAATTATGAAGAAAGTACAAATTAAAATCACATGAGATTTCATTTCATACCTATTAAGATTGTTATATCAAAAAATAAACAAACTAGCTGGGCACAGTGGCATACAACTATAATTCCAGCAGCTCAGGAGGCTGAGGCAGGAGGATTGCGAGTTTAAAGCCAGCCTCAGCAACTTAGCGAGACCCTAAGCAACTCAGTGAGACCCTGTCTCTAAATAAAATACAAAAGTGCTGGGGATGTGGCTCAGTGGTTAAGTGCCCCTGGGTTAAATCCCTGTTACAAAAAAATAAAATAAACAAACTAACAAAAAAAGAAAAAAAAGTGCTAATGAGGATGTAAAGAAATTAGAATTCTTATATACTGTTGGTGGGATTAGAAAGTGGTGTAGCATCTATGGAGAACAGTATATAGGTTCCTCAAAGAATTTAAAATAGAAATACCACATGATCAAATAATCCAACTTCTGGGTATATTTACAAGATAAATGAAATTAGGATTTCAAAGAGACAGCTGTACTCTTATGTTCATTGCAGTGTTGTTAACTATAGTCAAGATATAGAAGCAACGTAAATATCCATCAATGGATGAATGAGTGAAAAATACATGCTAGAGGGGCTTAGGATGTAACTCTGTAATACAGTGCTTGCCTAGCATGCATGAGGCCTTGGGTTTGATTACCAGTACCACAAGAAAGAAATGCTACAAACATATGCATGCACATAATGGAATATTTTAGCCCTAAAAAATTGGGACATCCATCCTAGTGGCTGGGGAGGCTGAGACAGGAGGATGGCGAGTTCAAAGCCAGCCTCAGCTATTTATTGAGGCTTTAAGCAGCTCAGTGAGACTCCATCTCTTAAATAAAATATAAAGAAAGGCTGGAGTTGTGGCTCAGTGGTTAAGTGCCCCTGAATTCAATCCCTGATAGACCGCCCCCCCAAAAATTGATGCATCCAGCCACATGGGTCAACATGAATACACATGGAGGACAGTATGCTAAGTGAAATAAGCCAGGCAAAGAAAAACTCTACATGATTTAACTTAAATGTGAAATCTAAAAGCAAATGAACAAAAACTCAGAAATCAGATAACAATATAGTGGTTTTCAGGGGCTAGGATGAAAGGGAATTGGGGGATTGTTCAATAAGTAAAAAGTTTCAGTGCCTATACTTTATATATATATATATATATATATATATATTACATTTTAAAAGAGATTTATTTGGGAAACGTAAAAACACAACAAATATCATAGGCCACTTTACACAGTAAAATACTATGCATGCATATGCACTCAGGTATACTAAAGACAGTCTCAAGGACATAATAGTTATGAGCAAATGAACCATATACATAAAGAAATAGCTAAAAAAGCAAGATGTGTAAATGCATATCATGGTTGGTAATTATGTGCAGCCAGCTTTATAACTATGGTCATATGAAATACTGTGCTGGACAGCTTCAGTCTTTTGATGAGATGATCAAAAATCAAGTTAAATTGCTATCATATATACAGTCAACCAAAGAGTTGAGATTTCAAGAAATTTTATCTATCACAAATGCAGATGTATAAAAAAGACACCTTTTCATTTATTGAGGAAGTGTCAATGTTTTTACATACATTGACAACACTTGCAAACAAAGTCAACATTGTGATGATGCACTTCCCTGGAGTCAAATTTGAAAAAAAAAAAAAAAACGAAAAAAAAACCATAAAACAAATTAGAAGTATTTGAAAGTCTACACAATGTATACCTCCAGTATTAGAAATGATGCAAAGAATAAATGCATAGTATAGTGAATTGCAGAAAATGATTTTGACATTCTAAAATAGTGGGGAGAAACTGCTACAATGAAGAAAAAAAGAGAGAGAGAAAACAACAACTCTCTCCCCAAAATAAAAAGAAAATTTGACATATGAAAAGGTATATTACAGGGATCAATTATGGGCAGCGGTATAGAGATAGTCCATAAGAACTGACTGACTTTCACAATCATCAGCTATATTTTGAAGTCTTGCATCATGATAAGCTATACTTAATATTGTATTGTGCACTTAAAAACTATGTTAAAGGGTAGACCGCATAGTGGTATTCCCACAAAAACAAACAGCCCCACAAATGGGCATATGAAAAATTTTGCATGTGATGGATATGATTACCTTGATTATGGTGATGTTTTCATGGGCTTATTCAATTATGTCTGAACTTAACAAATTGTGTACATTACTATGTACATCAATTTATCAATTATACTTTAATATAGTGGTTTTAAAAAAAAGAAAGCAAGAAATGTCTGTCATCATGAGAATATATTATTCCAATTAGGAAAGCCCAAAAGAATGAATTGAAAAGTCAACAGAAGTCATACATAAGGTCCAGAAATTGGCCAATTATAATATGAATAGAAAAAATCAGCTTTTGCCTATCCCATTAATTTGATGAAAGATCTGATCATAATAGCACCAACAAAAAACTTTCTATCTCTTCATCTACATTGGTCATATTTGAAATATTTCCTTAAGATAAATTCCTACGTGGAATTTTTTCATAGATGTATTTAAATACGTTCTGAGCGCTTATACGTATTCAACAAATATTGAAAAGGAAGTGTGAACAATGGCAATAACAAGGTGCCCTCATTTTGCAGTTATATTGTTTTATACTTCTGTACAAATTTGAGGGTTTTTTGGGGGGGAAGGTGTACCAGGAATTGAACTCAAGGACACTCGACCACTGAACCACATCCCGAGCCCTATTTTGTATTTTATTTAGAGACAGAGTTTCACTGAGTTGCTTAGAGCCTCACCATTGCTGAGGCTGGCTTTGAACTCGCCATCCTCCTGCCTCAGCCTCCTGAGCTGTTGGGATTAGAGGCGTGTGCCATCACACCTGGCAGCTTCAAGGCTTTTGATGCATTCAGTAACTAAGAAATGAATACGTTAATTGATAGAGTAGCACAATGGCTCATTAGTGGCCTTTAGTTTTGTTTTTTTTTCTTCTGCCCACCTAATTAATCAATTCTTGGTCTAATATTTCCCAATGCTCTCCAATGTTGTGAGTTTTTTTTTCTTCTTTTATTTTTGTGCTACTAGGGTTTTAACCCAGGGACACTCTATCACTTAACTACACCCTCAGCTCTGTTCTAAATTTTTACTTTGAGGGCTGGGGTTGTGGCTCAGTGGTAGCGTCCTTGCCTAGCACATGTGAGGCACTGGGTTTGATCAAAAGAACCACATAAAAATAAATAAATAAATAAAGTTTAAAATTTTTTATTTTGAAATAAATGAAGTTTAAAAAAATTATAAGTTGTCAAGGCTGGCCTTGAACTTGCAATCCTCCTGCTTCAATCTCTCAAGTCACAGAAATTACAGGCATACAATACCACAACCTGCTTGAAATTATTTTTTAAATTTATTATCTGGCATTTGTGGGATAAAGTAGACTATCTTATGTGTGAATATTTGTACCACATTGGCCATAATATATATATATATATATGCCCATTCTATACTTGCATATCCACAAATTTGTATCTGTGTGTATCTATTTTTGCAAAGACAAGGGACACAAAACTCTAGAAAGAGTAAGAATTTAAAGTCTTTCAATAGATTAAAGAGGCATTTTAAAGAGAACTGGATAAGTGAAGTTCAAAAGAATAGATCACACTTAAAAGAAGATGTTGAAGAAATATTTTTTGAAAAAATATTTTTTAAAAAAACCAAATACCTTCCAAAAAATCTGCTCCTGAAAAAAAAATCTCTGGATTTTGAATATCATTTATGAATATTCGAATGAAAGTTTAGTTTGAACTTCAGGACCTGGTGGGCAGTTCTTAAGCTATTTATTTACAAAAGGTGGTAGCTCCTTTTAGGAAGTAAGGAGAATAAATGTTCTAGCTCAGCTTAGTCACCATCAACTGCAGCAGCACAATGATGGACTTGTCTTTAAGAAGCATGTAAGAGGCTGGGCACGATGGCCATGCCTGTAATCCCAGTGGCTCAGGAGGTTGAGGAAGGATGATTACAAGTTCAAAGCCAGCCTCAGCAATTTAGCGAGGCCCTAAGCAATTCGGTAAGACTCTGTCTCTAAATAAAATACAAAAAAGGGCTGGGGATGTGGTTCAGTGGTTAAGTTCCCAATACCAAAAAATAAAAATAAATAACAAAGAAGCATGTAAGATACACATTTTTAAAAAGAAAAGCACCAATGCAGGAGAATGTGAGAAAGGTAGCAAAAGAGAGGTACAGCTGGTAGATAACACAGCTTAGGGGTAAAGTCCTCACTTGGAGGAAGTTAATAAAGAAACTGAGACATGGAGCTGTCATCTTTAGAAAAGAGATTCATAACTGAATCTCTTAATTGGTAAATTGTACCATAATATAATTTTGTTGTTATTTTGGCACTGGACATTGAACCCAGGGGCACTTTACCAGTAAGCTACATCCCCAGCCTTTTAAATTTTTTATTTTGAGACAGAGTCTTGCAAAGTTGCTGAGGATTGTCTCAAACTTGAAATCCTCCTCTCTCAGTCTCTCCAATTGCTGGGATTACTGTGAGTGCCATCATGTCCAACTAATTTGTTTTTTAATTTGAATGATATGGGGTGACTTATTTTTATAATGTTAAATAATTACAAAGTAACTAGTTAAGCCAATGTTTGGATAAATCTATACATCTTACACTAGATGTGTGGACTTAGTAATAATAATGCAGTATGAGCCATTGCTCATTGATTTATCACAAATGAACTTATCTCAAGCTAATCACCTAAACTGGATTTTGGACTAGAATTAATATATATCTTGATTTTTTGGTTTTTGGTACTAGAGATTGAACTCAGGGGCACTTGACCACTGAGTCACATCCCCAGCCCTATTTTGTGTTTTATGTAGAAACAGGGTCTCACTAAGTTGTTTAGCGCCTCGCCATTGCTGAGGCTGGCTTTGAACTCGCGATTCTCCTGTCTCAGCCTCCCTAAGTGCTGGGATTACAGTATATCTTGATTTAAGAGTCAGAGACCTGGGGGAAAAGATGTAGTGCTCACAAGCCCTAGAGAATAACACCATAAAGAAGGCTAAAGTTGCCATGAAACATCAGAGCCACCTTGGAACGCACAGATAGTAAAAGCAAAGAGACCAAAGGACTGTGAAAGGATCCAAGCATGTCTGTTCTCTCTGCAGTGCCTCTGAGCTATGCTTCTGCAAGCCATTTTTATCACTTAATAAATCATAAAAATGCTTTGTAGCAACCAACGCTTGTTTTAAACAGCCAGTGGTACCTGATTAGTTTTTATGCTTGCACAACCATGCAACAGACCACACTGGTGATGGGGGAAAGCTGCCAAAATACAAATTAGATTTCGTCCAAATTTTTGGCATCAACCTTCCTGTCTAGGACAGGGTGGGAGATGGAGTTCAAAACCCCCCACATGCCCATACCAAATTAGGAAGATTTTAAAAGAGGGTATGTAAATATCTGATCATAGTTTTGATGCATTTGTCTGTTAAACTCACAGAAAAGAGAAGAGTATAGTGGTTTCCAAAGACTAGGGAAGGAACAAGGGAAGACATTGATCAAAGGCTATGAGCTTGCAGTTATAAGGTAAATAAGTTCTAGAGACCTACTGTGCAGCACTGTGACTGTAGTTAACAATACAATACAATTTCAAGTATTGTGTACTTGAAATTTGGTGAGAGTAGTTGTTCTTTTTTTAAATATTTTTTGTTGTAGATGAACACAATAATACCTTTATTTATTTTATGTGGTGCTGAGGATTAAACTCAGTGCCTCACACATGCAAGGCAAGTACTCAACTGCTGCGCCACAACTCCTGCTCAAGAGCAGTTGTTCTTACCTCCCCAAAAAGAAACTATGAGAAGTGATGGATATGTTAATTACCATGATTGTGGCAATTATTTCACAATGTGTATGTATACCAAAACATCAACTTGTATATTTAAATGTATCCAGATTGGGTCAATAATATCTCAATAAAAATGAGGTGAGGGAGAGAAAGAAAGACAATATTTCAGAGAAGTGCAAATCCAAGATTGGAGACAGATGAGGCACTCAGTTTTTTTACCTCTCTAAAACAGGGGAAATAGTAGCACCTATTATCAATCAGTTGTTTTTTGAAGATTAGAGAAAACATACTTATATAGTCAATATTTTAGTCACATTTTTTATTGCTATGACCAAAGACTGGACAAGAACAATTTTAGGAGGAAAAGTTTGTTTGGGGGCTCACAGTTTCAGAGGTATCAGTCCATAGACAGCCAGTTCAGTTCCTCAGATCTCAAGGTGAGGCAGAATATGGCTGGAGAGTGTGGCAGAGAAAAGCAGCTGGGGACATGGCCACCAAGAAGGAGAGAGAGCAACTAACCTCAGCTCATAAAATATATACCCCAAAGACACGCCCTCAATGACCCACCTCCTCCAGCCATACCCTACCAACTTACAGTCATTACCCATTCCTATCAGTGAATTAACCCACTGATTAGGTTAAGGCTCTCATAACCCAATCATTTCACCTCTAAAATCAGCATACTATGATGATATTGCATTTCAATGTTAATAGCAATACAATTCATAATAGTCAAGTTACGGAACCAGGCTAGGTGTCCATCAACTAATGAGTGGATAATAAAATGTGATATACATACACCATAGAGTTTTACTCAGCCATAAAGAAGAATGAAATTGTCACTTGTTGATAAATGGAACTGGAGAGCATCACACTGACACAAAAAGTCAAGGGTTGAATATTTTTTCTCATTTGTAGAAGTTAGAGAATGAGAAAAAAAAAGAAAAGAGCTTTCATAACTATAATGTACTAATTAAAATAGTAATAATAATAATAACAGAAGGGATGTCAGTGGAGCGGAGCAGCAGAGTGGAGAAGGGAGGAGGCGAGGGAAAGGGAAGGTACTGCGGAAGAGATTAATCAAATTACAACATAGGCATGGACAAATATGGCATAATGAATCTCATATATAAATACAGTGCACCAATAAAAAGGCTTTCAAAAAAGCAACTATATGTTGATGATGACCTTTGATCTTTAAAAACTACATTTTAAAGAAAATATGACACACTTCTATGATACATAAAACCAAAAATGAGACTTTATTAAAAAATGATTTTTAGTTGTTACAGTTATTGTTGGAAGCCCTGAAATAGTGGCATCTCATTTAAATGGCAAAAATCAAAGGAAGGCTTGCTCAGTACATAAAAAGTAGCTTGGCTTTTATTCAAGGAGAAGAAATCTCAAAGAACTTAATAAAAATAAAAGTACTTCAGCCGGGCGCGGTGGCTCAAGCCTGTAATCCCAGCACTTAGGGAGGCTGAGACAGGAGAATCGCGAGTTCAAGGCCAGCCTCAGCAACGGCGAGGCGCTAAGCAACTCAGTGAGACCCTGTCTCTACATAAAACACAAAATAGGGCTGGGGATGTGGCTCAGTGGTCGAGTACCCCTGAGTTCAATCCCCAGTACCACAAAAAAAATAAAAATAAAAATAAAAAAAATAAATAAAAGTACTTCACAAATACTAAAAGATAACCATGAGCCAATGGTTATGCTAATTTCCTTGGCTGTGGTAATCATTGCACAGTGTATAAAAATATTACAATATATTTTACATGCTAAACATGTAGTATTTTTGTCAATTGTACCTCAATAAAGCTATAAGAGGGTATATCTTGTTTTCTTGATATTTTAGCAAATCATATTTAACACTTCTTTTATGATAAAAAATGGAATTAACCTATTACAAATGCATTGTGCTTAAAAATACTTTCTCAGGACAACTCTTGTGGTTATGGGATATTGCTTAATTTTTAAAAATTGCTAAAAAATCAATTGAAATATATAACCTTGACTTTACCTTGAAATGTTTCCAAGGGATATCTGAAGATAGAATTGAAAATCGAATGGCTTGACTTGTGAATATGTTCCTTGGCAACACTATAGCAGTTAAATAGGAAATTGAAAAGTAAGAGATGTGCAATTGCCATTACAATGTGGTGGATAGCATAAATACCCTGCCCAAAGTTAAATGGAAATGCAAAATTAAATGACACTACTTTGGTTGGCATTACTTTTTTAAAATGCAAGGGGTAAGCGGTGCTTCTCATCACACATGATATTCAAAATCAAATTTTGAACTAAATTTGTCATTTTAAAGATGGCAACTGGCAATAAATATCTTTCTGAAAAGTGTATCATTTCAGAGAATGGCGGAATAATGACTATAAAAACTATTTCTATCTTGCTTTAATGTCGGCCTAACATAAGAACAACTTTATTGTGCTCACATTAAACATTTTATTCAGACATTAAACAGAAGTTTTCTGAGGTTGAATCTTTACCAAAGCAGAATAAAAGCTTATTTGCCAATTGTTTGGATGAGGTTTTCTTGTGCCAATGTCATAATAGATCTCTTTTTCAGTGTGCTGACTTCTGAATTGCAAATTTTTAGAAATGTGTCTTAGCTATAATTCACAGTTATGTTGAACTAAATGAATACAGTCATTTTTTAGCAAGTAAAAAAACCCCAGTAATTATTGAAAAAATCTGAGGTATTTGTTGATTTTGTTAAAAATGATCATTGCTACTTATTTTCTAGTGTTATCAATTTAAATGAATACTTGCTACCATCAAGGGTCAGAAATAAAATAGAATTTCAAGTTACTATATTGTGAATGTAAAAACTAAAGTTACTAACACAAGTGGAAACAACCTCACTACTTTATTGTTCTAAAGTGGAGTAAACAGTTAAACCATTAAACTGTGTTAAACTCTGCCTTTGTGGCACTCAGTAATATGTAATGACATGCCACTGTAAGTACAGGCTATGTGAAAATATTCTTATTGTGTGATGTTTGGAGATAATTTTAGGCCACAAAGCCATTATCAGAATATTAAATTCTTATAGTCTAAATTTTATTCATACATCTAAAGAAATCATTACCCAATAAATCGTAACATTTCCCTGTTGCACTTCCATTGACATCATAAGTAACACAAAGAGGTGGTATTACCTGATGATCTCTCTTGGGTTCGTGTAATTCAAAGGGTGAGTTAAAAATGAAAAGTCACTGGTGAACCAATAAAACAGTTTAAAAATTAAAAATTTGTAATGGTATCAAGAAAAAGTAGCTCATAAGAGATAATTATGAAGTCATACTTAAGTTTAAAAATCAATAGCAGAATTTACAATAAGAGAAAATTTGCTCAAAAGCAGTTAGTGCCAGATATTTATAGCAATGTTTTGAAAAAGATGCATAGAGTCTTCTCCCAGTAAAATATATCTGAAAATTTTAGATACAACATACACACACACAAAACCACTTTTTAAATGTGAAATACAATAAAAGAGTGAATCCACAACAGTGAAGCATCACTGGAGATACATTACTCTGGTATGCCTGCCACTCTGTGGTGGCCTGGATGGAATATTGATTTTTTTTTTTTATGGGCTACAAGTAGGAATCACGAGACAAAGTTTAAAATTAAAACACTCATACTTAATATGGATTTGAAGCCACAACTGGCATTTTATCTGAGGCCTCAAAAAACCTACATTGATTTATTTAGTTGAAAATGGTACCCATGGCCTTGGTAGATACAACGTAATATTTCCTAGATGAAACCACATATGAAAACTTCTAATAAAGACAAATTTAACACTAAAAATGACAAATTAATGGCCTAGTCAATCAGCAAATGAATGACTAATGAAGAAATATAGTTATTAAAATATTTGAAGAATTCGTCAGAATTTAATGAAGAAATTAATTGATATGAAAGAGAGATAAAAGACAAGTAGATAAATTTGAAAGATCTAAATATATTTAATCAGCATTCGAGAGGAAAGAATAGAACAGAGTAGTAATATCAAAAAAAGATAAGCACCTGAGACATTTCCAGAAACAAGGAGACACCAATTTTTAATTCAACAAAGCAAGTAGTCCTGTATGTATGTGTACATATGTGTGTGGTACTTGTATGGTATGATGTTTTATACACCAAAATCTAAGAGAAGATATTTAAAGCAAATATAATGAGTATGTAGAAAGAAAGAACAGTTAGGCTGAGAGCTAATAATACAAAAAACAACAATGTAAACTAAATGGCAATGAAATAATATCACTGTAAGGAGCATATGCCTTAGACGTGCCTGGACATGCAGCAGCTATTGGCATGCTTAGTCATGTCTGCTCGCAATCGATAAGGAGTTGTAAGGGGCACTAGCCATAGACATGCTTAGCAACAACTGGTTACAATTGATAGGAAGCCCAGCTCTGTGGACACGTGCAAAGAACATGTCCAGTTGCAATTACATCATCTCACTGGACATAACCAATGGACATTGACTTTTACTGGGTGTAACCAATCACTAGCGTACACCACCAACTTGAAACTGTATTTAAACTGCATGTCCTGCCACATTGGGGGCTTTTGCTCCAAGGACATCAGTAAGACTGCCACCTTGCTGTCCATCCTTGGATCAATTTCATCATTCCCTAATGTCCAGCCATGGGATGAAGAGAACCACCAGACAAAGACAACATCTGCTCTTGGGCTAAGAGAAGTCACGTGGCATTGGAGGTATTTTGGGGCTCATGGTTGCCCTAGGATTGTGCAAATTGCTTCTAGTGTTTAATTGCCCTAGGATAGTGTGACTTGCTTATAGTGTTTAATTAGTGCACATTGAATGCTAGTTGGGGTGCTCCAGCACACTCAACACTTTTTGTATTAATTGTTTATATTTGATGATTGGTATGTGTGATCGAATACACACTTGCATTTAAAAACAATCTGCCTCCAAGTAATTATTAATAGTGCTGCTTGCAACAATCACCAAAGATAGTTAATTTAAATTCTACACCCAGTGAAATTATATTTCAAGAATAAGAGTAAAGTAAGTATATTTTCAAACAACAAAAACTAGAGACTGAAACCATCATGTCCTTACTAAAAGCACATTTAATGAATATCTGTTATAGTTTAGATACTAGATGTCCACCAAAAGCTCATGTGTGAGACAATGCAAGAAAGGACACTTATGGTTTAGACATGATGTGACCCCCAAAAGGTGATGGGTGAAACAATGTAAGAAAATTTAGAGATGAAATGATTAGATTAAGAATCTTAACCAAATCAGTGCATTAACCTTCTGATAGTGATTAATATTGAGTTGCGACTATACAGGTAGGGTGTGGTTGGAGGACATGGGTCATTGGGGGCATGCCTTTGGGGTTTATATTTTGTTGTAGAAAAGAGTGCTCGCTCTCTCTCCTCTCCCTCTCTCCCTCTCCTGCCTCTCTCTCAGCTTACTGGTGCCAAGTCCTGAGCTGCTTTCCTCTACCACACCCTTCTGCCATGATATTCTGCCTCACCTAGAGCCCCAAGGAATGGAGCTGGCTGTGGACGGACTAAGACCTCTGAAACTCTAAGCCCCCAAACTAACTTTTCCTCCTCTGATTGTTCTTATCAAGTCTTTTGGTCACAGAAGTGAAAACAGCTGACTAAAACAATATCTCTTTTATTTTTTATTAAAGGAGAAATGAGTCTGAAATTCAAAAGGAGTCTGAACAGAGGTCCATCTCTTCCTTTGAATATAGCCCTTGATGCTCTGCCATTAAGTCTAATTTTTAAATGGGCTTGTATTCTTTTCCTCTTCTCTCTAACCTGGGAGCAGGAAACAGGATTACCTATTTCCCATCCTAGACCCAGTTATTTGTTTTTGAGCACACCCACCACAGGAACCAAGTAATTCAGATAGACTTTAGGGATGGCTCCAAAAGATCTAAGAAATGGTTATCTCTGCACACAGGGAACACCTGGAATAAATCTCTTCTTTAAAAACTCTCCTTGATGGGCAGAATCACAGCCTCTGAGATTGGAGTCCCTGTGCTTCTTTTTTGCTAACAAAGCAATAAACTCACTTTTCCCTCATTATTGAATTGACATGGAGACAAGGACTGAGCTTTCAGTAATAGAATGTTGAGGAAAAAATTGGTGAACATGTTGCTTAATCTAAGCTAAACAAATATTTAATATATAAATCAACAAAACTGATGTCAAAATTTTACTGTATATAAAGATGAAAATAAAGCTGTAATGGTTTGTGGGTGTAACTCTGTGATAGAACACTTGCCTAGTATGTGCAAGATCCTGGGTTCAATCCCTAGTACTACTAAAAATAAAATAAAATAAAATGTAAAGCCATAGAAATAAAAGCATATAATTGTGACCAGGTTGATTTTCTTCCTTGAAGTTTGCCTTATGTAAATATTCAAGCTTCAGTGTTTTGTCTCCTGCACTGTGGATCTTTCTTCTTTCACTACTTCTTTGGCACCATCTCTAAGCAGCATGCTTCATTCTTCTAAATTTTGTTTTGAGCTCTCAATTCTTCTCTCCTTTGTCTCGCTTTTGTCTCTCAAATGTCTTATCAAATTCAAAAATCCAAATAGCACCTTGTTTCCTATAACTCTCAACTTAGATCTCTAGTTTTGTCTCCCACCCAGAATTTCGATTTAAGATTAACAAATGCCAGCCCGGCACAGTGGTGCATGTCTGTAATCCCAGTGGTTCAGGAGCTGAGGAAGGAGGATCACAAGTTCAAAGTCAGTCTCAGCAAAAGTGAGGTGCTAAGCAACACAGTGAGATATATTGTCCTTCTCATTTCTGTGCTGTTAGATGCATTGAAACAACTTGGATATTAATTTGGTTTGGAAACGTCATCAGCAAAAAGATTTGATTCTCTTTCACCCAAATTCCACATTCATGGAGTCCTGGTAATTTATCACACTGTTTGTCCCATCACTCTTCATTCATAAGACAGGACAGTGACAGCAATATCCCACCTCAACTCATACTTCCTTCCCAATCCTTGCCTCTGCTTCAAGTCATCCTATCCAAAACTAAGAGTTATAATGCTAAATCACTACTTGGATCAAGCTGAGATTCTATCAAAAAAATATCAGAGGCTAGAAAATGTCTGTGGACTCAAATCTAAGCTTCTTATTCTGACATTTACACTCTTTCACCATTTGACCTCACTTAGATCAAAGGATCGCCCTCAAGGGAAAGATTTTACTGAAGTAGATTGTGCAAAAGGACAACTGCCTTGACTTCCCAATACCAAACTCACTGCAGATGTGGATCCAGCAGAGGGCAGTAGACAGGGTCTGCTGTGGGTTTCTAACCTGGTATCCGTGGGTCCCCAGAAGGTCCAGGTATACGGTGGAGGGATTTGAGGAAGACTGAAGAATAGTATTGGGGAGAAGGCGGAATAGCACTTGTGTTTCCACTAACCTCTAATTGTAGTGTGCCATTTCTTTCAAATATGAATGTGGGCAACCAATCTTAAAAGTGATAAGTATATATAACCAAGTCACCAGTAAACATCCCAGGTATTTTTAAGTCACATAGCAGTAGTGTTATATATCTTGAGATGTTGTTTATGTGCATTAGTGCTTCAAAATTACAGAAATTATGAGGCTTCTCATGATTATAGAAAATACGGGGAATATGTATAGTACATATATTCCTACATTACATGTGCATTTCATATTTATTTTGATAACACTTTCAAAAGTATTAGCTTCCTTTGCTATCTTATTGTTATGATGTGGATGTGAGGTGTCCCCAAAAAGCTCATCCGTAAGACAATGCAAGAAAGTTTAGAGGAGAAATGATTGGGTTATCAGAGCCTTAACCCAATTAGTGAATTAATTCCCCTGTGTGATTAACTGAGTGGTAACTAATAGGGTGTGGCTGGAGGAGGTGGGTCCAAGTGGGTGTGCCTTTGGGGTATATATTTTGTATCTGGTGAGTGGTCTCCCTCTCTCTCTCTCTCTGCTTACTGATCATCATGTGACCTTCTTCCCTTGGTCATATTTTCTGCCATAATGTTCTGCCTCACCTTGAGCCCTGATGAATGGACCTGGCTATCTATGTACTGAGACTTCTGAAACCATGAGCCTCCAAATAAACTTTACCTCCCTTGAAATTGTTCTTGTCAGGTCTTTTAGTCACAACAGCACAAAACTGACTAAAACACTTATATATTTTATTTATATAAAATAATTCAGTTAAATTCTGAGGTGATATATGTGTGTGTGTGCATGTGTGTGTGTTTGTGGCACTTACCTACTTACCTGCTTGTTGCTATTAAGATTTTCTTTTTTCTTTCTCTCTCTCTCTCTTTTTTTTTTTTTTTTGGTACCAGGGATTGAACCTCAGGGGTACTTAACCACCGAACCACATCGCTAGTCCTTTTTATTTTTTATATTGAGACAGGGTCTTACTAGTTTGCCGGGGCTGGCTTTGAATTTGAGATCCTTCTGTCTCAGCCTCCTGAGCCACTGGGATTACAGGTGTGTGCCACTGTGCCTAGCTCAGATTTTCTTTTTAAAGGTGTATTATGCCCTGGTAGTCACAAGCTGGAGGGTATCAAGGGGAGTAGTGTGGCATCCTCATGTGGAATTTAAAACTGTCATGTCAGAGAAAAACAATTCACACATATGGGTTCTTCATAGATTTCTAAAGAGCAACTAGAGCAAGTTACCAGAAAAATGATGTGCAGGTTACACTACATTGTACATCCAAAGTTCCTACATGCACAAGTTAATTTTTTAATACTTCCTTAGGAGCAAGTTATTGCTATATTATAAACATGTGTGTTCTTTTGCCATTTTAAAATTATGTTTATGAATCATATTATGTTATTGCAATAAAAAGAAAGTTAAGAATTGTTGTTACTAAAGCACAAGTTAACCTCTAGGCCTGACACTATTCACCTGTTTGCTTTATGTAATATAAATTTCCTGAGAAACATGGAAATGGACTTGCATACTTCACTACTTTGAGTAAAGAACACATGGTATGTTTGCTAATTTGTTTTGTTTTCTGGCATTTTCTCATTAAGGTAATATTATATTTGTGAAATTCTGTTCCATGGGTCCCTTTATTCAATTGGTTTACTTCCTTTTCTGAAATGTGTTGGCAAAAAGATAATTTTGATCTCAAAATTTATATGTGTTTTTAAATTTTAGTTTTTCTCTCTTTAAGTAAATGTATCACCTACTTTAGGATTGCTGGGTATCCATTACTGTAAGGGCAAAAAGATCAAAGGGCGGCAGCAAACCATGCAAGTCATTTCAGGCATTTATTCAGGAACAGGATTCATCTGCGAAGGTGGTGGTGATGGACCCATTCTCCTGGTGGAAAATGAGCCACTGAACAAAGAAAGGGACTGGGTTTTTATAGGTTTATGTTGGGGGTGGCATAGTGGAGACGTGCCGGTTCTCTCAGGCACTTAGGAATTTGGGGCTAGTTCCATAAATCAATGAAGTGGTCAGTTTTAGTGCCCAGGAATTTGGGCTCAGGGGTCAGGGTCCTGCGAG
>CM053417.1:94700080-94756859 GCA_028644305.1 Xerus rutilus | reverse complement strand
TACCATTTTTTGTCTCTTTCTTTTTCCCTCATCCCCCTGTAGGCAATCACCATCAAATATGCCTGTAATAAATATTGTCATATGCCAACCAATAATTATTGCTTGAGCTTCTGGGGTATTGTTTTAAGGTCACGCTGCATGGGTCTGCTCGATGAGTTGGGGTCCTGAGAGACAAAGAAAGAGGGAGTCTTCAGGGAAGACAAAATGGGGTCTCCCAGGACGAGGGTGATGGCCTGCGGAGTCACTGCACCGAGACCCCGGGGTGTAGGTAAAAAACTGCTCTGCCGGAGCGAGATGCAGAAATGCCATTTATTCCAGAAAGCAAAGAAGCTTATATGCACTCCTGGACCAATGAAGGCCCAAGGTTACAAACAAAGAGGTGCTCTCTATCAAGCGCACAGTCCATTAGCATAGAATGGGGAAAGATGGAAGGGAGGGGTTGAAGGTATGGAGAGTGCTCCTACACTGGGGACCTGTGGAAAAATGATATTTAGCTGTCAGCCTTCTCTCAGGATTTCCTCAGCTGAAGATCAATATTTCTCTCAAGATCATGCCTCCTTCCAAAGCATCAATTTCTGATTACAGACCATCATAGGGATACAAAGACCTAACTCACTTGCCCCAATTCAGTATAATTCTGAAGGTTGTTCTCAGTTCCAAGCATTCCTCATGGGGTCAGCTAAGGCCTTGGTATTTGCATCACAGTTCAACATCTCCCTTTCCCCAATTTTCAACTCCCATCCCCCAGACACACACTTGTGAATACCAATAGCAGTTCCTAATAAACATCTTGTGTGCTAAACTCCATCTTTAAAACTGCTTCCCTGGGAATGCAACCTGTGATAGAACCATTTTACCTTTTTATTTCTCTTGAAACTGCCCTCCTATTTCTCACTGGCCTAGTTCAGCCCACCATTAACTTTCATTTTGGATAGCCATTCTGAACTTTTATTCCATGCCAAATGCGCTTTAAAATAAACTTTCTTCCTAAGCATGCACACACATGGAGTTTTATTGGAGCACACTGGACACCCACATTTCACTGTCACGTTTTTCTTAAAAATTTCCCCAGGGCTGGGGTTGTAGCTCAGTGGTAGAACATTTACCTAAGATGAGTGAGGCATTGGGTTCGATCTTCAGCACCAAATAAAAACAAATAAATAAAATACAGGTTAAATTCTTAAAAAAAACTTCCCCACCCATGCTATGCCATGATATACACTGAAGTATATACTGGTCCCAGCCTATACCACCTCCAAAGATGGTTCCCATACATTTTAATGTCTTCCTGTCTCTCTGCCTAAAGGCATTTTATGTCATGGGAGTATACTTAGCAGGATCATATTATAAATATCTGACAGATAACCTCAAGTGTGTTCCCGAAATAATGAGGCATGGGAGATACTGAAAATATACACTGATTCCTCACCTCAGTGCGACAATTATAGGATATATGTTGTTTAGTCTCTCAGAAAGTACTCAATGATGTACAAGTTGGAGTAGTAAATTGTTTATAATTCTACTTTTTATTGACTTTCACTCCTCAATTTCTTAATTTACCCACTTTAGAGGGTTTCTTAAGATTACTGCTATGAATTGGCTCTTTAATGTCCTTCAAGGGCAGTATGTTAAAATCTTGGTCCCCATAGTGGCACGATTCAGAAGTAGTGGAAATTGTGAGAGGTGGAACTTGGTGAAAGGTCATTTTAGATGTGTTCTCAAAGAGGATCGCCCTTTCTTTTTGCTTCCCAGCTCTGAGGGGAACAGTTTTCCCCACTATGTACTCCCTACCATTGTCATTCATTACCTCTATTAGGAGCCTAATAAAACAATTGGTCCTCTCCATTATGGACTGGAATTTCTAAAACCATGAGTTGAAATAAATCTTTCCTATTTATAAGTTATTATCTCAGGTATATTATTATAGTTATGGAAAGTTAACACAATTACCTTTTAAATATACTCTTTGCACCAAAATTCTTGTGTTGGCATCTACTTGATGGGAAACCCAAATTAATGTACTTAACATTGATAACTGATGATCTAGAGCAGGGATCATCAGGCTCAAATGCCAAATCTGACTTCCCAACTGCTTTTGTAAAGTTTGATTGGAACACAGCCACTCCACAGTCATTTGGATATTATCTAAGGCTGTTTTCATGCTATAACAGTATAATTCCATAGTTGCAACAGGAACCATATGGGCAAAGGATAAAATATTTACTGTCTGGACTTCTGAAAAAAAATATTGTTACCTCATCTAAGTTATTGCCAGAAACCTTTAAATGATCTCCCAGATCTAACTCCCCTATCTCTCCTCTCTCATCTGTTTTATAAATTGCTACCAGATTTCTTTTTATAAAACTCAGTTGATTCATGCCCCTGTCTCCTCAAATCTTCAATGGCTCCCATTACAATAAGAAATAAAACTAAACTATGTCCTATAAATTCTGCCTGTCAGACACTATGCATCCCCTACCACTCATGTGCTTTTCAGATGCACATCTCTATTATTTATAGAAACTTTTGTTTTCAGTGTTATGTGTGCATGTGTATGCATGCAGTGGGGATAGAACTCAGGGCCTGGTGTATGATAAGCACTTGTTCTGCTACTGAGCTACATTGCCAGCCCCTATGCTTTCAATAAGTTTGTTTGCTCAGCAGGAACATCTTGCCCACACATATTGGCTGATAAATTCTAGCTCATACTTTAAGTTCCAGATAAAACCCAATATCTCTGAGGAAGCCCTCTCAGACCTACAACATTGGGATTAATCCCTCCACTATCCTCCTCAGCACTGTGTTTACATTTTCATTATATCACAGTGTACCTTGTATTGAGATGATTTATGGATATCTATTTAAACAACCAGATATAAATTCTTTGAGGCACGAACCATACCATATCCATCTTTGTATCTCCCAGTAATATTGCAAATAATAAATAAGCATACAGTTCTTTCTAATCAGAAAATATGTTTGATTAAGGTCCTGAGATCCCCCTCTGATAAAATTATGTGTCAACTCTTTAGTTACTATGGAAATTTTGGAAGGTTCAGGCAGGGTGGAGTTTTTGCCAATGGCTACATTGGCAAAGACTACATTATAGTAAGAATAATTATTATAATATTTTTACAAAAAAGGTGCAATTGATTGAATCCCAATTTTGCTCATAAACACTATGTTTATCAAGGCTTTCCTAATTATAGACCTTCAGTAAATAATTGTTGTATACTTAAGAACAATTGAAATGAGTACTTCTTTAAAAGACTACACATATACACAAATACACATACATGGATGTGCAAATGCTGATACACTTTGACCAGCATAAATAAGCAAAATGTTAACCAAGTGTGAAAATTTTATACTCTAGTTTTCTTTATATTATTTCAGATTAGTTAACAGCTGTTCAAAAGCAATTACATTTAAAATGTTTTAAAACACTGCACAAGTCTTTCAATAGTAATATCCATAAAAATAGAATTAGCCTTTCCTTGACTAGTTCAATTTTTCCAAAGCATAATGGCAGCATTAATTGAACTCTAAGGGACAACTCTGTACAGAGCTATCGTGATCATGCCTTGAAAATATTTTTCAAAATAATCAAGCCTGGAAAACCTATCACATAACCAATAGCATTTACCATAATCCACCTTCACTTTGCAATGTACCTGACTTGCTGTTATTTCTATTCATTTCAATAATTCCTGGCTCCATAGCTTTTCTCAAGGTTGTCATAACATTCCTAATTTAACAATGCTCCACAAGTCATACTTCATCTCATGTTCATTTTCACAAATAACAAACCCCCTCTTTTATATAAAATGGGATATTGAGATTTGTTACTTTTGTCTAGAAATAATTATGAAAATTCGGAAGGATTTATGTTCTTTACAAAAAGAAGGGATTTTACCACTGATCTATCATTTATTTGATGACTAAAATTAAAACTGAAATTCATTTAAATCAATTTATATATTTCAGATTATATGCAAATGGAAAAATATTACTTCTTTGAATATTTGGAATAGGCTTATCATAGCTCAAAATCTACCAAGTTTTTAAAGCAAAAGTTTTAAAAGTAATGGGAAGATTTGAGAATATTCTAATAACTACTAATGTGACATTTAAGGTCAAGCACACTAGAAGTTGAGTAGTGAGCTGGTAGATGCTTTCATTACAGTATGTTCTGTTACAGTGACAATGAATGATGGAGTCAAGCAGAGCTCCAAATTTATGCCAAGTTTATACCTTTAAAAATTCCCCTTCTTCCTGCTGTTAGCATTTGTATTGATTCTACTATGTACTTCCTTCTTTCCTCTGGTTTTCTACACTTTGTACAACTTTCTACACCTTATGGACCTTTCTATAAGATAATCTTTGTTTTCTTCTTTTTTTCATTCTTACCCAATTCAGTTCCTCAATTCTCTTGTTATCTTTCTGTTCATTCCACTAACAATGCCATGTTAATTATGTTCAACCTCACACACATATTCCTATTTAATCTTGAACTAATCTTTAAACATTTCCTCAGTCATCTCCTCCAAAAGATATGAAGTGTACCTCCCCAGACTCAAAAGAAGATGTGCAGGATGTGGATGGAAACTCACAGATGATTCCAAGGCATTATTCTTCCATCACCCTAAATCAAAGTTACTTTAGAAGTTCATTCCCTCAGCTTCTTTCTTTATCAATGCATTTATCACCTATTTAGTCTCTACCACTATTTTATTGTTGTCATTTGTAAACACAAAATCCAGCCCCAAGATCAAAAATTTCCTCACCTTGGCTCTTGCTATCATTCTTGGAAACTTAAGATAATGCAATAGGAAAAATGTCACATAGTAACCTTGCTTAATAGTATGAAGTCCATGATCAGCTTCCAAATTGCTTTTGAATCTCTCACCTATTTATGCTTTCATAATAAGTACCATTCAAGCTCTAAGTCCCAGTTTAACTTTACCCTTCCCATTCATTTTTCATACTGTCTATGAAGTGTCAAGGGAATCACAAATACAGGTTAGTCCTAAGGTTTGGTGTGCTCTAACTTCCTTGTCCACCATTACCTAACCATATTTTGTTTTTATAAATTTCATATTGTCTTTGGTGGCAGTTTACTAAGGTCTTTTCCTTAATTCCTTAGTTCCAAAGCCTCACCTTATCTCTTCTCATGTGAAGCAGGTAGTCTTATTAGGTAGCAGTTGGACATGAGCAGTGAGTCAGGAATTTAATACTTTAGTAAAGAGCAAATCAGTTAATGAACAGCCCTGCCTCAGTGATGCCTCAATGTCTAATAAGATAGCTATTTCAGGATCCTTATTTGACCTCAGCCTTATAAAGTATTCCTACTACAATAGAAGGAAGATAGATAAATCAGGGGAGAGGGAGGTCATGTTTACTTAGTGAAGCCTAAATGGTAAAATATCTCAAGCAAGGCTCTACACAAACAACATCTACACAAACAACACAGACCAGAGATTTCCAGACCTAGGAAAGCAGGATGATTAAGACTTCAGCCCATCATCCATAAATTATGTAAAACTACTTCCATTTAAGACCTGTCAGTCAGTCCAATATGACCAAGAATTGCCCTTAGGTTTTTAGCTACTGTAGTCTATCAATCCAGAATCCAGAAGTGATACTTGGGCAGGACCTTCTAACAATCTCCCTCTTATCCCAATAAAGGCAGGGACAGGAAGTGAGTTGTCAGTCTCCTCTCTGAGGGAACCCACTCTCTCCCTTGAGAGTGTTTTCCACCCTTCTTTCCTTCTCTTCTAATAAACTTTGGTAGACTTTTACTAAGTCTCCTGTATTCCTTGAAATCCTCTCATGTGAAGACACAAGGGCCAACTGAGAACACAACAATTTCTGGTAAAATCTTATTTCAAGTATCATCTCCATTATCAGTCTCACTTCCTATTCTCTGTGGTGATCATGGATGTCCAAGGTTATTTCATATGTTAATGAACCTTGAACCAGCCTTGGGTAAATGATTTAAAGAGAAAAAAGCCTCTTACCCTTCAACACCAATTTCTTCGGATTAGAACTGGTCTAATACAGCATGGGTTGCGTGACCTCCAAAGTAGTTGACCTCTGAGAAACTATGGAAATATTGAGGAAATAAACTCATATTTATATCTTCTGTCCACTTTATATCATTTAAACAACATAGTTTCCGCGAATTCAAAATGAAATGAGTTTAAGTGATCCTTTTGAGAGCCTTCATAATTGTAGTAGTGTTTATTGACTGGCCTGACATAGAAGCATACAAGTCTTCCCCCTCTCCCTCCTCCTCCTTCCTTTCTTCATCTCCTTCTCCTCCTCTCCTTCTCCTTATTTGCTTCTGCCCTTATTTTTCCATGCCAATTTTCATTATTATAGTTTGATTTTATGACTTTGTGACTAGACTACCACAAACATCTAACAAACTGATTCCATAAGCCCCAAATATTTTTTCTCTAATCTTAGCTTGTTATCTTAATCTTCCAAAGTACTGTTTCTATGTTATTTTTCCAAATGACAATCTCCCATCACTTCCTACTACTCAGTAAAAAAATGCAAAAAGTATCGCTTAAAAGGGAGGTGAGACCCTGTCTCTACATAAAACACAAAATAGGGCTAAGGAGGTGGCTCAGTGGTCCAGTGCCCCTGAATTCAATCTCCAGTACCAAAAAAAAGGGGGAGGTATTGAGAGAGCTACGTGGGCCTTCCCAATGAGTTGGAGTCCAGAGAGATGGAGAGGGGTCCCCAGGGAAGACGATATGGAGTCTCTCTGGATGGTGGCGATTCACGGAGCCAATCTCCCCAGGCCCCGGGGTGTAGGTAAAAATATGTTCTGCCCCAGTGAGACACAGATACACCCGAAGCGAGAAGCAGGGACACCAGAGCGAGAAGCAGAAAACGCTGTTTATTCCAGAAAGTGTAGAAACTTAAATACACTCTTGGACCAATCAGATCCAAAGGTCAGAAACAAAGGGGTGCTCTTTGGCAAAAGCACAGTCTATTAGCATAGAATGGGGAAAGATGGAAGGGATAGATTGAAGGTATGGAGAGTGCTCCTACAAAAAAGAATCACTGATATGAATGTATCTCTATAGCATCAACTTCCATAATTCCCCTAAAGGCATAGTGTACCAATCAATTTGGAAAATTGGACTTTCTACTTTCTTGCCTCTGAGACCATACTCTTGTCATCTACTTTCCATAAATTTATAATCACCTCCAAATTTACACATAAATATGCTACCAATGGTCTAAACTCCGGTTCCACTATAAATTTACTTTAGGAAAATTTACTAGAGAAATTATATATGGGTTTATAACATAGAAATTATATATGTGGGAAGCATACAAGTTTGCCTTTCTTGAATACCCTAGCTGAAAGGGATCTATCATGAATTCTTAACATTTTTCAGTCATGTGACATTTATTTCTCTTTAGGGAGTAGGTTACAAAGCTTGGACAAAATCCTGCTCCAAATGACTCTCATTCACTTGTTATGGTCTATTAAAAAAAGAATACTTAGACTTAAACAAATATTCAGGCAAGTATCCACAAAGAGATAGCATTCACCAGGATCCCAGGGTTGCTACTGATTGTATGCTTCCCACATCACAAGTTTTATCTAGTTACCTATGTTATAAACCCATATATAATTTCTCTAGTAAAACTTTTGATGCAATTTTTCTGTCTTAAGAAACCAAATGATAAGATTTTAGGACAAAAACAGCCAGTCAGATTGAAACAGATAGAGAAGAACTAAAATTATTTTCATCACATCTACATAAATCTCTGGTGACTAATATAGACATGTACAGGGTAAACTCCATATAAACCATATGAGGATAAAAGCACTATATGTATATTTCAGCAGGTGTCCATGGAAGAAGAGCATGCTACTTAGATCACCAAAGTTGACTGACTCCTAAAATGAAAGAAAACAAAAATGAAGCACTCTCCATAGGAATATATTACAATCCAGAATCTATTCAATATCAAATTCTTAGTATCTATAACAAAGTTCAAAAATTGTGTGTATTCAATACCCAGTAAAAAACATTTTACCAATTTTTAAGCAAAAAGACAATAAACAGCCAGCCTCTTGAAAACATAGATATGAATAGACTAGATGAATATTTTAAAGCATCTATTATAACTCTATTTAAATATATAAAGTACAATATAGTATAAATGAATGAAATACTAAGACATCTCAGAAAAGAAATCTGAAATATGAAAAGAACCAAATTGAAATTCTTGAACTAAAAATTAATATATATGAAAATGTTAAAATTTCAGGATGGGCTTAAGAGAAGAATGGTAATTAAAGATGAAAGAGTCAATCAAGTGAAAAAAGAAAAAAAAGGCAAGTGTACAATCTGAAGAACAGGAGAGGAATAATATTTTTTAAATGAATCAAGCTTTTGATACCTATGAAACATCAAAAGATGTAACTTTGTGCTATTGTAGCTCCCTAATGATAGAATAGAGATAATAAGAAAGAATTTTTTAAATGAAATGTCAAAATACACTTGAATTTTGCAAAATGAGTAAACTCAAAGAATCAAGAAGTGCCAAAAAATATAAGCAGGATAAATACAAATAAAATATCATCGATATTGATGATAGTAGTCTGAAACAAGGGAGAATATTTATGATGAGCAATAAACATACCAAAATGCCTGAGAAGGAAAGGTTGAAGGAGGTAAGTGGGAGAATAAGGACTTTTGAAAGCTTATGCATATGCTGGAGGATCGCAAAGACCATGTGCCTGGCTGGCCCAGGGCTGGAAAATAACCTGAGAAAATCCTACGCTTTCAACTCTGGCTAGATTTCAGGATCCCCTTAAACACAAGTAATGGCTGTTAAAACACTGGAAGTCTAAGGGCAAGAAATTTTCTTAGCTTCTAGAAAACAGACTTGAGTGGCCACACATGAGAAGTAATGCAGACTTCATAAAATTATTTTAAAGAACACTTCAAAAAAAATAACCCACAAAAATATCACAACAAACTGCAGAAAGGAGATAGATTCTAATATTCAAATTCATCATATGTGTATTTTCCAAAATGTTCAGTTTTTTTTTAATTAGACATATCAAAAAACAAGTAAGTAAAAACACTCCACAGGAAAAAATCAATACTAACTGTCCCTTAGAATGTACAAGCATTGGACTTACAAGAAAATTACTTTAAATCAACTGCCTAAAATGGGTTTAAAGAGCTAAACAAAACCATAGACAAAGAACTAATGAAAACCAATGAGAAGATATCTCCTTAGATAGAAAATATCAATAAGTAACAACTATAAAAAAAATCAAACAAATGGTGGAGGAAAAAAATTATAGAAACTGAAGGGAAAAATTAACAAGAGGGTTTCCACAACCAATTTGAACAAGGGAAGACAAAATCAATACATATGAAGATAGGTATTTTGACATCCAATCTGAGGAGCAAAAAGAGAAAAGAATGATTAAAAAATAGAGCCTAAAATACTATGGACCATTATCAAGCATACATGTATATAATGATAGTCTCAGAGAAAGAGAAGAAACAGAGGGTCACAGAATCCTACTACCATGTAAAATAAAAGTGGAAAAAGTAGGCATTCTTGTTTGTTTCTAATTCTAGAAGGAAGATGTTCAGTCTTTCACCCTTGAGTATGATGTTAATTGCAGGCTCTTCATATATTTCCTGTATTATCTTGAGGTAGTTTCCTTCTATTCCTATTTGTTAAGTTATATTTATCATGAAGTGGTGTTGAATTGTGTCAAATGCTTTTTCTGCATTCATTGAGATCCTCATGTTGGTTTTATGCTGCATCATCAGATTCTAGGAATAAATGCCACTTGGTCATAGTGTATGGTTATTTTAACACACTATTGAATTAAATTTGTTAGTATTTAGTTGAGAATAGTTTAATCAATATTTGTAAGGTATATTGGTATATAATTTTCTTATATTGCCTTAGGCTTTGATATCTGGGTAGTGTTGGTCTCATAAAATGAATTTATAATTGCTCCCCGTTTTTCAATATTTTTGAAGGGTTTGGTAAAAATTGGCATAATTCTTTAAGCATTTGGTAGTATTCACCAGTGAAATCATATGGTTCTATAATCTTCTTGGCCATGTTGTTCTACTTCTTTGTATACCTTGTAATCATTTGTTGAAAATAAAGCATTTGCAAAAACAACCACGTTCTCCAGGCTATGCCTACTAGTTTTATGCAGACGATCTTCATTGCTCAGCTCAGTGTGGAGGCTGTGGGTCCTCCCAATTTTTCAGAGGATACATGTTTTCTGGGCCTGTTCATGTGTTTTCATTCCAATTCCTAGTATACAAAGCAGCTTTTAAAAAGAAACTTCTTGAAGATTATCATTCCTACTTCTTCTCAGAGCCTTAGATTTCTATCATATTCTTCTGCTCATAACTTTTTGCCCTTTGACTCCTATGAGTCTGCACTACCTCTGCAGATTTAGAGTGTGTGGGTGCCCAGCACTGCTATCAGCCACCTCCAACCTGACATTCAAAATTTCCATTTTGGCAAGTACTCTAGGTCAGATGAGTCATAAATTAGCTCCATGGGCAGTCTCCAGACAAACTGGAATGTTGCAAACAAGTTCTATGCTTTTTCCTACTTTCCAAGGGAGGAATCAGGAATTGAGTGGCTTTCTCCCAAAAGGAAGTGCTTCTCCATGGGGGAGGGTGGGCAAGAGCAAACAAAAATGCTTAAAAAATTTCCAGTTTGAAGTGCAGCTTTTTCTTTATTGGGAATTTACATGTTTGCTGCCATCTCTAAGATATTTTCTAAGATCCCACAGCACTATTTTGTTCACTGTGTTGTTGGCCAACATGGTGTTTCTATGAGAGAATGGGAGTCTGGAGCCTATAAGTTCACCATCTTGTTCACATTACTCCCTCTGGATGAAACCCTAGCACTTGTACATTCTTAAAGTTGTTTGCAATTTCAAACTTGTTCAATCATAATTTACAACATTAGCTATTATCTAAGTGTTTTGAAGTTCTTTGTTTTCATCAGTGATAATGTGGTAATATGGACAGACGCTGTGATATAAGCTTAATATGAGTGATACAAAAATAAATTCTTGCCTTCTTCATAATTTAAAAGAAAATGCCTTTTCTAGTCAAGAGTAGAGCTAAAATTAGAATACAAGCTTCTGACGCATAATTCTTGTGCATTTTACACATTTTTACCATTTCAGCAACATCATCTTTCTCAACCAGCCAGGCAGAAAGATGGAGGGAAATATCATCAGGGCAATGATATACTCACTATGAACAATTTCATAAAGGTCCTGCCCAAACCTTTCTTCTATATACGAAAGAGTGAAAAGCAAGAGCATTTTAGTGCCAATTAAAGAGATTGAGAAAGTTTACAGGAATAAGTTCTTTTACTGTGTACAGTCCATAGGAATAACTCAGGAAACAATGTTGGAGTACAAAATGTACTAAATTGAGGTTTTGAAGATTCACAATTGAGCCAAGTGCAATGGTAATTATACAATATTCAGACATTTAATAATTTTACTGAAGAAGATGTACATGCTAGAGATTCACATCTATAGAAATAATTTATATACTGAACATGTGTGTTTCTGTTTTTTAATGTATATTTTACATTTCATCTTAATTTAGTCAGTTAGTTTTTAATCTACTTCAGATGTTGTCCAATAGATGACTCCATTCACTAATTCTCTATCTCAGGTAATAAGAATAGCTAAGATTTTCTGGTACAGAGAAAGCATTCAATAGATATTTGTTGAATGGATGATCTTCATCTACTTCTACATTTGATGAATGGAAAAAATAATTTTTATACATAGTAGAGGTAAAACTAATATATGATACAGAATCACAAATAATTATATAATTTCAAAGTTCAAACTGTAAGACAAGATTTTCAAAAGCCATCAACAATTCAAATGGTATATTCCTTGTATTCTTTTTTTTTTTTTTTTTTTTTTTGATACAGGAGGAATGAAGCCAGGGTCGCTCAACTACTAAGTCACATCCCCAAATCCCCAATCTTTTTTTTATATACTTTATTTAGAAACAGGATCTTGCTAAGTTGCTCAGGGACTCACTAAGTTGCTGAGGCTGGCTTTGAACTTGTGATCTTTCTGCCTCACTCTCCCAAGTCGCTGGGACTAACTGTGTGCACTACCATGCCCGGCCAGGAAATTAATATTCTTACTTACCCTCTCATTACATCACACATTTGACCCAGCTTAAAATGAGAACAATCACATTATTAATACTTCCACTTTATTAGATTTTACATATTCAACTTTTTTAAATAAATTACTTTATTCTCTTATAAGATCAAGATTAACGATCTATTGACTTAAAAATTGCTTTCTCTGCTTTTGTTAAGCAAAGTGTTAAATCTACTGGGGATGACATTTTTTGTAACTAATTAATCATGATTAAATAATTTACCTTTAACCAAAATGCATAACTGTTATTTCCAGTTTATTTGCCTGTACTCAACTTCATCCAGAGAAATACAGGAAACACTGAACACCAATACCATACTCAAATTCAACCTCAATATGTATCTTACATTTTACAGAATAAAATCACAGTGCTATTAAATTAATTATAATGATATTGACCTAAGGTTAAAACTACATGTTAAGTTAAATGTAGTGAGATAAAAATGAATATATTCTTGTAGAAACAAAAAAATAGGAAATATTATTAAATAAGCACACTGAAAGAGGCTTCTAAAATTTCCAAATAACATTTTCTTCCTTTCTAACCAAATATGATCCTTTTTTTGTTCTTTTTGTAGTGCTAGTCTTGATTTCCCTATATATTCTTACACCTGATTCTAGGAAGCACTTCTAGAAGCACCAGCTTGCCACCTTTAGTGCTTAGTTCCTCCTTTCCCTCCCTAAAGAGAACATTTCTTATAGTATCCAGAATCAGTTCCAACCATTATTGTTCCTAGCTTAGGCTGTCATAATTACATGATTTATTTTCTGGTAAATGTTTAAATTTAAATATGTCTAATATTTTTATTCTCTATCTGCGCAGTCATGTCTTGGCAATATTTTGTTTTTGCAGACAAAATTTATGATTTCCACCATTTGTCCTTATTGTTCATTTTGTCATGTGTAATGCCAGATATAGAATCTGACATGTGAAAGATGGTCACCAATATTAACTGAATGAAAGAATAAATAACTCAATGAATGAATGAACAAATTAAGTATTTTAGCATGCTATTCAGAGCTTTGTCCCTTTTGGTCTAATCTGAACTCAGCAATATACTAACTGGACTATATGATCCCAAAGGATAATTTACCTTACTTAAAATAAAGTCTTTCTGAAGTTTTCCAATGACTCCTATACTGAGCTCCCCCTTTCATTGTCCTATTTTATCTTTACCATAATAACTTGGAAGATATTATTTTTTTCCTATTTCAGAATCTTATTTTCCTCTTATATCTATGCAAATTATATTTTTGAGGATAGCACATAAATAATTTAAGCCACTGGTTTAATCCCACTGTGACTTAGAGACAAGAACAACTTAATGATCTTTTTTCCTCCTAAACTATGTTATTAATTTTTTTAGGAAGAAACTATGTCTTCATATATTATTTGTAGACCACTTGCAGTGTGTCCAATCTTTGCAGAGGCAAGTGTATGCAGTGTTTCCTGCAAATATATATATAATCTAATGCATAATTAATATCCACAATATATGAAGACTGAATCTTAAATAAAGTTGTTTTCTCCCTAATAATTTTCTGTTTTGTATTATCTAATTCCATAGTAAGTAAGAATATTATCAGAGTTTATGGCAAGAAGCTAAAGAGTTTCCTCCACTCAAGTAACTGTTATTCATGATCCTGAAGTACTCAGAAACGCATGTTATTTATTAAACTCATCTAAGCTCCTAAACTGAAATATGTCAAATCTTGGATGACAGAGAATAAAACATATAAATTGTATAATTATATCCTTTGTTCACTTTCCAGTTTTCTTGCAGTCTGTAAACTGTTTTGGGCTATCTAAATAGCTGAAATTATTGAATAACAACACAATTATATCAAATAGGAAGTTACCAGAAAGAGCAAGATGTGCTGCTAAAAAAGGGCAGGAGATAGAACAGCTAGACAGCATGCTCTTAAAAAAAGAAAAAGAAAAGAAAAGAAAAAAATCCTTGCTCTATTGAAAAATTTCTTTGTTACTCTACTGGTTTACCCATGAAAACCTTTGCTGTTTCTCTTATCTATTCCGAATTTTTACTTTCAAGTAATATCACATTTTCTCTGAAGGTTGCCTTTTAATCTTCATGAAGTCATCATTGTTATAAAATCTCCTAAACTCTAAGGTAGGATACAGTATAAAATCATAATCCAAATTCACTTTTGCACTTTTTCTTTGCATTTATTATCAAATATATATATAAGTAATCAATAAACAACAAATGATAAAAGTATCTTAAGGCCTAATTCCATATGAGGAAATTCTCCAGAAAGTTAGAGACAAATTAGGCATATTAACCCAAGTATCATGACAATGATACCAATTGCTAAAATTTCAATCCAGTACTATCAGAAATATTTAATACCTCAAATATTGATAGTCACTTTGGTTTCAAATGTACTAAAGCCTGTATGTCAAGAAAATCAGTCACTCCCGTAGGAATATCAAATGCTTTAAATCCTTTGAAAAACAAGTTTAGGGTACATGTGTTTGGTATATGTTATGCATACTCTTTTACAAATTAAATTATGAATTAATTGCATTAATGCATATTAGATATATTTTTATATAGCACATATTATGTTTCATGATGCTATTTGCATGTACCATGTTATGTTAACACACAATAGCAATAGAACACAATACAAAATCTATACTGTGCCTAAGCAAAGTCCCCAAATTCTGAGCTGATCTCTGGAGGAAACAAATAATTACTCTGAAAGGCTGTCACAATGTTGCTATTTTTATTCCATCCTACTCAACTACAAATCTAATTTTAGAACATAATTTTCTACTTGCAAAAAGAACTCCAGGCATACTTCTTCATCTTTGTTCATTGATTACTCTCCTTCTGAGGGATGTATTCAGGTTGTAGCAACCTCATTAGAGAAAATCAGAAGAAATAATTGTTTCATCAAAATGTGTTTTATTAACAGAAATCCAGAAATAAAATGCATGATTTTTGTCTTGCAAGAACAGATTAAAATGAAAATCTTAAAATAAAAAATTTAAATTAAATTAAATGTCTAGAATAGTAAATTTAAACAACTTAATAATTATAGTATTACCAAAGATAAAGGCTCACTAGCTATTTAATCTTAAACAATAATGAAAATGTGTGTATTCAAGTATAAAGCTTCTATCCAAATCCTATGTTATACTTTCCTTTTTCCTAAATATGTTCATTTCCTAATAATTACAGAGTCTGAAAGTGGAATCCAAGGACATTTACAAGTGTACATTTTCTAACTCATGAAGTATTCATCCTCAGGAATACACAGTGCCAGCCCCTCATACCTCCAAGTCCAAAAAGAAATTTATCATAGCAGAGAAATTCATGGGAAAGAATGTTCTATTTTGGAGGATATATTGATAAAGTCATATTCATTTCCTTTTTTAAAACATGCAAAATGATTTAACTGATTTATGCCAGAAAGATAAGTAGGAGTATTATCATATATTATAAATAAGCTGCTGCTTCTGGGTTAAGATATTCATCCACCAACATACATATTCCCTTAAAGGTGAATTAGCAAAGGTTAAAACCATTTTGATTCTTAGAAGCTCAGGAGTGTAACTGGCCACATTGTGCCACCGTGCTATCATCCTCTTTTAGGGACATGTTTTCTCAATGTCATTTGCAATTCTGCAATGTAAAAAATGTAGTCCATGCCCTGCAATATTCCCTTGGACAGTTGAATATTCCCTGTAGGAAATCTGCAACTTTTTTCTTGAGGGCTCTGTCCACAGAACAATGCTCAGCCTTGCATGAACCAGGCCAAAAGTGACAGTAAGAGCCTGAAGCAGTAGGCCCAAACTAATGATGGATTGAAATTGATGAGAAAATAATACAGCTTCTTTGAACTTTGATTGAAATAATTCTGAAAGGAATTTTATATCAATTTTCAGAGGTCTCTAGTGAGACTGAGCTGCAGCTTTGTATAGTGGTAACTGGCTTACAAACATCCTGTAAATGGGTTTCCCCCTTCATCATCTCCCACTCCCCTACTTATCCTAACTGAGATCACCTCTTCGTTCTCAATGTTTGTTTATGGTGGCATATAACCTAAGATATCTCTCAGAACAAATTCAGTAAGGTCCCTGCTCTGGGATTCATATTTGCTAAGGTCTTACTCTATAATCTTTCTGTCCTTGTCACTTTCCATGGGGCAGTGTCCAAAGATCCAATGGGATATGTTCACCATCAATCACCTTTTAGGAACATGTGATTTAGTAATTCCTACTAAATAGTGTGATCCTGAACCCAGCACTTGCATGGAACTCTTCCCTGGTCAGTCTTTTTGATCGTAGAATCCCAGAACCAATGGTTAATCAAGGTGTGCCTGTTTTAGTCAGCTTTTTGGCACTATGACCAAAAGACCTGGACAAAACAATTTTAGAAGAGAAAAAGTTTGAGTTTCACAATTTTGAGTGCTCAGTCCATAGACAGCCAACTCCATCTCTCTGGGTCCGAGGTAAGGCAAAACATTACGATGGAGGGACATGGCAAAGTAAAACAGTTCAGGACATGGCAATCAGGAAGCAGAGAGATGAGTTCACCAGGGACAAAATATATACCCCAAAGGCACGTCCCTAATGACCCACCTACTTCAGTCACACCCCACTCGCCTACAGTTACCTCCCAATTAATCCCTATCAGAGGATTAATGCATTGATTAGTTTAAGTTTCTCATAACCCAATCATTTCACCCCTAAACTTTCTTACATTGTCTCACACATCAGCTTTTAAGGGACACCTCATATGTAAATCATAACAGTGCCTATTAGGGGGAAGTGTGACTAAATCTGAGCATATTGGTTGAGGCACCCACACAATTAAGAAGGATGTATAATATAATGTAAGTTAGATTTCATAGTATCCCTCTTTTCTCACACTGAATTATTGATAGTTTTCTCAAAACTTTGTTACAGTTTTCTTTCCTTCCCATCATCTGTGACTGTTGCACCTTCTCACATCCACTGAGTACATTTTTCTCATATTATCTTGTCTCTAAATTCATCCAATTATTGAATCCATGATTTTTTCCCTTTTGTTGGATTGCTTTTTAAATTCCTTTTTAACTTTGTGGTGTGTGTGTGTGTGTGTGTTTGTGTGTGTGTGTTTCAGGTTTCCTCCACCCCACTCAGTGCAGCCTGGAAAACTTGAGTATCTCTTTTACATTATTTTGTGTTTTCTTTTACTAGTAATTCTGTGGCATAGCACATCCCCTAGACTAGTTTTTGCATTAAGTTCTTGGTTTAGGTTTCCTGTTCATCCAGGTGAAATACAAACCAAGAATGTACTGGTTGAATACACTCCGTGTTATCTCGTGGGAGGTGGCTTTCCCATTTAGTAGTCCATTAAAGACAAGCAAAATAGAGTGCTTGTAAATAAACTCATTGATGAATATCATCTAATTGTTTATGTCTGAAAGTATAGCACTTTTAAAGTTCTAACTTTACACGGAGATTTAGGTTACAACTGACATTTTTACATGAGCATTAAGATCTTGTGTTTCATTTTCTAATGGGAATGACATATGCAAATATAAATCAATAGCATAATGAAGAATTATCCCTACTATGAATAACAATTTACTGTTTTGAGGGAGGGGTGGTACTGGAGATTGAACCCAGGGGCACTTTACCAGTGAGCTACATCTCCAGTCTTTTTCATTTTTCTGTTTTGGGACAAGGTGTTAATAAGCTACTGAAGGTCTCAATAGGTTGCTGAGACTAGCCTTGAACTTGAGATCCTCCTGCCTCATTCTTCCAAGTGGAACAACTTACTCATTAAAATGAATTAACTAGAATGGAGCAAGAAGCTAAAAATTTCAGTCTCTGCCAGACCAAAGCAGGTGCTCTGTGATTCCCCCACCAGTATGAGTATTTAGTTGTTCATGGCTGAGAGAAAAACTAAACTTCCATACCCTATCTGGCAGCAATCTTTCAGTGTGAGGCATTAGTCAGATAAGAAATACAATAAAACAATAATCAAACAACAACAAATACACAGACACAAAACCTAAAAAGTAGACTGCTTCATACTTGTTATAATGGTTAAAATCCCAAACTTGATAACAACAAATGTTGATAAGGATGTAGAACAACAGGAACTTCCATTCATCGCTGGTAGAGATGCAAAATGGTACAGCCACTTTGGAAGATGGTTTGGAAATTTCTTATAAAACTAAGCATATTCTTACTATATAACCCCACTATTATAGTCGTTGCTGCTTACTCAAATGAGTTGAAAATTTATGTCCATATGAAAACCTACATGTGAATGTTTATAGCTTTGTTCATAATTGCCAAAACTTGAAAGTGACTAAAATGTCCTTTAATTGGTGAATAGATAAATAACTGTGGTAATACACAAAATGGGACGTGTTCAGCACTAAAAAGAAATGAGCTATAAAGTCATTAAAATATATGGCAGCCTTAACAGCATATTACTATGTGAAAGAAGAAAATCTAAGTACATTACATATGGTGTAATTCCAACTATATGACATTCTAGGAAAAGCAAAACTAGGGTGATAGTAAAATGATCAGTGGTTGCCAAGGATTCTAGGATAGGGGAGGGAGGGTGAGAAGGAGAGAGATATAGGTTGAACTCAGGGGATATTTAGGGCAACAAAACTATTCTATATGGTACTATAATATACAGGTTATAATACATTTGTCAAAACCCATAGAACATAAAGTGCACAGAGTAAACCATAATATAAGCTATTGACTTTGGTTGATATTAATGTGTCAATGTTGGCCTATGATTGTACAAAATGTATTACACTGGTTTGAAATGTTCATGGTGGGGGAAGCTGAGTAGGCAGAATGGAGAAGATATGTAAGAACTCGCTGTAGTTTTCTGAACAGTTTGCTGTGAATCTAAAATATATCTAAAAAGAATTTTAAAAATTAGAATTGATAAATAAGTTCAGCTAGTTTACAAGCTACAAGATCAACAAATATAATGGTTATATTTCTATACACTAGCAATGAACAATCTAAAAATAAATTTAAGAAAATAATTCTTATTATGATAATATCAAAATAATAAAATAACCGGGGTTTAATTTAACCATTCTTTCCTTTTTTCAATCCCAGCCCTGAATTTTGGCTTCATATTTGCATTCTGGCTATATTTATTGCCTCAGTTATTAATTCTCTGTAATTCTGAATATTATCTCAAATTTATTCTCATCCCCATCTTTACATTATCTTGTTTATCAGCATGATTGTCTTTTGATTTTATTACTGTTTCCCCCCCCCCTTGGGAAGAATACTTTCCTCAATCACTCCTGTCTGATTTTCCTGAATTCTTGTTCTTGCTATATTTTTGTCAACAAACCTTGTGTCACATCCTGGCATCCAAGACCTCTATGGTGTACCTCAGCAGCACTTCTGTTATCACTCACTACTGCCTCCTTTTAGGTTATGCAGGATTCAAATTATACCTCTGCTTTCCTGAACAAACATTATGCTCACATATCTCTTGTCTTAAACACATTTTCCTTTCTGAATATATCCTTTTCCTTGTCCCAAATATAATCAATTCAAAGTTTCACATTATTCAAATTGAGTCTCAAATGCCATTTCTAACCTCAGGCTTTTGCTTAAAGTATCTATTTCCATCTTTTATCTTATATCCCTGCAATCTGCCTCCTTGTTTTTCTTTTATTATATTGTATAACTCTTTATGCAGACATCATGTCTGAGCCACTTTAATCATCATTCCTAATGTATTCTTGTGTATTTTCTCTTAGCTTTGAGTAGCTTTTGTGAAGTCCTTTGAGTATGTGGGGTCAACGATCTTCTTTACAACAAATTTAATTCACCCATTTACTATTCTAACTTTTTAACACTTGTTTTAAGTTCTTCTGACTAACCTGAGTACAGTTAGCTGTGTCAACAGTTCCATGATATTGTCAATCAGTAGCATTTAAAAACAAAACCAAAAACAAAAACATCCAATTCCGAGCTGGGGTGGTAGCTCAGTGGTAGGGCGCTTGCCTCGCATGTGTGAGGCACTGGGTTTGATACTCAGCAGCACATAAATATAAATAAATAAAGATACTGTGTCCATCTACAGCTAAAAAAAATTAAAAAGAAAAAAAACCATCCAATTCCTGTTCTACTAACTCCATATATTTCAAGTAATTTGGATAGCATCTGAATTTCTCTTCTTTGTAATTAGGCCACTGACATTTATGACCCAAACCCAACCCCTATAGTCATGCTTTGTGTCTACATGTAAGAAAGTCTCCCTAAATAACTCCTCAAGAAGGTAGTATGTATTTTCATGTCACTGTGCTGAGACAGGTAAGGATATGTTTGGGGACAAACCACAAAGGAGTTAAGCACTGAAGAGGAGTTTAAAATATTTACTTTATAAGTTGAAATTAACAAATATCTATATGATATAATTTAATATATTGAATAAGCATTAGCAAACCTTGCACCTTCTAAGTCCAAGATCTAAAGGAGTGAAAAGAACAATTTTTACATTATGGTATTACCATTTGCAAATGGAATGATAGAGCCTTTATTCTAATTCATGAAATAAATGGGGTTTGGGAAGGTGGAAAGCAAAAGTTAAGCACTTTTGAAAGTCCAATCCTTCCAGGCCACTTGAAACCCATTTCATGCACGAGAAGACTAACATTCTAAGTAGAATCTTGTGATCTGAATGTGCTCAGCTTTTCTTTAGGGAAAAGTCTACACCCAGATGAATTCTGTTAAATGAGGATATATCAAGGAAAGTCATAATGAAAGCACTCCTCATGAGCTCCTAATTCCAACTAAAGGTTTTATATATTCTGGAACTACTAAAAAATTAACAGTGAGTTATTTATCAATTTACAGAAGAATAGAAAGTGAAATTTCTGAGTTCTGTACTAATGACATTCCTATATATAAATACATTACTATTTGCAAGTGTTTCCTTTCAAGGGGAAATATCTTGTCAAGACACATTACTTCATTATTTTTCCAAACCATTGGTTTCAAATTAAAACTTGAGAAATATTTTCTTACATATTCTAAAATCACTTTATTTATCTAAGACTGCCCCTCCTATTGGTGTTTTCTTAATCTTTAACTAGGATACTATGAACTTCCATATTCTTATTATGTAGTATAGTTAATTTAATTTTTTGGTCTGATTTACACTTATTCCTCTCTCTTGTGCTGTTTTATGCATTTGTACTTCTACTTTAATTGAAGTAAAATGAGTTTATACTTATGTTTAGAACTTTCTCATATTTGTTATTTAAAAGGTACATTCTGGTGACTTCTAACCTGAAATTGTAATGTCCTTGAGAAATATTATATGTACTCTCCATGATATTGTCAGTGATGGTAGATAGGGAGTTCTATATAAATTAGGGAAAACTCAGGTTCTTGTATCAAAGGGTAAAGTGCTAAGTTTGATGAAAAGAGAATATATTCTTTGTAATTTTTATAGTAAATATCAAGATTGGTTCTTTTGTATTTAATCATATTTCTTCACATTTTCCATTATAAATGATATAAAACTTACTGGATAACTTTCTCAGCAGCATTTAGTAAAATGATTTCCTAACTACAATGAATATTCAAAGGCTTTGGATGTTAACTGGCCTATACTTAGCCAGAATTACATTGCAGAGGACTTTTGACATCAAGATAGAGTTTCAGAAGTGTTAGAAGTGTCCAGCTTACAGAGGACTCTGAATTAGATTAGGTAGTGATTTATTCCAGTTAAGTATAATTACTAGTTATCTAATGTCATCTAGTTATCTATATATTTGCTTGTTTTTTTGTTTTTTGTTTTTTTGTTTGGTACCAGGGATCAAACTCAAGATTACTTAACCACTTTGCCACATCTTCAGCCCCCTCCCATTTTTTAAAAATTCAAATATATATATGGGTTGAACCTTTATTTTTATTTATTCATATGTGGTGCTGAGAAACTAATCCAGTGCCTCACATATGCTAGGCAAGTGCTCTAACCACTGAGCAACAACTCCAGCCCCTTCAGCCCTTTTTATTTTTCATTTTGAGACAAGGTCTCACTAAATTGCTTTGGCTGGCCTTGAACTTGTGATCCTCTTGTCTCAGCCTCCTGAGCTGCTGGGTTTATAGGCATGTGCCACCACACTTGGCTATGTTTGCATTTATTTATGTCATCTATATCATTGAAAGCAATCATAGTAACATAATTTCATTTATATCATTGAAAGCAATCATAGTAACATAAATTTATGTTTAAACAAATTTTCATTATGAAGTGATCATGGTTAATATCAATAGTGCTAAGTCATGGTGATGATATGTTCCCCTGATATGATGTGATGACAATGGTGATTTACCTCTATGGTATTTCTCTGAAAGTATATAAGTCCAGTCTAATTATAAGGAAAATACCAAAGTCTGATAGAATGACATTCTACAAATTACTTGACCATACTTCTGAAAGCTGTTAAGGTCGTCAAAAACAAAGGGAATCTAAGAAAATGTCACAGAGCACAGAGGACTAAGAAGACATAATAACTAAATGTAATGTGATAACCTGAATGGGATTCTGGAACAGAAACGATCACTAATACTATATATATATAATGTGTGTACATCAGTTAATAATAATGTATCAATATTGGTTTATTAGCTGTGACAAATGTATTACATTTTTTAAAGAAAAATTATATCTGGGGGATATAAGAAATCTCTGTAATATTTTTATAATTTTTGGTACAAATGGCAATCTTTAAAAGGTTATTTTAAAATAAATAAAATAAAGCATACTGAAATGGAAACATCCTTTCTCTCCTCACATACTTGTAAAATACAGAAAAGTGTATGAATCAAAGATTACAAAGGGTATTTACAAAGGAGATAGAGCCCATATTTCACAGAAAGGAAAGATAAATTTCTTTGAAAAAAAAAAGAAAATAAATGTGATTGTTAGGAAGAACTTGATATAGGCAATACCATTTCTTTAAGAAATATTTTTTAGTTGTAGATGGACACAATATCTTCATTTATTTATTTTTATGTGGTGCTGAGGATTGAACCCAGTGCCTCAGGCATGCAAGGCAAGCGCTCTACCACTGAGATACAATCCCAGCCCAGCAATACCATTTTGAAACATATTCTCCATCTTAGAATGAGTCATCTCACAGTCTCTCTGACTCAACTTGACCTTAAACCTCGGACAGTACTCCAGTATCATGCAAAGAAAGGAAACTGTTATCTGGGACTATAATCCTAAAAACATCTGATTTCACCAGCAACAGGGACCACCTCAAAGAATGGAGGTGAAGAGCAAAAGGACCCTTCCCTGATTTCGCCCTAGCAACAGCCTAACCACGAAAATTCCTCCACTCCCTCATGTCCCTTCATGTACCCCAGGCTGTGAGCAGAAGATAGGTTTTAGTTCCCACTGGGTCCCCCTCTGCAGATTTATCCTGAATAAACCTGTATTACTGTTGAGCTGCCTTTCTTCTTTCTTTATTTCCTTCATTCACTTCTTTCCTTACAGCGATATAAAGTATCATCTAAAATTTATCTTAAGAAAACTGGTGATTTATAAATAACTGATTACGGCTCTTTGGCACAGTTAGCCTGTGTGAAGCAACATCACAAAATGGCAATACTTTCATTATAGAAATTCATTCTTACTACCAACCAGAATCCAGAAAAAAAAAAAAAAACAGTTGTAATTGAAAAAGAACCTCTAAAGATATGTGTCATTATTAGAAATGTGAAATGAGTATACATAATGTTGGAATAAGAATAAAATGATGTCATGATAATGTAGTGCATTAATTTTCTGAGATTTTGGTAAAGAAACTGAAATCTTTTATTTCCCTTTTCAGAATAAAAATTACACAAAAGCCCACTGTTTAAAATAAGAATAGCTCTCATGCCCAAATGGAAATAGAGAATCCAAAGTTTTCTCTCCTTCCTTCAAACAGCTTTGCCTCCACCTCTCATGATCATTCCAAGATCCTAAAGTCTGATGGAACAATATTAGGATAGATAAGTTTAATTCATTTTCATCATATACATAGTGACTGAGTGGTTTTTTAAGATCTAAGAGAGAGCTGTGGAAGTCCTAGGACTACCAACAAATAAGGTTTCATGGTGAGTCAACCAAGATTTGGTAAATAGCAATGGAAAGTCCCCTGAATTATAGGTTTCTCGAAATATTATATCTTCACTTAATCTTATTATACCTTAATCTTATTATTATAACTTAACTTATTATCTCTTCACTTAATCTATTTATTGGGAGTTTAATTAACACTACTCAGGAAGATTTACAGATTTCTCTAGAATTTGGGAGTAACAGGTCTGAAAAAGAGACTGGTTGAGGGAGTGACAGGCCTGGAACAGTATGCAGAACTTCTGAATTAAAATCTTATTGCTTTATCCTTCCTTTATGTCTCCTTTCTACCTTTTAAAATTTCTTCTGTCTTACTTCAAACCCATTTTTCCACCTTCTAAAAAGACTCCAGAGAGTTTAGAAATCCAGACTCTAGAGTTTTCTTACACAATGATTTCCATCGTTTTTCTTCTTTTACCACTTATAGAGAAAGCTTTGATTTTTAACTACCCGTAGACGCTCCCTCATAGGTATATATGTTCAGTGGCTGGTTTAAAATAGATGCTTCATTCTTCCAGATAGAGTAGCTTCAAAACCTCAATGATATAAACTAAGAAATAGTAGATTTTCTCCAGATCAGACTCTATTCACCAACCCATTTGGAAAAGACACAAGGATGAGGCACAAATTTCAAACTTCACTATCTAAAGTGAACATTTAGATGGAAAGGGATGTTACTATCAAATGAGTATCAAGAAGAACAACTCCAAAGGGCATCTACAGGGAGTAAGAGATCTCCATCTGAGCTATTCCACTGGTAGCAAGGTGTAGCCTTCAGAGAAGGAAGAAATGAAGAGCTGGTCATCAGGTTAGGTTCCAGAGTTGGATTGGAGGACACACTGGAGAAGGAAGCCCCAAGAGAAGAGCATTGTAATATAAGAGCTGGAGCCAGACAAAAATGCTTCTCTTGGGCAGAATCAGCTCTTATGGAAACAAGGTTAATTAGAGCAGAATCCTAGGTAAATGAAGCCTGTAGACAATCTTAAAATTATGATTGGATCGCATTTTCACCTTTCTCCTTTATACCTGCTTTTAATACACTGCCTATATGATTATTTCTTTGTACTCCCATAGACATTATGGAAGAGTTAGAAAATAAATGAATCAAGAGACAAAAGATGTGCCTTGGCTAGAAGGAACAGAACAGAGTGGGCTCTAAGATGAATTTAAACTAGAGGTCAAGCTGGGCACGGTGGCGCAAGCCTATAATCCCAGCACTTAGGGAGGCTGAGACAGGAGAATCGCGAGTTCAAAGCCAGCGTCAGCAAAGGCGAGGCTCTAAGCGACTCAGTGAGACCCTGTCTCTACATAAAACACAAAATAGAGCTGGGGGTGTGGCTCAGTGGTCGAATGCCCCTGAGTTCAATCTCCGGTACCAAAAAATAAATAAATAAACTAGAGGTCAGACAGTCCCCAGCTCAGTCATCAATGAATCATGTGAACATGGGCATATTCCTGAACTCTCTGAGGGTTATGCTATTATTCATCTGTGGAGAGGATTTGGTAATTCCTATTTTAAAATTTTGAAATGTGTATGTGCATTTCTTAGGGCAAGTTGAAGTTCAGGAACCTGTGGAAAGAAATTTAACTAAAGGTTGGTGAAGCTAAGTCAGAGGATAAGTGATTAGAAATTGTGAACACTTGGCCACAGCCCTACCATTTAATACTTAATTAAAGGTTAGACTTCTTAAGAATGCAAAGATGACATACATTAGCAGCCTAATCCTTTGTACATATACACATACATACACACATGTACATACATGCATACATATACACACTCAAAAACACACACAAAGAATCAAAAACCATGTAATACAATTAGAACATATGACATTTATTTAGACTTTTATTCAAATAAAGATGCTTAAACAGAAACAATGGCACACATACTGTGGAAAATCAGAATAATATGAACACTGCCTGAATATTTGATGATATTAAGGAGTCATTGTTCAATATCTTTAATTTTAATGGTATAATGACCATGTCAAAATAAAATTTTTTTTCTTTTAGAGATACTTAACTATTTATGGATATAATCATGAGATGATTGTAATTCACATCAAAATAATCATGATACATGTTTAGCCATGCATTGTTGAAGCTGAATGAATGGTATAGTCTTACTATAATTTTATCCTTGATTGTATATATATTTTACATTTTCCATAATAAAAAAGATTTGTTAAAATCCATATTATCTTATAGTCTTTCTTAATCCCTTATATTTGCTGTGGACTGAACCACATCCCTGCAAAATTCATATGCTGAAGTCCAAACCTCTAGTATTTCATAATGTGACTATATATGGCAATAGGAACTTTAATGAGGTAATTTAATTAAAATGAGGTCATATGAGTGAGCCTTAATTTAATATGAATGGAGTACTTATTAGAAGAAGAGATTTGTACACAGCTATGCACAGAGGAAAGAGCATGTGAAGACACAATGAGAAGGCAGCCCATCTACAAGCCAGAGAGACCTCAGAAGAAACTAAATCTGCTAGCACTCTGAACTTAGATTTCAAGTCTCCAAACTTGTGAGAAAAAAATTTCTGTTGTTAAATCATCCAAAAAAGAAAGAAAGAAACAAACAAACAAACATACTAAATCAGGAACACTAACAACTATCAAATTAAAAGTATGGGCTTATGGTAGGAAGGAATTCATTCAAGAGTAGTATCAAAATATGGAGAATGTTCTGAACTCAAGATAGGCAGGCATCTCAAAATCAGACTGAAAAAGTGCTTTTCTTTTATAGGGAGAGGAAAGCAGGCATAGCAGACACTTTTTAAAAGAAACTGAACAAATGAATGGGTGCAAGCACACAGCATGGCCAGAACTGTCTGATTTTTACTGTGGTGAGCCAACTCACAGGGTGAGTTGCTGAGAGGGAATATTCTGCTTTATATTTCTTGCTCAGACCTGGGAGCAAGTCAAAGTTCAGGAATCTTTGGAAAGGAAAGAAATTTGACTAAAGGTTGGTAGAGCTAATGCAGAGGATAAGTAAGGCAATTGTGAACACTTGGTCAAAGCCCTACCATTTAATACTTAATTATTGAAAGGTCAAATTTCTTGTGCTATATATACACAATAGAGTTTTATTCAACCATAAAGAAAAATAAAATGATGTTACTTACAGGAAAATGGATGAAACTGGAAACCACGGTGTTAAGTCAAATAAGCCAGATTCAGAAAGTCAAGGGTCATATGTGCTCTCTAATGTGGAAGAAAAAAAAGAAAGAGGAAAAAATATTTTAAAAGGAACCTCATAAGGTAGACCAGTAAAGTGGAGGATAGGGGTCAGGGGGAGGGAAGAGAGTAGGGAAAGCAGAGAAACCGCGGAATGAAATTGACCAAATGATGTTATGTGCATGTATGAATGTATCACAATGAATCACATTATTATGCATAACCATAATGTACCAAAAAAAACCCCACTAAAAATAAAGATCAAATTTCTTATGCAGTTAGGACTACCTGAGATGACATATATTAGGAGCCAAACCCTTTGCCTAGCAGTTTTCAGAGACTTAAGAAATCTATTTAAATTGAGTGTACTCATTCTTTGCGGGAAAGGAGCATCCCAAATTTTTTGGTGCATAGAAATCACCTAGTATCTTGTGAAAAGGCAGACTCTGAAATAAAAACTCAGAGTGGGGCCAAATATTTGAGAGGACCAATGAAACCAAAAGCTGGAAAATTCAGGTTGCTCCCGCAACAAAGAATCTTGCAATTAAATGGGCTTGTGACACACATGCAAAAAACTACCAGGAAACCAGTGCCTATCAAATCCAGCTTTTAACCTGGAATTGTAGCTAGTTTGAGTTGTCCCACAATCTTAAAAACAATATGAACTATAATAACAGAAATGGAAGAAGTTGAATATTTAATAATGAAATATGAAAACTAATAATTTCTGATTTTGAGGTTAATTTATTTCTAGCTTCATGGTCCCCATCAAAAAAAATTGAGGGCCGGGCGCGGTGGCTCAAGCCTGTAATCCCAGCACTTAGGGAGGCTGAGACAGGAGAATCGCGAGTTCAAAGCCAACCTCAGCAATGGCGAGGCGCTAAGCAACTCAGTGAGACCCTGTCTCTACATAAAACACAAAATAGGGCTGGGGATGTGGCTCAGTGGTCGAGCACCCCTGAGTTCAATACCCAGTACCAAAAAAAAAAAAAAAAAAAAAAATTGAGAGACTGCAGTTATAGCTTAGTGGTAGAGCACTTTCCTTGCATGTGTGAGACCCCAGGTTCAATCCTCAGCACCACATAAAAATAAATAAATAAAATAAAGGTATTGTGTGTCCATCTCTAACTAAGAAAATTTAAAAAATGAGATGTTTATTATAAATTAATTTGTATTATTTTTCCTAGGATAAAGTTCCACAGGATACTATTAATTAAGATTCTCTATTATCTACTGTTTGTGCTAAAACCTTGAACATAGAAAAATGTAATATTTTAAACTGCTAATAATTTAAATCCATATACTCCTGGAAATAAATATTATATTGCATAATATTTTCATAGGATGTTGGTTTCTAAATAGCTATGTACTCCACCAAGAAAAAATCTGAAACAAGCAATCTCAATTTTTTTTAGTTCAATACAAATGCATTTTAGTCATAATATTAACAATGAATAATTTCCAATGATAATTAGATAATAAATATATGAGTTCAACAAACCAGAGACTAGAAAATATAATATATACTTTTAGATTGTATTATTTGAGTTTTTTGGCATCCATTTATTTGTTTAAAATTGAGTTTTCTCCAAATACTGTATTCATAAGAATTTAGATCCAGAGAGCATAAAATTATAATTTCCTTTCTTTTGTGTGTACCTGAACAAAACCTGAAATAGAACTTGCCTCTTCTATACAAGTGACTCCTATCCTATGGAAGTCAATTAAAAAGTAGCAAACTCCTATTTGGCATACTATTGTCCTCTAATGTAAAATTACACATAGCCTCCCTGATTAGTCAAGCTTTGTTAAAATATTAGTGATCAATACTCATTCAATTCCACTAATTCTGAAGGATATGAAAAATAACAATATTGAAGAAAAAGGGGAATAATAATTCCCAGGGACAAAGGAGAACAGTGTGACCCAGGAGGGGGTGAATGGGCTTTGGACTTTCACCCCTTCCCAGCAATAATGGGTTTCAAACTTTTGCAACTGTTTCCCTGATTTAGGCATTGAACTTGCACAACTGTTCTCCCTGAATACCCAACTGAACCACTCTGCAAATGATTCAAATCTCACTTGTTATGATCCAAATCTCATTTAAACACTATAAAAATCAGATCCCCCTGTAATCAGTCGCCATTTTCTCTCCTGAAAATGTGCCGTTCTGCTGCTTAATAAAGAAAGCTTGCTAACTGTTGAGGTCTGCTCCCCATTTCAGTTATTTTTGCTTTCAAAATTCCATATTTTACATAGATACTCCATTATTTCTCAAAAGTGTTATGTCCAACACCCATTTTCAATAATTCTGTGTATGTGTGTGTACTTGGTATATTTAAAATTATCCTTATTTTGCTCATGTAAAGATTAGGAGGTCCATATATGTTCTTGAAATAAAATCAGACCTAGTAAGGAATGAAAATTCAATGAATAACTGGTGTAAAGTAGTAAAGCCCTTTACATTCCAAATACAGAGATTGTGACCAGAGAAATGAAATTTACTGACACTCATCATTGTGAAGTGTTCAAAGTCAGCTCAACAAGTTCCTTTCTGCTCCTAATTTCCATTTTCTAGTGAGAATGCTTAATTGGAATTATGTTTTTCAGAAAGATGTCAAAGCTGTTATAAATTCTAAAAGATCCTCAGAAAATATTCTGTTCCTCATGGGTCTACTAAAATGCAATCCCGAATTAGACAACTGCATTCAACATTTGAAGTTCTGCTGTTAATGACCCAGAAGGGAGGAAAATAAACATTATATTGGTAGGAAAACCAAACCCCAATTCAGTCATTCATTTGTTGGATAACTGTTCAAATAGGAAATGCCTTCTAGATGCTTATATTGTCAATCATAAAACAAAACACTGACTTAAAACAGATAATCCTCAGAGTGTCTCATTGATCACAAATTCTCATATATTGAGCCTAGATCTTGCAAGGTTTTGCATTTATATGTTTAAATTGGCTGAGCAATATTATATGATTTTGATAGTAAAATAGGCACATTTGCGCTAACCTGAAATTATGAAATGTTACATTTCATAGACTAGAGAGATCGTTAATCATTATAGATGATTATTTAACTTTACCATAATTATAATGTGAGCCTGACCAGTGAGAATAATTACTGTTCCTTTTAAAATGCTATTTTACATAGAATAATTTATAATAATTAAGACAGAAATGAAGAAGATTCAGTGAGGGTGAGCAGAAGACTCAAAAAGATTTGTATGCCTACACTGAAAAGTTCAGTCATTTTTAACACAATGTTAACACAATCTCAACCGCATGCCTGAGAGGTTATTCCAGAAACAATTTGAGAGGGCATTATGTACTAGAATGGATTACCTAATAAACATAAGGTGTGCTATAGGGTATTTTCCTGGTGTTAAGGGACAGATAGCTGTGAATGGTGGGAATACGAAGTTAAGAGAATAATTCTATAAAATGAGCCTACAGTGCTGACTCCCACATACTTTCTTTTCCAAGAAGCAATTTACCTGCAGCTTTAACTGGCCTAAGTGGATATGTCACATTCCTCAGCAAATTACCTGTTAACTGCAGGAGAAATGCAGGCCCAAGATAATGTTGATAGGAGGAACCCAGTAGACTTTTGTGACCAGATCCTGAAACTCTGGGAGATAAGGATAGTTCTACCCAAGCATAAAATCTATAAGAATGTATGGTTAATAATCTAATTAGAACCAGATAGCATGGCCAAGATGACCTACAGTTGCCATGACAGTGGGGACTTGAAAGGCTGATGTCACTCTGCTGTTAGTCAAAAGTCAAGAGGTGGACCTGGGCATGTCTCTTTGGAAACTTTTCTGGAATCCCCAATAAAACTGGAGTGCAGGAGAGGAACATTGTCCCTCTCCTCTCCGCGAAGACACACTCTCTCCCTTAAGAGTGTCCCCTTCCCCTTTTCCTATTCCGTCAATAAACTCATTCCTGTTACTCTGAGTGACAGGCCTGAAATCCTTCTGATTTGATTGTAAGAATCTGGATTGCGGGGCGGGGGGAGGTCTTTATGTTAACTCAGTTTCTTGAAAGGCTGCCAGCTCCATAACATTGACAAACATGCTATCCCTAAAATTAAGGAGTCATTTTGCCAATAAAATTAATGTTATCTTTACCCCTCCACCATCACATTTTTAAATTTTTTTATTAGAAAAATTCCCATCAATTTACTCAGCAAGCAAATGATAAATCTCCTTCTCTTTATGTGCAAACATTGCCTAAAGCATCATTAACACTGATCTTTACATCCAGATTCATTTTTAGTTTTCTCTCCCACCCCTCTCTTTCATCAATTTCCTTCTCCAAATCCAAAATCATCATTTCCTTTTCCACCATTTTTTCTCACATATTTCTGTTTTTAGTGCTGGGAATTGAATTGTGCCCCTTGTTATCCCTTACCAGAATTACAGAAGGAAAATCTTAGAAAACAGAATGGTATTGTGTGGTGTTTGTGTAATGGGTAGCAGGAGTCTCCTAGCTTGTATCTCCATCTCTAAGTTCTGTCTCCAACCCTTAAACTACTCTTTCTACTTTGGCTCTAGATATGCTTTCTAAAACAAAGTTAAAATCAGATAGCTCCTACCTATACTCAGTACTTTCCATTAGATTCTTGCTTTTAATAATAATAATAATTAATGATAATGTTATTCAACTTTAAATTCACAGTCGTCAATATCAGTTTCGCAACCATGCACCTTCCCTTTTTCTGTGACTTTCCACAAAACATTCTCATATACAGTCATTCAAGTGTCTGTGAAATATCATGCTTCTCTACTTACCTGGTGTTCTTAGAATCTGCTCACTAACATACCTATCCCTTGCTCAAACTATTTATTTCACTAATAATTTTCTACTTATCCTTCTTGATCAACTTCTTCTATTAATAAATTATCTGTCTCTCCTCTATTCTAGTAATTGTCAAAGTCTCTCTGCATTACAGAAATTAGAGAATATGTTTCAGAATATCATGTACATTAGTAAAGATTATGAGTGCCTTAAAAATTGACACATTGTACCCAGAGGACTTAAAATCACCATACTATAGTGATGCATTCATATCAATGTTTATAGTGGCTCAATTCATAGTAGCTAAGCTATGGAAACATCCTAGGTGCCCTTCAACAGATGAATGAATAAAGAAAATGTGATATATATACACAATGGAATATTGCTCAGCCATAAAGAAGAATGGAATTATGGCATTTGCCGGTAAATGGATGGAAGCGGAGAATATCATGCTAAGTGAAATAAGCCAATCCCAAAAAACCCAAAGGCCGAATGTTCTCTCTGATATGGAAATGCTAACACACAATAAGAAAGGGGTTGTCATAGAAGTTCATTGGATTAGACAAAGGGGAATGAAGTGAAGGGGGGGGGGTGGGAATAGGAAAGACAGTAGAATGAATCAGACACAATTTTCCTGTGTTCATATATGAATACATGACCAGTGAAACTCCACATCATGCACAACCCAAAGAAAGGGAAGTTATACTCCATGTGTGTATAATATGTCAAAATACACTCTATTGTCATGTATATCAAAAAAGAACAAATAATTTAAAAAAAGAAAAGAAGAAAACAATTGGCACATTGTTGGGGGCAAGATTGTCCCAGCATAAGGCTGCCTCCAGTGAAGAGAGACATTATTCTAATTCTTATCCTTCTGGTAAATGAGCTTTTCTAATAAAAAAATAAAATGCTAAGGTTTTCCTCATTCACATGGAAGTGACTCCTATTTCAAAGTTATACAAGTCTCTTTGTAAGCTAAGTCAGCCTTATGCAATTTTGCTTCTACCACTGGAATGTTCTCCACTAGTATGTGATTCCTTTGAATGCAAGGATTAAACTGTTGGAGGATTGAATAAAATGACAGAATGCTGTGATCTTACTGAGAATCCAGGATAAAGGTGACAAACTTCAATTTTTTTTTTTACTGTGGTAAATTACACATAACATGGCACCTACTCTCTTAAATTTTTATCTGGACAGTACAATATTGTTAATTATCAGTACAATGTTGAACAGATAATCTCTAGAAATTTTTCATATTGTATAACTGAAACTTTATCCCCATTGAAAAACAACTCCTCAGCCAGGCCTGGTGGCCCACACCTGTAATCCCAGCAGCACCAGAGGCTGAGACAGGTGGATCGAAAATTCAAAACCAGCCTCAGCAATTTAGCGAGGTTCTAAGCAACTTAGTGAAACCCTGTCTCAAAATAAAAAGTAAAAAGGGCTGTGGACGTGGCTCAGTGGTAAAGTGCCCTTGAGTTCAATTCCTGGTAACTCCTCCTCCTAAAAAAGAGAAAAATATCTGCTCATTTTCTCCTCCACTGAGCCCCTGGAAACCATCATTCTACTTTGGGCTTCTATTAATTTGATGATTTTTAGATATCTCATATGAGTGTGTTCTTCTGTGACTGGGTTATTTGATTTGGAATAATGTCCTCTAGGTTCGTCCATGTTGTGCACATGACAGAACTTTCTTTTTTAAGGGTGAGTAGTATCCAATTGTGCATATATACCACACATTCCCTGTCCATTCACCTGTCAATGTGTGCTCAACTTGCTTTTATAACTTGGCTATTGTGAATAGTGCTTAAACGAAGATGAGAAATCCTAATTTCAATTTTGGGGAATAAATACCCAGAAGTGTGATTGCTGGATCATATGACTGCTCTATTTTCTACTTTTTGAAGAATTACCATACAGCCTCCTCTAGTCATCAGACCACTTTGCATTCCCTCTAGTGGCACACAAGGGGCCCAATTTCTCCACACCTTTGCCAACACTTGCTTTACTTTTTATATTAAGACCACCCTAGCAGATGTGAGGTAATATCTCATTGTGCTTTGATTTGCATTTACCTGATGATTATGCTACGGAAAACTCAGTCCTTGTCCCTGATGCCAATTCATGCCAATTTGATGATAAGGACACAGTTTTGAGAAAAAGGAAAAAGAAGATTTATTGCTTTGCTAGCATAAGAGAAGCACAGGGGATTCTAGTCCCAGAGGCTGCAGAAGGTTTTTAAAGAAACTCTTCAAAGGCTGCATTCCAGGTGCACCCTCATGGTGTATTGAAACTCACTTGTTCATTTAGGAGATAGTCACTTCCTAGATATTCTGATTGAAATCTCCTTCCTGTAGTTGAGTGTGTGCTTAAAGACTAATAAGGAGGGTAAGATAATCCTGTCTTTCTAATCCTGTTAGGGAGGGGGAAAGGAAGAAGAGAGAGAAAAAAGCAAATCCATTTTAAAAATAAGCCTCAGGGCAAGAAGGGCTATATTAGAAAGGGGAAGTGGACCACTGTTACAATTAGTGATGTTGAATATCTTTTCATATACCAGTTGACCACTGCTGTGTTCCTCTTTGGAGAAACCTCTGCTGAAGTACTTTGCTCATATTTTAAGTGGGTTATTTGTTTACTTTCTATTGAGTTGTAGGAGTTCTCTATTTTGGATATTAACTCCATATTAGATATGTGGTTTGCAAATATTTTCTTCAATCCTGGAGGTTTTTCTTTTCACTCTTTTGATTCCATTGCTATATAGAAGTTTTATAGTTTGATATAGTCCAACCTGTCTATTTTTATTTTGATGCCTATACTTTTGGGGTCACATACAAGAAAATATCACCAAGACCAATATTAAGAAGTTTAAGCCAGGTGTGGTGGTGCACACCTGTAATCCCAACAGTTTGGGAGGCTGAGGCAAGAGGATCGTGAGTTCAGATCCAGCCTCAGCAACTTAGTGAGGTCTTAAGCAACTCAGTGAGACCCTGTCTCTAAATAATATTTTAAAAAGTCTGGGGATGTGGCTCAGTGGTTAAGCACCTCTGGGTTCAATCCCTAGTACCAAAAAAAAGAAGAAGTTGTTTTAGCACTGTGCTTTCTTCTAGGAGTTTTAAAATTTTAAGTCTTACATTTAAGTCTTTAACCCATTTTTTAGTTGATTTTTGTATATGTTGTAAGATAAGGTTCCAGTGTTATTCTGTGGCATGTAGATATCCAGTTTTCCCAGCATCATTTGTTGAAGAGACTATAATTTCGTCATTACATTTTTTGGCACTCCCAAGGAAGATCAGTTGCTCTTATATGCATGTGCTTTTCTCTAGAATTTCTATTCTGTTGTACTGGTTAATATGTCGATCTTTACGTAGACAACATACCACTTTAATTACTGTACCTTTGTAATGTATTTTTAAATTTGGAAAGTTAAAGCCTCCAATTTTATTTCTTTGTTCATTGTTTCTCGAGATTATTTTGGTTATTTTAAACATTCTCTGGTTCCATGTAAATTTTAAGATGATTTTTTCCTATTTCTGTAAGAAACTTCATTGAGATTTTAATAGGGTTTGGATTGAAACTGTAGAACACTTTGAGTAGTATGAACATGTTAACAGTATCAAACCTTACAATGCATGAACTTAGAATGTCTTTTTATTTGTGCCTTCTTTTAACTACTCTTAATTTTTTCTCAGTATTCATAGTCTAGGTCTTTTGTTTCCTTGCTTCACTTTAATTCTGTAGTCTTTTATATTAAATACTATGATAAATGTGACTTTTAAAAATTTCCTCTTTTAATTATTCACTCTTGCTGTAAAAAAATGCTACCTGTCATAGTGACACACACCTATAGTAATCCCAGCAATTTGGGAAGCCTATTGGTGAAAGCTCAGTCCTTGTCCCCAGTACCAATCCAATAATGAGAACATGCTTTTGAGAAAAAAGAAAAGAAGTCTTATTACTTTGCTAGGGAGGGAGAAACATAGGGGACTCCTGTCCCACAGGCTGTAATTCTGCCCATCAGTGAGAACAGGGGGTTTTTAAAAAGGTGATTCAAAGGAAGTGTAATTCACTTGTTAATTTGGGATATAATCATTTCTTAGACCTTTTGGTGCCATTCTCAAGTCTGAATTGATTTCATTTCTATGATGGGTCTGTGCTCAAGGGCAGATAACTCCACCTAGGTCCAGGAAGAAAGGTAATCTTATTTCCCCCAAGATTAAAAAGGGGGGAGATTAGGAAGAAGAAGGGAGAGAGAGGTCCATTTTAAAAATAAGTCTCAGTGGCAGAACAGCAAGGGCTATATTGAAAACATAAAGTAGACCACTGTTACAGTCTGAGGCAGGAAGATCTCAAATTCAAGGCCAGCCTCAGTAGCCTAGGGACACCCTAAACAACTTAGCAAAATCCTGCCTCAAAACAAAAATTAAAAAAGACTGAGATGCCCCATAGAATGGCACATGCCCATAATCCCAGCAACTCGGAATGCTGAGGTAGGAAGATCACAAGTTCAAGTTCAAACTTAGCGAGGCCCTAATTAATGTAGTGAGATCCTTACTCAAAATAAAAAATAAAAAAGGCTGAGGATGTGGCTCAGTGGTTAAACACTCCTAGATTCAATCTCTGATTACCACCCCCCCAACAAAAAAAGGACTGGGGATGTAGCTCAGTGGTAAAGTGCCCCTGGGTTCAATCCTAGCACCAAAATAAAATAAAGAAATGAAACTGATCATTAGGCATTGGTTTTGTATTGCAGTTTTACAGAATTTGTTTGTTAGTTCTAAAAATTATTTTGTGGTATCTTTAGAAAGATTTTTAATTATTAAATCATGTCATCTTTAAAGAGAGAAATTTACTTCTTCTATTCCTATTTGGATTCCTATTATTTCTTTTTCTTGACAAATCATCCTGGCTAGGACCTCAGTATTAATTTGAACAGAAGTGGCAAGGGTAGGGAGATCTTATAGGAAAAGATTTCAATTTTTCACTGTCAAGTATGATATAATCTTCTAGCTTTCATATATAGCCTTTATTGTGCTGAAATAATTTCCTTATATCCCTAGTTTGTTTAATTTGTTTTACCATGAAAGTGTTGAATTTTGTCATGTTTTTTTCTGCATCTATTAAAATGGTCATGTGACTTTTAACTTTCATCCCGATAGTCTTTCTCCATACTCTATTTTCTTCAAAAATGAAAAGATCTATAGAATTAATATGGATGTGGAAAAATAGGAATTACTGTTTTCTCATCTACTGAATGGTATTCAAGTTAGTATCCTTGGTCCTATTTGAAATATTTACAAAGTAACTGGTAGTGTCATTGATAAGGGACACAGAGTAGACCTCCAATAATAGACATTGGGTACAAAATTCTCATTTTCAGAATTTCTCCTCATATATTTCTTGAAAATGCTGCAGTGCTTATGGTAGGATAAATATATTAGCAGGGTGGAAGGTGTGACTAAAACTGGAGAACGCTTTGCATCATGTACAGGATTCAAAATATATATAACCTTATGAATGTTTACCACATTGGTTGAGACTTCAGGTGTCATTAACCTGCCTTCATATTGCCAGTGGCCATCATGAGATTACTACAGGTTTCTGAGTCATCAGGGGCCAGGTGAGTTTTTATCTTTTGTTTTTTCAGAGCTTTTTTTGTTTTATTTTTAGTTGTAGATGGACACAATATTTTTATTTTATTTATTTATTTTTATGTGGTGCTGAGGATCAAACCCAGTGCCTCACACATGCTAACCAAGTGCTCCACCACTGAGCTACAACCCCAGCCCAGTTTTCATTTTTCTTTATGTGACCCAGAGCACTAATACGTTTGTAGAGAAGAGTTTAACTACAAAAATAAAAAACAACAGTAACAAATTGAATTTAAATCAAAGAGCAGTTAGAGTGAAGATGTCATTTAAAATGATGAGGAAAAAAAAAGAGTGAAATCACCACCAAATAATAGCCAGTCCTTTCCACTAAAAAGAATCTTACATAAAACCGTAATTATTTGGCTAAATGTAAAATTACATTAAAAATTCAACAGAAAATAAAGATTTAAATAATGTTTTCACCTTCATAGTCAACAAAAATTGAGCAAAATGTCATTATTTTTAAGTGCTATACATCGATTATGATAAAACAGTTGCATTTTTGTGGGAAACAGACTGGCTGAGGAGAAGCAAGCAGCACTCTGAGAGAAGGAGAACTCCAAACTTTATTTTAGGCTGTCAGGCCCAGAGCAGAACAAACTCCAAATTATGAGCTCTGATCCACAATTTCTCACCACATTTACAGGTTATTTGGTGTCATCTTAGACCCATCCTATCACTGGGGCTTTTTTCTTCTTTTAAAAAATTCCTAATCTACACAGCTGAAGGCCTTGTGCAGAGTCTCTAAGGTAAATCATGCTTACAAAAACAGATAAGAAGAAATGGTTCTTCTCACAGGCATCTGTTAAATCTCTAGCCTTGAAAGTCTGGCACAGAGTTGTTTACATTGCAGAAAGAGTAGTCAGACTCCTAGGGAAGTTATTTACAATCCAAAAGGTATGGAGCCCTGGTTAATTAGGCTTCCTCAAGAAAGTCTGAGAGAGAGGAGGGGAACTGACCCTTTCCCCAGGTATTGGTTTCTTACCATAACGTTTTTTATAATTTCATTTCCCAACCAGGTCTGGTTTTGCCATCACAGCAACAATATTTGGAAGTCCATATAATGTAGATTTCTAGCAGAATCTGTGCATTAGTGGAGACTAAAACAAACAAACAAAAATCCCCCAAAAACAAAAACCATGTAAGAGAATTGGAGAGAATGAAATGAGAAGCATTGCAAAGGGTCATTCTAGTGGTCTAGTTTTTTTCATACAAATATGCAGGAGATGGCCAGAGTGACATTCAATATATTTAACAGTTGATAATGGCAGAGCATCAGACTAAATTATTGTAGGTCATGAATCCACAAGAAGACCTTGGAGGTTTTTCCCCTGGGAGTGGATGTCTTTGCCCTGTTGACCTTTTGTTTGACTGAGAAAGGCTGAAACACTTTGCTCTGTAGAGCCCTGGTGTGGGACTGGACCAATTTGAATAATTGTTCAGGGATGCTCACTCCCACCTGTCTACTCCAAGTCAGTAATGCCTGGACTATCAGCTCATCTATTTCTCATTAAGATTTGATGACATGAAAGGGCAACAAAGGCCTGAAAGATAAATCTACAAAGGGGAAGAAAGGGGACTAGGTTGCCTCAATAAAAACTGAAGTGTTTGGGGCCAGGTTATGCCACAGCAAGCAGTTGCAACTAGAAGTGATTTTTATCCCAGCCCCTTGGTCAAAGTCCTGAATTGATACCCTGCCTCTTGTGCAGATGAGGCAACAATGTCTATAACTTCCTACCTGAGAACTCAGGACTAGATGGATATTCACAGGTTAGGCACCATAATGAAAACAGCACAAGGTTGTATCAGTAAATTGCTTTGTGTTTTGTTGTGTTTGAATGGGGGTCTGTTAACCTCTCCTCCCAGGAGATGCATTTCTTCTGGGACTGAGTCATGATTCAATTTGAGGTTCATTCAATCTGCCTCCCATCTAAAGGACAGAAGACATTTCTATAGATTTCTGGCATAAAATAGTATAGATTTTTAGGTGTTTTGTAGGTTTTCCTTTTAGAATTTTATTAATCTCTTTGGGAATTTTTTGAACTATTCCTGCTTTCAAAGAGCTTTTGCATAAATTATTTTATTTTTTATTTTTATTTGAAAGTTCAAATGGAAAAGCCAAGAAGAAACAAATGCTCTTTTTTGATAGCAGTGTTGGTTAAAAAAAGAAAAGATTTCCATTTTGTACATGTAAAGCTGCCAAATAAAGCCCTAATTATAATTTTATCAGGTAACTTTTAATAGCAGAACAGTTATTGAACATTTAATAATAATAGGAGTCAACTACATGAACTTGAACACTATCTAATAGTGTGTAAAAACATTTTTCAATATAATTAAATGTATAATTTATTTCATGTATTCACTTTAAAATTATTGTAATCCATTATAATCCTTTAGATTGAGGGTATTAGTTCTCCTTTTTCAGCAATGTAATTTCACAATTTTTGCTTTTGCTGATTTTCTTTCAATGACAAATCATTTAATCAAAAGAAATGTTTTTAAAAATTTACATGCAAAGTTAAGTATAATTATACTGATTAATTGATATAAAAATTATAGAGTGTAATACATTTATACACTGTGTAATCACATTTTGGCTAACACTGTACTGCATATAATATGGTGGTACCATAAGATTATAATGGAGCAGAAAAATTCCTATCACCTGGTGATGCAGCCATCCTAACATGGTAGTAAAATATACTACTCATGAATTTGCAGTGATGCTGGCATGAACACACCTACTAAGCTGCCAGTCAGATAAAAGAGTAGAAAATATAGTTATGTATGGTACATATTACTTGATAATGATAATAAATTACTATGCTGTTGATTTATGTGTTATACTACACTTTTTACTGTTATTTTAGAGTATAATCCTTCTACTTATATAAAAAAGGTCAGCTGTAAAACAACTTCAGGTAAGTCCTTCAGAAGTTATTATAGAAAAAGGCATTGTTATCATAGAAGATGACAGCTACGTGAATTACAGAGCCCCGAAGACTTTCCTGTGAGATAAGATATGGAGGTGGAAGACACTGATAATGATCCAAACTTCATGTAGGCCTAGGCTAATGTGTCTGTTTGTTTCTTAGTTTTTCACAAAAAGATTTTTTTTAATTGAAAAACATAAAAAACTTTTTAAAATAGAAAAAAATAGTTACAGAATAAGAATATTAAAATAACAGCCAGGTGCAGTGGTGCATGCCTGTAGTCCCAGTGATTTGGGAGGCTAAGGCAGGAGGATTGCAAGTTCAAAGCCAGCCTCAGCAAGTTAGCAAGAACTGAAGCAACTTAGTGAGACCCCATCTCAAAATAAAAATAGAAAGGGCTGAGGATATGGCTCATTCGTAAAGTGCCCCTAGGTTCAATCCCCAGTCCACAAACAACAACAACAAAAACTTAGAGCTATATACCATGTTTGTATTTTAATCTAAGTGTTACTACGAAGAGTAAAAACATTTTTAAATTAAAAAATTATAAAGAAAAAGAATTGAGGCAGTAGAATCATAAGTTCAAAGCCAATCTCAGCAACTTAGTGAAGCCCTAAACAACCTGGCAAGACCCTATCTCTAAATAAAATTTAAAAAAGGAGGCTGGGGATGAGACTCAGTGGTTAAGCGCCCTTGAGTTCAATGTCCAGTACCAAAAAAAAAAAGAAAGAAAGTTATAGTAAGCTAAGATCTATTTATTATTAAAGAAAGAAAAAATTTATTTGTAAATTTAGTAAAGAGTAAATGATTTGTGTTTATAAAGTCTATAACAATGTCATGTCTTTGGCCTTTGAATTCACTCACCACTCACTGGCTCACCCAAAGTAACATCCAGTCCTGTAAGTTCCATTCATGGTAAGTGTCTTATGCAGGTGTACCTCTTATTTACCTTTTATACATTGTTTTTACTATACCTTTTCTACATTTAGATACAGAAATACTTATCATTCTATTATAGTTGCCCACAATATTTAGTATAGTTACATGTCATATAGGTTTGCAGCATAAGAGCAATATGCTACACCAAATAGCTTAGGTGAGCAGTAGGTTGTACCACTTAGGTTTGCATAAATACTCTCTATGACATTCACACATTGACAACAGTTTGTAACAATGCATTTCTCAGAATACATCCCTGTCATTAAGCAACTTATGACTTCATTAATATTCCAATAGTCCAAATCAAAGAATAAAATTGCCTTCCTTACTATGCTATTGAGAATCAACCTTAGCATTTTTCTAAGGCTATATTATAAATTAATATAACAAAGGTATTCACAAGTTTTTGATCAAACTATTGCTCACATTATACTTGCTTGTTTTTACAAATTTGGGAGAATTGACTTAAATCAAATATTTTTAATGGAGAATAGTAACATATGAAGTATTACTATAAAATGACCTTTTTATAAGTAACAATTTAAGTGTAAAATCAAGCTTTTACATATTAATATATTACATATATTAATTTTACATATATTAATATATTATGGAATTTTTTGTGTGTAAATGATCCTACAGACAATAGGTAAGAACGATATTTCATTCAAGTCAATACACAGCATTGACATTCTGGAAAGAGGTAATGATGTAAAGCCTCCCTTTTAAAATTGATATATTCTCCATTGCTGACTCTGAATAATCAAGCTGCCATGAATTCTACAGCTGCAAATAAATTCATTCTTTCAGCAGCCTGAGGGATCTTGGAAAAACAGATTCTTCCTCAATCAACTCTTTGAGGAACTAATCCTTTATTGAAGAGTTGAGACCTTAAGCAGAATACCCAGCCAGGTGCATTTCTGGAGGGGATACTAAGGGAGGATACTGTTGGTCACAGAATATAATCCCACACTTCAAAAGATCACCTGCTGCCTTCGAGTCACTTGTTACTGGTTACTCTATTAAGTTGGCAGCTCATGCTAAAAGCACAAACCACAATTCTGTTCTGACTTGGTTGTTACTCTTGATTAACACATGTGGATGTCAAAAGGAAGAAAACAGGGCTCCAGGCCCAAAGCTCCTTTCACTGCCAATAAAGACACTGAGTATACCACTCTAATAAAACTGGACTTAACTGTTGCCAAAACATGAAGCATAGATTGTTTGTATATCATTTCTTAAGTGTTTTTCAAATAAAAGAAATATTTCAATTAGTGATTAACATTTTGGGATATATAAAAATGTTTAAAGCATTAGAACAAAGCATTAAAAGACGATAGGAACATTTTAAAATAAAAGAATGGGTGACTCCAGGTCAAGCTAGATATGATGGCCCCCTATAATAATGATGCATAATGATGCATAATGATGGCCCCCTATAATAATAAAATTTAATGAAAATTTCTTTACAAAGGAAATGTCACTATTTAAAATTAACTTGAGCTAGATGCAATGGCGCAGGCCTGTAATCTCAGCAGCTCAGGAGGATGAGGCAGGAAGGGAGCAAGTTCAAAGCCAGCCTCAGCAACTTAGCGAGGCCCTAAACAATTCAGAGAGATCCTGTCTCTCTATAAAATATTAAAAAGGGCTGAGGATGTGCCTCAGTGGTTAAGCACCCCTGGGTTCAATCCCTGATACCAAAAAAAAAAAAATTAACCTGGATATACATAGTAAAAGAGTCACTCATGAATCTCCAAACTTTTATGGACTGTGTAAAAGTTTAAGAAGTGTAATGAATAGGAAATGAAGGATTGTCTTACATACTCAAATATATACACATTTCTGGTTTTAGTTGTTTTAAAATGGGTCCATGTGTTCTTTGATACTGGCTTGAATGTGGGGATATGGTGCACCAGCCTTAGCAATGTCATCCTGACAAATAATATGCTAAAATGTGGCAGTAGTGAAGCAATAGGATTTCTGAAACTAAATCAGGTAATATAATACAATTTATGCCTATTTCTCTCACTTTCCTGGATCACTTGCTGTTAGAACTCAGATGCCATTCTGCAAAGAAGCTTGGGTCATCTGTCAGTGTCCAGGCCAATGGTCCCAGTTGAGATCCTGGGCAAAAGGAAAAGGCAACATTAACCATCAAATATGTGAGTGACAAAACTATCAAAATGACTCAAGCTTCACCCTCTATCTGAGGGCAACAGCATGAGAGACCCTGAGCTAGAGTCATCCAGCTGAGCTCAGTCAGCCCAAAAATGTGAGCAATAAACACCATAAATGATTTTTGTTGTTTTGTGCTAATACATTTGGAGTGGTTTGTTCTATAGCTGTGGATTACCAAATCATTTCAAAATTCATTTTCCTATCCATTTTTCTAGCCATCTTTTCTAGACCGCTAGCTTTTTCATCAAACAAATCTGTGCTATCCTTATAATTTTATAGTTCGTGATACCTGTCACCTAAATAGGTTTAACCAATTCAAAATAAAACAAAAGAAACATAAAGGACATATATTTAAACACATTCCTGTGCACTGGAGGAAACTGAGACTCAGCAGGCAAAGGAGAGATTAGGCAGAGTCCTCCAAAGGGTTATCAACAGAAAGGGCAGAGAATCAACACTTTAGCCTCCCACCAGGTCTATGATTCCCAACGTTTGCCATTCTAACTATAGTTGTAAACACCTCTTGCTGAATATTTCATTTCATAGTATGCTTTACACATAAAAATCAGACATAAATTTTATTTGAGATACTCACTGATTTTTAAGCTATTTTGAAAATGGCAATATTACTGAATGGTGTCAAATCCACTGATACTTACCAAAAGAAACAAGAAAACAATGTGAACATCACACACAAAACCTTCAAAGACAATTTTCTGTCTTAATTAAATTTTATAGAAACTTTAAAGTGATCACTAATTCCAATATGATTAACAAAGATCACAGATATATTTCATATATGATTTGTTTTTCCATATTGTTTTATATTTTTGAATAAGAAAACTAAAAAACATCATATTTCTACTTCTCATGTTTAGTAAATGATGCATATTTACATTCCATGAATAAGAAGTCCAAGTTGAATAATAACACCAATAATAACACTAATTCAAAGACTCAAAAGTGGATCGTCTCCATTTAGGACTAAACAAGTACTCCCTCCAAAAATGAGTCTAAAGCTTGCTCTTTTGAAATATTCTCTTCAGTAATTTAAGTTTTCCACATTTATTTTTCCTCATAAAATTTGGAGATGTGGGCGGCTGTACTGGTTGCACGTCTGAAAATTAATTAGCAGATGACAGCCTGAAGCGTTGAAAAGTCCCATAATTTTCAGAACCCATCAAAATCTGCCAAATTCCTCTTCTTTTAGTATTTCTGATAAATTAGCTCAACAAAATATTAATTAATATGTGGCCTCTCAGACACTCTTTCCCTAATGTATTTTTTGCTGAACAAAACAAAACAAAAATATTTTTGCTTATTGGGACATCTGTTTTTGCTTGAACTCAGTGCTATTGTTGATTTCCAAAAGAACAACTTCTTTCCACAGTATCCTCTCATTTTTCTTTTTCTTTTCTTTTCTTTTGGAGGGCTCCAGGATTTAACTCAGGGGTACTTGACCACTGAGCCACATCCCCAGACCCATTCTGTGTTTTATGTAGAGACAAGGTCTCACTGAATTGCTTAGCGCCTCGCCATTGCTGAGGCTGGCTTTGAATTTGCCCTCTTCCTGCCTCAGCCTCCCAAACCATGTGTGTCACCACACCAGGCTCTTTTCATTTTCTTCATTTGATTTTTATGAATGGTACTATATTTTTATACTACATTCTTTACAAAGTAATATATATAGTTTTGTCAATTTTTCTGTGCTTCTACTCATAGGCATTCTGGTTAGCAGTTTAGATAACATCCTTTTTTTTTTCCAAAGTAAAGAATGCAATATTTTTATGTATTTTGAAGGAGTGATACACATTTAAGGCTGTCATAGAAATAACTGGGTTATTTTAGCATTATAAGGGAGACATACACAAAACAGAAAAAGTATATATTTCTTAATATATATCTCCATTGCTCTTTTTGATAATAAATTGCTAGAGTAGCATGCATACCTAATTAAAATCCACAGATGATCTCTGTGGTAGGCAGAAAAATGTCTCTTCTCAAAGAATCCATTTCTGAATTACCAGTTCCTATGAATATGCTTGATTATTACATCAAAAAGGATATTAAGATTGCAGATGAAAGGTTGCCAATCAGTTGACCATGTGATGGGAAGGTTATCCTGGATTATTAGGGGACCCAATGTAAATGCTACTTTGTCCTTATAAGTAAAAAAAAAAGAGTTGCAGAGGGAGATTTGATTACAGAAGGGAGGTCATAATGATGGGTTTCAAAATGATCCAATCTGCCACTGCTGGTTCATGAAAGAGGGTCATAAGTCAAGGAGGATATGTAGCTTCTACAAACTACAAAAAGCAAGGAGGCAGAATCTCCCCTAGTGGACTCCCAAAGAAATGTATGCCCAATGACACCTTGATTGTAGCTGAATGAAGCCTGCCTAAGACTTGTGACCTATAGAAATGTAAGATAATAATATGTGTTGTTTTAAGTCACTAAATATGTGGTAATTTGTTATAGTAACAATAAGAATATAGTAAAATCTCCAAACTTCATTTTATGTAATATTTGCAATCCCTGTTTCTTCAATCCTTTTTACCATAGTGAGTAGAAAATACACTAAGTTGAGCTCCATTTGCATTGCTTGCCCTTAATTATTTTGCTGGACAGCAGTCCACAAAAGCAACTTTTGAAGAGATCAAAAAATTGCTTGTACAACAAAAGAAAACAACAACCTGATGAAAGAGTGAGCCAAGGACCTGAACAGATACCTTACCAAAGAAGATATGTATTTGACAAATATGCACATGAGAAGATGCTCCACACATATTTCACCAGGGAATTACAAATTAAAGCAGTGATGATAGCTGGGCACAGTGGCACACACCTGTAATGCCAGTGGCTTGGGAGGCTGAGGCAGGAGAATCACGAGTTCAAAGCCAACCTCAGCAATGCCAAGGTGCTAAGTAACTCAGTGAGACCTTGTTTCTAAATACAAAATAGGGCTGGGGATGTGGCTCAGTGGTTAAGTGCCCCTGGGTTCAAATCCTGGTACCAAAAGAAAAAAAGAATTAAAAAGAGCAATGGTATACCACTACAGAGGAATATTCATTTGCTATGGATGGGCCTGCAAAATTTGAAGACAGTTTGTCAGTTTCTTTCAAAACTAAACATGAGCTCATTGATACCACTTTAAGGAGTTAAAAACTTATTTTCACACAAAACCCGCATAGAGATGTTTATAGCATTCTTTTTTCTACTTCTCAAAGTTTGGAAGCAACACAGATGTTCTTCAGTAGATGAACAGATAAATAAACTGTGGTACATCTAGACAATTGAATATTATTCAGTGCAAAAATATAAATGTGCTAGTCAACCATGAAAATAATCCTAAATTCATACTACTTGAAAGAAGTCAGTCTGAAAAGTTTATGTACTGCCTGATTCCAATTCTATGAAATTCTGAAAAGGCAAAAAAAAAAGTCTTTGCCAGGTGTTGGGGGTGACTGTCATTACTGTCATTATACATTTGTCTGAACCCATAAAATGCATGACAAACATAAACCCACGGGATGTACAACAAGCATAATCTTTAAAGTAAACCATGGACTTTAAGTGATTATGAAAAGTCATTGTAGGTTCACTGATCATAACAATGGCTGGCTCTGATGAGGGATGTTAATAATGGGATAGGCTATGCATGTATGGGGACAAGGAGCATATGGGAAATCTCATACTTTCTTCTCAATTTTGCTGTGAACCTAAAACTGTTTTAAAAATAATTTTTAAGAAATTTCTTCATCCCTCAAGTGCCTTTCAAACCCAGGAAACTGAGTTAATTGTAACTATTACTGGCAAAACAAGTTAGAAAATCCCTAAGAACTTAGGAATTTGTACTGATTTGTTTATAAAACTAATCACTATCATAAGGATTACTTCAGAGAAGTCAGAAAATAATGTGATAAAATAATGCATCTTGGGAAAATTATATTTTTATCTAATGTTCCTGATTATTCATGTTCAGAAATGAACCCATGTTGTTTATAAAACAAGATCATGCATGCCTTAAAGACAGATCAACAACAAAACCTTCTTGGGAAGTAATGTGAGAGATTCAAATTTTAAATTCATTCCATCTTTCAAGAGTCCAGGAGTTCAGCAATAAAGAGACAGTGCCATATGGAAGACAGTAAAAACAGGATGTACGCTGCATTTTGCAGCACTTTTACCTCTGGGGAATTGTTGAGTACCTAAAGCAAGGCACCCTAATCTGGGATTCAAGAACAGAGTAGATCTGTGAATTTTAAAGGGGGGAAATTCCATCTTAATTTTCACTAACCTTTAACTATAATATAGCATTCACAAATACAGAAGTATTAGTTGTACACATAACTCAGACACCAAAGAATCACAGATACTTATATCACATTTCAATTGTTGAAGCTATCTTGAAATACTGTTTATAGTCATCACTAGTGTGTATGACTGGTAATTAGTAGCCACACAGATATTTTTTATGTGTTGTTCTAATCAAGAAGTATACATTTTAATATATGACAGTTTTTACATTTTGATAATCTATTGATATAGTATTAATTGCCCTATAATCCTTTTGTTATTTTATTTACTTATTTATGTATTTGTTTATTTTCTTGTTCTGATCACTGAACCAGAGTCTCATGCATGCTAGGCCAATACTCAACTGTTGAACACCCCCAGTGCTGCTTCTTCATAATTGTTGCATCTTATTTTATGTATTGAAAAGAACCTTATCTTATGAAGTTGCATAGATTTCATGAAAATGACAAAGAAGCTGATGGCCTGAAAAATGTACAGAAACCCTAAAATACTTCAGGAGTTTTAAAGTGAATTATTACTCTTAGTAGTACATATCTGGTTTGTGATTTGCTACAGTTTATTTAGAGGCCTACTTAATTCCAGTTACTGTTTAATTATTCAGTGTAGGAGAATGAAATATTCTGAAAGCATGGCTTTTCAGAATCTAGCTTTTAGTGAATGTATTTGTCCTTCCTGTCGCTTTGATAAGAGAAGAGGAGAAAAAGGCCACGTGGCTTCTCGAGAGTTGGAGTCCAAGAGAGACGGAGAAGGGGTCCCCGGGCTAGATGAAAAGGGGTCTTTCTGGACGGTGGTGATCCACAGAGCCAATCTCCCCAGGCCCCGGGATGTAGGTAAAAATTTGCTTCACCCCAGCGAGATGCAGAGATACCCAGGACAAGAAACACACCGGGCGAGGAGCAAAAAATACCAGTTAATTCTAGAAACTATAGAAGCTTAAATGCACTCTTGGACCAATCAGATCCAAAGGTCACAAACAAAGGGGTGCACTCTGGCAAGAGCACAGTCTATTAGCATAGAATGGGGAAGGATGGAAGGGAGGGGTGCGAAGGTATTGAGATGCTCCTACACTTTCTACTGCTATACCAAAATGCTTGACATTGAATAATAAAAAAAAAGATGTTTATTCAACTCATCATTTTGGGGGTTTTCAAAGTTCAAGAAATGGCAGCCCCATTTGGTTGGCTTCTAGTGGGGGCCTCAAGGCCAATGGCATCCTGTTGGAGTGCTTCAGAGAGAAATCATGTGGAGAGAGGAAGTCAGAAATTCTGAGGTCCATCTTGCTCCTTTATAATAACTCACTCTTGAAAGAACAACTAACTCATTCCATAAGGCTGGCATCAATTCCTGCTGAGGGCAGTACTCTAGATGATCTAATTACTTTGTATCAAGGCTCTCTCTTAAAGATCTAACACCTCCCAACATTGCCACACTGAGGACCAAGTTTCCAACATTTGAACCCTTAGTAGACATAATCAAACCATATCCAAACCATGTCAGTAAAGCTTTTAGTAAGAATCAGGGCCCACAGAAATATCTTGACCAGGGCCACCTTCTACTTGACTGATCATTCTTGGTCAAGTCACTCTGAGATACAATAATGAATGATGAAGTCCCTAAACTCATGTAGATCTGTAAGAAGTAATTATAAAGCAGAATTATAAATACTTCGATTCTGTTTCAACTTTCATTCACACTCTCCTATGCTGACCCTTTGGTCCACATGTACTTAGGTTGATGTCTTATGCTTCCCCTTATCTGTATCCCCATTGCTGTTGCCATTCCCTTTTTCATATGCCCTCTTCTAGTAGGGAATTTCTTCTCTAGACTCTGGCCATCAATATCTTCATTTTTCAGAGCCAAATTGTATATCATAAGTAAAAAAGGGAAAGAACAGTGCATGCATGGAAAAGGGCTGAATAGTCAGGCGTGGTGGTGCACACCTGTAGTTCCACTGGCTCAGCACACTGAGGCAGGAGGATTGTGAGTTCAAAGCCAGCTTCAACAAACTTAGTGAGGTCCTAAGCAATTCAGTAAACTTTGTCTCTAAATAAAATATAAAAAGGGGCTTGGGATGGTGGTTCAGTTGTTAAGTGCCCCTGGGTTCAATTCCTGGTACCAAAAAAAAAAAAAAAAAGGCTTAACACTGTATAATTTTCCTTACATGTCTTCTATTTCACTAAGTTATATATAATACCTAGCAATGAGCCTATCAACTCACAGAGCATTTTTTCATATATGTCTAACACTACATGCATTCTGTCTTGCACAATTGCAAATATTTGTGTAGTTTTGATTTTTTCCTGTACTTGATGGTGGTATATTTGAGGACCTTATCTGTGCCTTGACATCAATTACTATACTTTTCCTGTACTAAAAAGAGTGGTTTGAAATGCCACCTCATATGTATTTGTTGAATAGCTACATAGCTCAATATTGCTGATTAAAACAGCAAATCATAACTTAGAAAATCATTTTCAGAGTACTCATTTCTTAGCGTAGCTGATCCATTAAACAATTTTAAATTGTGGTTAAAAATCAATCTTTTATACTGATCCAAGACAGCTAATTCCTTTGGGATTAACTAGAATAAGAACTTGTTATCTGTTCTTGCTTATGCAAATGCTTTATATTCTCATAAAGTAAAATGTGTGATGAATATTAAGTCTGTCACCCATGCCATTTCAAAGATTTTCTATATATTCATTGCTTACAAAAAGTTTGTAGATAAAGGCATTTAAAGGCTTTAATAAGAGTTTCTATCATATTTTAACACAATAAATAATTTCTGTACTGTAAAGGCTTATTTGAGAAGAAAAAAATATAATCATTTGGGACACATTAACTGAAATTTTCTAGGGAAGATTAGCAGGCACTATAGACTAGGTCATGATGCTATAATAATCTACCTCCAAAGTTAGTAATTTAGCATCACAGTTGATTTCTTGCTCATACTACATATTACATATTACATGTCCATCATAGATGGAGAATATGCACCCAGAGATCCATGTTAAAGGAGGTTTAAGTTCCTCATTGGTTTCTACAGTCATTGTAGCAAGAGAAGAATACCAGAAAATGTGACTGAGTTGCTCTTAAATTTACAAATAATGTATGGCATTTCACCTTCCATATGGTTTTTGCTAAATAAGTTGTATGTTCATACATAACTGTGACATCAGTGAGAAAGTATGATATTACCATATGCTTAAAAACAAAACAATAATATTTGTAAAAAACAAACAATTCAGATGTAAAATATTTTAAAAATATATTTTGTGGGAAGTACTAGGGATTTAACCCAGGGGGTGCTTTACTGCTGAGCCACACCCCAGCCCCAGCTCCTTTTATTTTGAGACAGTGTCTCGCTAAATTGCTGAGGCTGTTCTCAAACTTGCAATCCTCCTGCCTCAGCCTGAGCTTACAGGCATGCACCACTGCACCCAGCAGTAATTTTTTTCTTAAATTCCCAGGTTATCCTGTTGATTAAACATAAAGACAAAACTGGGTTTTCCACTGATACAATGTCATGTTATTACACTTTAGATTACCTAAGAAAGTTAACCATAGCAATATTTCTATTCTGGTTATGATGTAAAATGTGCATTCTGTTAGGTAAAACTTGACACAGGCAATGCCATTTTGAAACATATCCTCCGCTTAGAACAAGAGTCATCTCACAGTCACTGTAACTCAACCTGACCTTAAACTTCAGACAATACTCAAAATTCATGCAAAGAAAGGAAATTGTTATCTGGGATCAGAATCCTGAAAACGCCTAGTTGGACATGGAACAATGATCCCCTCAAAGAATGACGGTGATGACAAAAAGAACCCTTCCTTGACAACCCGCTAGCAATGGCCTAAGTTGCAAATATTCTCCCACTCCCTCATACCCCTACATCTACTCCAGGCTGTAAGCAGAAGATGAGTCTCAGTCTCCACTGGGTTCCCCTCCATTGGTTTATCCCCAATAAACCTGTTACTGTTGAGTCACCTCCTCTCCTTCTTTATTCATGTTTTTCCCTATGCATTTGTATATTTTATTTGTGTCTGGAATTATCTTCAAAAAAATGTTAAGTAGAACTTAAAAACTTAGGAAAAAATGTTAAGATATTTATGATAAATGTGATCTTGTAGCATTTCTAAGTGTTATTTTCCTAAGATATATTTAAGGCTCAAAAGAGCTCATTATGCATATGATGCCATATTGATGAAATTAGATAACTTTGAATGATTTGGGACAAAAATTATTTTTGTGTACTCTCAGGGAAGAGATTCTGGTTTTCACTCCCCAACCATTTACTCTTCCCTCATCACTGACAAAGTCTTGATTTTGTTTAGTCATATTAGACAGAGACAAGGCTTCTCCATTTATTTTCTAACTAAGTCTGGTCATCTGATTAAAATTTGGTCAATGGGTTACAAGCAGAATTGTTGTGTGGTATTTCAAGAAAGATTTTCAAAAGGGGAGGTCACACTCTTATCCTTGTCCTTTCATTGTTTGTTGTCTCAAAAGTGAATATGATTGAATTCTGGAAATTTTCACTGATCCTTGAACAAGATCAAAGAGATCTGTCTACTACATGCCCCAGCCAGGAAGTATCATCCAGCAAGCAGTCAAGACCCCAAACAAGGAAGAAAATAAATTCAAAGAGCAACACTTTTAAGTGATCTGGTAACTGTCCTATCTCCATTCACATATGAATTTGAAGCTCAATAGTCAGAGCTTAACATATGCCAAAGATTTGTATAAATTGACCAGAAATTTTCCATGGGAAATTTTGCCTTTATACGTAATACCTTTGCCTTTGATCTGAGAGATGATCTTCTCAGAGTACATAAGAGTAAATCTCATATCCTTTAAATGAATATGGGAGTTATTCTTTGACAGTTAATAGAGTCTGGTTGCCCTATATTGGATCATGTTCTCCCTGGATCCTACATTCAATGTTTCTACATTTTTAAAAAAATATTTTTAGTTGCAGATGGACACAATAGCTTTATTTATGTATTTTTTTATGTGGTGTTGAGGATAGAACCCAGTGCCTCACACTTGCGAGGCAAGTGCTCTACCACTGAGCTATAGCCTCAGCCCCAATGTTTCTACATCTTTATGTTTCTTTTGTCACAGAAAGGCAAGAGAAAAGAACTGAGATAGTCTTATATATGCAAATGGAAAATACTTGTGAAAAAGAATAAATAATGTTTAAAACATACATGGTAGAAATACTTCTTAAGCTGTCCATCATTTGAAGTTGGTAATAACTTTAGATGAGTATTTCCATAGTTTCTTTTCCTATCAAAAATTAAATGTTTTTGTACTTCTGTATTTCATTTTGTTTTTCACATGGCAAACTTACCATAAAAAGGAAAATATCTTTACTTATAATTTTGGAGTCTATGGCTTCAATTATTTTGGAACATTGAATATAGTTAAACAATTTCCAGAACATTATATAAAGACAAAAACATACTAAAATCTGTGAGATTGAATTTTTATGTTGCATTCCAAATCATGAGAGTGGACTCAATTTTGCTGTTCATTAAACTGAGTCAATTTTTTTGTTATGAAGGCTCACAGATACTACAGCATTGCTTTGAAGTTTGACTCTAGTTTAATATGTAGTACTGTAAATTATTCAAAATAAAAAGTAAAGAAGAATCTTTTGAGGCAACTCAGGGAGATCTACATCACAAGGCAACATTGACTAAAGAAGACGCAAGGGACGTAAGAGTTAGATTTCTAAAACTGTTAAAAGTCTGGCAATAGCAGCATTTAATATCTTCAAATAAATTAACATAGGAGTCCAGAAAGTCCTATTTTTATGGTGAATATAATGCTTCCTTAATTCACTGCATTAATTCATATTTTATTGTTTACTAGTGCCAAAAGAGAAAGCAAGGCTTTGAATGTCTTAGTTCTGTATAAAATGAGCATTTAGTAAAACAGATGCAGTGACAGTAAATTCAAAAGGTTATCTCATTTGATAATTTTTGTCATGAAGCAATCAATGGAGAAACCAAACATCTTATATACAATTCCTAAGTTTCTAAAAATATTGATTTGAAGCAGAAGGCCCAAATCCGCCCTCAGGAAACTCCACGGGTATGCAGCCAAAGGGAGACCAGGTACTGCTACCTCTAGCCACAGGGGAGCCTAAAATCAGTGTAAGAGTTGCTCCAGAGACCCCAGCGCCAGGCAGCCCCGCCCAAGTGTGGCCTGGGCCCTCCCCAGTTCTGCTCCAGAGTTCCTGCAGATCAGCAGGAGCCACAGAGGTCCCAAATCCACCCTTAGGAAACATCATGGGTGTCCAACCAAGGGTTGACCAGAGACTGATAGCTACCAGCCACAGAAGAAGGCACACTCAGGGTAAGAGTCGCCTGCAGAGATCCCAGTGTGAAGAGGCCCCACCCAAGTGTACTCTGTGCCCGCCTCAGATCCGCTCCAGAGTTCCTGTGGTCAGGTGAGACAGAAGGTCCAAAACCACCCTTAGGGAATGCTAGGGGTGCCCAGTTGAAGGCAGACCAGAGCCTGCTAGCCTCCAGCAACAGGGGAGCTCACACTCACTGTAAGGATCGCACAGATTCTCCTGCTTATGACCCTGTCTAAGGGAGACCTAGGCCTCCCTCCAGTTCCGCTCTAGAGTTCCTGTTAACCAGCAGGAGTGCAAGAGAGGGGCAAAACAGACCTCAGGGGCCCCCTCAAGAGCCCAGCCAAGACCACTCCCACTGTCCTCTAGAGGTATGTTCACTACCTCCGCCACCAACTTTAGTGGCAGTAGTGCCCATCTGAGGACACTGGGGGAACAGAAGTAGCTCCAAGATGAAACACAGGTAATCTGGAATGTCAATACAAGATTATAGGATAGAAGCCACAATAACTCAGATCAGTATTTCAAGAAAGGAAGATACATGATCAACATGAAAAAACAAGGGAAGAAGGTACCCCAAATAAACCTCGATAACACTGTAACAGAATCCATTGATAATACGGTTGATGAAATATCAGAGAAAGAATTCAGAATGTACATAATTAAAATGATCAGCAAATTAAAGAATGACATAAGTGAGCAATTACAGGCAAAAATTGATCAATCCAACCAGGAAATAGGAGAGCAAATAAAGGCAACCATTGATCATTCTAACAAAGAGATAAGAGAGCAATTATAAGTAACAAAAGATTACTTTAACAAAGAGCTAGAGATTGTGGGAAAAAAAACCAATCAGAAATTCTTGAAATGAAGGAAACAATAAACCAAATTAAAAACTCAATAGAAAGCATCCCCAGCAGACTAGATCACCTGGAAGACATAACCTCGGATAATAAAGACAAGATATGCAATCTTGAAAATAAACTTGACTATACAATCATGAACAGAACATACAAGAAATATGGGACAGCATCAAAAAACCAAATCTAAGATTGGGATAGAAGAAGGCGCAGAATTTCACACCAAAGGAATGCACAATCTCTTCAATGAAATAATATCAGAAAATTTCCCAAATATGAAAAATGAAGTGGAAAATAAAATACAAGAGGCTTACAGGACACCAAACGTACAAAATTTCAACAGATCTACACCAAGGCACATTATAATGAAAATGCCCAACATACAGAATAAGGATAGAATTTTAAAGGCCACAAGAGAGAGGAACAAGATTACATATAAGGGGAGACCAACTCAGATCTCAGATTTTTCAACCCAGATCCTAAAAGCCAGGAGATCAAGGAACAACATATTCCAAGCCCTGAAAGAAAATGGATGCCAACCAAGAATCCTATATCCAGCAAATCTGAGCTTCAGATTTGATGACAAAATAAAAATTTTCCATGATAAACAGAAGTTAAAAGAATTTACAGCAAGAAAGCCTGCACTACACAGCATTCTTGGCAAAATATTCCATGAGGAGGAAATGATAACCAATAATGAAAATCTACAAAGAGAGGAACTACATTAAAGGAAAGACCATTCAAAAGAGAAAACAAGTGAAGGTAAAAACCAAAAACAAACCAAAATGACTGGAATTACAAATCATATTTCAATAATAACCCTGAATGTAAATGGCCTAAATGCACCAATTAAAAGACATAGACTGAAATACTGGATTAAAAAAAAAAAAGATGCAACAATATTCTGTCTTCAAGAGACTCATCTCACAGGAAAAGATATCCACAGACTGAAAGTGAAAGGGTGGGAAAAAACATATCACTCACATAGACCCCGCAAACAAGCAGGAGTTTCCATCCTCATGTCAAATAAAGTGGACTTCAAACCAAAGATGGTGAAAAGAGATAAATAAGGTCATTTTATACTTCTTAATGGTATCATACATCAACAAGACATAACAATCATAAAT
>CM053417.1:94644968-94699580 GCA_028644305.1 Xerus rutilus | reverse complement strand
TGCTAAGAGGAAAGTTCATAGCACTAAACTCATTCATTAGAAGAAGTAAAAGTCAACAAATAAATGAATTGACTCTTCGTCTCAAAGCCTTAGAAAAGGAAGAACAAATTAACACCCAAAGAAGTAGAAGACAGGAAACAATCAAAACTAGAGCTAAAAAAAAATGAAATTGAAACAAAAGAAACAATTCAAAAAATTGACAAAACAAAAAGCTGGTTCTTTGAAAAAATAAACAAAATTGACAAACCCTTAGCCACCCTAATGAAAAGAAGGAGGGAGAAAACCCAAATTACTAAAGTTCGTGATGAAAAAAGAATATCACGACAGACACTACTGAAATACAGGGATAATTAGAAGCTATTTTGAAAATTTATACTCCAGTAAAATAGAAAACCCCAAAGACACTGACAAATTTCTAGAGGCATATGACCTACCCAAACTGAGGACATCTGTTTAAGAGGACATACACAACTTAAACAGATCAATTTCAAGCAAGGAAATAGAAGATGCCATCAAGAGCCTACCAACCAAGAAAAGCCCAGGTCCAGACAGATTCTCAGCCAAGTTCTACAAGACCTACAATGAAAAATTAATACCAATTCTCCTAAAACTATTTCATGAAATATAAAAGGAGGGAATCCTTCCAAACTCATTCTATGAGGCAAGTATCACCCTGATTTCAAAACCAGAGACACATCAAAGAAAGAAAATTTCAGACGAAAATCCCTGATGAACATAGATGCAAAATTCTCAATAAAATTCTGGCAAATTGCATACAAAAACATATCAAAATAATAGTGCACCATGATCAAGTGGGGTTCATTTCAGGGATGCAAGGTTGGTTCAACATACAGAAATCAATAAACATAATACATCACATCAATAGATTTAAAGAGTCATATGATTTTATCAATCGATGCAGAGAAAGCATTTGACCAAATACAGCATCCTTTTATGTTCAAACCACTAGAAAAACTTGGGATAGTAGGAACATACCTCAACTTTGTAAAAACAATGTATGCTAAACCCAAGGCCAACATCATCCTAAATGGACAAAAATTGGAAGCGTTCCCTCTAAAAACGAGAAGACAGGAATGCTCTCTTTCATCACTGTTATTCAACATAGTCCTTGAAATGCTAGCCAGAGTAATTAGACAGATGAAAGAAATTAAAGGGATATGAATAGGAAAAGAAGAACTCAAACTATTATTATTTGTAGATGACATATTTCTGTACTTAGAGGATCCAAAAAATTCTACCAGAAAATTTCTAGAATTAATAAATTATTTCAGCAAATTAGCAGGATATAAAATCAACACCCATAAATCAATTGCATTTCTATACATAAGTGATTAACCCTCTGAAAAAGAAATTAGAAAAAACTATCCCATTCATAATAGCCTTAAAAAAAAATAAAATACTTGGGAATCAATTTAACAAAAGAAGTGAAAGACCTCTACAATGCAAACTACAAGACATTGAAGAAAGAAATTGAAGAAGACCTTAGAAGATGGAAAAATCTCCCATGCTCCTGGATAGGCAGAATCAGTATTGTCAAAATGGCCATACTTCCCAAAGCACTATATAGATTCAGTGCAATTCCAATTAAAATCTCAACATCATTCCTTATAGAAATAGAAAAGGCAATCATGAAATTCATTTGGAAAAATAAGAGATCCAGAATAGCCAAAGCAATCCTTAGCAAGAAGAGTGAAGCAGGAGGCATCACAATACCAGACCTTAAATTATACTTCAAAGCTATAGTAACAAAAACAGCATGATACTTGCACCAAAATAGACGTGTAGACCAATGGTATAGAATAGAAGACACAGAGACGAACCCACTTAAATACAGTTATCTGATACTAGACAAAAGTGCCAAACATGCACACTGGAGAAAAGATAGCCTCTTCAACAAATGGTGTTGGGAAAACTGGAAATCCATATATACCAAAATGAAACTAAACCCTTATCTCTCACCATGCACAAAATTCAACTCAAAGTGGATCAAGGACCTGGGAATCAGACCAGAGACCCAACGCCTAACTGAAGAAAAAATAGGCCCAAATCTTCATCATATTGGATTAGGACCTTACTTCCTTAACAAGACTCCTATAGCACAAGAAGTAAAATCAAGAATCAATAAATGGGATGGATTCAAACTAAAAAGCTTCTTCTCAGCAAAAGAAACAATGAAGTGAACAGAGAGCTGACATTCTGGGAACAAATCTTTACCACACGCACATCTGATAGAGCACTAATATCCAGGATACATAAAAAACTCAAAAAACTTAACACCAAAAACAAACAACCCAATCAACAAATGGGCCAAGGAGCTGAACAGAAACTTCACAGAAGATATACAATTGATCAACAGACATATGAGAACATGTTCAAATTCTCTAGCAATCAAAAAAATGCAAATCAAAACTACCCTAAGATTGCATCTCGTGCCAGTCAGAATGGCAATTATCAAGAATACAAACAACAATAAGTATTGGCAAGGTTGTGGGGGAAAAGGCACACATTTACATTGCTGGTGGAACTGCAAATTGGTGCAACCAATCCGGAAAGTGGTATGGAGATTCCTTAGAAAACTTGGAATGGAACCACCATTTGAGCCTGCTATCCCACTCCTGGGTCTATACCCACAAGCCTTAAAAACAGCATACTACAGTGCTGAACCCACTTCAATGTTTATAGCAGCTCAATTCACAATAGCTAAACTGTGGAACCAACCTAGATGCCCTTTGATAGATGACTGGATAAAGAAAGTGTGGTATATATACACAATGGAATATTACTCAGCAGTAAAACAGAATAAAATTATGGCATTTGCAGGTAAATGGATGGAGTTGGAGAATATCATGCTAAGTGAAGTAAGCCAATCTCAGAAAACCAAATGTCGAATGTACTCATTGTTAAGTGGATGCTGATCCATAATGTGGAGAAGGACATGGGAACAATGGAGGAACTCTGTTTACAGGGGTGTAAGGGGGAGGGGACATGGGGACAGTAAAGGTGGTGGAATATGATGGTCATCATTGCCGTAACTTTATGTATGACTGCATGGATGTTGTAATTCTGTATCACTTACAACCAGAGAAATGAAATGTTATCCTCTGTGTACAATGAATCAAATTGCACTCTGTTATCATGTAAACCTAAATAGAACAAATAAATAAATTAAATATGAAAAAAAAAGAAATCTGAAACAAAAAAATATTGAGTACAATTCACTTTTGGAAGTTAAAATACACTCATTTAATTAATTAATTTACTTTTGAGGTATAGCAAATTAAACATAGGGCCTCAATCACATGCTAGACAATCATTCTACCATTGAGCTACATCCCCAGTCTCCAAATATATTTATTTTAAATCTTAGAAAGATTGGCAGAAGCATGAATTATAACAGTTGTTGATGCTTTAACATTGGAAAGTCTCATGTAATCCAAATTGTCCTAATTTTCTACTTGCTGAGTCTTTTTCATATCTGAAAGGATCACATAGAAAAAGACAAAGGTGTAAAATACACTATCATCATAGTGGTAAATGTCAATATATGAATCCATTTCATTAATAGAAATCTGCATAATTTTCTTTTGTCCTGACTTAATTGTCATATCCCCTTTTTTACTTCTCTTCCATCTTCAGTAGCTTTCTACACTTTAAAAGATGTTAGAATTACAAAATAATCAAAAGTTTAAAATCAGTGCCTCCATATTCAGAATTCAAAGTGTCTTTCTAAACCATAAGCACTGACTTTACAAATTAGAGGGAAAAAGTTTAAATATTAATGATTAACATATTTATTCAATTTCCATGCACATGAACCTAGTAACACATAAACAAACATATTTGAATCAAAGTATGAATAATATAAATTAATCACTTTGAATAACCTAAAACCTATATGTAAATTAATACTAAATTGATTCAGTATAAATTATACTGAATTCTCCTTGATAATTAAGAGTTTATAAGCTACAAATTTACCAGTAGTACATGTGGTTAACTAATTGCCAGGTTCTGTTAGTTGTTACGGCAAAGATACAAATGTTGAGGATATTATCAAGTCACACTGAAATAAACAAAATAAGAACCATTTAGAATTATACTGCACAAAAATGCAGATGATCACAAAATCTTCCTGTTTTCATCATTCATGAAAAAGATTTATAATCACAATAAGTTGCAGTTGAAAAAGTCTGTCTTCTCATTTTGTAAATCAGGATACTTGTTAAAAGAAGTGGAAGCACACAATCCCAGTCTGCTCCTCTGAAGAGTCTGAGTTAACTGGTATTGAATGGCGTCCAGAAATTCATCTTTTAAAATGAAACATCCCAAAATACCTACATTAGAGAAATTTAGGGGAAAAAATGAGTAAATTTAAGGAGGAGGTTTTATGAAGGCCCATAATCTACAGGACACACTGTTCTAAAAAGCAAAGTGAAATGCCTAGGACTTCAAAGGCCACATTTATGCTCTGAAGATCACTCCTAACTTTGACTTTATCACTTCTGGCAAAGGAAAGATCTTAAAGGAATGTTGAGAAGGCTGCTTCCTCCACCCAAGTTCTTCATATTCAGTTCAGTATGCTCAAACTATTTTCCAAAGTAAAGGAAAATTCAAAAGAACTGAGTAGTAGTACTATATATATTGTTTTATCATTTCAATATCAATACATTTAAATATGTTGTTATTAATATCATATGTATTGGGTATTCCTCTTCTTTTGTTTTTTGGTACTGAGAATTGAACCTAGAGTCACTTTACCACTTAAACATATCTCCAGCCCTTTTTATTTTGTATTTTTTTTTATTTTGCTATAGTCTCACTAAGTTGCTTATGGCCTTGATAAGATGCTGAGGCTGGCCGTGAACTTGCAATCCTCCTGTCTCAGCCTCCTGAGTCACTGGGAAATTAAATTGATTAAACATAGGCCAGGTCTCATGGTCAAGTACTTTAATCTCCCTAAAATGGAGTTGATTTTTCTGTCTGGTATAAGACAAGTGTTCGATTTCTTTCTTTCTTTTTTCCAATAAACAAAAATTGGTGCTAGGGATTGCACCTAGGGCCTCACCTATGCTAAGCATCCACTCTACCACTCAGCTAGAGCTCCAGTTTCAATTTCATTGTTTTGCCTGTGGATATCCAATTCTCCAAGAACTATTTACTGAAGAGAGTATCTATTGCTCATAGTGTATTCTTGGCACCCTTGTCAAAACTTGCATTCTTGTAAATACATGGGGTTGTTTTTGTTGTTTTTGATTCTGTTACACTAGTATCGTACTGTTTTGATTATAGTTATGTAGTATATTTTGAAATCAGGTAGTGTAATGCTTCAATCTTTCTTACTCTTTCTCAAGTTATATTTGGTCATTCTGGGTCTTTGCTGGTCCCATGTGAATTTTAGGCTTGTTTTTTCTACTTTTGTAAAAAATGGCATTTGTATTTTGATTGAGATAGCATCAAATGTGTAAAACACTTTGCATAATGTGGATTTTGCTTTTAGAGACAGATTGATTCAGGAAAGCAGGTACACATTCAAGGGAAAATGTGGACTACCTCAGGGAAAAGACAGTTTTTAGGATAAAGTAAGAACTATACATTCAAGAGAGAATACAGGCTGTATCAAAAGGGAGAAACAGCCAGTATGGGCATTTTAACAATATTAATTTCTTCAATTCTTAAGCTATAAAACTCTTAGGGTAAAAAATCATACATGACATTCTTCAGGATATTAGTTCTGATTTCTTGCATATGACCTCAAAACTATAGGCAGCAAAAGCAAAAGTAGACAAATGGGATTAAATCAAACTAAAAAATCTTCTGCACAACAAAAGAAAGTGAAAAGGCAACCTACGTACAGATTGGGAGAAACTATTGGCAGATCACATATCTGATAAAGGGTTAATTTCCAAAATACATAAGGAACTCCTATAAGTCAAGAGGAAAAAAGAATCCCAAATAAGACAATTAAAAAATGGACAAAGGATGTAAACAGACTTTCCCCCGGAAGATACATGAATCCCCAACAAATGCTGAAAATGGTGCTCAACACCACTAATAAGGGAAAGACAAATAAAAGCCATAACTAGATACACTTCACACCTTTTATAATGGTCATTATCAAAAACAAAACAAAGCAAATGATAACAAGTTCTGACAAGGATGTGGAGAAATTGGAAGCTTTACGCACTGTTGGTGGAAATGCAAAACAGTGCAGCCATTTTGGAAAAGAGTATGGAAGTTCTCCAAAAAACAGTAGTAGAAGAAAGAATTATCCTTTGATCCAGCAATCCTACTTTTGAGCATATATACAAAATAATCAGAATTAGACTCTCAAAAAGATATCTGTACTCTCATTTTTATTGCATTGCAGTACTAGTCACAATAACTAATAGATGGATATAATCCAAATATTCATTGACAGAAGAATGGATAAAGTAAGTGTGGTATACACATACAATGAAACATTATTCAGCCTCTGAAAAGAAGGAAATGTGCTGTTTGCAAAATCATGGATGAACATAATGTCCTGGAGGACATTATGCTAAGTGAGGTCAGCCAGTCACAGAAGGACATACGCAACATGATTCTACTTACATGAAGTATCTGAAATTATTAAACTTATATAAGTAGAAAATAGAATGGAAGTTGCTAGTTGAAGGAGGAAGGAGAAGAGTTGTTTAATGTGTATAAAGTTTAAGTTATTCAAATGAATAAGTGAGATATCTGCTGTAGAACATTGTACCTATAGTTAACAATATTGTATTATGTGCTTAAAAATACGTTAAAAGAGCAGATCTCATGTTGAGTGTTCTTACCACAGAAAAAGAGACATAAAAAACCTTTGGAGGCAATGGATGTTTATTACCTTGATGGTGGTGAAAGTATTATGGATTTATACAATTGTACAAACTTATCAAATTTTATATATTAAACATCTGTCATTTTCTTTGTGTATCAATTATACTTTGATAAAGTTGTTAAAGAAAGGACAAATAAGATGAATCATATTTTTACACTTACTAGCACAAATATGAAAGTGGAGGCATATACACAACTGCGGTATTTTTCTATAATCGAACACTTAAAAATAAACAGCAGATTCTTTCTTTTGTTATTACTCTGTATCTCTGTTGCTTTTCTACTTGACTTGCAAGGTGTCCCAACATTCTGTACTAAAAAACTCTTACCATCTTAAATTAACCATAGTAAAAGACAATCTGTGAATTATGACATATGACAGACTTCCAGATGCACCTATATCATTGTAAAGTTACAGTTAGGCAAATATATAAGAAGTATCCCTCTCCGAAGAGTAATTTATATTTAAAGCAGGCACTGAATTCTCATTTAAATTTCATAAAATTATGAGAAAAAATCTCTAATGCTCCTTATATTTCTATAAATCTAAAGGGAATGATTGAGGCAGTTTATTTCAATGATAATCTATTATGTCTATTAAGTAGCCCCAAAGGTAAAACACTTTGACACAAAGTTCAAAATATTAAGTCAATATAATAAATATTTGTTCTCTTATACTCTGCATGTACTGTTTCAAGACAAGACAGTGTAACTGTTGCTTCTCTTTGAGAATCCACTGTTTAATTGTGAAAAATATATTTTTCTTAAAAATAAATGGATAGATTAGGGGTGTGGCTCAGTGATAGGGCCCAAGACTCTGGGTTTGATCACCAGCACCACCACCACTAACAAAAAGGAAACAAAAATGAAAAACAGAAATGGGCTGAGGGTATATCTCAATGCTAAAGTGCTTGCTTTCCTTACATGCACAAGGCCCTAGTTTGATCCTCAGTACTGAAAAAAAAGAAAAAGAAGAAAGATGGAAGTGTCCCCCAAAAGCTCATGTGTGAGATAATGCAAGAAAATTCAGAGAAGAAATTATTGAGTTGTAAGAGTCTTAACCCAATCAGCGAATTAATCCTCTGATAGGAATTAACTAAGTGGTAACTGAAGTGGTAGGGTGTGGCTGGAGGATGTGGGAATTGGGGGCGTGGCTTTGGCGTGTATATTTGTATCTCATGAGTGGAGTCTCTCTCTCTGGTTTCTGATCACCATGTGAGCTACTTTCCTCTGCCACACTCTGCTGCCATATTGTTCCTGCTTCAGCTGGAGCCCTGAGGAATGGAGCTAGCTGCCTATGCACTAAGACCTCTGAAACCATGAGCCTTCAAATAAACTTTTCCTCCCCTAAAATTGTTCTGGTCAGATCCTTTAGTCACAGCAGTGAAAAAGCTGACTAAAACAACTTGTAAAAGTGAAACATTAAATGCCTGATTATAAACAACAACATCAACAAATGGATGGCCACAATTTCTAAAGCAGTGCTTCCCACAGTTCAGTGTGCATAATAATTACCTAGAGTACATTGTTTACAATGCAGACTCCCAAGGTTTTACCTACAGGGATTCTGATTAGCTAAGTCTGACAAGGGTCCCAGGATCCTGCATTTAAAACAAGCTCTCCAGATGCTTTTGATGTAGATTGTACATGTATTCACCTCTGAAAAATCCTGTCCTAGACTTGCCCTTCTCTAACTTTAATCTGCAAAGGAATCCTCTGAGGAAGTTGTTAAAATATAGTTCTTTGGAGGAAGATTCTAACATGTTCCCAGGTGAGGTAAATGCTTATTGTTCATACACCACCCTTTGTGAAGCAAGGCTGTAAAACTTAAATATTTGCCAAATATAAAACAATATCCTCAGAAATACAAAATAAATATAAATATAAAAAAAGAAATACAAAATAAATGATGTCAAATTCATTATAACCTATATACACTGTGATAATACACACCAGCAAATTAAGTAAGTAAACATGAGATGTGTGTGCATGTGGGAGTTAGGGGACTTTAAGTGCTAGAAAAAGAGATAGTGATTATGTTAAAACCATTAATTCCCAATTTCTTTTCAATTGTGTGAATATTTCAATGAATTGATATAGATGCATTAAAATAAGTTGGAAATCATAATCTAGAGCTTATATATACTATCATACTAATATATTCTTGTTATAATGATTAGATAATATATTCATAATTATATAGTATATTTAAGTTTTTGTAGGGGTTCCACATCTGAGACAATGTGACAAAATGGTTAAGGGTTGAAAACTATAATTTTTGAAAGGACTGGAAGAGACCATTGGTCTGTACACGTTGTATCAAAAACAAGTTCCCACTGTTTCCTGGACAGACTCTTCAGTTAGATCCTATGAGTGTGACTCAAAGGTAATGGCACTTTTTTAGCTTCAGTTGGCTAGAATGACTGTGAGGAAACACAACATTCAGTTTTATATCACCTAGACAAACACTGCTGCAGGTGGGAAAATTTCCTTTTAACACTACTAAGTGAGACTCTCTTCAGCAAAATAGGACAGATGATTATGAAGTCATAAAAGTTTACTTAGCAGATTTCCAAGTTTTCTCAAGTGCTCTCTTTACAACATTTTCTGTTCGTCTGTTAAAAAATGCATCATTCAACAACTGTTGGAACCAAGTTTTAGTTGGAATGCTGACTGTCTTAGGTGAAGAAGGAATTGTCAACTTACTATCTGAGTTGCAGCAATCATTTTTAAGGTTCTCACAGCATATTTAGTTGGCTGAGCATCTAAAAGCCATGGTTTCTTTAGGGAATCTGTTAAATAAGGATGCTAAGTTAACTAAGTACATAATTTTATACAAAACCAAAGCCTTTGACAAATGTTTGTACACATAAAATATCTGTGAATATTAATAGGATGTAAGAAAATATTTCAGCTAACTTTCTCAGGTAATATCAACATTGGAAAAATGAAAGTAAACATACTGTAGGAACTCAAGAAAGCAGCAGTGAACCTGGAGAGAAGTACAGCTGGTTAGAACTGCCTAAGGCTAGAGGGGCAAGTGAGTGGCTGCAGGTGGTAACGAGGTGGCCTTAAGAAGCTGGAGAAACATGTTAAGTTTTCTTCCTTGCCTCACCCATGAATAATCTAGCAACAACCATCATCCTTCCTTCACTATAGGAAAAAGCATCAACAGTTTAGACTTCTGGATACCTGAGTCTGCAAGATAGGATGAGAAAGAGATGCAAAAAGAGAGAGAACTTCTCAGACAATCATCCCTTGCTCACTCCTTCTAGCTATCCAGGGTTGGTGGATTATAATTTTAGGGCCTTGTAATCTCCAAAGCTTTGAGGGAAATCTCTAAACAAAGCAGTTCACATGATGCCTGGTGATTTGCACAGTGACCCATAACCTCTTCCTTCTCCCTAAATTCCCTGGGACTGACAGACATACTGACCTGTAAGGACTTCTCCAGTACACATGACAAGACAAGGTGGCTGATCCTCCTTGCCCACATGAGTTCATCAGGGAGCTCTCCCAAAAATTACAGGCAAAGAGGGAGACAGAAAAAGTGAAAGAAAATGACTTTATGTGGAGGGCAGGAGAAAAATGCTAATTTCTTGACCTTAGGTTTACCAGAGCAATTCACAATTTTAGGGGGAAAAACTGAGATAAAAATATAAAATGAGCCAAAACTCTCATCTTAATAATTTATTTACTAAGCCATGAAAATATGATTATTGGCCTCCATTAGCAAGAGAGTACCCAAGCAACTCAGGGAATGCTGAAATCCTGCAAAAGAAGTGTTTGACTACTGATTGGAAAAGTGTGGAATAGACGTTTGGGAGTTAACATCCTAGTCAGCTAATTCTGACTCTGTTAAATCTGGCTTTATTTGTTTTACTTGTTAAAAGTAATGTTTAAAATTTGATACAGTGAGGAAATGTGGTCATTGTGCTGCCTACAATTATAGGGAATATGTGTGCACATTGAAAAAAAGATCATGTACTTTTAATATATTATTAACCATAGCCAAACTCCCATCATTTTTTGAGTGTAACATTTAAGAATTAGGCCATTTATTATATGGTAAGGTTCAAGTTTATAGTATGTATGTTAGCTTATTGACACTAAAATCCCTTTCTTATTCAATCCATTTATTCTTTTTTAAACTACAAAAGCAACATATGCATATATATATCTTAAAATTTTGATTTTACAAATTTTGATAAATTTTTCAATGTTTTCAATTTACTTGCTCATTGCCAAAATCTGAATACCCCATCGTACAAGGAAGGACAACGTAGAAAATCTCCAGTCAATATTGCTCTCTACCAAACCATGCAATTCTCATAAGTAATCATCTTAACTCATGCTGAGCAAAACTGTAAAAATGCAATAAATTACTATTTTTAAGAAATATATAACAGGGGCTGGGATTGTGGCTCAGCGGTAGAGCGCTTGCCTCGCATGCATGAGGCCCTGGGTTCGATGCTCAGCACCACATACAGAGCAATAAAATAAAGACACTGTGTCCATCTACAAAAAAAAAAAAAGAAATATATAACAATAATATTCTCCTAATCTCTGAAACTTTGATATTTACTTTCAGCTTTAACTCTAGAATGCAAAACTAAAGATTTTCAGCTTATTTTTCTCTAAAGAACGGCAGACATTTCAGGGCAGATTTTAATGCTGGATTAATGTCACATATTCTGACATTTTCTTGGTCCTTATACTCCAATGTAACCCTTTAATAAAATTTATATTTATCTATCACATGGGGAATCATGTTGATTTTAAATTATTTTTGTACATAAACTTTCAAAGTTTAAGAACTTAAATGATGAAAAACTGGAAATTATAAATACTAAACATGAAACAAATTTGTCAATTCCAGAGTGCAATACAAACTTGATTCCAAAATGAGATTTCTAAAGTCAAGGAAATAGTTCAAAACATGAACATTATTTAAATTATCAACTTTATATTTTTGTCCACCTTCTTTTCCAATGCATAAATTTGTAAGAATTTTAACAAATTCATTTAGAACAGAAAAACTATTTTTCCATTGTGTTCTTAAATAATATTCAAGTATTGTCTTTTTATCAGACACATGTACATAGAATATGTAGTAATAATTAATCATGTTTCCCCAAATAAAAATTCATTTTGTTAGAATCATTATTTGCATTTTGAAATTTAACAAAATAAAATTAGGAGTAAACTAATTCTATTAATTATAATTTTATAAAAATTGAAAGAACACTGGGCATAAAAAAATAGAAATGATTTATAAATTTTATTGAAGTAGTGCTAACTTTAGCAGTCCAGGGAAAATTGACTTATGTTCATCTTTTCTTAATTTTTATCTGATGATTATAGATGCCCTGAATTCTATGTATTCTAAAGAGCATTACAAGATATAGCAGTTCAGTCATTTATCCATTCAATCAATATTTAGAAATAACATAATGTTTCTATAATGTTTTGGGTTTTGGGGATGCAGCAATTAGAAAAAAAAACATAATATTCCCAATCTACTGTATTTTATATTCTATATGACAGGGAAGATATTAATCATATTACCACAGAATGAATGTGAAAATTAAAAATTGTGTATGTGACATAAAAAGACATAAGAACATAGAATAGGGAGTGTTATATAGTTTGAAATGTCAGAGGGAGGGAGTAATTGGATAGATGGGATAAGAAGGATGAGAATGAGTTAGATTAAGCAGGGGAGAAAATAAGGCATCCAGTGTCTGTTATGAAGAATTACAATACATTTGAAGAACTAATCAAAGGCTGGTTATACTGCATCTTAGACAACAAGAGTTAGTGATGCAAGGTATATTCAAGAGCCAACCATGAAATATCACATGAACAACATTGAGAACATCATGATCAAATTGAATTTTTAAAATATTTTTAGTTGTCAATGAACCTTTATTTTTTATTTATTTATATGTGGTGCTGGGAATCAAACTCAGTGCCTCACACATGCTAAGCAAGTGCTCTACCATTAAGCCACAGCCCCAGCCCTCAAATATGCATTTAAAAATTGTTATGATTTTATTACTGAGGATATAATGTGGAAAAGCCTTTTAGGAGTCTATTGTAGTAATCCAATTTAAAGATTGGATTAGGGTGAGAGAAATGAGGAAAAGATGGCACATTTAAGATATATTTGGTAAAATTAGTAAGACCTGGTAGTAGACTGAAATCAAATTCCTTACATGTATGATTTTGTCAAGATGAACCCAATTATTATGTGTAATTATGATACTCTAATAAAAAATTGATCATTAAAAAAATACCTAGCAATAGGTTAGATCTCCATGGAAGTTGATTTTTTAAAAAACTAGGAAATGTTGAAGAATATTCATAGTCTAAAAAATATGCACTTAAATGCTTTCATGTTCTGTACTTAAGTCCTATGAAACATATCATATGATGCCTTATCCTTTTTGTAAGATCAGTGGTTAGTTTTAGAATCAAGTTGTGGGTTTGTCTTAACTATAGCAAGTCCTGTTTCTTTTAAAAAAAAAAATACGTAGTCACCCTGAGTCATGTAGGATACTTTCCTGAAGATATGAGACAATTCAGAGTCAAATATGAGGTCCATTTCAGGTAAGTGTCCTAGGTTCTAGATATTTGTATCATAATTTTATACTTCATCACTATTTCCTTACCTTTTATTTTCTTTTGACTATAATTGTGTCTCCCTCATTTAAAAAATAAATCTCCTTGGTAGTACATATATGCTTTGTAATTTACTTCAAGATGGCTTTAGAAAAGATAGAGAATAAACATGTATAATATATCAAGGTCAGAGCCTATATGGCTCCATGATAATAAAGGAAAGCAAAAAAAAAAACCCAGAATGATTTACTAAAGGCATATTTTCACTTTTATTACAGTCACTGTATGATTATTGCTAAATTTAGGCACTAAGTCAGAAGGAGACATAAATTTGTGCATATTCTAGGGTAGCTATTTAATCTTTTCTATACAAATGCTATGTTTTAGGATGTTACTTCACAGCTAGCAGAAAGAGACTTTATTATGATTTCAACAGAATTTAAGACAGGCAGTGATATAAATTGATAGATAATTATATAATTTCTGATCATGATAAAGTTCAGAGTTTTTTTCTTATTAAAGAAAACTAAATATTTTCTAAGGTGTTTTTTTAAACTGAGGATTGAACTGAGAGACCCTTTACCATAGATATACATCCCCAGTTTTTTCTTACTTTTTTATTTTGAGATGGGAGTCCAAGCTCTTTTTATAAAAGTCAAATGATATGAAATTATTTACTTACCAAGTAAAAGATGTGTTTAAAGAACCAATTACTAAAACTCTTCAAACCTACATAGCAGAATTCAATTAGAAGATGTGAATCTTTTTTTATATGTATATTATTATGTAATGTCTATTCTGTGAATCTTTGCTTGGTTTCTCCAACAGCAATCAAATGCTGCTGCTGCTGCTGCTACTTCTTCTTTACATTTTCCTCTGTTCTCTAAGTATATCACAAATATGAACCATTATCTAATTATACCCTTATTGTTATTTGTTTGTCACTCTGTTAGATTACAAACACTTTTGAATAGTATTGACATATTTTCATCTTTGAATTTTAGAGGAGGGGAACATTTATTGATTGTATCCTATAAGTTCCGGTTACCAGTACTAGATGTTTGCCTCCATAATCATATTTATTATTGACAGCACTATGGATAAATATTCTGATCCTCATTTTACAAATAAGGAAAATGAGTCATGGTACAGTGTCTGTACATGTAAAGATGGAAGCCTAAAATTTAAGTATTTAATGACATGAGAGAAGGTTTCTAGATCACAGTGACATCCCAAACCTGGATTTATTTCCTCTCTTTCAATATATAATTAAAATTATAATAAAGAGTTTTAAAAGAAAAGGCAGTTATTTAGAAGAAGCCTTCAATGGGCACCTGCACAAAGGCTGAAAAGAGACAAAGCTGCATATAGATCCTAGAGAGCCCATTAGTGCCCAAAATACTCACCCACTTAAAGGGCAGGATGAAGTCGAGACAATCCCACTCCTGGCAAGTCCAGTATGGAATGCCAAGCACTTGGGCATAAAAGCAGAATGATTTTTACCCTAAAATGAAGCTGATCAATTGTTGTACCTGTGCAAACATGGAATCATAATTTACTTTTCTATTGCCTCTTTGTTAAATATGAATGAGTACCCAAAAATCATAAGCCATTGGACCAAGTCCTCCAAAATGAAACACTGAGACTGAGATAAATAAAATAATTGACCTCACAGAAAATACAGGAAACTAGTTTTGCAGATAAGAAATTTAAAAGTAATTGTGATTAATATCAAGAATAATTACGAAGCTGTTTCAACTGCAAATTAGGAACAGGACACTAAGAAACAGAAACAGAATAAAAATTCTTAGATATTTATATATCCAAGAGCAAAAGTTATTACATTACAGAGAACTATCTAGTAGGTCTGGAAAGCAACAGGTACAAATGAGAGAGGGAAAATTGATCTAGAATGGCAGTATATTGGAAAGAGAGAGGTTTCAGACACCTGTGTAACTTTTTAGAATTTATAGTATTCTTATCTTACAATGGTGAGTGAAGAAATCTTATGTATATTGATGGAATAAGAAATATGGAGAAAGGTACAGATTTTTCTATTGTAAACTACCAGGAAAATTAAAAAGCAGTAATGTTTTGGAGGTAGTGGTAACATTGAAAGGCTATAAAGTTGATCCAAAAGTATAAGTAGAAGTCAATTTATTATATAAAAATTGATATACCAAATACAGTGGCATATGTATGGATTATTCAAGGTTTTAGAGGTACTCACAGGAAAAAACTAAAATTAAGCCTAAACAAATTAATTTAGTTGACTCTGAGGAGTAGATTGCTAGCAGCAGTAAGTCTGTATTTTAAGCATGTGCTTGTTATACACGGAAAAAAAGATATGAGAAAGAACGCAAATAGTAAAATATGAACTCAATGTTAATACATATATGTACCATCACATATATGTGTAGGTGAGCACCACTTAATGCTTTTATGGTACTGTATTCAAAGCTTCAAGGAAAAAAATATCCTCTCATCAAAAGTGAAATAGTAGGGCTGGGTTGTGGCTCAGTGGTAGAGTGCTTGCCTTGCATGTGTGGGGCACTGGGTTTGATCCTCAGCACCACATATAAATAAATGAATATATTATTTTATAATAAAAGTCCATCAACAGCTAAAAAAAATTTTTTTAAAGTGAAATAGTAAATAAAGAGAAACAAGGCCCTAATGAAAGGTAATCTGTTAGAGCTCAGTCCCTGCCAGGAGCTAAGGTAAGGAAACCAAGAGAGGGGACTATCCAACCTACAACTATGGTAGCTACAAAACATCTGAACCTTCCTACTCAACCTTCAACTTCGAAAGGTTTTTAGCTGAGCTGCCTGGTTAGTTTCCAGGAAGATTTTTTTCTTCTTTACTGGTTCAGTCTTATGGGGCAGTCAGACCAGGAAGATATGAGACCTATGGGACTCTAAGAGCTCTAAAGTGTAGTGCTGCAGTAGAGGCAGTCTCCTTCAAATATTTGGTTTTAATTTTCCACCTACATTCTCCCTCTGTTCTTAGGCTACGGGCTTTTTTTGTATACCCTCCTGCTGATGTTCTTGTCTGCTGCCACCCACATTAACTCATCATGCCCGACAATAAAGAATCCTTGTTTCCCACATGAACAGTGCCCTGAAGTCCACAGAGAGAACCAGGACCTGGAGTGGACACAGGTGCAGATGAGGCTTTCTCTTTTTTCCTTCTTTTCTCTGATACCTTACACCATGGAAGAAGCTTCAACTCCTGGGTCCACATAGTATCTTACCCTCTTTCATGGCCATCACAATGACCCCACTGAGAAAATCATATGAGGTCTTCAGCAGTCAAGAAGGGGTAGGAAAATCTAAGCACATTGAAATTCCCACAAGACACTGAGAATTTGCCCATAGATCCTCTAGATGAAAAGGATAGAACTGTTAGTCAATTTCCTGCTGCTCAAGTATCAAATGAATGAGCCCATCCAAACAGCAGACAAGTTGGTGAACGTCACTGAAGTACAAACACCACTTCTCTTGTCTCCTTTGGAGAGTCTCTGAGCACATGGAACGGACCTTTGGCTTTGATGTGAACAAAGCAGACTCCACAAGCACTTCTATGCTCCTGTCAACAAACTAAACTTCACCTGTGATGATAAGTGAGAAGGGAATGCCCAAGACCAACTTCCTTGTTCTTATCTTGTGTGTAATCTTTATGAAGGGTGACTGTGACACTGAGGAGGAAGTCTGTGAAGTACTGAATATGTAGACATATATTTTGAGAGAAATTAATTCGTTTTTGGGGAGCCCAAGAAATTCACCAAAACTTTGGCAATGGAAAACTACCTGGTCTCTATTAATGATCCTGTACAATATAGATTCTTGTGGGGCCTAAGTGCCCAGGCTGAATCTAGAAAGATGAAATAGAGTTTCCATGCTAGACTTTTAGGCTCAGATTAGTGAGTCTGATCTTTGTCACTTTACATCCTAGTGTAAGGAAGCTTTGAAAGGTGAGGAAGAAATAGCATGAGCCAATATTGCAGACAGGGCTGGCTCCACTGCCACGGCCAATGCTATTTTCAGTTGCTTCTCCCATCTTTAGAGAATATTGAGGCAGATCCTTCACTTTGTTTTTGAAAGAGGCAGTTAGAGCTATAAGTAGGGCTGAGGTGGGGCTGGAGGAAAGAAAACAGTGTATTACATCTTTGTTTTTCCTATTCTACATGAGTGACTTGAACGTTTATCATTTGAGGGATTATTCAAATGTTGTTTCTTTTAATATGACATTTAATTAGTCTCAGTAGCTAAGTTCATGAATAGTATTGGTCACACATTTATTATATTTGTCAAAATTAATTTAACTATTCTCCTACTAATTGGCACCTAAATTGTTTTTGATTTGTCAATATGATTTGTAGAACTGAAGTCAATATTTTGGAAATGAACTACAGGGTAGATGAACATGGTTTCTGAAAGGAAAGATACAGCAAAATGGAAATTGAATTAAAGTGAATAAGAAATTTGTATATTTTTATAAATGTTGTCAAAATTTACTTCCAATTTTTTTCTTTGAGTTCATACTCGTACAAACTCATGTATATTAATATCCTGTACATTTAAAGACATTTTGTGTTCTCAATCTTAAATTGTAGTCCAACTCAAGGATGAGAAAAATTTTATCCTGTTAATTAGTTTATGTTTCCCTATTGTGTAATTAGGTTGAACAGTATTAAGTTGCAACCTTACTAATATAAAGCTAAATTTATACAGTGATGTCCTGAGTAACAGAATATTTCTGAGCATGGTTTAAAATTGTGATGTCAACACAATATTTCTCATTCATCTGAGAAATAAGGATTCAGTTAGAATGACCAGGTGTCAAGGAATAAAGCCAGACAGGAACTCAGCTAGTGAGGACTTAGGGAGAGAGCTTTGCAGAGTCCATGAAAGAAACCACATACAAAATCAAATCTAAAAACCTCATTGAAGGTTGGCTATCAGAATTCTATTTTTTTTCCAGTACGGGTGATTTAACCTAGGGGCAACTTACCAGTGAGCTACATTCCCAGCCTCCTTTTTTTTTTCTTTTCTTTTTTTTTTTTAAATTTTGAGACAGAGTCTCACTAAATCCTGAGGCTGACATTGAACTTTCCATCTTCCTTCCTTCTAAGTCACTGGGGTTACAAGCATGCATCACTATGCCTAGCTTGCAAATCAGGATTATGAATCTGGAGTTCAGCATCATGTGGAGAATGCCTCAAGAAGAGAGAAGATAGGGAGTTTGGTGTAAGGATTAGGAAAAATTATAAGAATAGATTTGGGGTATCTTTGAATCATCATTGCCAGATGAATAGAAGAGACATCTCAATGGGTAGATCTATTGGATGAAAGAACAGAGACATGCAAGACACCCACCCATACTAATTTAGAATATTACTACCTACTGTTAAGTTCAGTATAGACAGCTCTTCTATGTTACCCGGCAATGTTAAAGATGGATTATGGGAAAGCTACAAGTTTTGATGACTCAGGGAGTCAATGCAGCATTGCCAATGTTCTATGACTGAGAGTTCCCTTGATGTCACCTGGAGATGAGTACTTCATTCCTGTGGAAGGTAGCCCTCCCTGCCTGTAGTTGGGACCACGTGAACAGTTCGTATTGGTGAGTTATGATAAACAGTAAAGATAGGCCAAGAGTCCCATGAGTGTTGGAATTGAATTCAAGTATGTATTGCTTTTCCACTTGGGAGTTAGAAGGGAAATATCCTATACTAGTTATCTCAGTAACACTATTGATAAAAGGATGTGTATGGGCAGATCTTCTAAACCAATCCACATGGTTACTTCTGCTCTGATTACCTCTCATGATTTCTGAGTCCTTGGCACACCAAAAAACAAGTTTCTGTGGCTTTGATTATTCACCTAAATTGCCACTAGTAACTGCCTGGAACAGAGGGTTGGCCAATGGTATAGTTATTTGTAGGTTGGATGGAAGACCTATGGAAATGGTACATAGTTTAAATTTTTCTTAAACTGTGGTCACAGGAATATATGAAGTACAATTCAGGAAGCACCCTTTATCATCTTGTATGTACAATTCTACCTCCAAGATGAAGAATTTAGGGCCTGGGGATCTGATGTCCATTATGACACTCACCATTAGTTTGATATGGGAATTACGAAGTTAGGTGGGCAGCCATAACAGTTTGAATTTCTTCAATGGAAGTTAAGGTTCCATATACTGAATCAGAGAATGTGAACTGCTAGTACTCATTTATTCATATTTCTGGCACATACTTACTGGATATATGCTGAAGTACTTAATCCCAAAAATATCCATGCCTGTGTCAGCAGTGTCACGTAAGAGTACAAAAAAACCCACCATTTTACTATGGAAGTACATTAGAAACAATTGATACATATATACAAGAAGCATGAGCACTGGGATTAGATTTGGGTCACAAATGTCAGTGGTCCACTTTCAAAATAAATTTATTAAAATTTTGAATAATAAATTTATGAATAAATTAAGAGATGATATATGAATTAAATTCTGCAAAAACATAATACATTACAACAATTATTGTGCTATTTTTGGGGGGGTACAGGGGATTGAACTCAGGGGCACTCAACCACTGAGCCACATCCCTGGCCCTATTTGTATTTTATGTAGAGACAGGGTCTCACTGAGTTGCTTAGCACCTCGCCGTTGCTGAGGCTGGCTTTGAACTTGCAATCCTCCTGCCTCAGCCTCCTGAGCCACTGGGATTACAGGCATGCACCACCGCACCTGGATATTGTGCTATTTTTTAAATGCTATTTTAAAAGCACTTGCTACTTTTTAAAATAGCAAAATATTATTAATGATTATGATTGAATTGGATGTGAAAGCCCATATAAAATTAAAACTTGGAGGCAAAATAAAATAAAATACACTATCACTATAGAGATCTCCACACATTTAGCTCATTTTATTTTTATTTTATTTTATTTTTTAAAACTTTTTTTAAGTTTTACTTGGACACAATACCTTTATTTTATCTATATGGTGCTGAGAATCGAACCCAGTGCCCCATGCATGCAAATAAATATTCTACCACTGAGCCACAACCACAGCCCATTTAACTCATTTTAAAATATAATTAAGATAAATGATCATTTGTTTTGCTATGGATTATAAATAGTAAAAAATATTATATACATAGAACTCTGTTACTTAAATTCATTCACAGAGTTCTGGTACTGTTAATATAGTATTCAATCTGTATTAATATGTTTTATGACATCTGGGCTTCTCAACAAAATGGCTTTATTATTTATAGTTGGTTTATGTAAGTCTATATATTTCTAAAAATGTAGACTTCTATGGAGTCATACATCAATGTTTATACTTTAGTAATATCCTAAGAAATCTTTTTACATTCAGACTTTTAGAATTTATGAGTTAAATATCATTTCAAAGGAATACAGTAACTGAGGATACTCATAAAATGGTTATCAACTACATGATATAAAAATATCTACCTGCATATCTATGTCAGAGTAAATTTTACAGAGAACACTCATGATGATCAGGCAATTATTCAGATACTATTTTAGATGATTTGAGCTTGTATACATATCTACACAATGAGAGTCATTCTAGGAAACTCAATATTCAGTTCTTTTAGTAAGAGAAGGAAATTTCTGCTTTGTTGGCTTTCTTTGTAGTTCAACAAAAATTATTTAAAGGTTAACAATTGGGCAATATCAGTATATTAAATACAAAATACAAGACTAAATAAAAAAGTATTGTTAGCACTCAAACTCAGGTATTTTGACAATAAATTATAAACAATCAGTTAACAGAAAAAATTCAAATTTTAATAATCAAAGTGATTTCCAATAAAAAATTCTGTATAAAAAGCACTTATTTATTTATTTTGATTGGGATAAAAATCACTCTTAACTAAAATTTGAACTGTACTGCAAAGCCAGACTACTGAAAAAGTCTTTTTCTAAATTTACTATCCATGTGTTATAGGGTATAATAAGTGTTGCAAAAAAGAAAGAGGGGATGATAGTGGAATGAGATGGTCATCATTACCCTAGGTACATGTACGAATGCTGTGACCCTACTTTGTGTACAACCAGAGGTGTGAAAAATTGTGCTCCATTTGTGTACAATGAATCAAAGAGCATTCTGCTGTCATTTATAACTGATTAGAACAAACAAATAAATAAATAAACAAACAAATAAAAAGAGAGGAGATAAAATAATTGAATTTTCCTCATAAACAGCTATATTTCAGATATTCAAAGAATAAGCACAGAGAAATTTTGCATTTTATTGGGAATTTATATACACTGATACATGTGTGTGTATATATGTATGTATATATGTTTACATATGAAAACAAAAACTGTAAATAGAACAAATATATTATGATTTTTGCAAGTAAAACTGCAGAAGTGTAATATTTGGAATAATTTGTAACTCTGAACAATTTGCTTTATTTTTATTTGAACCACTTTGAACAGTACAATACCATGTGGCAATAGAAAGGAAATCCAATCCCTCAAATTTGGTTGTTTTATTGAGTACTATGGAGTACAAATGTGTCATCAATGCATATGAAAATGAGTAAGGAGTCTTGCAAAACACAATCACTTATAACTCTAAAATTCCAATGTTTGTTTCCATTTTCGTTAAACAAATATACCTCATGTAGAGAAAGTTATATGGTAAAGGTTGGCTTGGAATCAATAAGAGAAATTATACAGCTTAAGAAAGACAAAATTATTTAACTTATATAAACAAGGTAAGAAGGAGTAATAGAAGGAATTCCCAATTACAGAAATATTTCTATTTAGAGATGGTAACAGTGAAATCTTCTTGGCATTGAATACACAAAAGACTCTCTTATTTTGGTGTGCTTGGGAGTAATTTAAATATTGGAAACTGTCACTGAATTGAATGGGGACATTTCAGTTAAAGAGTTTCAAAACAGACCTAGATTTTCAAAGCAATGAAATGATTTCTTGTCTGAAAGTGAAGGTGATAAAGGCACCCAAATCCCATTAATCTCATTTGTTGTAAGGAAAACCACTGACAGAATATACTATTATATGTATGTTAACTTTATGAACCAAGATTACTTTACACCTGGAATTAGAAGACTTATTTTTCTCTGGCACCATTCATGTCCCAGATACTTCACAAAAACAGCACCTGGTACTTTTTCATCTGAGGTGCCAGATCCTTGGACAATTTTTAGTACATTATTGCAAAATTGGACTACTCACAAATATCATTAGGAGTCTTCAATTAATACGTGAAATAGTGCCACAATTTCTATATTTTCAAGTATTTTTTTCTGTTGGAAATTTATCATATCTTTATGCCTAAAATGCAATTCAATAAAGGATATGACTTTAAACATGTTTATTTTCACTTAGCCTAACATTTATTATATAAATGTGCTTCTCAATGTAGAATCAATATCCATGGCTTTTAATAAGAAGTGTCTCACTGTGTAGCCAACATTCATTTTCTATGTACAGGAAAAAAAAAAAAAGATGCCCTTTAGCCTTAAAAAGGCCTTTTAAGGTCATTATATAAGACATTTTTCTCTTCCAGAACCATGAGAGTGAATCAGTCAACAGTGTATAGGAACTGTATCATCAAAATATGCCAACTCCACTTATTCTCATTATTATGTGAAACTAAATGATATTGGAACCAATTAAGTTAATGTGAGATGTAGGTCTATAGGTATTAATCCTCTCTCTCTCTCTCTCTCCCTCTCTCTCTCTCACACACACACAAACACATGCACATGTATGCACACATGCACCTTTCTCTAGCTCAAAAATTATTTTGTAGTCTCATACAGTTATACTTGCTTCACAGTTTATCTTGAAGATCTCTATATTGTTTGCTTCCACTCTTCTCATCTCTGAATAATATTTGAAACTTGACTATAAAGCAAAAACTAATTTTCAATTGTGATTATATGATAATTATTACTATTTTGTAATCACATTTATCATATTAATGTGTTTTTTTTTCATCACAAGCCTGAAATTCAAAGGTAGAGAATTTTGACTTAGCCATTATTTCAGGAACAAAATCTTTTCTGTAAACAGTTCTTCCTAGAACCTTCCTATAACTTCACTATCATAATATTAAATTCTTAATTTCTCCCATTCTAGAAGTTAATATTAACAACAAGCATTTTTTGAGTGCTGACTAGAACTATAAACAACAGTCTCAGTTTCAAGTTATGTATGTACTAGTGAGAAAGGCAGTTAAGCAGAGTTAAAGTAATTGTAAGCAATTTCTAAATAACTTCACAGAAAGTCCCATGAAAGAATGGAGGCATGCCTGATCCTGCCTTACTTTTATCTATGTTAGTTATCTATAGCTGAATAAAAACTTAATACAAGCTGAGTAGCTTTAAAAAAATACACATTTAAGAACCACATATTTGAATCAGCCTTAAAGAAGAACAAAATTATGGCATTAGCTGGTAACTGGATGGAGCTGGAGAATATCATACTAAGCAAAATAAGCCAATCCCAAAGACCCAGAGGCCAAACATTTTCTCTGATAGGCAGGTGCTAATTCATAATAAGTGAGTGGGGATTAGGGAAGAACAGTGGAACTTTGACTTAGGCAGAGGGGAGTATTGAAAGGAGGGGAGGAGGATGGAGGTAGGAAGGATAGTTGAATGCATTGGACATTATGACCCTATGTGCATATATGATTACATGACCAGTATAATCCTACATCATGTACAAGCAGAAGAATGAGAAGTTATATTACATTTACATATGATGTTAAAATGCATTATATTGTCATGTATAACTAATTAGAACAAATTAAAAAAATGTAACCATCACAGTGTCCTTTGATGTATAAAGTTTTTCAATTTTGATGAAGTCCAATTAATCTATTTTTTTGTTTTGTTTTTTGCCTGTGCTTTTGGTGTTATATCTAAGAAACTATTTTCAAACCCCAAATCATGAAATTTTCTCCTATGTTTCTCCACGAGGTTTTTAGTTTGGGGCTTATATATGTTTTGAACATCTTTGTTAGGATCTTATAACTATTATAACTGCTTGTTGGATTGAAGCTTTTACCAATATAAAATTGCATTCTTTTTCTTTTATATATCTTTTATGGTTAATATTTGTTTCATATAATATCATTACAGCACCTCAGCTCTCTTTTGCATACTCTTTGCATGGACTATCTTTATGCATACTTCTACTTTCAAGATATTCATGTCTTTAGATCTCAAGAGAATCTCTTGGAGACAATCTATGATAATATGGTTTTTAAAAATATATTGTGCTAATCTCTGCTTTAATTGGAGACTTTTGTTTTTGGTATAAGGGATTGAACCCAAGGGCACTTAACCACTGAGCCACATCCCCAGCACTATTTTGTGTTTTATGTAGAGATAGGGTCTCACTGAGTTGCTTATTGCCTCGCCATTGCTGAGGCTGGCTTTGAACTTTCGATCCTCCTGTCTCAGCCTCCCAAACTGCTGGGATTACAGGTGTGCGCCATCACATCCAGCTTAACTATTTTTTTTTTCTATGCATCTTATGTTTTGAATCCTCAATTCTTCTAGTACTGCCTTCCTTTCTGTTTAATTGATCTTCTCCTAGTGTGCTGTTTTGACTCTTCTTTTTTTACTTATTTTCTTGTGTTCAGCTTGGGGATTACAATTACTGTCTCAAATTCATATCATTCTACTTTGAGTTAAAACTACCTTGGCTTCACACTGGTTGTGTAATCATATATGCATATAGTGTCATAATGTCCGATTCATGCTAATAGAGGCAAACCATTACAGGTGAGGCATAATTCTGTTGAAACAGTTTTTGTTGAAACCTGTAATGTTTTGCCTCTATTAGCATAGTTTTATAATTTTTGCTTTATGCATATCTCCTTCAAATATTAAGAAACAAAACAAATACTTACAAACCCAAAGTGCAATAATACTGGCTTTTATATGCACTTATCAATTTACCTTTATTTAAAAAAATTTTTTTAAGTTATAGAAGGACATAATACCTTACCTTTATTTTATTTATTTATTTTTATGTGGTGCTGAGGATTGAACCCAGTGCCTCTCACACGTGAGGCAAATGCTCTACCATTGAGCCACAACCCCAGCCCTTATCAATTTATCTTTATTGATGTTCTTTTCATACTCTTATGGCTCTTAGTTACTATCTACTGTCCTTTCATTTTAGTCTGATAGATACTCTTTAGCCTTTCTTTTCAGGGAAGGTCTATGGTCAATGAACATCCTGGGGCTTGCTTATATTGGAATATATTCTTTTCTCCCTTAGTTTTGAAGTAGAGTTTGGTTTGATATTGAGGTTTTGTTTGACAGATGATTTTTCTTTTCTTTCAATACTTTAAATATGTCATCTTATTGCTTTCTGGTCTCTTTGGTTTTGCTGAAAAATAAGATGTTAATCTTACTGAGAATCTCTGATGAGTGACAGGTCACTTCTCACTTGTTGCTTTGAAGATTCCTTTATTGTTTTTAGGCTTTTGGCAGTTTGGTTACAATGTATTTTTGTGAAGATTTCTTTAAATTGACTATTTGGAGTTTTTGAGTTTCTTGGATGTGTAGACTCATATCTCTCATCAAATTGGAGATATTTTCAACCATTACAGCATTTAATTTGATTTATGTTCCCTTCTGTTTCTCCTCTCTTACAGCTCCTATTAGGTATATTTTGATTTATTTGATAGCCACAAGTCTCTCAGGCTGTGCTACTTTTCTTATTTTTTTCTCTCTGTCTCTTAGACTGGATAATCTGTTGTACTATTCTCAAATTAGTTGTTTATTTATTTTGTACTGGGAATTGAATACAGAGTGCTTTAGCACTGAGCTATTTCTCCAGTTCTTTTTAATTTTTTTTATTTTGAGATATGGTCTCACCAAGATGCTGAGGGTCATGCCAAGTTGCTGAAGTTGGCCTCAAACTTGTGATACCTCAGCCTTCTCAGTCACTGGGATAGGCATGCACCACTTTGCGTGTCTTTTTTTTTTGTCTGCTCAAATATGCTGCTTTCCTCCTATTATTGTTTCCAATTATTGTACATTTGAATCCCAAAGTTTCTATTTAGATTATTTTTATATTTTCTATATTTTTATTGATAATCTCTATTTTTTTCATACATGTGTCTTCTGTTTTCCTTTAGTTCTTTGTCTATGGTTCCCTTTAACACTTTGAGCATATTTGAGCAGCTGATTTAAATTTTTTTTCGTGTGGCATTTCAATATCTAGGCTTCCTCAGGGATAGTTTCTACTATTGTGTGTGTGAGTGTATGTATGAATGTATATGTGTGAGTGTGTGTGTATACATGTATATGATGGGACTATACTTTGTGCCTTCTTTTCATGCCTTGTAATTTTTAAAAATTGGACATTTTTGAATATTATAACATGGCAACATTACATTTCTCCCCTCCCTAGGGTTTTAGTGATTGTTGTTAAATTTTGTTTAGTGAATTTCATGAATTATTTTCTTAAAGTATGTTTTCTTTTTCATATGTGGTTATTGAAGTGTTTTTCCACTAGCTTAGTAGTCAGCTACTGATTTGACAAAGAATTCCTAAAAATATCAGTAGTCAAAAAATAAATAAACAAGTATCTTTTAGTCTTTTCAGAATGGGTTTATGTTGGAACACCATTTCAAGGCTTAACCAGGTTGTTAAAACTCTATATTAGCCTTCAATTTCTATTTGCACAGAACCTAAATATCAGCCTAAAGTGGAAGCTCATGGTCCGTTGAAGTATATTTCTAAGTATGCATCCAGCCTTCTGCATATTCATGGCCTTCTAGAGTCCCCAGTGTATAGCAGAAGTATTCAAAGCCCTTATTTTCTCCAAGTGTCTTCTTTCCCATCTTCTACTTGCCTGGCACTTCATTCTGTCTATTGTTTGCACCAATTTTTGTTCTTTACCCCATTTGGCTGCAGCTAATACATTTGCATTTAACATTTGTTTTCACCAATGCTGCTCAGAAAGCTGCTTTAGCACTGGCTATGTTTCATATGTGTGAAATGATCACAGATCTTGTAGTTGATCCTTTAAGGATCCATCAAATCTATCAAAACACATAATTCCTTTTTTTAAAAAAATAAAGTCTATATTGTTCTCTTTAGTGCCAGAAAATTTTACTAGCATGGGCTAGTAAATTTTACTAGAGTGGGCTGTTGCATGCTTGGCTGTTTCCAAGCTGGAAAGTACGTTTTGGTAAATTGAAGTAAAACACCACACCATCTCTTACTAATATTCAGCAGCTTCTTTTCTCACTGAGTTTCCATCATTACTGCAAGTTTTTGATCAGTTAGCAGAATTTTGAAAAAGTTGATTCTGAGAGTTTGAACCAACTTATTTGTTACTTTTGTGGAGGGACAGTTTTAAAGTTTCCTAGTTTGCTTTTTTTGGTACCCAGGATTGAACCCAGGATGCTTAACCACTGAGCCACATCTCCAGCCCTTTTATATATTTTATTTAGATCCTGTCTCATTAAGTTGCTTAGGGCCTCACTAAATTGCTGAGGCTGGCTTTGAATTCATGATCCTCCTGCCTCAGCCTCCTGAGCTGCTGGGATTATGGGTGGGCTCCACTGTGCCCAGCTCTACTTTGCCATTCTTGATGACTCATGAAAGTTAATTTTTTATTGAGAGGGACTGAATTTTATATGAAGGTTATTTTTTTCATATTTCTAATGGCAATCCACAATGAATTTGCTTTTTTCTATTGACTCAATTAGTTACTGTTGATTCCTTGTTGTTGTAGCTGCACTCTTCCCCACATGCCTACACCATTGAGTTCCCTGTGTAACATAGAGAAGATGAAATCTGTGCTTGCCAGTGAGTGAACATTTGGAAACCATTATTGGCTTAATGGTAACTTCTGGAATTTGGGGGAAGTGTACATAAAATATGAAATCTCAATGGAAGAAATAAGTGTTCACAAAGTCACAAATAATGAGTTCCTTTCACATTGCTACCCTTCTTCCACTTTAGCCAGGCTTATTTCCTTATTACTATAAAATTGTCATACCACAATCAGCAACTGTATATCTTTGAAGAAAATGTGAAGACAAACTCTGAACATGGGAAATATACACTGATTTTGTAGTTATTTATCAATGGCATTACCATTTAGTTTGTAAACTAACTACATGATTTCAAGATATTAATACTTTAACTTCAAGAGACACAACTTCAAATGGCATATACCAGATAAAGAAACAATAATTCTCTTATTTTTACATACCCACACTAATTTTATTGACCACATACTCTTAAAGGAAACCACAGAATATGGAGAAAATATAGAAAATTTTAAAGCTTGTCAATTTCAATGTACATTCTCATTAATTTCAATTTATGATCTTGCTCATCCTTTCCAAGTGTTTAATTCACCAATAATGAAAAGGGAATTTTATAGGTTCATGGAGGATTAATAGAAGAAAACATAATCTTTGCACTCAAGATGGTTATAGTTTTTCATAAACAGGGTAATTTTGCATAGGGCTAGCCCAACTCACACAGGACCTGAATGCAGAGTAGGTATCTCTTCCAGGTGGATGAAAAACATGTGCTGAGCCTTTGTTATATTCATAAGAATAAGAAAAATACATGTTTTGCTTCAGTGGATAAAATCATGTACTAGTACAAACTTGGCTTTAACAAGGTGCTTCTTGTAAGGTATAGTCTTTGCTAAGGTACATAGTGTCTGTTTTAGTCAGCATTTTTGTTGCTGTAACTATAAAACCTAACAAGAAAAATTATAGAGAAGGAAAAGTTTATTTGGGGGCTCATGGTTTCAGAGGTCTCGGTGCATAGACAAGCCAGCTCCATTCCTCGGGGTCTTGAGGTAAGACAAAACATGATGGTGGAAGAGGGTACCAGTGGTAAGCAGCTCACAACATCACCCCCAGGAAACAGAATAAAGCTCCACTTGACAAGGAAAAAATATAAACCACAAAGGCATGCCCCCAGGGACCCACCTCCTCCATCCATACCCTACTTGCCTGCAGTCACCACCCAGTTAATCCCTATCAAAGGATTAATGTACTGATTAGGTTAAGATTTTTCACAACCTAATCATTTCATCTCTAAATATTCTTACTTTGTTTCCCACACCAGCTTTTGGGGGACACATCATATCTAAATCATAACAGTGTCTTAGAACTTGTTCACTAATTTCTACAAAATACACAGGCTATGAGAATTTCTAAAAGAAGGAAAAATGAATTTCTATGATGGTAGAAACAGGGATAATTGATAAATAGTTGTACTTGATCCAGCAGAACAAGTAGAAATTTGCCAGGAAAGTGAGATGGGCAAGTGTGCTAGTCAAGTTTTTATCACTGTGACCAAAATACCTGACAAGTACAACTTAGAGGAGGAAAACTCTATGTTGAGCTCAGTTTCAAAGGTTTTACCTATGGTCAGCAAATTCCATTTTATTGGCCTGCAGCGAGGCATGGCAGAGCAAAGCTGTCAGCTCATGGCAGTCAGAAAGCAGAGAGAGAATGAGGAAGCAGAGACAAGATGTCATTCCCAAGAGCATGCCCCACTAATCTACTTTGTCTAGCCATATCCCACCTGCCTACAGTTACCACTCAGTAGTCGGTTCAAATTATTGATGACATTAAAGCTTTCATCATTGCCTGAGAGATACACACACACCCCACCAAACATTGCTATATTGGGTACCATGCTTCCAAAATATGAGCTTTGTGGGGGACATTTCTAGATCCAAATTGTAACAGCAAGAGAAAGATATACTAGGGAGAATACTGTATAAAGTATAAAATAAAATGGATAAGCATGAAATTTCATGGACACTTGAGCAACCAATGCCGAGAATGATTTGTGACAACCAATTGTTTGCATGAATAACAAAATGATATTGAGGAATGCAGGAAATTTTGATCTTAATAACTAAGTTTTATTTTACTGAAGGCAGTTGCTCAATAGATGTTATTGAGCATAGGAATAATGTGATTACATCTTTTTTAATTTTTAAATTTGTTTTAATTAGTTTTACATGACAGTCGAATGAACTTTGATACATCATATATAATGGAGTATAATTTCTCATTACATCTTTATTTTAGGGTCACTGAAGCTAATGTCGAGAGTATATGAAGAGCTGAAGACAAAAACTGGTATAAGCGAGACTGGTTTATAAGCTCATGAAATCTATTTTGCACTGTCCTTCTATTTTGTTTTCCTTCTTTGTCTCTGGTGAGGGTTATCCAAGGGCCACAATTTGATTACTAGAACTGGAAGCAGAGAGAAGGATATAAGAAACAAGATTGAAAGTAGAGATGACAATGATGGACTTGGGAAAAGGAAAAAGAAGAAGAAAAGGAAGGACAAAGGAGAACAGTGGAGATGAATGTGAATAAAACAATCAGTTTTAATGTTGATTTGGATGATATTCACACTTGAAGGGAGGCATGTTTTCATTTACTTGTAGAGAAACTTGATGGGAAATCTTTGATATAAGATTTTATATAATTATAAAAATATAATTCTTTTTTCCACAAAACATGGTAATGATGGGGAAAAGGAGAAAAGTATTAATTTAATTCCCACAATAGGCACAACTTCCTGGTATTGGCTGAGAAAATGTCATATAGCATACTCTTAAGTTTTTGTTGAGCAATATATTTATATGTTATTCCATTTAAATATATAATACTTTCTTAAAATGTTTTAAGAATAATCTCTCAGACATGCAATCAAGATTGTGCTAAAATGACTAATTTTTCAGTGTAGACATTCAAAACTTTTTATGCATCTTTCTTTCACCCTCACTGAGTTTTTCAGCATATTATTCTGATTTAATTATTATTAATTAGTCAATGCAAAATCATTAATTCAAAAGAACATCAATTATTCGTCCCTGGTCAGGTTTATTATATAATTTTGCTGAAGTCAATAATCATCTTGAATGATTAATAGCCTTTTTCTACAGAATACAATTTAACATTTTATAATTACAGTGTGCCACTCATTTGCCCATTTAGTCATCAGACTTGTATAATATTTATATATATTTAACTTGCCTACACAATTTAAACAAATAAACTGTAAAATCTGGTAAGACATGGGGTCAAGACAAGAGAATAAGTAGAATTTAAGATAAAAAAGACAATATGAAGGGCTAGAGTTGTGGTTCAGTGGTAGAGCATTTGCCTAGCATGTGTGAGGCACTGGGTTTGATTCTCTGCACTATATAAATAAATGAATAAAATAAAACTCTATCAACATCTAAAAAAATTTTTTTAAAAGACAATATGAATGTTATCTAAGTCAATGCCTTTGTTATGGTTTGGATCAGAAATGTCCCCCCAAAAGCTTATGTGTTGAAAGCCTGGTCCCCAGTACAGCAATGTTCAGATGTAGGACCTTTAGGAGGTGATTGGAATATGAGGGTGCTAACCTCAACAATAGATTAATCTATTGATAGATTCATAGCCGAATGGGCTATTGAAAGGTAGTAGAAACCTTTGGAGGTAGGGCCTAGCTGGAGGAAGTATGTCACTGGGGGTGTGCTTTTGAAGATTATATTCTATCCCCACTTTCTCCATGGCTTTTTTTGTTTCCTGGCCAGCATGAGGTATGCAGCTTTCTTCCACTCATCCTTCTGCAATGATATTCTGTCTCACCATGGGCCCAAAGCAATGGACCCAAGGAATCATGCAATCATGAAACTTCTGAAACCATGAACCAAAATAAATCTTTTCTTTCCTCTAAGTTGACTTTCTTGGATATTTTTGCGCAGGGATGGAGAGATGACTAATAGACTTTTTTTTTTTTTTACAATTAATGTTACTTGTATGTAAAAGACATTGAAGACATATACAATGTTACCTAGTTAATTAGTTACAGAGATGGGATTAGAACTTTCTTACCAGTTCAATGTTTGTATCCTTTTTGGGGGAGGGGGCGGGGCAGCGTACTGAGGATTGAACTCAAGAGTGGCTTAAGCATTGAGCCACATCCTCAGCCCTTTTTATTTTTTATTTGGAGACTGGATCTTGCTAAGCTGCTTAGGGCCTCGCTAAATTGCTGATGCTGGCTTTGAACTTGCAATCCTCTTGTCTTAGCCACCATGATGGGCATGTATCCCTGCTTTCTAGGCGGTTAATAGTTGGTGTTCTGGCAAGGTTACATGCATTTCTCTCTTTTAGAATTGGAATTAACTATACAAAATGAAAAAAACATCTTCTGTGTTTCTTAACACTTTTCTGCAAAATATAGTTACCATTAAGCATGTATGCTTAGAAATATGGCACTAAAAGCATAAAGAAACTTGTGCAGGAAACTTTAAGGACTAAACACACTGACGAATATATGATATATGTCAGAGAAGTTCATTTCCCTTGTCATAACTACAAGACTTGATGTCTAAAGGACTTCTCTCCTTTTCCACCAGTCCTTTATTGAATTCATATTCTTTTCCTAGTTTGATGTTATTTTGAGAAAATAATTATACTACACTACAGATTATGATATACTAAATAATTTCTCTGACATATGCATAATAAAACATGTTTTCACTTGTGTTGTCACTATAAATTAGGAGTAGGAGGTGATCTTTCTGCCCATAATAAAGGATCATGGCATACATACCTAACCAAAAGACAGGTTACAAGATAAAGCATAAAAATTTTATTTGGTCATAGTTTTACATGACATAGGGGACTTCAGATTAAAGACCCAAAGACCCAGGGTGAATTATCCATTTTATTCTTAGGTTTCATGAGGCCTTGACATCCATGGAGAAATATGATTGAACAAAAAGGGTATTATCTAACAGTGCAATTGAGGGGTGGGAGACCCAGCAAAGTCTATCTTTTCAGATTCTTCTAGTCTCTCTGTGCAGCATTCTTATCTCCACAGTATGAGACCAGAATCTTTCTAGAACAGCAGCCTTATGATCTATAATCAAGTGAGGTAGGTCAGAGAATTTCTTTATGGCCAACTCTTAATCAGAAAGGTAGAAGAAAGAGTAATATTGTTAGGTCTTGTAAAAGGTGGCTTTGGGGAAAAGGGGTACTGGTTCCTATCACCTTCTTTAAGGAAGAGATATTCTAGTGTGTATGGTTTATCCCAGGGGAGAATGAAGGGTGACAGAAAGGTAGGAGAAGCTCAGAGAGAAACTGTTTTTGAGGCTGTCTCTGAGGTCTTCATTTTGAGGTATTGTTTTCTGAGGCCTGATAATATGTAATAAAGAGAGAACATTCTCAAAATGAAGTTAGATAAAAGAATATTTAGGGAAATGGTAATAACACAGTCTGCATTTAGATGTGGAATTAAATGGGATTGAAGACTAATTTATGAATGATTTTTAAAAAATGGCTAATCGATGGCTATGATTCTGTTTAAAATTTTCACTAGATAAAATATCTTAACAAATACCTGTTTGCCCCTTTAAATTATGTTATCATGACTTGATATGCATTTGAAGGATTTTTGTTTTATTTGGGTTTTACTGGAGATCTGACTCAGTGCCTACTGCAGGTACAAGTGCTCAACCACTGAGCTACATACATCCCTAGCCCTCAGTATGCAGTGAATTGTACAGACAAACTCTAGTTCAGGTTTCATTTGGTCCCAGTTAGCAAGCCTGAAAATTATAATTATATAATCATTGAGTTTAACAGCTTATGAACATTATATACTTAGGGGATAGCAATTGAATATTAAATTAGCATAATGATGCCAAGTATATTTTAAAAACAAATAATATTTTCTTGTTTTCTCAAGCCTTTGTTTGTTGAATTGATGCATATGTCCTATTTCATAATTACTATGGAAATTTTTCCTTCATGAGTACTGATCACACAACGATATTCATAGTAAAATATACTTTCTATTCCTTGGGAAAATGCATGCCTGCTTAGGAAATGTAGTATATGAAAATTTTATAAAATATTATTTATTTCAAGGAGTCACTAAACTGAATATAATTGTGGATCTTAATTAGTGAAATTCTAGGGAACTTCATCCTATCAAAGTAGACTGTCTACAAATCATACTATAAATGAATATCAATTTGGGAAGAAGATAATGAAGCTAGAAATAACTTGACCTTGCAAATGTAAATTATTTATTCCTACAGTGCTTTCCTATTTAATTTTCAATTTCCATAATTTTACTTGTTATCTATGATATGTATACTATTTTTCACATTTCATTTAAAAATAGATTGCTTACTTAAAGATATCTGTGCAATAATCTCTAGGGCATGGAGTTTATGTTGTTTTACAACTGTGGGGCATTTCAAACAAATTATATTTTCTTTCTGAAGCTGGATTTGATACCCTTTAGTTTTCTACTAGTTATTTACATGCCTGTCACAAGCTTATTCAGTTGCAAGATTCTCTTCTGTGGGCATAATCTGAATTTTCCAGCCTTTGTTTTCATTGGTCCTCTCAAATTTTGGCCTTGTCCTAGGCCTCCTATGTCAGAGTATGCATTTTTATAAGATCCCTAAGTAATTTGTATGCACATGAAACTTTGGGAAAACTTTTTTCAAAGAATGGATGCACTCCATTTAAATGGATCTCTTGGTGTCTGGTAAGTGCCAGGCAAAGGTTTAGGTTCCTAATATATATTAATTCATGTTGTCCTCATTGCATTTTCAACTGTTACTTCACTTTTTAAGATATAGGCATTTTAAAAAAAAATTTTATAACAAAACAGAAAAATACATATAATTATAGAGATAAAACTGCAATAATCTTCCCCTATATTCTTTATCCATCTTTACCAATACATGACCACACATTTTCCATGATTGTTTCATGATGATTTTGAAGCAACTCCCAATCGTCACATAAACTTGACTCTGAAATAGTTCAGTGTTTCCAAAACAGACTTTCTTTTTTGACATGGCCACAATGCCATTACATTTACAAATATTTTTTCGAATTATTCATTTTATTGTGGTGCTAAGGACTGAACCCAGGGCCTTATGCATGCTAGGCAAGTGCTCTCTCACTGAGCTATATCCCTGGCCCTTTTTATTATTTTATTTTTTCATATAAATTCTGTTTATTGTTTTCTAGTATTCCAAATCATAAGACACATAATTGTGTCAGACTGCAAATTGAATGTGTACATTAAAGGTTTTGATTATAGTACAATAAAAGAAAGCTAAAGAATATGGGAAGTGAATTAGAGTTAAGGAAATGGAGAGGTACTAATATCTTCATCATATGCAGGAAAGAATCAGCATACTGGCTGGAATAGAAATGAAAGTACAATATATAATCACTAGAAAAGCCAAAAACAATACAACTCTCAATTGTTGGAAGAGATAGAAAATAGCACAAGTGAAAACATCCTAAGACAGGCTCCTGCTGAATTGCCCAGGCTGCCCTTGAACTTGTGATCCTCCTGCCTCAGCCTCCTCCCTAGTAACTGGGATTATAGGTGTGTGTCACTGTGCCCCACTCAACATTATTCCTTCAAATTATCAAACATGCAAGCAATGTTCATGTTTCCTTAATTATATTTGAGTTTTTGTTATCATTTCTTACTTTCTTTATCTTTTGTTGTTTATTTGTTTGCTTTGGGTTTTTTATTTTTTTTAATTTTTATTTTTTTGTATTGGGACTCAAATCCAAGAGGTGCTTTACCCCTGAGCTACATCTCCAGTCCTTTTCATTTTATTTTGAGACAGTGCCTTATTAACTTGTCAGGACTTGGCTTGAAGTCCTGACTTGTGAGCCTCCTGCCTTGGCCTCCTGAGTCCTTGGGATTACAGGTGTGCACCACTACAGCAGGCTTCATCTTTTTTTTAAGTACCTTGAATCAGCACCTAAATGAGGTTCATCCATTATGATTGTGTAATATGTCTTTTGAGTTCTCTTTATCACCTTACAAATTTATCTTCTTCGTTACCTTTTGCCAAGAGATGTTACTGAAATACAAAATGATTGAAGGAGGTAGATATTTTAAAAGGACTCATTTTCTATGATTAATGCACTTAACTAGTATGAATTTCTCTTCCTTTCTGTTTGGCTCTGTCCTATAACCCAACACACTTCATGTGTTAATTATATTTTATATTAGATTTCCATTGTGATTACCTAAATCTCCCAGCAGATTATGAATTCCCAGAAATCAAAAAAGCATGTATTTTCTGCATGATGTAAGTTGTTTAGCTGAATTAAACACACATCTGAATAAAAAAATGGCACTTTTAGCATGCTTTGTTCATTTATTTATACTATACCATTTTAGGAAGACATTGTTAAATAAGGGAGGCTGACTCTGTACAGCTAATAAGAATATATCTGATATCTATTGTGTACACATGAAGAAGTACACTTTATTAAATAAGTAGGGAAGTACTTGTTTAATATTGTTTATTAGTAGAAGGATTTTATCTCTAGGCAATTAATTACTCAACAATGAAGCACAGAGCAGGGTTACTGACCATTTCTTAGTAAAAGATGACTCCATTGGGTTTGTGAAACATGTTAATGCTAACTTTCACCAATTAAATAAATATTTGGCAAACAAAACTAATTCAGTCTCTTGGTGGAGCCTCCCCCCAATATGAAGTCTAAATATGAAATAGCCTCTTTTGTGTTTTTGAAGTAAATGTTAACAGAATTATATTCTGATTTTACTCTCTGTTCATTTGCAGTATTGAATGTTTTTTAATAACTCAAAGTTGAAGAAGTTCTTGAGCCACAGACTCATTGAAATTACTGTGAGAAGGCTAAGCTCTATGGATTTCATAGCATAGAACATGCCATTTCACTGCTACAAACAATTTGGTTGAAGAACTCTTCCTAATTGTTAAAGATATGAGTAGGCAGTCTTTTGTTTCTGGGAGCTTGATGCTGAAGCTCCCTTCCAGTGTCTCAAAAAAAGAGCACAGGAAGAATAGAGAGCATGCACCCAGCAAAATAGTGATTCTAAAAATAGAGGACGACTGTCATTTTCTCTTTAGGAATAAGTTCAATATTTTAAGATTTCTTACAAACAGTAGTCTGTAGGATCATATCATATATAATCTTTTTTACATGCAGGCTTTCTTTTAAACCAATTGCATTTCACATGATTTTAGATAACAGCTGTCAGAATTGTCTTAATAAGAGGTAACATCCTGTCATAGGCTTCTGGTAGAATATGCACAGATTGATTTTCAGTCTTTTTTATGCAGGATAGATTAAAGTCCTTCTAGAATTCTAGACAATTTATTCATTTCATTGTCATTTTATGTTAGAATTAGTAGGAAACTGGTCTTCAAGGTATATGTAAGAGAGAGGCTGTCATCCCGAATACACAAGGAATATCTGGCCAATAAGATGTATAACATCTGAGGGGCTGGGATTGTGGCTCAGTGGTAGAGCACTTGCCTTGCGTGCGTGAGACACTGGGTTCGATCCTCAGCACCACATAAAAATAAACAAAGATATAAAAAAAAAAAGATGTATAACATCTGAAGCTAGGACAGAGCTTCTCAAAAAATCTTCTAAGATACAAGTTTTGTTTATAACAACAAAAGCTGGGTGGATTTCCCTTCAGGAAAATCACACAGAAAGAGTATTCATTCATACACTGACACATTAACCTTTTCCAATCTTTACTTTGATGTAAACTTGGTGGGGTATGCTTATGCTTCTCTGCACATCCACTCCAAGAGGCCTCTGGAACTACCTAGGTGATATTAGCAGACTCTAGAAACACTGTTTTATTGGGATATATGACATGCAAATGAGCACACTTCAAGCCATAACCTTATAGTTCAATCATAAGTGAGGTACAATGGTTGCAATGTGCAGAACTGATGCTAAATTAATAAGCTTTCAGCTTTGGTCCAGCAAGCAAGGGGTTCAATGGCAATCACACAGAAGCCAATCTTTGCTTCAGATGAAACATATCTTCCTGCTGCTTTTATATTTCTAGGCATGGAAATCAATAGGGACACATCATGGTTTACAGTTTGTGTTTCTTCCTCACTAGTTGAGCTAGTTCTAAGTTCCAGATCACAGGTATCAGGTGCAATGTTGAAATACAGTCAGACTTTTATATCCACGGGTTCAATTCAAGCAGCCAAATGGAAAATATTTGAAAAAGAAACCCAGGGACTCCAAAAAACAAGACTTGAATTTGTCACATGCCAAGTACTATGCTAATCCATGCAAATGACAGATGTGTAGGCATTGCATTAAGTATTATAAACAATCTAGAGATGATTTAAAGTATATGGGAGGATGTGTATAGGCTAAACATAAATATTATGTCATTTTAAGTAAAGGACTTAAATAAATAAAAGGACTTAAAAGATATCAAAATCAGCAGATATCAGATTTTGATATCTGCAGGGGGTCCTGGAACCAATTCCCCCAGATACTGAGGGACAATTGTACTAATCTTCGCAATCCCTTCAAGAGTGGCATACTGCTTTGTTTGTTGTATTCCCAGAGTGAGGAGATTCTGGTGACCATCATTTGGCCTTTCCCACCATAGCAGACCTCACATCACAAGTCAGAGAACCAATGTGGGGATTCTCCCACCTGTTGAGCATATCTATTCCAATTGTGCATTCTTAAGTTGGGGAAATAACTACAGTATTGATTTGGGGACACACAGGACCTACTATTTGACCTGAACTCAAACTCTGTTGATCACATGACCTTTGTAAATTCTCAGTCTGGTAAACTGTAGTGATATTTTGAGCCTCCTGGAATTAGTGTCCATTTGGAGCCAATGTCCATTAGACTCTGGAAGGCCTGATTATTTACTTTTCTCCAATGTATAGCTACTCTGTAAACGTCTTTAGGTACCTTTTAGTAAGGCTAGGAAACAGATTAACTATAAATTTTTGGAGTCTGTTGGGATTCTTTCACAAGGGAACCTGGCCTTTCCTTCATTCAAGAGATTCTGGGTCTGTAAAACGGTTCAAATCTGGAAATTGATTGACAGGACACTACTCACTATTTTTATGATTCAAATTATACTTTCATTGTCTTTACCTAGAACTATTTTTTGTTTATACAAATCAAGTAAGTATTTAGTAGGCTTATTATCAGTTTTATTTCTTGGAAAACTATGATCATCTAGCCAATGCTATAGGTCTCTTCTGAGTCAGACTATTCTGATTGCTATGTTGACACTGCAGTCCATTATGGTAACAATGTTCACCTTCCCTTTGGTGACTTAATGCTATCCCTTAGTTCCTGTCACCCTGGGATCCAATTACTCCCATTGCATTTAAGTTTCCCAATTTAGTGACTCCAATTCCCACTGTGACATCTGGCCTGAAGAGAAGAGTAAGCACAGAGCTATTCAATAATGCCAGGACTCCCCTCACAAATCTATTTCCAACAGTGGTGGTGAAAGTTATATCTTTTGCAATCCTTTTAGTGTAGCTGAGTAGGTCTTAAATGTAAAATACACTCTGACATTCCATTCTCCCTAAGCTTTTGAATCCCTTCCTGTACAAAGAACCAAACAGATTTGGCATTTCCATTTTCTTCACTGCAGACTATCTTTTGGTTCATGTTCCAGCCAATCTCTAACTCCCTAAGTTGCAGCATTAAATGCAAAAGCTCTGCTTAGTGAGCCCATACCAATAAATCTGACCTGATAAAACTGTGTTTTTTAATTATTGCTCCAAATACTCTTAATATCCATTTCCACATGTTTCCCAAAATGGTGTCTGGATAAATTACAATATTCCAGTGATTATTTTGAAGTATATTATTCCGCTTCATGAGTCCCACTGATCTCACCTTTGTCAACAGATGTTTTTGGAAATCAAAATCCTTTTATTTCCCTCAAGTTAAAAATGAAGGTACAATATGATATAACTAATAGAAATATTTTATTCTGCTTATGAATTTCCATTCAACATAAAACTAAATATATTTTCCATAAATAATTTATTTGATTAATTACTTTACTAAATACATTGAGCTACTGTCTTTTAATATTGTTAATTTATATAATTTCAGTATTTATTTTTATTTTACCTTTATAACCTTCATTATTACCTGGACATTTTTAGCTCCAACAAAATAGAAATAAATGTTTAAGAATGATTTGATAAAATGCTTCAGAATTTCACCAGGGCACTTAAAATTCATCATTTCAATTCTCTGGTTTTACTTAAAGATGAATGTCATTTTTAAGAACCTTGGAGGACATGTCCAGCCCTTACTTTTAATATAAAAGTATCATTTAATAATTTATTTCCCATTTGATAAAACCATAACTTTAAATTCCATGTGGATCCTTTGGTTATTAGGTATTTAAATAATACTTCTTGGGAAAGTTGAATGATGTGTGGCCTTGGGTATTGGCTAAAGGAATAAGAGCAAGGCATGAGGAATATTCACTAACTAAGAAGCACATTTCCTATGTTAGTCAATAGAATTCCAACTAATAACACAAAAGAACATGCTATCAAAAGGCTTCACAGATTTAAGAAGATATAAAGTTTTGAGTGATTGAACTCAGGAGCACTTTATCACTTTACTACTGAGTTAAGTTCCCAGTCCTTTTATTTTTTATTATTATTTAATTAACTAATTAATTAATTAATTTGAGATAGGGTATTGCTGAGTTGCTTAGGGCCTTGCTAAGTTGTTGAGGTTGACCTTAAACTTTCAATCCTCCTGCCTCAGTCTCCCAAGTTTCTGAGGTTACAGAAATGAGCCACCACATCTGACAAGGGGATATGAAGTTCTTAAGTGGCTAACTAATCTTCCCTCATTTAAGCAGGAATGTTTAGCTGATATGTTGAGGCACACATATGTACTTTGTCCAAAAACACACTAAGAATTTTGAGTTACCAAATCATTTACCTTGTTTTAGTAGATGATCATCTCACCTGTTGTATTTCTCTTGATTTCGAAATCAATATAAAAGTGGGTTAATTAGATGAGTGAAATCAACAATATACTTGAAAAAATAAATGAAGCAAGGGAGACGTCACCAGAGGAATTAGAAAATATCTTGAGAAAAATGAAGAGAGAAAAAACAACATATCAAAACTTATGGGATACAGCAAAACAAGTACTCAGAAATTTACAATGGTAAACACCTATAATAAAGAATAGAAAGATCTCAAATGAACGATTTAAGTTTACACCTCAAGAAACCAGAAGAAAAGAATGAAGTAAACCCAAAGTTAGCAGAACAAAGGAAACAACAAATATTAAAGTAAAAATAAATGAAATAGAGAAAAGAAAACAATAGAAAAATACCAAAGAAAACTAAGAATTAATTATTTGAAAAAATTAACAAAGTGGACAAACTATTAGATACAATTTTTTTTTAAAAAAGAGCAAAGACTCAAATAACTAAAAGAAATGCGACAGAAGACATTATAACTAATATGACGGGAATAAAAAGAATTACGATTGACTTATGAATTATGAATTTTATAACCTGTAAGAAATGGATATGTTCCTAGAGACATACACCCTGCCAATACTGAATAATAAAAAAATACAAAATCTGAGTGATTCTACAACTAGTATGGAGATTTAATCAGTAATTGAAAGCCTCCCAATTAAGTACCAGGACGAGATCGTTTCACTGAAAAATTCCATCAAACATTTAAAGAATTAATGCCAATCCTTCTCAATCTCTTCCAAAAAATTAAAGAGGAAAAAATTCCTAAAGCAATTCATGAGACCAGCATTACCCTAGTACCAACATCAAATAAAAATACTTTCAGAAAAGAAAACTATGTCAATATTTCTGATGAATGTAATGCAAAAATCCTCAATTAAGTACTAGCAAACCAGATTCAGCATCACATTTTAAAAAATGTACACAATGACCAATTGGAATTTATCCCTGGATTACAATAATATTTTTCATATGAAAATCAACAAATGTACTATTCCACGTTAAGAGAATAAAGAACAAAAATCACATGATCATCTCCATTAATACAAGAGAATCATTTCACAGTATTCAACACCCTTTCATGATAAAAATATTTAACAAACTAGGAATAGAAAGAAACTACCTCAACATAGCAATGGTCACATATGAAAAGCAAATATCTAATGTTATACTTGAAAATGAAAAACTGAAAGCTTTTACTCCAATATCAGGCAAGTATTAACATGCTCACTGTTTCTAGTCAACATAGTACTGAAAGTCCTAGCTAGAGAAATTAAATGACAAAAGGAAATAAAAAGCATACAAATTCATAAGAAAGAAATACAATTAGTTCTGTCTGTAGATGGTATGATCTTTTACAAAGAAATCCTTAAAAATTACATGCACACATACAACACACAAACCTGTTAGGACTAAAATTCAGGAAATTTACATAATATAACATCAACACTTACATCAGTGGAGTTTTATGTATACCAATAATGAACAATTTGAAAAAGTAATTAAGAAAACAATGTCATAAGCATATGATCAAAAAGAATAAAGTACATAAGCGTAACTTCAACAAAAAAATTAAACTTAACTAAAGGGGCAGAAGACTTTTACACTGAAAACTATGAAATGCTGATGAAAGAAATTAAACACAAAAAATGAAAAGACATTCTGCATTCAAGGACTGAGAAATTAAATATTGTTAAAATTTTGATATAACCAAAAGCAATTTACAGAGAAGTTCATATTCTCATTGAAATCCCATTAGCATTTTTTTGCAGAAATAGGAAAAAAATCCTAAAATTTATATGTAATTTCAAAAGACACTGAACATCCAAGCCAATCCGAAGAAAGAACAAAATAATTCATGTCTTGATGTCAAAACACATTACAAAACCCAGAGTAATCAAAATAGTAAGGTACTGGCATAAAAACAAACATTAACCAATAAAACAAACAGTGTCCAGAACTAAACTCATGTATACAATCAAATGATTTTTCACAAGGCTGACAAAACTACACAATGGGGAAAGTATAGTCTTGTCAACAAATAGTGTTAGGAAAACCAGATATTCACATATGAACAAACAAAGAGGAACCCTTATCTTATACTACATACAAAAATCAACTCAAAAAGAATTAAAGACTTAAATTTAAGATCTGAAACTATTCCTAGAAAGAAAACATCAGGGAAACCCTTCATGGACACTGGAGTAGACAAAGATTATTTTTTGATGTAACACCCAAAGCACAGGCAGCAAAAAGAAAAATTGATAAATGGGAGCATATTAAAGTTAAAAATTTTTAACCATCAAGGGAAATAATTAATATAGTGAACAGGCAGCATATAGAATGGGAGAAGATATTCACAAACTATTAATCTTTTAATGGGTTAATATCCAGAATAGGTAAAAAACTCCTATAACAAAGTAGCATTAAAAAATAAACATAATTAAAAATGGGCTGAGCTGGGTGTGGTGGCACATGCCTATAATCCCAGCAGCTCAAGAGTCTAAGGCAGGAGGATCACGAATTCAAAGGCAGCCTCTTCAAGTTAACAAGACCCTAAGCAATTTGGCGAGACCCTGTCTCTAAATAAAAAGTAATTTTTAAAAAGGGCTGAGGATGTGGCTTAGTGGTTAAGCACTCCTGGCTTCAATCTCTGGCCGCCCCCACACCAAAAAAAGGATGGGCTGGGAATGTAGCTCAGTGGTATATCCCTAGCACCACAAAAAGAAAAAGAAAAAAAATTTAATAAACAATAAACATTTCTACAAGAAACACAAGACATTTCTAAAGAAAATATGTAAATGGCCAATCACATACAAACTTGCTCAACATTACTAATCCTGAGAAAAATGCAAATCAAAGCTTCAATGAGTTTTCACATTACAACTGTCAGGATGACCATTATCCAAAAAAAAAAAAAAAAAAAACTGAAAACTTTGTAGCTGAGACAGATTTTGTAGGAGCTGACAAAAAGAAGCAGTCAGGAGACAGCACTCCATATGGCTGGGTAGCAAGTACTACCACGAAGGAACACCTGGAAAGTGCAGTTCCTTGTCTTCCACACAAATAAACCTAATATTTAATTATAGATCTTATTAACTCTAGTTTTTACTTTCCTTCTGAGATATTTCTATTTGGTTAGGTGTCCCCAAGTAATCCCACCCTCTGAACCATATTCCCTTTGACAGTGATGTTAGACCTTTACCTGGTTTCCCATGCCACTGTGGTCTACTTACTAGTTGGTGTAACAGTTGCCTTTCTTAAGCATTAATATTTAACCTTGAAGCTACAAACTTATAATCAACAAATATTCTTCTTTAGCACTGCTCTAATCAATAAAAAGATACATTTCATGGTATGGCTTCAGACTTCTGATCAAATGGTTGGGAAAATACATTTTAATAATAAGTGCTATCAGGAGTTCTCTAACATGGTGCATAGTTGATGACCTCCTTTAATAACTTCTGAGATCAACTTTGACCTTTGTGTGTTATTTTCTGTTCATAAAGCCCTCTTCATTAGAATAGTTTGATTTCAGGTTATTTGACCATAACTTTTACCCCTTTTGCTAAGCTTATTTTAAGAATTCTGAAATATTAAAAGAATTAAAATGAAAATAACCTTTAAATATTACATGCTCTGTTGTTGAGATAGGTCATGGCTGTCTTAAAGAAATTTGAAGGAACATTGCAAAGAAAATTGTTACTAAAAACTTGGTCCTTGTCCCTGATGCCAACCAATAATGAGGATTGGTAAGAAAAAGGAAAAAGAAGTTTTATTGCTTTGCTAGCAAAGGAGAAACACAGGAGACACCTGTCCCAGAGGCTGTGATTTTCCCCATAAGGGGGAACACAGGGTTTTTAAAGAGGTGATTCAAAGGCTACATTCTAGGTGTTCCCTGACAGGACGCTGTAATTCACTTGTTAATTTGGGATAGGGAGAAGAGGAAAAAACCTGTCCATTTTAAAATAAGTCTCAGTGACAGAGCAGCAAGGCCTATATTCAAAGCATAAGGTATACCATTGTTCCAAAAGAGTTTACTGTGATCATCTAAGTTCATGTCATCATGGTGAGAGTTGAGCTTTTGGTTACTAGCAAGTTGCAGATATTAACCACATAACATATTTAATATATTTGCTTCTGCTCAAAATTCTGTGGGATTAATCACTAAATATGTAAAAATTAAAACAGAAAAAAGCTACTATTTTATAATCTTTAAATAATTTAAGTTTAAAGTTTGCCTTTGTGTATCCTGTAATCAGTTATATATGTATATATATTTATAAAGACAAAAAAGTATATAAATTTAGAATATGCACATATATATCCCTATATATATACACACACACTTATATGTATATCCATACATACCTAACCATACACATATGTGGGATTTTATCTAAACAAATATATTTAGGAATTAGTAATTTCTTTTTGTCATCATTCGTTCCTGAAAGCCACATTATGAACTATGTTAACAACAGATTATAGTATTTTCTTCTAGGGACACTATCTTGAATAGAAAATATAGATATTAATAGATATAAATCAAATGTAATGGCTTAAAATACTAAAATCATACATACATTAAGAGAGTTTCAGATTTCTCAAATGTTTTATACAAATTAAAAATCTGTATTTTACCAAATCACTGGGTATTCAACAACTGAGATGATTTATGTGAAAATAACATAAATTTAAGGTACCACTAATTGAACATATATTTGCATATTTGATAACTATCTGTGAATCTCTTATGTGACTTAAAAAGAATTCTGTCCTTAGTTTGTTGTCATGTAAACTGATAAAAGAAATTCACGCCCAAAATATTTCCATAGATTTAAGTAAATTCAGATTTCATCAAAAATCTATTTCAGGGTACTAGATTACTTAATGTGTTATTGTTAGAACTATTAATTTCTATAAATAATAGTGATTTTATGGTGTACAAATAAAAATAGTATATATTCTGGGCTACTGCAATGTCTAGAAGAGTTAGTGATAACTTTACTCCAATTTTATCTCTATAAAAGAAAGATATTGAAAGACAAATAAATGAAGTTACATTATAATCAGGAATATTTTAAGCCTATGATTTTTTAAAATAAGTGAATAAATCAAATATCTGCATCTTTCTTCCTGATTAACAAAATGACTTGAGGTAGAGATATTTTTTACACCTTAAAACACCATGGAAGAACTCTATCATCATATATATTATAGCACCAGAATTAAAATTCACTTGTTCCATCAATTGTCCTAACACAAAAATACTATTTTTGGTAGATGTTACATATGTAAATAAATATTAATTCACCCTTTTGTGTGTCAGTAGATTTATATGTGGATATTTTGGCTACCAGGTAATAAATTGAGAAATATTTTCAGTAGGGCGGTTAATATACCCTTTTATAATGCTTGCTGAAGAAAGTCTGTTTTCTATAACTTTCCCTGAAATAATACAATCATTCAAAATTACTCCATTGAGTTTACATTGTTAATTAAACAGTAGATAGACGGTAATAAGCACTTGTTTTGAATGGTGAAGTTGGTGGTAGTGAATTTCCAAAGAAGCACTTTTAAAAGGATGACCCAACATCTTTTCTTTTACTTCTATTTCTGAGTTTATTTAGTCCTATAAAAAAGTTTGTGGCAATTTAATACAAAGCAATGCCAGCAGTGAAGGCTTTGTTAACCATCCATAGCCACAGCTGGTTTTGCTGATACATAATTTTTTAAAAATATTTTTTGTAGTTGTAAATGGACACAATACCTCTGTTTTATTTATTTATTTTTATGTGGTGCTGAGGATCGAACCCAGTACCTCGCACATGCTATTCAAACGCACTACCACTGAGCCACAACCCCAGCCCCATAATTTTTGATTTAGTTGTCTTGTAAAGATTAGATACACAAACCTATTAAGAACTAAAAAAAAAAAAAAAAAAAATTACTACCAGCCAGGTGTAGTGGTGCACAACTGTAATCCCAGGGGTTTAGGAGGCTGAAGCAGGAAGATTGGGAGCCAAGGCCAATCTCAGCAACTTAGATCCCGTCTTAAAATAAATAAATAAATAAAAAGGACTGCGGATGTAGCTCTGTGGTAAAGTGCTCTTGGGTTCAATCCCCAGTACCAAAAACCAAAAAGAAAAAAAAAAAAAACACTAGAGAGACCTGCTCCTCGAATTATAATCTAGAACTCTATATCCCTCTTCTTGCTCTAGTCCTGTTAATATGAACTAAAACCATATTCACAGTGGCACATGCCTGTAATCCCAGCAGTTCGGAGGCTGAGGCGGGAGGATCATGAGTTCAAAGCCAGCCTCAGCAACTTAGCAAGGCCCTAAGCAACTTAGCGAGACCCTATCTCTAAAAAAATATAAAAAAGGGCTGGGGATATGGCTTGGTGGTTAAGGGTCCCTGTGTTCAATCCCTAGTACCAAAAAAACAAAAACAAACAAAAAAAAACCATTGAATTGAACTCCTGTTTGAATACAACATATGTTTTTCAATAATACATATAGGAAAAGAAAGTCAGCTAAGGGGAGAAAGATATGAATGTCACAATCTTATAGTGCCCGGTATATTTTCTACAGGCTATCACAGTCTTCATATCCCATTAAAAAGCAATAAAATAATATAATTACTAAGCTTTTTAATCATGAATATTTAATAAGAAGCTTCAAATTTTTAACTCCAAAAATAATTAGGAAAGACAGGATAAGAGTTACTTATCTTCACTAATGATGGGTAAAGACTTTGAGATGTGAGATTAGTGTTTTATTATTCTCCATTTATTGACTGGAGAGATGAATGATGAGACATTACATACTTTCTATAATGTTATATGCATTTATCATGGCATTCAACTTTAAAATTACTGTGTTCAAAATCATCATTTATATTTTATTGGTTATTGTACAGTGTGAATTTAAAAATTCTTGAGTGATTTGTATTTAATATTTCAGTTTTCAAAAGACTTTTGTTTGTTATTTTTCTCCTTTTATACAGGACAGTGACTTCCTTCCTACAGTTCAACAATGTAGAGAAGTAGAAAACAATTGAAACAGGAATGTACACCTGGGCCTGGAGGAAGGAATATAGTGTCTGTGTGTGCATGCAAGCCTGTGTGTTTATACATTATGGAAGACAAATGTATTAGACTGAATCACATGAAATTTCCATTTTTTTTGTTTTTGTTTTCTTCATACCAAGGATTGAACCGAGGGGGGCTTAACCACTGAGCCACATCCCCAGACCTCTTTTTATATTTTTTGTATTTTAGAGACAAGGTCTCACTGAGTTGCTTAGGGCTTCACTAAATTGCTGACGCTGGCTTTGAACTCATGATCTTCCTGCCTTAGCCTCCCAAGCCTCTGGAATTACAGCCATGCACCACAGTGCCCAGCTGAAATTTCCATTTGTATAGTTGCCATGTCCTGTGGTCCACCCCACATTTAGAGTTTCTTTTGGTGCTCACATCCTTAGTATTAATCTAACAAGTGCCAATTAGCTTCACACATATCTCATAACAACATTTATAGCATCCAGAAACATTTTATATATATAAAAAAGTGCACTTTATATGTGTGTGTATGTGTGTGTGTATTAATGGAAATAAACCCAAAATGACATTATGAGGATATTAAAATACAAGGGAGTAAGAGTCACATTATTATCAGGAAATTTTTGATTCTTTAAAAAAATACATATTTCAAAGAGCTTTAGTACTTTATTCCTGGCTAAAAATTGAATCATTATATCATCACAAGAGATTGAGACATAGCCAAGTGCAGTGGTGCACGCGTGTAATCCCAGCACTTTGGAAGGCTGAGACAGGAGAATCGCAAGTTCAAAGCCAGCCTCAGCAATGGTGAGGCACTAAGCAACTCAGTGAGACTCTGTTTCTAAATAAAACACAAAAAAATAGGGCTGGGGATGTGGATCAGTGGTTGAGTACCCCTGAGTTCAATCCGCAGTACCAAAAATAAGAGAGATGGAGACATGCATGAGTGTGTCCTCAAAAATATTTATATAGCATTAAATGGGTAAATTCATTGAAAGAAAATATTAGTATTGCATATAGTCATTTTAGCTAAAATTTATAGATATTAGAAAAATATGTTAAATAATTGAAACTTGTATAAATAAAAATGGAATAAATTCATTCTCATTTTGTATAGAAGTTTAAAATGATTTTCTAATTTACGTAGCATTTGAATTTGATTCAAAAAACTATTAAGTGATCTGAAACAAAGATAAATTATCATTCCTTAATTTTTTTTAAATTCTTTTTTTTATTTTGATACTGCGGATTGAACCCAGAGGAGCTTTACCACTGAGCCACATCCCAAGCTCTTTTTATATTTTATTTAGAGACAGGGTCTCACTGAGTTGCTTAGGGCCTTGCTAAATTGCTGAGGCTGGCTTTGAACTCACGATCCTCCTGCCTCAGCCTCCTGAGCCACTGGATTACAGGCATGCGCCACCAAACCTGGCTTACTTCTTTTATTATTTACATAACAACAAAAAACAAAATAATCCAAGCCATGAAAGCTGTAAAGATAGTGGCCCATAATCCTAGCTTTCTGTGTTTGATAGGAGTTTAAAAACACTCATGCTGTGAAAACACAGGCATTACAAACATACACTTTTAGAATCAATATATTAGAAGTATCATCCATGCTGTGGATCAATGACATTTATTGTGTAGTGATTTGTAGGAGAAACAACAGATTCTCATTACAAAATTCCTAGCAGAAGTTAGGCAAATGATTTTGTTGGATGAAATAATTCAATTCCTAAAAATTGTGGACTAATAAAAGTTTAATACAATACATTTGTAATTAAGTTATACACAAAGAATGAGGCATAGTAAAAGTATTAACATAGAAATAATTTGATTCACATTGAATTATATCAATTATTTTCATAACTCTTAATTTTATGTGGTTATGAAAGACTGCTATTCTTAGACAATCCCTTAAAGGAGTGTAGAAGGGTTGATTTGTTGATTTCCTGTAGCTCTCAACCAACAGAGCTGCATGAATAGCCGGAAGTTTTTATAAAAAAAAAAATAGGTGATTTCTGAGTGTGCTACTTGAAAGCAGATGTACCAACCCAGTAAATTTATAAGAAATAAAACAAATTTATACATTTAATTCCTCATGATGCTATAAGAGGTATCTGGTTGTTTTTTAATTTTCTGATGCTTCTGGCTGTCCCACACTGTGCCTTTCAGTTTGGGGACCTGGCTCAGTGCTTTTCAGCCCTGAGAACTGATGGCCTAGCTGCTTGGAAAGACCCTTTCAGAAGACTTTATACAATCCACACACAGAGTGTATACTTAATCTGTAGTGCCTTTGAGAGAAATATTGTATTTTCAGAATATATTGTATGTTCAAAAGTCTCAAAGTCTCACCTACAGGTTACTGACTAATTACCAATGCAGCAGTTTAATATAAAGACATCTGGTGGATGCCACTACACCAAATGACCAAACAAAGCTTCACTAGTAACTTGATGCTCTGTGCTTCCTAATGGAAAAATATGGGAGCAATACCATAGCACATATAAACTTCTCTTGCCAGAAATGTTATCTTATCCAGTCATGAGAGGACAATCAGAGAAATCAGACAGTTGGGCCTCAACTCTTTAAAAAACATCAGTGCCAATAATTGAGTGGATGTAAATAATTTACCTCAAATTCTCATCATTTAGTTAAACTTGTTTGGAAGACAAAATGAGATAATACATTTATAAAAACAACTTGAAAAGGGAAAATAAATGATATAAATAAAATTTAAAAAAAATCAGTGCCATGCAAGATCAGAGTAGGTCGGAAAATTGTTCTGGCTTAAAGACTAAATTTAATGAATGATCTCCATTCAGACTCTGATATTTTCGGTACTTCTAAATATGGGCTATAAATTAGATAATGTCGCATCTTTGTTAACTTTTCTGGTTGTGATGATGGAATTGCTATTATAAGGACAATGTGTTTTTTTTCTTATAAGATGCAAGATGAATGTTTAGGGGTGTGGGTATGAGTGTGTGTGTACATTAAGAAATAAATCACCAATAAAAGGGGCAAAAGAGAGGGAAGAAGGGAGAAAACAAATGTGGCAAACTGTTAATTGTTCTACTTGTTATATATATATGTGAGAGTATTTATTGTACTAGTCTTCTCTCTCTTTGCTTGAAAAAGTGCAGAGTTGAGGTGGGTGGGTGGAGAAAAACATTAATAAGGATTATTGAGTGGATCTAAACAGGACAAGGGAAAAAACAGTACACTCTAAATATGCCTTCCTATGTTTTATAGCACTTATTGTTTGATTTATTACACCCAAATATCAGTAGTTTGTGAAGGAGAATCATATCTAAAGTAACGTGAGGTAAAAACTGGCCAGAATTTCTTTATTGTCACATTTTACATTTTTCCTTAGGATTAGAAAACACCTCTTTTCTGTACCTAACTTTGAATTTATCACCTTTGTAAAAATTTCATCATGTGTTTCATAGAAGTATTTTATTAAGTCAGTTTTCTAAGTGTTGGTTATTCTTTCCACTGGGAAGCACTGGGATTAAATATGTTTATTCCTGAGAACCAGGGGAATATTTTTAGCTTTTAAAAGTCTACTATTTAGATTACTTTCTACTATGAACATATATAATTGCACATTTTTAGGACATCCAGAAATTATAAAACTGTGTTTTAGTTAACGGCACGTAGTGACAAAAGGTTACAAGTGCTTACATTCACCATTGCCTATATGGCTTTATCCAGATCTTTAATTTGAGCATATGTACAACAAAACTGGAAAGCCATTAAATCTGGCCCCACTATTTTCTAATTATGTGCCTTTAAACAATTAGTGATTTTTTAAGGGCCTTAGTATCATTTTTTTAACAAAGCCTGAGAAAGATAACAATATCTACTCTTTAAGACTGTTGAGAGAATTTATAGAAATGAGATAATGCACATTAGGTTCAACAACAGTACCAAGCATGAGTAGTACCAGCCCATCACCACCACCTGCAACAACATACAAATAACATATTTCTCCCTGTTTTCACTGGCAGTGCCCTTCCTGATTAATGCATTGAGGGACCATTCTAAATAATAAAGGCCAGAATATTGTTTTTTAAGTCCCAGAATGGAATGGAAATATATAATGTTAGAGGGCCTTTTCATTCCACTGTCACTCTAATATTGAGTATTTTTAGAATAAATTCTTTATGACAAACTGTTCCTATCTATGGTTTGGCATAGGGAATCCACAAATATTACTACTTTTTACCAAAGAGGTTCCATAAATTGCTCTATTTTCCATGAAGTATTTTTATTAAAATAACATTTTTTCCATCTTATCAAAATTTTAAGTTTATTTAATGTTTACTACAACTAATAACATTCTAACACTATAACATTAATTTTATTTTTATTTAGTATAAATTAAACTTAAATATACTTTAAATTAAATGTGCTATAATATAAAGTATCAGTATTGACAACTTCAAGTCCTTTCTCTGTTAAAATGCATTTTTAATAATAACAACAGTACCAATATATAAAATACCCATATTGCCATGTTTTGTAAATTGTTAAATTTCTGTTTCTTGTGTTCCATAAAAGAAAGTGATCAAGTAAATTTTGGATATGTTGGTTATCCTTTACTCTGAGTAGCATCTGAAATCAAATGCTATCTTCATTAACAAACTGGCTTATGAAAATAATATAAGTATATATCTATTCCTATTTGATATGGGGAATTAAATTTTATTTAAAATTTTTTTTCCTCTATTCTTTTGCCACTTGACAAACATAACAATGATACATTCACTTGGTAGTGCTCACGGGCAGTTGCTTTTGAGTTGTCCCTAGGCTGACCCACTGAAGAGGTTTCATGGATATATGATTTATTTTCAAAAATGCTCCTAGATTTTAAAAAAATAAAAGTAGTGGGAGAAGCAGGGCAGAGATTCAGTTAATCCAAATAAACATGATACTTCAGCATTTCAGTCAATGTCCCAACCTCCACCTGATCCTCTAGGTTTCTTTTTATATATATATATATATATATATTCCACATTTTATTGGTACGTTATAATTATATACACTAGTAGGATTTATTGTTACATATTTATACATGTGCATTATATAACAATATAATTTAGTCAATATCTTTCCCCAGTATTACCCCTTTCCCTCTACTTTCTCCTCCAGTCCCTTTCCACCACTTCACTTGTTCCTATTTGAGTTTCATAATATACACACACACACAAACGTTTTGTTTCCTTTTCCTCTCTTGTTTCCACATATAAGGGTAATATGTTTTCTCTTATCTCTCATAACCCAATCATTTCTCGTCTGAACCTTCTCGCATTGTCTTACATGTAAGCTTTTGGAGTACATCACATCTAAACCATAATCCATACACTGGAGAACTCATAGCCTTTTAAATAAATGGTGGTGCTGGAAAAACTGGATATCCACATGTAGAAGAATAAGATTGTACCCCCACCTCTCACACTGCACAAAATTCAATTCAAAATGGATCAAAGACCTAGGAATTAGAACAAAAATCATGCAACTCCTAAGAAAAAAAGTATGGTCAACATTCCAACATTTAGGCACAGGCAATGACTTGCTCAATAGGATACCAAAAGCTGAGGAATTAATGCCAAGCACTATAAATGAGATAGAATCAAAGTAAAATGCTTCTGCACAGCAAAGGAAAAAAGTAAGAAAATGGAGAACCTGCACAATGGGAGAAAATCTTTGCTAGCTACTCTTCTGACAGAAGATTAATATCCTATAGGTTTCTTTTTTTTTTTTTTTTCTTTTTTTGGTACCAGGGATTGAACTCAGGGGTACTGGACCACTGAGCAACATCCCTAGCCCTGTTTTGTGTTTTCTGTAGAGACAGGGTCTCACTGAGTTGCTTAGCACCTCACCATTGCTGAGGCTGGCTTTGAACTCGTGATTCTCCTGTCTTAGCCTCCCAAAGTGCCAGGATTACAGGCGTCCACCACTGCACCCAGCTCCTGTAGGTTTCTTTATAACTGAAATTATACCACAGAGTTGTTCTCTCTCTCTCTCTTTTTTTTTTTTTTTTTTTTTTTTGGTACCAGGAATTGAACTCAGGGGCATTTGACCCTCCCCAGCCCTATTTTATGTTTTATTTAGAGACAGGGTCTCACTGAGTTTCTTA
>CM053417.1:94626450-94644468 GCA_028644305.1 Xerus rutilus | reverse complement strand
AAGGCACACATTTACATTGCTGGTGGAACTGCAAATTGGTGCAACCAATCCGGAAAGTGGTATGGAGATTCCTTAGAAAACTTGGAATGGAACCACCATTTGACCCAGCTATCCCACTCCTGGGTCTATACCCAGAAGACTTAAAAACAGCATACTACACTGATGCAGCCACTTCAATGTTTATAGCAGCTCAATTCACAATAGCTAAACTGTGGAACCAACCTAGATGCCCTTCGACAGATGAATGGATAAAGAAACTGTGGTATATATGCACAATGGAATACTACTCAGCAATAAGACAGAATAAAATTATGGCATTTGCAGGTAAATGAGTGGAGTTGGAGAATATCATGCTAAGTGAAGTAAGCCAATCTCAGAAAACCAAATGCCATATGTACTCATTGTTAAGTGGATGCTGATTCATAATAGGGGAGAGGGCACGGGAACAATGGAGGAATTCTGTTCATAAGGATGGAAGGTGGGAGGGGGCATGGGGACAGTAAAAATGGTGGAATATGATGGACATCATAGCCCTAGCTTTATGTATGACTGCATGTATGTTGTGATTCTACATCACATGCAACCAGAGAAATGAAATATTATCCTCCATTTGTGTACAATGAATCAAATTGCACTCTGCTATCATGTAAACCTAAACAGAACAAATTTTTTAAAAAAGGGTACACTGATGATCCTAACAAGCAATAAATAATCCTACAATTGTTAGACCCACCAGAAAAGGTTTTCCACACATTTTGTATCATTTGGAAAGCAATTTGATGAAATATATAAGCGATGTAATTTTAAATATTCATTTAAATATTGATTTTTTTTTCAGTAATTTAAATCACTTTATTGATTATTAGCTGCTTTAAATTTCATGCATGCCAGTATGGTTTTATGAGACAATTATTCTTTCTTTGGTTTCACAGTAGAGTGGTGGCAGCACCAGGGAGCAGAAGGAAAAATTTTGGAAATAAATGATCTTTTTCCTGAAAAAACAAACAAACAAACAAACAAAAACATTAAGCTGTGTTGCACAGTACCCATGCACAAGAGGAAAGCCACCATCATCTCTCTCAGGGGTGTACATGGAGAACAATGGAAGGATCCATTTAGCAGCCGTGGCATAGGAGCCAGATGTTAGGGTAGCTGATTACTGGCAGACCCAAGTCTGGCTCAACAAACAAGCCAGGCAAACCCACACTGCATGATAGAGTGTGACTAAATGACAAGGAGAAAATCAAGCATGGAAAGAGGTTTACACAGTGGAATACTGGTCCTAGAAACCCACCTGGCTTCCTCTTCCCCCTCCAACTCAGCTACTTGTAGCATCAGCTGAGAGAGAAACACCTGACTGGGAATTTGAAAGGGTGGGACAGGAGAGAGTTCAGAGGCTGAATCAGAGAACAGGAATTATGGAGTCCACAGGCAAAGTAGTGGGCTAAGTATAAGCTCATATACCACACACTGGAACACAAAGGAGATTCCTGAGGTGCAGTCTTCCAATGTGGACTGGAAATTGCAAGGCCAGGGAAGTGTACTGACTCAAAATCTCCAGACTAATAGGTTCCTAGCGAAGAGCATTCCCAAGCCTCCATCCTGCCTCCAGGAGTTCCACCTCCAGGACAAACTCTCTCACCACAGCAACCACAAACATCCTGAGGGTGGAGCTAGCATCAAACTCCAGACAACTCCCCTATTGATGAGAAGGGAAGCTGAGAAACTTTTAAACTCCAATGTAAACAATTGCTTAATTTTCCATGAAGATCCTCCTAACCCCCTCAAATATCTCTACTATTTTTGAAACCAAGTATTCTTCATGCATCAGTTCATCACGGACTGGGATGTCTGAAGAGTATGTTACAATTTTGTTATGTATTCTTTTGATTTTACTTTTCTTTCTTTCACTGTATATATATATATATATTTTTTTCCCTCTCATCTGTTTCCCTGGATTATCTTTCTCTCTTTTCTCCTGCTAACAGCCAATCTCTATTAATTCCTCTTTCATTCTTCCTATAATTTTTTACCTCTGTCTTCTCTCCTCCTTCCTCATAAACATCACATATTACTGTGGGGTGGCCAGCACCTCACCAGGGAATTCTTGCCTGCTCAGAGGGATAAGCCTCCTGAGAAATTAAAATCTAGAATAATTAGTAAAGCACAAAAGACAACATCAGAAAAGATAGTTTCAGAAGCTGGAGCCCCTGATAGGTACAGTCCACACAGGGGCTGGAGCATAGTTTATTTAAGGGGGTACATCAAAGGCAGGGATAAGGTTTCAGGGGTGGAGTCTTGCTTTATGCTGTCTTGCAGTGAGCAGGTTGACTGGCATCTTGGCAGGTCAAAACCATCTCAGAAGGGCTGTATAGCTACAGCAGGTCACCTCATCTCCAGTGCTGTGTGAGACCTTTGGTAGAGCTTGAATAGGGTTCATAATGAGTGAGGGCAGTCAACCAGAGGAAATGTCCATTGGTCATTCCCAGACACTAGATTCTCCTATTCAATAGGCTACAATGCCTGATAGTCCACACACAGCCCATGGGCAGCTCTCTATAACATACCACACCACTTTTGTTCTCTCTTTATGCACCTTTTGACATTATAAATTCTTTTGCAATTTACTGTATGTATTATAGACAATAATTGAACACACCATTTCTGTTCATTGAGACAAAACTGTATACATTTTAATAGAAGTTATTTCATTTAAGGCTGTATATTGTTTGCATTGGGTGTTGCTAATATTGGTCTTCACATTAAAGGCAAGGTACTGGAAACCTTCAGGGACAATATAAATCTACAGAGTAGAAACTGCACTGCTTCAGATCCATACTGCTAGATGGGAAGGCACACAAACAATATAAGAGAGCAGGGGAACAAAATGCCTCACACAAACTAAGATGCTCCAATAATAAAATCCATTGACAACACAGTATAAGAAATGTCAGATAAGTAGTTTACAATGTACATAGTTAAGCTGATCCATGACATAAAGGAAATGTAAAAAGTGAAATAAGAGATAAATTTCAGAAGTTAAAAGAACACTTCAATAAAGAGATAGTGGTTCTGAACAGAAATCAAGTAGAAAACCTCAAAATGAATGAATCAATAAACCAAATTAAAAATTCAATGAAGGGCTGGGGTTGTGGCTCAGTGGTAGAGTGTTTGCCTCACATGTGTGAGGCACTGGGTTCGATCCTCAGTACCACATAAAATAAATAAATAAAGGTATTGTGTCCATCTACAACTAAATAATATTTTTAAAAAATTCAGTTGAAAGGGGCTGGGTTGTGGCTCAGTGGCAGAGCACTTGCCTAGCACATGTGAGGCACTGGGTTCGATCTTCAGCACCATATAAAAATAAACAAACTAAAGGTATTGTGTCCATCTATAACTAAAAAAAAATTTAAGAATTCAGTGGAAGGTATCACCAATAGACTAAATAACTTGGAAGACAGAACCTTAGGCAATGAAGACAAAATATATAATCTTCAAAACAAAGTTAACCATGCAGAGAAGATGGTAAGAAACCATGAATAGAACTTCCAAGAATTATGGGATAACATGAAAAGACCAAATTTAAGATTTATCGGGATAAATAAAGGCTCACATATATAAACAAATGGAATGAACTATCTTTTCAATGAAATAATATCATAAATTTCCCAAACCTAAAGAATAAAATGGAAAATCAAATAGAAGATAGAGGACCCCAAATGTATAAAATTACAACAGACCCACAAGGCACATTATAATGAAAATGCCCGAACATACAGAATGAGGATAGAATTTTAAAGGCCGCAAGAGAAAAGTATCAGATTATGTGTAAGGGAAAACCAATTCAGATCTGAGCTGACTTCTCCACCCAGACTCTCAAAGCTAGGAGGTCCTCAAACAAGACATACCAAGCTCTGAAAGAAAATGGTTGCCAACCAAGAATTTTATATCTGGCAAAATTAAGCATCAGATTTGAAGATGAAATAAAAACCTTCCATGATAAACAAATGTAAAATTCACAACTAGAAAGCCTGCACTACACAGCATTCTCGGCAAAATATTCCATGAGGAGGAAATGGGAAAAAAAAGTGAAAACCAGCAAAGGGAGGAACTACACTAAAGAAACAGTCAATCAAAGGAGAAACTATATCAAATTAAAAACCAGTGTTGCATCCAACCCGCACCTCTCCCTAAGAAGTACAGCCCAGACAACTCTACAGAAGCAGCAAAGTTTATTGAGGAAATAGGCACACAGGCCAACTGATTGGGGTCCTCTCTCCTTTCCTTCAGAGACTGACCCCGAAATGAGGATTTCAGAGGTTACTATAGAGTGGGCTAGCTACATGACTCAGGAAAACAGAATTTGGCAAATATTCAGTCTATAATTATTTACAGTTCAACCATGATGGTGCCTCCTATGTCCCTTTTCAGTTCCTGGAACTTTAGGTAACTGGCCAGGGGGTCTGGCAGCCTGTAGTTTGGCTCCATCTCTGAGAAGCAAACATAGCAAAGCATTAATCACAGAAGCATAAAAAGAAGGTTAGCAGATATATGTAGGCCTGAGCCAGAGTGACTCCATTTTGAGTTTGGATTTTACACCAGAAATAAATCAAAATGACTGAGAATACAAATCATATCTCAGTAATAATCTTGAATGTTAATGGCCTAAACTCATCAATCAAAAGACATAGACTGGCAGATTGGATTAAAAACAAGGCCTAAAAATATACTGTCTCCAAGAAATGTACCTCATAGGCAAAGATATCCACAGACTAAAGGTGGGAAAAAACAAATCACTCATATGGATCTCGTAAACAAGCAGGGTTTCCATCCTCACATAAGATAAAGTGGACTTCAAGCCAAGGATAATCAGAGGGAACAAAGAAGAACATTTTGTACTGCTTAAGGAAATTATACATCAGAAAGACATAGAAATTGTAAATATTTATGCCACCAAAAATGGAGCATCCACATATGTCAAAGAAACCTTTCTCGATTTCAGGAATCAAATGGACTACAACACAATAATACTGGGTGACTTTAACACACCTGTCTCACTACTGGATAGATCCTCCAAACAAAAACTAAACAAAGAAACTATAGAACTAAATAATACAATCAATAATTTAGATTTAATGGATATATATAGAATATTTCACCCAATGAGTGAATACACTTTCTTCTCAGAAGCACATGGATCCTTCTCTAAAATAGACCATATCTTAGGCCACAAAGCAACTCTTAGCAAATGCAAAAATGTAGAGATACTACCCTGCATTCTATCACATCATAATGGAATAAAATTAGAAATCAATGATAAAATAAAAAATAGAAGCTACTATAACACCTGAAGACTAAATAATACACTATTGAATGATGAATGGATAGTAGAAAAACTCTGGGGTGAAATTTTAAAATATTTAGAGGTAAATGAGAGCACCAACACAACATATCAAAATCTCTGGAACACTATGAAAGAACTGCTAAGAGGAAAGTTCATTTGCATTGAGCTTATTCATTAAAAAAAGAAAAAGAAAATCAATGAATAAATGACCTAAAATTACATCTCAAAGTCCAAGATAAAGAAGAAAAAAATCAATACCAATAGCAGTAGAAGATAGGAAATAATTAAAATCAGAGCTGAGAGGCTGGGGCTGTAGCTCAGTGGCAGAGTGCTTGCCTCACATACATGAGTCACTGGGTTCGATCCTCAGCACCACATAAAAATAAATAAATAAAATAAGATATTGCATCCATTTATAACTAAAAATTTAAAAATTTTAAAAAATCAGAGCTGAAATCAAAGAAATTGAAACCAAAGAAACAATTTAAAAAATTGACAAAACAAAAAGTTGGTTTTTTGAGAAAATAAATAAAATTGATAAACTCTTAGCCATGCTGACAAATAAAAAGAGATTGAAATTCAAATTAGTAAAATTCATGATAACAAAGGAAATATCGAGATGAACACTACTGACATACAGAAGATAATCAGAAACTATTTTGAAAATTTATACTCCAATAAAACAGAAAATCTTGAAGATATCAACAAATTTCTAAAGATATATGACCTCTCCAAACTGAATCAGGAGGGCATACACAATTTAAACAGATCAATTTCAAGCAATGAAATACAAGTCACCATCAAAAGCCTAGCAGTCAAGAAAAGCCCAGGACCAGATGAATTCTCAGCCAATTCGTACAAGTCTTTCAAACAAGAATTAACACAAATACTTCTCAAATTATTCTATGAAACAGAAAAGGAAGGAATTCTTCCAAACTATTTCTGTGAGGTTATCATTACCCAGATACCAAAACCAGACAAAGACACATCAAGGAAAGAAAATTTCAGACTAATATCCCTGATGAACATAGATGCAAAAATTCTCAATACTGGCCAATCACATACAAAAACATATTAAAAAGATAGTGTACCACCATCAAGTGGGGTTCACTCAAGGTTGGCTCAACACAAATCAATATACATAATTGATCACATCAATAGACTTAAAGACAAGAATCATATGATCATCTCAATAGATGCAGAAAATGAATTTGACAAAATACAGTACCCCTTCATGCTCAAAACACTAGGAAAACTAGGGATAGTATGAACATTTGTCAACATTGTAAAAGCTATATATGCTAAACCCAAGGTCAACATCATTCTAAGTGGAGAAAAATTGAAAGCATTCTGTCTAAAACCTGGAACAAGATAAGGATGCCCTCTTTCACCACTTCTATTCAACAACATCCTTAAAACTCTAGCCAAAGCAATTAGGTAGAAGAAAGAAATTAATGGAATATGAATAGGAGAAAGAAGAACTCAAACTACCACTATTTGCCAGTGACATGACTCTATACTTAGAAGATCCAAAAATTCCACCAGAAAACTTCTAGAATTAATACATGAATTCAGCAAAGTAGTAGGACATAAAATCAACACCCACAAACCAAACATGTTCCTATACGACAGTGATAAATCCACTGAAAGAGAAATTAAAGAAAAACTACCCCATTCACAATAGCCTCAAAAAAAAAAAAAAAAACACTTGGGGATCAACATAACAAAAGAGGTGAAAGACCTCTACAATGAAAATTACAGAACACTAAAGAAATTTAAGAAGACCTTAGATGATGGAAAGATCTCCTAAATTCTTGGATAGGCAGAATAAACATTGTCATAATGGCCATACTACCAAAAGTGTTATACAGATTTAATATAATTCCTGTTTAAATTCCAATGACATTCTTCACAGAAATAGAAAAATCAGTCATGAGATTCATTTGGAAAAATAAGAGAACAAGAATAGCCAAAGCAATCCTTAGCAAGTAGAGTGAAGTAGGAGGCATCACAGTACCAGACTTTAAATTATACCACAGAGCCATAGTAACAAAAACAGCATGGTATTGGTACCAAAACAGACATGTCAACCAATCATACAGAATAGAAAGCACAGAGACAAACTCACCTAAATATAGTTATCTCATACGAGACAAAGGAGCCAAAAACATACATTGGAGAAAAGATAGCCTCTTCCACCAATGGTGCTGGGAAAACTGGAATTCCATATGTAGCAAAATAAAACTAAACCCCTATATCTCACGCTGCACAAAACTCAACTCAATGTGGATCAAAGACTTGGCACAGATCAAAGACCCTGTACCTAATAGAAGAAAAAGTAGGCCCAAATCTTCACCACGTCAGCTTAGAAACTGAATTCCTTAATATGACTCCTAAAGTGCAAGAAGTAAAATCAAGAATCAATAAATGAAATGGATTCAAACTAAAAAGCTTCTTTTTGATTGTTTCTTAGCAAAGGAAACAATAAATAATGTGAAGAAAGAGCCTACAGAATGGGAGAAAATCTTTACCACATTCACCTCAGATATAGCACTAATCTCTAAGATATATAAAGAACTCAAAAAACTTAACACACAGACAAAAAATTACCCAAAAAACAAATGCACTAAGGAACTGATCAGATACTTTACAGAAGGAGAAATACAATCAATATATGAAAAAATGTTCAACATATCTAGAAATTAGAGAAATGCCAATCAAAGCTACTCTAAGATTTCATCTTGCTCCAGCCAGAATGGCAATTATCAAGAATACAAGCAACAACAAATATTGCTGAAAATGTGGAGGAAAAGGTACACTTATTCATTACTAGTGGGACTGCAAATTGATGCAACTACTTTGGAAAGCAGTATGGAGATTCCTCAGAAAACTAGGGATGGATCCAACCTTTAACACAGCTATCTCACTCCTTGGTTTACCCAAAGGACTTACTACAGTGACACAGCCACATCAATGTTTATAGCAGCTCAATTCACAATGGCTAAACTATAGAACCAATCTAGGTGCCCTTCAACAGATGAATGGATAAATAAAATGTGATATATATACACAATGGAATATTACTCAGCCTTAAAGAAGAATGAAATTATGGCATTTTTAGGTAAATGGATAGAGCTGGAGAATATCATATTAAGCAAAATAAGCCAATCCCAAAGAACAAAACGCCAAATGTTTGATGTTCAGATGGTAATTCACAATAAGTAGGGGACTAGGGAAGAAGAGAGGTACTTCAGATTAGACAGAGGGGAGTGAGGGAACGTAGGGGGTATGGGAGTAGGAAGGACAACAGAATGAATAAGACCCTATGTGTATACATGATTACACAACTAGTGAATTCTACATCATGTACAACCAGAATAATGACAAAGTTATACTCCATTTATGTATGATGTGTCAAAATACGTTCTACTGTCATGTATAACTAACTAGAACAAATTTTTTAAAAACCTTCAGGGAAATGAAAATGCACCAATTTGCTCCCCTCATCATATATATTTAAAAAAACTAGTAAAAAATGAATAGATGTATTAGAAATGTAATCAGAACTGTAAAAAATAATTTAAAATAGAAGGAAAGCATCCTATTTAGAATTACGTTGGCAACCATCAGAAATACCAATGTTTAAAAAATGAGCAAATAATTTTAAAAGCATTTATAAAACCATAAAAAAGAAAGAAATTGAAATGCATAAATTAAAAGAGAACTAATTCTTGGTTTCCCTAATAAATCTAATTATTGTTTGGTAAAATAAAAAGTACATACTCAGATTTTCTTAGTTTGAAAAGAATACAGGAGAAATTAAATCAGAAAAAATTACACGGTATGCTCATTTATTCTTATCATGTATCTGCATGATAGAAGAAATGTGTTTCTTGGATACTCTGATTTTTTTTTATTATTTGTCTAGGAGAAATTGGAAGTAATTGAGATATTGTGATAAACCAGAGAGGCAAAAAGTAGTATGGAGGCAAGAGTCCAGATAACAGCAGTCATCTGTTAATGGCCCAAAGCATTTCAACATTTTGGAAATTGCATGCTCTTCAGTAAGAAGGTTAGCTATGAGGAGGGTGAAATAGAGTTATTGAAATATTCATCAGTTGACAGACATTTTAGATAGTGTGTCTGTATTGAGAAACTAAATCCTGGAATACAAAACTTTTTTTTTTGGTACCAGGGATTGAATTCAGGGCCACTCGACCACTGAGCCATGTCCCCATCCCTATTTTGTGTTTTATGTAGAGACAGGGTCTCACTGAGTTGCTTAGCACCTTGCATTGCTGAGGCTGGCTTTAAACTCGCGATTCTCCTGTCTCAGCCTCCCTAAATGCTGGGATTACAGGCTTGTGCCACCGCGCCCGGCTGTAAAACGGTTTTTACCATTTACTTTTGAATATTCTGGATAAAGTAGACAGGAACTTATGACAGTCTAACTAAAGGTAGGAGATTTGGGCCCTTGTCTGAATGCACTTAATTGCAGTCTGCAAAATAACTTTTTTGCATATTTAGTTGTAAACATGTTATCTCCCATAAAAATGTAAGGATGACTCTTAAGGAGGAACCAAGAATGCAGAATATAACTGATACCTAGGAAAATTATTCAAAGGCATTAGAATATAAACAAATAGCTCAACATCTGCTGAACAAGATTTTATAACTGTGATAGGATAAGGATTATTTTGTATTATTTTATGCCTCCTATCCTCCTATTTTGCTCTTTTTGAACAAAATGACTAGAGCTATTATCCTATGTCTGTCACATTCTTCTATATTGAGTGCATTGAGGCAGATGATTTGTCTCTTTTATATCAAAAACCCACAAATAAAAAGTGCCCCACTTGGTATACTTTACTACATACTACTAAGAGCCCTACAAATCTAATGCAGATGGTTAGATTTAGATTTTTAGTTGCTGTTGTAAGTGGATTAAGAATCTTGAGACCCTTGAGAAAGGATAAATGTATTTTGCCTGAAGAAGAGACATGGATCTTGAGTTAAGAGAACACATCATGGTGGACAGAGTCTTATATAGTCACTATGATTCCAACCCTTACAAGAGGGACTCTCTATTAAACTATAGAATCTGAAGGACATCTCAACTTGGGCATAAAAAGAGGACCAACCTCCCAATACTCTTATTTCCAGAAGGAACACATGCTGGTGGGGAAAATAGGCAGGATTTCCTTTCTATCATATATGGCAACCTTTATGACATTGCATCTAAGTCAGCAATGTTCTCTTGGTTCTCTTTAGTGTGCCTGAAATCAGTGCAACATTCACTGGTGAATTTCTCTGGAACACCACAGCTCAGGTTGTTTCTTTCTTTCTTTTCTTGTTCTTTCAGGTACCGGGGATTGAACTCAGGGGCACTCAACCACTGAGCCACATCCCCAGCCCTGTTTTGTATTTTATTTAGAGTCAAGGTCTCACTGAGTTGGTTAGCACCTCACCATTGCTGAGGCTGGCTTTGAACTCGTGATCCTCCTGTCTCAGCCTCCCTAGTTGCTGGGATTACAGGCGTCCACCACCATGTCCAGCTCAGGTTGTGTTTTTTGGAGGTACGGAGCTACACACGTCAGCATGGAACCTGATGGAGAGGGAGATGGAATGATCAAATCATTATACCAGACAGCATTCTTCCAAGCCAGTGCCAAGTCCTAGATCCCTCTAAAGGGAGTCCTAGATCTTGCTGAAGGTAAAGATCCAAGAAGTTACTGAGACCAGCTATCCAGTGGACATGGGGGCTAAGGAGCTGCCATTTTTTTTCTCCTCCTTCCCTGTTCATATTATCTCTAGTTCTCCTACTGAGCAGATAGCTATCCCCAGACTTGTTCAGTTTTTCTTCTCCAGATTTATTGTTGTCCCAATTGACTACTGTTGTTGGCTCTCAAGTTGATAAATATATGAAAGACTTTTATACAATTTTCTTCTGTTATGTAAGTGTGAACCTTTTCAGAGCAAACAATTTAAAAGTATATTTTAATGAATTTGAAATTGGTTTCTGTGTAAGTGTGAGGAAGGGTTTAAATCACATTTTATTTCTTCCTTTTTTTATACATGTATTGCTATAGTTTGCTGACCAATTTTTTAGGATAAATATTGAGGAATGGGGCAGTTGGTTCATATAGTTGTTTCATTCCTAGTTTTTTGAGGAAACGTCATACTAATTTCTGTAGTGGTTGTACTTATTTACAGTCCCACCAATAGTGTATAACTGCTCCTTTTTCCCTGCATCTTTGCTGGCATTTATTGTTTGTATTCTTTTTTAAATTTTATTTTGTTATTATTTTTTTAAATCACATTTTCTTTTTAATGAGGATATCAAATAATTCCACTGTCATTTCTTAGTAAAAACACTGCTTTCCTCCCATCTCTCTGTAGTAGCATATATTCCAACCCCCTTTTTTGGTTCATATTAGCTATACATAACATTAGGATTCATTTTCACATAATTATAAATACATGGAATATAATTTGCTCTAATTCAGTCCCTAGTACTTCCCCTTACCATCTCTTCCTCCATCCCCCTGTTCCCTTGCCTTTACTCTAATGATCTTTCTGCTATTTACTGAAAATTAGTGCAACCACTCTGGAAATCAGTATGGAGACTCCTCAAAAAACTAGGAATGGAACCACCATATGACCCAGCTATCTCCTTTCTGGATATATATCCAAAGGTTCTAAAATCAGCATACTACAGTGACTCAGCCACCTTAATATTTACAGCAGCTCAATTCACAATAGCTAAGCTATGGAACCAACTTAGGTGCCTTTCAACAGATGAATGGATAAAGAAAATGTGGTATATATACAAAATACAATAATGTCTGTTTTGAAACACTCTGTTGAGTTCTTTTGATCTACTTGCCTGTGCTTGCACCTTTACCACTAATTCCTATCTACTATAAAGATTTAGTAATCCTTTATATCAAATATTCTTTTTATTCCTAGGTATTTACTGATTAGTCTTAGCCACCTGCAAATAAATTCAAATTTTAGAATCAGCTTGTCAAGTTTTGAACACATATGCACATAGATGAACCCAGACATTTGGACACAAAACTTTGAGGTTTTACTTGTGGGAGAAAATTATAGTCAACTATAGGTTATATTTGGGTAGAATTAACATGATTATAATATCATATCCTCTATCTACAAACATAATATTTCTCTAATTAGTAAGATTAGTACATTAATTTTTCTCTATATGAACCTGTATCATTCCCACATAATGTTTATGTACTTTTTCATGCTATTTATTTTTAGGCATAAGTTTTTTTATCATAGTAATTCACAAACTTTTTTCTTTAATTTCTTCTTTATACACTCATTACTACAGGAAAAATGTCCATTTTTGTATATTTAGCTAATATATGATCTGATCCTACAACCTTTAAAATTAATTTTATTGCCTCAATACTTTAGTATATTTTCTTCAGTTATGTTGGATTCATAGTTAATGATAATAGCATTGTTTGTTTTTTACTGATTCATATCTCTTACATTACTTGTGTTCCCCATTACTGTGCTATGTAGTATCTTCATTAAAATGTAGAATAGCAAAGATGATAGCAGGCATCAGTTTACTTATACATATTAATGTAAAATGTTTTAAGGTTTTCACATCATGTATGATTCTACTCTAGAGTTTTTTGTAGTTATGCTTGACTTAGTTTGATAAAATATCTTTCTATTATAAATGAATGATGATTATCTTTATGAATCACTTTCCTCTTTGAATTTGTGGATAACTTTTCTCACTTAATCTGCCCTTATGGTATGCCAGTCCCAGACATATTTGTTCTCAGATTCATTCTTCACCCCTGCTCCTCTCTGTTCATTAGTATACAGGGTCTGACTTTTTATCCCCAGGTTATCCAACACCTTGATGCTAACTTGGTGCAGTCAACAATAAGCAGAAAATAGGAGATAAGACCCTTCTGGGGAGATGGTTTGTTTGTTTTTCTTGTTCTCAGCATCAAGTGGCTTCTGCTTCAATTGCTCTACCTTTTCCCAACTCCAGCCCCCATTAAATTAGACCACAATGTTCCAAGTCAGTTGACCCTGGCCTTTAGGCTCCAGTAATATCTCCTCTGTCTGATTCTCTTGACTTCCACAAGTTGTTAAGTATTTGTTCTCCTGACTCCCCTCTTTGAATCCTGTATCACTCATCTAACCAATTTGCTGTATTAAATGCCCTCTAAATTGTATAGTTAGAATCACGGAATAATCCATGACTCTTAGCCAATTATATTGACTAATTTTTAATGTTAAATATGTTAAATCCTCCTTGAATTCCTAAAGAAAACTCAACTCTGTCAGTATTAGTAAAAATTATTTGTCTCTTTTATTAGTAATGTTTTTAAAAAACAAAGTACTCCTGTACTTTGACACTTTTTCTAAACAAAAATCTATCTTCCTCCTCATAGCTTTTTTTAAAAATATTTTTGTAGTTGTAGGTGTACATAATATCTTTATTTGTTTATTTTTAATGTGGTGCTGAGGATCGAACCCAGTGCCTCACGCATGCAAGGCAAGTGCTATACCACTGAGCTAAAATCCCAGCCCCTCCTCATAGCTTTTTAAAGATAATTCGATACGCTTAGTAGCATGTATGTATACTGTAAATACTGTAAGAGCTAAAGTCATATGTTCCAAACAGTAGTTGTGGGGGAAAGACAAAATGATACCAGAGACACATCAATATCCTTAAATAGACTTATAAACAATAACATATTTGAAATATGCAAACATATAAAAGAATCTAGAGAAAGAATGGCACATTAAGCCCAAAGAAGTGAAAGTATGAACTAAGATAAATGCAAAATGGATGAGTTATAAGACAGTAAAATCAACTCACAAAAGCCAAATTTTAGGAAAGGGCTATTTAACAGATAGCTTTATATATTATCAATTAAAAAAAAAGAAACAGGCAAATGATATTAGTTACAAAAAATGATATAAAATGTAGGTGAAGGACAGTCTTAAATGTAGACGAACACTAGAACTATATAATGACATTATATCAGGATAAACAAATAACCAACAAGGAAAGCTTTCTACCTATAGAAGAACTGGTAAAATTTCAGATAATAAATTAAGAAAAAATGAGACTGACAGAATTACTATTTAGAAACCCATAGAGGAGAAAGATTAATGGTAATAAATATCAAGCTTCCAAGATCATCAAATAGAATGATACACAAATGCTATGTTTTGGAAGTGTTCCCCAAAGGCCCATGTGTTAAAGACTTAATCATAAACCTGTGGCACCATTGAGAGGTAGTAAATATTGAGGAAGTGTAGCCAGTTGAAGAATAGTTAGGTTAATGGGGGTGTGCCCTCAAAGAAGATATTGGGAACACAGTCTTTGCCTGTCTCCCTGTCTCCCTCTCACATCTCTTATTTTTTTCCGAGGAACCATGAGGTAAACAGGTTTCTTCTACCATACACTTTGGCCCTGATTTAGTCTCACTACATGCCTCCAAATAACAGGGCAAAGTGATCATGGACTGAAATTTCTGAAAACATGAGTTAAAATAAACCTTTCACATTTTAAAACTTATCTCAGATATTTTTGTGGCACAGCAACAAAAGCTGACTACAACAAATGTTACAAAATCTTCAAGCAGAATGAAATTGAACCCCTATCTCTCACCCTGCACAAAACAACTCAAAGTGGATCAAAGACATGGGCACTAGAACAAAGACCTTGCACCTAATAGAAGAAAAAGTAGGCCCAAATCTTCATCCATGTTGGCTTAGGAACCAACTTCCTCAACATGACTCCTAAAGTGCAAGAAATAAAATCAAGAATCAATAAATGGGATTGTATCAAACTAAAAAACTTCTTCACAGCAAAGGAAACAATCAAGAATGTGAAGAAAGAGCCTACAGAATGGGAGAAAATATTAGCCACCTGCACCTCAGACAGGGCATTAATCTCTAAGATATCTGAAGAAATCAAACAACTTAACACCAAAATAACAAATAACCCAATCAATAAGTGGGCAAAGGAACTAACAGGCACTTCACAGAAGAAATACAAATGGTCAACATATATAAGAAAAAACATTCAACTTCTCTAGCAATTAGAGAAATGAAAATTAAAACCACACCGATCTTTCATCTCACTCCAGTCAGAATGGCAACTATCAAGAATACAAGTAACAATAAATGTTGGTGAGGATGTGGGGGAAAAGGGACACTCATACATTGTTGGCAGAACTGCAAATTGGTGCAACCACTCTGGAAAGAAGCATGGAAATTCCTCAGAAAACATGAAATAGAACCACCATTTGACCAAGTTATCCCCTCCTCGTTATATACACAAAGGACTTAAATTTAGCATACTACAGTGACACAACCACAATGTTTATAGCAGCTCAATTCACAATAGCTAAGCTATGGAACCAACCTAGGTACCCTTCCTTCAACAGATGAATCAATAAAGAAAATGTGGTATATACACATAATGGAATATTACTCAGTCTTAAAGAACAATGGAATTTTGGCATTTGCTAGTAATTGGATAGAACTGGAGACTATCATGCTAAGTGAAATAAGACAATACCAAAAACCAAAGGCTGACTGTTCTCAATGATATGCAGTTGCTAGTACACAATAAGAGGGGAGGGAGGGGAGAATAGACGTTCAGTGGATTAGACATAGGGGAATAAAAAGGAAGGGGTGGGATATGCCAATAGGAAAGAAAATAGCATGAATCAGACATAACTTTCCTATGTTCATAGATGAATACATGACCAGTGAAACTCTGAATCATGTACAACCACAACAATGGGTTACAAATTGGAATAAATTTTACTCCATGTATGTATAATATGTCAAAATACACTGCTATCATGTATATGTCAAAAGAATAAATTTTTTAAAATTTTCTAAAAGAAGTATGATGCATTATGTCTGGGTTTTTATTGCTAAGGAATAAATATATTGATGTAAAAATTTCTGATCTGATCAAGTTTCTACTTGTAACTATTAATGATCGGTATTTGAGTGTCAAGTAAATGGGATTTACAGCACTCTTTTGACGTTATGCCTGCGATTTCTTAAAACTGATTTTAGTATAAATATACTTCTACATTTGATTACCAAAAAGAATGGGACCATGTTTAGAATATATAAATTAATAATGAAGTGAATTATACAGGAAAGTTTTAATGGACAAATGTAAATTAATACTCTACTGCATTGGCTTTTTCAAAATGTCCCTGGATCAACTAGGTTTGGAGATCGGTTGTACTCTTAATCAGCAAATCAAATCAACATCTTATAAAAATTTGCCTAAACCAACACATTTAAAACAACACATGTTAAAAACCAAATTACCCAGAATACAAAAAGAAATAAGAAGACATCAAGAAAAGAAGACCGAGCCAAGCCTACCCTACTGTTCGAACCTAGAATGGAAAACGTAACACAGTTATAAGAATAACAACATAGGGCTGGGGTTGTGGCTCAGTGGTAGAGTGCTTGCCCCGCACATATGAAGCACTGGGTTCAATCCTCAGCACACATAAAAATGAATAAATAAAATAAAGGTACTGTGTCCACGTACAACTAAAAATATTTTTAAAAAAGAATAACAACATAAAAGGTGTAAAATTGAGAGGAAATATTCTGAAAATATGATAACCTCCATATACTAGGACAGATGATTTGAAAAACCTGAGGAGTCCAAAACCATTACACTTGGTCTCTTCCTATAGGAACTAAAATTATCTAGAACAGAAGTTGAAGAAGATGTCTTGTAGGTGGAGGAAAAAAATATTTTTTTATTGGTGAAACTGCTCCACCTGTTCTGCAAGTCCCAGGACAGAAGGTGCAGTTTCACGGAAATAAATAAATACAGATGTTTATCTATTCCTTCTCTTCAGCTATACCTATTCTCTTTCTGTTTTGTTTAGGCCACTGAGCTACATAGCCAGGTGCTTTTAGTTTTTTATTTTGAGACAGGGTTTCACTAAATGCTCTGGGTGGACTCAATTTTGAGATTCTCCCACCTCAGCTTCCCAAGTGACTTCCTATACAGGCATATGCCACCCAGCCCAGCCAAAAACTACCTTTTAACTTGAGCCGAGAATTAAATCCAGGGATGCTTAAACACTGAGTAACATACATGCTCCTTTCTTATTTTTTTTATTTTGAGACAGGGTCTGCGTAAATTGCTTAGAGTCTTGCTAAACTGTAGAAGCTGGCTTTTGATGTGCTAGCCTCCTGCCTCAATCTTCCAAGCCGCTGGGATTACAGGCATGTGCCACCAAGCTGGGCCACACCTTACCTCTTAAGCAACTTCTGTTCAAAATTTACTTTCTTCAAGTCAGAAGCAGGGATGCACATCTGCAATCCCAGCAACTCCAGACCCAAGGCAAGGAGGATCACAAGTTTGAGGCCAGCCTTGGCAACTGAGCAAGACTATGTGGCAAAATAAAACAAAGAAAGGGCTGGAGATTTAGCTCAGAGGTAAAAAGCCCATGGGTTCAATCGCTAGTACCATGAAAAAGAGAAATAAATTCATTTTCAAATTATAAGAGAAAAACATTTATGATTTTTGAGAGGTGTGATCTATTGTGATTATCCAACATAATATAGATTATCACATTTTCAATGTATCTTTTTTCATTTTTCATTCA
>CM053417.1:94559730-94625950 GCA_028644305.1 Xerus rutilus | reverse complement strand
CAGAATATATCATCCAAGTGTTCCTGGTTTGTGTGCATAACTTGATAATCTGTTCTTTTATTGTTTGATGTTTGTATCATTCAAATGTTGTTTAATAATGCTTCACTTCAAAATCTCCAAGTTATAAATGGCATTGGTCACACATTTAATGCCGTTTATGTGGTTAAATACTGTGTCCTTTGATGCCTTGTAAAACATACTTGGAAACCATCTACCTATATTGTGATCTGGAAAAATATAATGTGCTTGGCTTTACTGTACTCTCAACTTTAAAATAGATGTGGTCTAGAAATTGAGAAACATGCAACATTATCAATGATTTCTTTCTTATACCTTTTAGATATTTGTTTTATGAAGTTATATGTATAAATATAGATTTGCTTATGTTACTTGCAATTGTTAAAAATAAATATTAAGCAATTATACCTTTTTCTCACTCTCTTTAATTTTCTATGCCTTAAGTGAGCATTTTCAATGCTCACATAACAATCATTTTAATACTGAAATTCTTAAATTAACAATGCATATCACCTCCCCTTATAACTTTTCTTTATCTTTTAGTAGTCCTATTATGATGATGATGGGATATCTTGTTATATCTAAAGCATAATTGAACAAAGGATTTAACAGATGAATGAATCCATGAGTCTACTAATGTAAATGCCTTGAGGCAATTAAATGGGAAATTGGGAAGCTGGAATTCCTTCAATGAGTGTTAATTTTAAGTTAATTTTAGGGATGGGAAATGTTAAGCTGTAGTGATCAGGGATTAGATCTCTATATGGTGTGTGTCAGAGGTTGAGACTCAAAATTTTAGAGTGGAAAACTGCCAGTTTCTGGGCATCTTCATTTAACAGGAGACAAATCTCTACAGGGAAGAGATGGAAGGTGTTCTGGTCTTTTCCCTGTGACATTGCATATTGCTCATATACCATGTCTTTTATGCTACACACAGTCTTCAAGAATTTTTTCATCAGAGATAACAGTAATACTTTTATGTGAGATTCCCAAAAGCCACTGGGTTACCATTCATTGTATCAGGCCAGAAACTACTCCATTTAAAGGGATATTTTACATGAGTGATCTTTAGTGTGATTTGAATTATATATTCTACAAATTGGTTATATTATTGATAGAGATAAAATTAACAAAGGTAGGGGTTGTTTAAATGGAATTGAGCAGTTGTTTCTTGTCAAAAATTCTAGACAATTTGGGTTGCATCATTGGAAAAGAGATTCCTACTTCTAATATTAAAGAACACATCCTCTGAGGGGAAAAATTTGCTTAGGTTTACTTGCTTGTCATTTTGTGTGATGTGAAATTTCATTTCCTATAGCATTGTATGTTCTCTAAGACTTTAGTTTTCGAAAGTCACATAATTGAGGCTGGTAGATCAGTGGTCAAAATGATTGTAATAATAACTGCCATTCATTAAAGATCTAAAGTATGCCAAGCACTATGCTTTTTATGCACTTATACAGATGCTTTTTATACTTTACACTCTTTCAAAAGTCTTATATGGTAGGGTTTATTAGACTCTATGCTCAGATGAGGATCCTAAGACTAATAGAACTTTCTAGTGGGCCTGAGTTCATAGGTCTGGTATGTGACATGGCTGAGAGTGAACTTCTAGTCTGAATTCTAGAGCTGCCTCTGGTTCCTCCAGCTGAGGTCGGTCTTCTGTTTCTTGATTCATTTCTCTTTTATGCTACTCTACAATGTGTCTTGGGATAAAAAGCACCTTGAACCTAAAGGACTAAAATCAGGTATAAAGAAAAGTGAGAACGATAAGTAGATACGATTTGAGGATTGTCTGAGATCTTCATTTGCCCACAGTCCTGCTGCCATTAGCATCAGGGCTCCTTGAAATCTGACTTTGCCCAGGGGCTGATTATTTTTATACAACTCCAGTTATTTTGTGCATTACAACCACTTCACTCTGTTTTTTTTTTTCTCCTCTGTACCCTGTTATACAAATTGGAGTCTAACCTGATGACCAGCTGTTCACTTTATCCTCTTATGAAGATTGTTCCATGCCCCCTGCTTCTGGCAGAACAGGCAGCCCAGAATCACATGCCTTCCCCTTGATTTAGAGTATACCAACTCCCAGGCCAGCCCATCCTTCACTTTGGAATCCCTGTCATAGTAATATCCTATCCCATGCAAAAGGTAATTTTTATAGTGAAATTTAGTTCTGAGTATCACTACTAGTTGTATGCAACATATTTTCAAAATGATTTTCGAATAAACTGGTGACTATAATTTAATATGGCTAAGAATCTAATAGTTTGGGGGCTATGTCTCATAAGACACATGATTTTGAAAACCATTGTGGTATTCACAGTAGAATTTTAATGGGATTTTTTGTTTGATGCCAGCTGCTGGACACATACCAATGAGTGAGCTTACCTTAGTATTTAAAAGCCAAAGCCTCTCCTATTAGTGGTATATTGGAGGACACTATCAAAAGGACTAAGCAATATACCATGATGAATTTCACCTTTATGTATATCTTTACAGCATTAATTTAAAAACAAAACTATAGATAAATAGAAGACCAATAGTATAGAGGAAGGGAAACAGAGGGATGAGGGGAGGAAAAGGAAAAGTACAGGGGACTGAAGTAGAGCAAATTAAATTTTATGTATGTATGAGTATGTCAAAATGGACTCCAATATTGTGTATAGTTATAATGCACTAATAAAATATAAAAAAATTATAAAAGAGTAAGGAAATATCTGCAAGTGTTTCAATTTCTGTAGACTACGAACTTCTATGAAGTAGAATATGGCTCTTTAGCATATGTGTTACCTTTGAATCATGTTAATTAGTTAACTAATCAGTCAATTAGTTATTTTTTAAATCTGGATTTTCAATGTGCATAATTTAACCTGTGCAGATGTTCAGGCATTTTCAGTCAGGTGGTAGATAGCAGAGAATCATAAGTTAATGTTTTGTTGATACATCAAAAGTAATAAGAAAGTTCTCAATATACTGTGACTATTGAGATTATTGAAAAAGACAGTGCTGCTGGTGGTTTTGATATGGCAAGCTCATAGTGCAGATTTTTATAGTCCTTTTGTAAAAAAGATGTGATTCTATATTAGAAAGTACCTGTAACATACTAAGATGTCAAAAAATATTAATTAGATAATTGCAGTGGAAATTTGGCTTCCTCAGAAGCTTCACCAGGAAATGAAGAGTGTTGTTAAAATAACAAATCATAATCATCATTCTCCATTGGGCACCTACTGTGTAACAGTTTATGAAAGATATTACAGGTACTCATCTACATTTCTCCTCTCCTTCCAGGACTCATAGAAAGATTGAACTGACAGTTTTAATTACAATTAGAAAGCCCTTGCAACTGAAATAGGAGCAGAAACAATGTTTGACACTTACAAGCCAAGACATCTGCGAGTCGTTATACTAACAATGTGTTTTGTCTTCCATTCATGTTGAGATGTCCAAATATAAGATGGAAGCAACCAGAATCTCTGGGTAAACTGGTAGCAAAGATCCACTGTCAATTCATATCAGATTTGTGCATAAAATATAGATAAGAAATAAACTTTTGTATGTTGATTTATTCAGATTTAAAGTACTATTTGTTGCATTAGCTAGCCAAAACTTTATCTCACAAATACACAGCTATTGTTTCTGTCATTAGGCTTACTTAAGTATCAAAAAAGCTAACAGTACACATGTTCTTGGTGCAAAACTTCTGATACTTATAAGTCACAATTTTTACTTGTATGAATTTCCCTCACAGATAACCATAACAAATAATCTAGCATATTATTTTAAATTAAATTCTAAGCCTTTTCATACATAGGTATATGAGATAAGTAATAAAATATATTGTTATTTTTAAATGTAATGAATAGTGATATGCATATTATTCTGCCATATTTGCCACTTAATAACATGGCTGTAAGGACCTCTCCATGAAAATACATAAAGATCAATGTTACTTTTGTAACAACTCTCATAGTGTGTAGGTATCATAATTTAACCATCTCCTTCTAATGAACACATAATTTGTTTCTCATTTCTTGGTATGGCTTATGGAACTAAATTTTTTTTTACAGTCTTCAAATTTATTAGTGTTTTTGTAAAGAACAGAGATGTTGCATCAAGGATGTACAGGTTTTAAGACAAAATGATTAAAAAGTACAATGAGAGCATAGAACTCTTTCTCTTTTAATAATGACAATTCTGAAAGAATATCTTTCAGTAATAAGAACACCATTACTATAACCTCATTTATCTTATTTTTGACCACATAAATTAAAAAGATTTAACTGATACATTTTATCGGTGTTTCTGTATGTATAAAATACATCTTAACTCAATTTACTGAGACAGTATTTCCTTTAAAATTTAGTTGCTGAACCAAACCAAATCCTTCATTATTTGGCACTTTAGTTAGGTCTATTTGTAAAATATAACAATCTGTTAATTTTACCACATTTCCTGCAATTGAAACATAAACATTTCAAGACAATTAACATAAAATTAGGAACTAAAATATTTTGAATATAAATTATTGAGTTAGTCTGTTATTATGAGAGTAAGGTAGAAATTTTGTTAAAGTGGTGAGTGAGAAGAGATTGTAAAGTTTTATAAAGATTGCCAAAATTTCATTCCTCAAATATTTACTGTTACATATTCTCATAAATTGGTTATTTGAATATCAGAAACATGTTTTATTTTGTAAACCAAAATGCTTAATTTGAGAAGTAAAGATTCAGTGAAAATGATTATGTGACAGAGAATGAGGCCAGATAAGGCATAAGTAAAAGATGAGGTTCCAAGAAGACAGCACAGGTAAGAAAGATAACACAAGTAAAACTAAGTTTACAGAGCCCACAGTAGGTTCTTAGTCAGAACTCTGAAAGCAGAGTTCACTGCAGATAGAGAATGGACCAGAAAGACAGAAGCTAGGTCTTCTGAGTAAAACATCTAGGACAACTCATATAAATAAACTTGAATAATCTCTAAATTACAAATAATAGTTGAATGTTGTATGTTCATCTGAGTGGACTGGTTTACTGGGACAAAAAACTCAGAAGCATTACAAAAAAAAAAATCAACCTTTAAAATGCCTCTAGCTACTTTCAGGCCCAAAATGACTATCCTGTATCATTTACTAATATTATTCATGATTTCTAGGAAAGCTACATGTCTTGATTATTCTAGTGGTCCACTGAACCTTTGCCAGTGTATCAGGACTTGAATCTGTCTTCTTTCATGCTGGAGACAGGTATTTCATCCTCTGTGTACAATAGACCCTCTCCATTGACCGTGGAGCTATACAAGTGTTATTGAGTTATGAAAAACAGTTCAGATAGGCTGAAAGTATCAATAAGCAGTGGAAAGTGATATGCAATATCAGTTTTGTGACAAATACATTGAATATATCTGCTCCAAGAATATTTAGTATTTTATAAAGTGGTGGTGGTGGCATGGCTTCCTGGCTACCAAGCCATGTAGCCGGCCTATGATCCCTGCTGAGAAATGACAGCAGAGGCAACCCATTTGAATTGGAATGCAGGCAGCAAGCACAGCCCACAGCCACATGGAGCCTACGATGCAGGCACAGTGAGTCAGCGCCAAGACAAGCCAAGACCCACCGACCTTTCATCCTTCGTTGGTGAGGCCTGGGCATGGTATAGATGTCTGCTGCAGAAGCCTGCTCCACACAGTGCTGCAACACAATCCAATGACCTCAACCTCCCGCTTCCTACCTGCCATGAGAAAATGGAAGTGAGGCAGATATGAATGAAAGTCGGGACTCAAGAATTGATCAATAGGGTTAGTACTTCAAACCCTAATCAGCATAAGTTTAGACCAATAGCAGTGAACCAAGTGCAATATAAACCCATAGACTAGCACACTCAGAGAAAATCTGCTATCAGGTCCCCTCTTGCAGTCCAAGAAGCTCTGTTCCTCTTTCTAAATTTCAATAAATCCTACTGTTACACTCACTCATCCTGGTCTGTGGAGTTCATTCTTTGAATTCACAAGACAAGAACCCAGAAAGAGGAAGAAATGAAGGTGAGCTGCTGGGGCCTGCTGCAACACTGGAGAGCATGGCAAACCACTGAGAGCTGCAACACTTTCCAGCTGCAGAGGCCAGCAACCTTACACAGACCACACCTCAAAGCAGAAGCAGGGAATCAAGTTTCATCTTAAAACTCTGATTTCAGTGAGAGGTAGATGGAGGAAAGGCAAACTGTTCAAGAGAAGGAGAGAAAATGTTGGCACTTATGTTCCTCTTTTGCAAAAACAACATGGTATTGGCATCAAAACAGACATGAAGACCAAAGGAAAAGAATAGAAGACACAGAGACAGACCCATATGAATACAGTTATCTCATAATAGGCAAAGGTGCCATAAACACACACTGGAGATAGCCTCTTCAACAAATGGTGCTGGGAAAACTGGAAATCCATATGTAATAGAATGAAAGTTAATCCCTATCTCTCATCTTGCCCCCAAATCAACTCTGAATGGATCAAAGACCTAGAAATTAGACCAGAAACCCTGCACATAATAGAAAAAAAGGCAGGCCCAAACTTCAACATATTGGCACAGGAACTGATTTCCTGAACAAGACTCCTAAAGCACAAGAAATAAAATCAAAAATCAATAAATGGGATGGCACTGAACTAAAACCTTTTTCACAGCAAAAGAAATAAAAGAGTAAGAAGAGAGATCCTAGAGAATGGGAGAAGATCTTTGCCACCTGCACTATAGATGGAATGTTAATTTCCAGGATATACAAAGAACTCAAAAAGCTTAACACCAAAACAACAAATAATCCAATCAATAAATGGGCAAAGAAACTGAACAGAACCTTCTCAAAAGAAGAAATATGAATGATCAACAAATATATGAAAAAATATTCAACATCTCTAGCAGTTAGAGAAATGCAAATTAAAACTGCACTGAGATTCCATCTCATTCCAGTCAGAATGACAGTTATCAAGAATACAAGTAACAGCAAATATTGGTGAGGATGTGGGGAAAAGGGAGCACACATACACTGTAAGTGTGACTGCAAATTGGTGCAACTACTCTGGAAACTAGTATGGAGATTCCTCAAAAAACTAGGAATGGACCTAGTTCATTTGATCCAGTTATCTCACTCTTTGGCACATATCCAACAAAGTTAAAATCAGCATAGTACAGTGACAGAGCCACATCAATGTTTATAGCAGCACAATTCACAATAGCTAAGCTATTGAATCAACCTAGATGCCCATAAACAGATGAATGGATAAATAAATTGTAATATATACGCAACAGAATATTACTCAGCCATAAAGAAGAATGACTTTATGAAATTTTCTGGTAAATGAATGGATCTGGAGACTATCATGCTAAGTAAAATAAATCAATCCCCCCCAAACCAAATGTTGAATGTTTTCATTGATATGTGGAAGCAAAACCACAATAAAGTGGAGACAGGGAGAAAAAGAGAAGTTTAGTAGCTTAGACAAAGGGGAACAAAAGGAAGGAGAGGGGATAGGAATGACAGTAGAATAAATCTAACATAATTTTCCTACGTACACATATGAAAATACCTAAGTGAATCCCACCATCGTGCCCACCCACAAGAATGGGATCCTAATTAAAATGATATATCCTATGCTTGTATAATTTTATCAAAATGGATTCTACTGTCATGTAGGAGCACTCTCCATAACTTCAACCCCTCCCTTCCATCCTTCCCCATTCTATGCTAATAGACTGTGCTCTTGCCAGAATACACCCCTTTGTTTGTGACCTTTGGATCTGATTGGTCCAAGAGTGTATTTAAGCTTCTATACTTTCTGGAATAAATGGTGTTTTCTGCTCCTCGCATCTGTGTTCCTGTTTCTCGCTCAGGGTGTTTCTGCATCTCACTGAGGCAGAGCAGATTTTTACCGACACCCCGGGGGCCTGGAGAGATTGGCTCCACGAATCGCCACCACTGTCCAGAGAGACCCCATATTGTCTTCCCCCAGGACCCCTTCATTTTCCTCATCTCTCTGGACCCCAACTCGTGGGGAAGGCCTATGTGGCCCCCCATCCCCTTTTAAGCGATACTGTCACATATAACTAAGAGGAACCAATTAACAAAAAAAGATCGCCAGGCACCGTGGTGCATGCCTGTAATCCCAGCAACTCAGGAGGCTGAGGCAGGAGAATTACAAGTTGAAAACCAGCCTCAGCAATTTAGTGAAGCCCTGAGCAACTTAGGGAGACACTATCTCAAAATAATGAATAAAAAGGGCTGGGAATGTGGCTCAGGGGTTAAGCATCCCTGGATTCAATCCAGGGTACCACAAAAAAAAAAATCACCAGAACAAATATTGATAAGTTTCATAACAAAAGTATAAAATTGTTCTCCTTCTCTCCCAAAATATGAGTAAGAATGCACAAAACAGCCTTTAAGAAAGGAGTACACATTAATTTGACTAAAGTGGTAAAATAACTACTTTTACAGAATTAGATTATTTCAACCCATAGTGTCCCAAGAAAGTAGCATGGAGAGATCAATTAATCTGGTAGTATGGAGAAAGAGGTCAATTAATCTAGATGAAAATTTTATGAAAGTTAATAGAAGATGCAGTTTTACACACACGATTTTAAATCTGTGCTAAAAATATTTCTTAACTATCATTAAGAAACAAATGGTAAGGAAAAAAGTTAAAAGTCAATGTACCTTGACAAGGTATTTCCCCATGAAGAATGCTTGTAAACATGGATATATTTATACAGAGATATTAGCACTACACCGAGAAATTTTATTTTTAATTTCTCCTGTGAATTGTGAAATGAAAAGTATGTTTCTACATATTTAGCAGTTCTAGTATATGTGAAAATCTTTAGTGGTAGTTAGACTTAGATTAAAAGCAGTTCCATTATTTCCCTTTCTATGTCCTCATTTGAATAAAATCCATCTAGGTGTGTAACTTTCCCTAAAGGGAAACTGAGTGCATCACATCACAAGTTTCCATTTATAGTGTCAATCTTTGCATACATAATATAGATCTCAAGTGACCTCAAAGGATGGAACTTTTAAAAGTATTTACTGTTAATTCTTTATTTCCCCAAACTCTGGAGTGTTGTTTCATTGCATGTGGTGATTATTATTAAGTTCTTCTAGATCTTCACTTAGAACAACATATAGATACTTATAGTGAATTTGGGCTTAGAAAAAATATCTAAATCCTTCTTAAATGCTTTACTTTGTGTATTTAGTTTGAGAGTACAATGAGAATGTAATACTTTCTTAGGCACATGTGTAGGGAAACTTTTACACATGAGGTCAAAAATGATAAGCATCAGAATTAGATTGGGGTCACAAATGTCAGTGACCTAGATTTTAAACTACAAGGACATATAGATTAATTAATTATATTAAAGTTAGTTTTAAAATACTTTAATATGTTCACATTCTTAAATGTGTTTTTCCACTTTAGCCTTTTGAAGACTTCTCCATATAACCACATACATAAATGTGTGCAATCACATATGTGAATTTTTTTTTGAGATTGTTCTACTTAGAATCATCAATGAAATCCAAAATTTATACATTGCCATATACATCTTCTATATTCAGTATCGACCTCCAGTTTTGTACTGGGTACACTACTTTTCTTATTTATGTATTTATTTATTTGTTGTTTATTTATTTTTGATACCAGGGATTGAACCCAGGGATGCTTAACCAATAAGCCACATCCATAGCCCTTTTTTAAAAAATGTTTTCATTTAGAAACAGGGTCTCACTGAGTTGCTTAGGGCCTTGCTAAATTGCTGAGGCTGGCTTTGAACTCATGATCCTCCTGCCTCAGCTTCCTGAGCTGCTGGGATTACAGGCATGGGCAACTGCCTGACTGGATTCCCTGATTTAAAGGATATGGTTTAGTAAAAGAACAAGTAGACAGACCACTGTGTGATTAAGTAAAATGTGCAAGTTTTTGAACAAAAGCTCAAAAGAGGGAATGGCATTTGACCCAGGCCTTGAAAAATGCTAAAATTTTAAATGAGTTGTTTCAGGCAAAGGAAAACTTGTATACTGTAAGACAGAGATGATATAAGACAAGAAGATAGGTGTAGAGTTGTTCAGGATGAAAAAAAAAAGAAGTGCAATTTGGACCATGCATACAGAAAAAGACCGGAATGAGTGACAAGCCTAGAGTGCTGAAGTCACATTGTGGATAGCTTTGATGCCAGAGTGAGGACCTTTGTTTCCAAACAAAAAACAACATGACAAGAGTAAAAATTCAAGCAGAACAGACAGTAATGTTTTTGGGGAAGTACTTTTCCCAGGATATAAACATATGAGGTAATTATTTTGATACACATGTTAAATTAAAAATGGGAATTGAAATGAACTTTTCAAGTGAAAGATTGTGCATAACTTTGTGATGTAGTTTGAAAAAATAAAATAAATTACGATCACATCACTCAAGTCTAAAAAGTAAAATATGTCAGGTTTCTTTAAAATGCTAATGTGAAATATATTTGAAAACTTCATCATTCCTTTCCATATACAAATATAATCACAAAGTATTTTAATTCTATAGATTCCCCACCCCAAGATAGTATTTGCTGCTGGACTTGCAAAATACAGAATAAAATTGTTTTTTTTTTTTTTTTTTTTTGGTACTGGGGATTGAACCCAGGGGTGCTTAACTGCTGATCCACCTCCCCAACCCTTTTTATTTTATTTTTTTAATTTTTATACAGGGCCTCACAAAATTGCTGAGGCTTACTTTGAACTTACAATCCTCCTGCCTCAGCCTCCTGAGCTGCTGGGATTACAGTCATGTGCCATCACACATGAGTAGAATAAAATTTTTTAAATGATAAAAAATGTATAATAAAATTATACTGGAATCATCAAGAATACAAATAATAATAAGTGCTCGTGAGGATTTGGTGGAAAACATACACTCATACATTGTTGGTGGGACTGCAAATTAGTGCAACCACTCTGAAAAACAGTATGGAGGTTCCTCAAAGACTAGGCATGGATCCACCATGTGACCCAGCTATATCAGTCCTTGGCATTTATCTTAAAGAATTAAAGTCATCATACTATGGTGATATATGAGTACCAGTGTTTATAACAGCACAATTCACAATAGCCAAACTATAGAACCAGCCGAAATGTCAATCCATAAATGAATGGATAAAGAAAATGTGGTATATATACACAGTGAAGTTTTATTTAGCCACAAAGAAGAATGAAAATATGGCATTTGCTGGTAAATGGATGGAACTGGAGAACATCACGCTAAGTAAAACAAGCCAAACTCAGAGGGTAAAGGGTCAAATGTTTTCTCTCATATGCAAAAGTTAGAGCAAAGCAAGGGACAAAAGGAAGGATTCCACAAAAATAGAGATCAGTGAAGTAGAGGAAGGGGCTTGAGGGGGAGGGAGAAGGGACAGGAAAAGGGAGAAATACTAGATTTAATTTGGCCAAATTATGCTATGTACATATATGAATATGCCACAGTGAATTTCACCTTTATGTATACCTATAAAGCGCCAATTTTTAAAAAACAAAGAAATAGAAGAAAGACCAATAGAACAGAGGAAGGAGAATGGGAAAGTGAGGAGGAGAGGAAAAGAATTAGTGGGGACTGAAATGGACCCACTTATATTCCATTCATGCGTAATTATGTCCAAATGAACCCCAGTTTTATATATAATTATAATATGCTAAAAAAACATAAAAATATGCTGGAGAAGAAAATAAAGTACATTCAAATCCTGCTATTCTGTGACATGTTCTTTGAATCAGTGAAATTGAATAGAACTTGTTTTATTTGCCAGTAATAAGAGCTTCCTAGTTCACATTTCATTGTTAAGACTTCATACTATCAACAGCTGTCACATAAGACTCCAATTATAACTAGCAGTGCCTATTGATATACTGTAGAAATATACAGTATACTAGAGAAAACTCCACTGATTGCCTTCCCAACACCTTTCATCTTCTTCACCGTGGATTGTACTTTATTGTAGTGTTTAATTCTCTTTACCAAACACTGGCTTAACCACAAGTATTAATGTGGTTATGGTCAATGGGCTCTAAGGGGCGGGGGGCTATTGGGAAAAGTTCAACTTCTGGAAAGAGAAACACAAGAAAAAATGCCTTTCATTTTGCCCCACGTATGAAGTTGCTACATGAAGACTTCAGTAGCCATTTAGGAGTTACTAGCATAGATGGCTAAAACAAAGCTAGCAGACTGAACCTGGTTGAGCAAAAATTGTGTTAAGAAACTGACTAATTACCCATGTAAATTTCTACCACTTGATTTCATGTCATATAAAACATTAAATTTTCTTATTTTTAAACTATTTTTATCCATCTATCTGGTTATTTATAGATGAAAGCATCCCAAATAACAACAAATTCCTTAATATTTTGAAGTACAAATTTATATTACCTATTCACCCTTAGCTCCCCTTATGATATTAAATATTGTATGCAGTACAAACTCCATAAATGTTTATTAACTTTGTTTTTCTGATATTCATGTCTCTGCACAAGGAAATAAAATATACTTACTATACTGAATCAAAATAATCCCCAGGATGTTTTTAAAATTAATACCATTCCATAAAATTGTGAATATGTAATAACTATACATTCCTACTGGCAAGATTCTACACTAGGACATAACATTGGCACAGAAACTCATATAACTCATCCTCCATTTTCAAAGATTGATGTAAAGAAAATAGAAAACACCATTAAACAAGTGCACTGTTGAATTGCACAGTGTACAGATGTGAATAAGTGTTAAACATCAGTATTAATTTGCCATAGTGAATTAATTTAAAAGTGACATTTTAAAACTACTATGTAATATGGTTGAAAAATTTGGGCTGATAAAATGTTAGGCCATTTGTAAGTGTCTGATAGAAACTTAGTAACTACTTGCTAAGTTAACTGCCAATTTTGCCTTTCATCAAATCTTAAATATCTTCTCTACAGTTTTTGCTAAAGATAGTCACTATAGTTTTTAAAAATTTGTCTTTACAATACTCTTGTTTTCTGTATATCTTTCAGTTAGTTTGTACAACCTTTAAGAGCAGGACTCATTTTCTGTATCACCAAATTCCACAATGGGATTAAAAGGCTCAAAAAATAGTAAGCATACAAAATATTTGTAATGATTGCTATTGTGATCTTGATGTCAACGATCAAATGGAATTATGACCAGGGGACCTGAATGTAATTGAATATGCTCTTACTATTGAGCTCTTCACACATACTTAGTTTAAAACCAACTGAAATGAAAAACCTTCTTTTTGATACTAAATTAGAAAGCAATAATACAACATCTGTATGAATGCCATTCTGTTTCTTTAATTCATTCTTAGAGTGGGAGTAATGTTAATAAAGTACTCAAGCTTCATTCTCATGGTTTATGATACCTATGATAACTAGACCTCTCATTAAGACTACTTTCTTCTCATTCCAGTTGGGCATACAGACTTCTACACACTTATTGAAATGCAGTAGATTTATATGCAGTCATATTTCAGTTTCCACACTGTAACAATATTCCATGAAAATTCATTTTCAATTTAGACATTAAAAATTTATGAACAAAGCAATAATGCAAAGGGGTAAAGTAATAAAGAATGCTCATAAAATGTTTATAGAATGCACGTCATAAAGACATTCACAGGTATGTCCATGTTAAATCAAATTTCACAAAGATTTTTCATAATAATCAGTCAATTGTGCAGCTGCTATTTAGGATAGCTCAGTCATGTGCACATATCTATAAAATGAGAGTCAAACCACTGTTTCACTTTTAAAAATCATGTTTATTAATTTTATTCTGAATACTCACATGATGTGTTCTGGATCAGACACAGATTATCATTCACTTAAAATGCAAATAATGATCATGCTTTTTGGCACACTCTGATTCTTACTTTTGGGATGATGTGATGAAAGCCAGATCAAATATCCTATATTTACAAACTTTCAGTCATTTTGACAGGTAAGGAATGGAGAAAATGCATTTTGCCTGCTTTATATACAAGAGTGAGAGGAGCTGCCTTGTCCTCTCTTCGTGAAAATAGAAAAAAAAAAAAAAAAAAAAACCTTTGCTCTATTGAAATGAGGATTGAAAAAAATACTGGGTTCTTACTCTAACATTTTGGAATATAATTACATCTTAAGAAAAGACAGGGGGCTGGGATTGTAGCTCAGTGGTGGAGTGCTTGCCTCTCATGCGTGAGGCCCTGGGTTCGATCCTCAGCACCACATACAAAGCAATAAAATAAAGACATTGTGTCCATCTACAACTAAAAAAAATATTTGAAAAAAAAAGAAAAGACAGTATAGCCTGAAAATTGGATGAAAATGATGTGGCTTAAAAGGACACTTGGTAATATTAAGGTGAAGGACACTTAACATTTCTAGGGATCAAACTGGGACATGAGGAATCCTTTGGAATGGTCAGTAGAGACTTATTCCACCAAGGATATTTGGTCCTCAGTGGAGAGAGAGTGACAAACAACAAACACACAAGAAATAGAAATTTTGAAAGTAAAATTCTAAATTATTAAATTTCGTGTTTCTTAGAGACATATTATGTTGAAACGAAGGATTTTTTTAAACAACTACACTTAACATCACCAAAGATAAGCATTTACCCCATATCTCACCTGAGTACAGACCAATCAAGCAATCAAGTAAAGTTAGGAGATGGAGTCAGCATTCTTTTCACTGGCCAGTATTACTTCCCTTTTTCCTGGATTCAGAGTATGGGGTCTGAGGACAATTTACATCAGAATAACCTAGATTATTGCTGAAAAAATTGCAAAACCCATTTGAACCAAAATCTTAGACATTGTTATGAGAATCTTCACTTTTAATGAATATCACACATGACTCCATAGAAATACAAATTTTAGAACTATTGATATACTAGACTCTTTATTTGTCCTTCATGCTATCAATTATTTGCTTTTTTTGTAAATGTCTCTAACTTTTTAAAGAGGTTAACATGTAAGTCTTAGTCGGGACATTATTCTGCATAATCTAATATCTATGAGAATGCTGTCTTATGTCCCATGTTTACTCATTGATCATATTTTAAATTATCCTGTCTTTAACCACTTCAACCAACCACTTTCAAGGCTTTTGTCAATATCTGGAATTATTTAGCCTTAGAAGTAATAATCAGATAAAATTTTTCCTCTATATGCTTCTGCTGTTACAACTCTCACTGCACTATCACCTTCAACCTTTTTGCAGATAATTCTACCATAATTTGTCATCAATGATGAGTCCAGTTGCTATCCTATTTGAATTGTACTATCAACTCACTCATATGTAGTTGAAATATATAGTTTCTTATATAACCTCATTGGTATGTGGTAATCAAAGAGAGCAAAAGTAATGCTTGTGAAAGGAGTCATGAGTCTATCTAATATTTCAGGTTATTATTTGGCAGAATGGATGGGATTTAAAAATGAGGAAGATATAATGGGGTTCTCAGATAGGTCAATACAGTAAATGTATGTGTGTGTGTATGTGTGTATATACATACACACATATATATATATTTAAATTAGTAAACAATAATGAAAAACATAAAAGGAAAAATTCCTAACCTGATAGAAAACAGTCCAAAGAATAGAAAGAAATTCTCAGCAGTACTTTGGCTACCTAACAACTTAGTAAGAGTAGTCATTTAATGAAATGATAGCTAAAATATGAGACGTAAAAACAGTTAAAAATGAACACTGTAAATATAAGGAAACAACAGACAACTGAAACCGTATCATTATATAGTTAACAGTATTTAGAGTTAAGAAGTTCCATATTAAATAAGTCTGTAAATAAAATTTCTGACAAAAACAGAAGTCTGAAATGATTGCACTGAAAGAAAATGGAGCAAAAAGAGATTAAAATAAACAAAATGTTCCACTATAAGGCAAAGACAAGATGGTACACTATAACATGTAATATGTAAGAAATGGAACAGAATAATAAAATAATTTCCCCAAAATAAAGGAAAAGCAGGAGTGATTTAGTGGATTAAAAGCACAGCATTATAGCAAAATTTGATAGAGATGATTTAAAACTGTACAAATGGGCAGCTCTATGAAAGCCTGCAATAGATGTGAGTCTGTTGAAGGAGTCCCAAACCATATATTACCCTGGAGATCAAGATGAAAGCATTTTTGTGATTAGAGAACTAAAACATGTATACTTTCAGTCTCATCTGAGGAAGTTATCTTTCAGAAACCAGATTTTTATTTCAAGGTGTATATTGCCAAAGTCTCTACTTCTGCTAGACCACAATTTATGAAGAGTGACAGATGAAAGCTTCAGTAATACAATATTTAAGGATATTTTCAGGAACAGTTTGTATTACACAGTAAGGTTACAAATTCTCTCTCCCTCAATACCAAATAAGATAATTGAATGCCCAAACAAGAAAGCAAGAAAGCAATCAAACAAAAACCTGGCAAAATTAAAACTTTCAACATTACAAACCAAATAAGGAAAATTACAAAATAAGAAACAACAAATAGAACAAACCAACAAAAGATTCTCTTAAAGGTAGACAAGAAAAGAAAGCTTAAAAAAAAAAAGATATGGTAGGGCTCCTTCCTCTTCCCCACTCAAAACTTACTAAAGAAAATATAAATTATTTTATAATTTAATGAAAATTTAGTGAAAAATCTAATATTCTCCAATTCTGCTAAAAAGGAGTTAATCTTAGCTGTCCCTCTTCTGAGTGGCATAATAGTAGAAATGGTAAGTATAAAGTCCAAGTTTCTCTCAATCAACTGGGGGAATTCCTGAGATTTCAGGACACCATTTAGGATTAGAATATCTTATTTAAATGAAATAAACTCTAATCCACATAATAGTTAAAATGGAAATTAGTTACCAAATTTTACAACAAAGAAAAATGAATAGGATCATACACACCTATCATAAAACTATAACTTATGTTATAAAACAAATTAGTCCCAAATTCAGTGAAATTAGAATCAAAGGAAAGACATTCACATAAAATCAACACAAACAAAGGTCTGAATAGAAGTATGTGATCATGAGCAAGACCAAAAGAAATTGTATAACTGTCATACAGACACAAAGAAGAGAAATACCAGGTGGAGATAGAATATGAGGAGGAAGAGGGATGTGAAGGGAAGACAGTAATTATGTAAGTATTCAAATATAGATGTAAATTACATAGCATATAACTTGGTTGAAAGAAAACTCAAGTATAAAAGGTATCTCCACAAACTTAACAAAAACGTGAATAAAACAGAGATCCATAAGAAAAAGATATGATTATAGAATTAATTAGAAAGCTCAAACTATAATAGCATGGTCTTAGAATAGTAAAAAGAATATCTTCCTTTTTGAACCACTGATGTGATGGATCCCAAAAGGAATGCTATGCCAAACTTGCAAAGGTGTTTGAAAGAGGTTGTAAAACTCTTGATTCCCTCAAGCACTTAAAGATTATAAAAGAGTCATGAACAATAAAAAGCAAATTATATGTAAGCACAAAAATGTCAGGTTGATCTCTTCCTCATTGCTACTTTTAATGACGTAGGACAATTCAGCACTATTCTAGAGTTCTGAAAAAAAGAAATGATGTGCCTCAACTTGTATACCGCAGTCAAGATGATTCACATATGAAGAAAACAACTATCTAGAAATAATAGAGAACTCAGGATAGATCATCACAACAGTCCTTAGGGGAAAAATAAGATAATTATGAAATCAAGCCAATGAACAATTAAATTAACATACAGTCTTCAAAAATGGAGAATTTGAAACAAAAAATAAAAAACAAAAATGGAGAATTTGGCCAAGCATGGTGGCACACCCACATAATCCTAGTTACTTGGGAGACAGAAGCAGGAGGATCACAAGTTCCAGGCTAGCTTGAACAATTTAGACCCTGTCTCAAAAAACAAACAAACAAACGGCTGGGATGTAGCTATGCAGTAAAATGCTCATAAATTCAATCCCCAGTACCATACACAAAAAGGAGAATTTGTATTACAATGATGGTTGGTGAACACTTGCAAACTGTGGTGTAAATGTTATAAACATTGACAATCTATTAAAAATAAAATTAACTAAAATTACTTCTCCATCATAGCAGAGTCAACCAATACTGCTGAAACTTAAAACATAAGAACAAAATCAACGTAATTCATAATATTATTATTTCTTTAATATCTTTTTAAAAATTTGTTTTAGTTGTAGATACTTTTTAGATTTTTTTTAGTTGTAGATACACGATACCTTTTATTCATTTATTTACTTATGTAGTGTTGAGGATCGAACCCAGTGCCTCACATGTGCTAGGCAAGTGTTCTATCACTGAGCTACAACCCCAGGCCCAATTCTTTATTATCTTAAATGAAAACTATTTTGAAGTTTATTTTGGTGAAAAATAGTTATCTGAAACTCAGTAATTTCTTTGATTTAATTTCAAAAGTTTATTTCTTTTAAATTTAAATGAAATCAAATGAATTAAATTTGATTTCATGCAGCCTAGTTCAATTTTATGAAAAGTCAACTTTGTTTTCCATTCATCCATCCATTTGTATATAAGTAGATTAAAAGCCTGAACTGCCATTCACTCAATCTTAAAAGCTGACTATTCATGCAGGGTGAGATTTACGGGGTTTTTATCTCTGTCTCTCTCTTTTTTTTTCTTGCTTTTCTGTCATTTTGAATTCTAAATATGCATTATAGTCCTACAATCATTATTACAATTTTTTAATTATAAAATTTTTACAAGTGAAAATGGAAGAAATTCTTACATAATTATTTGTTAACAGTAAAGACAATAATTACTTTTGAAGATCAGGAGAGAAGATTATTTTGAGAAGCCTCAAAATACTTAATTTTATTAAAATTAAACAACTGTCTCAGCTTACATCCATCATGGAAAAAAATTATAAGTAGGTAACAGGAAGCATACCTCACTGTAAGTATTAAATATGTGATTTATTTGTTATGCTATATAGTTTCTTGTATATGTAAATTATAAGGTATCAAGGAGATGACTACTTAACATTATTTCTTTCTAAATTTGTACATGTCAGTGGTTTGCAACATTTACTGGGCATAAGAAATACCTTGACAACTTTTAAAACTACAGATGATGAAGACACACTAGAGATCCAATCTCAATTGGTTTTGAACAGGTCCCAGGCCGCTTTGTAGGTGATTTTAATATACATCCAGGCCTGAGTCCCACAGATAATGAGACATCTCCCTAACTATTAGAAAGCAGGTTTTGAGAGCTTCAGAAATCGAAGTTGAATTGCCTTATAATGTTACAAACAACAATCCAAACACACAAATGAGCAACCACAATAATAGAAATCATGGATTCTAGGGTCAAACTGCCTGAATTTAAATCTGTTTTATTAATTGCATATTTCTAGGAAAATAAATTTGCTGTGCTTCAGTTTCTCCATCTGTTTAATAACAGTGATGATTATGATACCTAATCTTGTTATTGTGTGAAACAAATATATGTAGAAAGACTTAGTCCTTTACTGAGACTGAACATATGTTTACTATTATTATTACTAATCATGGGTTTGTAGAATAGTCAATGAGAATTGGAGCCAATTATATTGAAAAACACATTGTGTCTTATCCAGACATGCTTTCCTCCTATGAAGATGTAAAATAGTCCTTACTTGTTCTTTTGTAAATAGTCCTGAGTGCCTCCCTTCAAAGTCTAAATGACATTAAAGCATTTTGACAAAAAGCTAAACAGTGCAAAAACAGATGAGGGCCTAATGTCAGGCATTGATTGTGAGAATCCACAATTTCACAGACTAGTTTTCTGTAGGTAATAAAACCAAAATAAATACATAATAAATATTCACTAAAAGGTAAATTTTCTACACAACAACTCTGATAATTATAAAATATGATGGTTGATTACCTGCCTCACTCCCTATTTTCCTGTTTGCAATAGATATAACAAGCAATTAGGCTTTCTTACCATTAGCAAAAAGTTCTTATTTCCTTTTAGGGTCTAAACTGAGAAATTAGTTGAAATTTTAATTGGCTTACCTCTAAGGGTGGTCGGCATTTTTCTCCTGCAGCTTTTAAAATTCTATCTTTATTCTGTATATTAGGCATTTTAAATATAATGTGTCTTTGAGAGGATCTTTATTGATCTTGCCTATTTGAGGTTCTAAATGCTTCTTACATTTGGATTTCCATCTTGTTCCTAAGGTTTGGGAAATATTCTGATAGTCTTAGAAGCTTAATTACATTAGGGTAAAGCTTTATGATGTTTAAATTCTATTATATATTCTCACATTGTTCAGAATTTTGTAGTCTGTTCTACTTTTATGTATTCTCATATAAACTTTTTAAATTATTTTATCAGATAATGTATTGTTAATTTTTTAAAATACTAATTTGTCCCCCCACATACACTATTTGCTTTTCCTCAATAATGTTTTGTTTTTCCCACTTGTCTATTTTTATAGGTCAAATTTAAAATTATTGTTTCATGGCTCATAAAATTCCTATTGGTATTGAATTTCACATATTAACTTTAAAAATCTAACATTTATACATTTGAGTTTCCCCACAATTAAATATTACATCTTTCTATTTAATCCATTTTTATTTCAATATTAAAGTTATTTTTGTTTTATTTTGTGTAGCATTTATCCATTTCTTAAGCTTGATATAATTGTTTTTATATATTTTTGCTGCTGAAGTGGTAATTAAATTGCTCATTAAATTATTTAATTATTGGTTATTAAATTGCTCATTGACTGCTGGTGTACAGGAGAGCTATTGATTTTTACCAGTTTAATAAATGGTTCTTTTCTGAGTTCTAATGAGTTTTCACTTATGACTTCTGTATCTCACAGTTTGACAAGCATATGATTTACAAATTATCATTTGACTTGTATATTCCATTATTTATTCATTAGTTCACAAGTTTTAAAATACTGTAATATGTTCACATCCTGAAATATTGTATTTTTCCACTTTAGCGTTTTGAAGATTTCTCCATATAACCACATTCATAAATTTGTGCAACCATATATGTGAATTTTATTTTGAGATTGTTCTACTTAGAATCATCAATGAAATCCAAACTTTATACATTGCCATATACATCTTCTGTATTCAGAATAAACCTCTAATTATGTATTAGGCACATTACATTGCTTTTTTTTAATATAAGGATTTGAACACAGAGCACTTAACCACAGAGCCATATCCCTAGCCCTTTTTACTTTGAGACAGGGTCTTGCTAAGTTGCTGAGGCTAGCTTTGAACTTGCAATCCTCCTGCTTTAGCCCCACAAGTCTCCAGGATAACAGATGTGCACCACCATGCCCTGTCCATACTACATTTCTTAAATATTAATGGGCTGGTGATAGCACATGCCTATAATTTCAGCAACTCAGGTGGCTGAGACAGGAGGATCAAAAGTTTGATGCTGGCCTTGGCGCCTTAGCAGGACCCTGCCTCAAAATAAAATGTTAAAAAAAGAGGTAGGAATATAGCTCAGTGGTAGAGTACCCTGTGATTTAATCCCTAGTACCACAAGGAAATAGAATTGAATTATATCACTATCATTCCAAAAATAAAAAGTTGTAGTAGGAGCACTCTATGCTAATAGACTGTGCTCTTTCCAAGGAGCACTCTTTTGTTTCTGACCTTTGGATCTGATTGGTCCAAGAGTGTATTTAAGTTTCTACACTTTCTGAAATAAATGGTGTTTTCTGTTCCTCTGCTCCTCGCCCCAGTGTTCCTGCTTCTCGCTCCGGGTGTTTCTGCATCTCACTGGGGCAGAGCAGATTTTTACCTACACCCCGGGGACTGGGTGAGTGACTCAATGAATCGCCACCACCGTCCAGAGAGACCCCATATTGTCTTCCCTGGAGACCCCTCTCCTCCATCTCTCTGGACTCCAACTTGTCAGGAAGGCCCACGTGGCCCCCACTCCCTTTTAGGCGATAACTGGTGACCCCAGATGGGACAGGCTTCTTGACTCCTCCTCGGTCAGTCAGTAAGAATTCGTGGTGATTCCTCTGTTTGTCTTGCTGGTGAAGGTAACACCAGCGCGTTTTGTCATTGTCTTCTCTGTCTTTGTGTGATACAGTTAGGTCAGGGAATATCTACTTCCTGGTTTCTCTGGCAGTAGCAAAGGGTCTGATCAGCCCAGTGACTCCAACCCTAGTTTTAAACATCTTTCTGTGCTTCTCTCTCCTACTGTTCCTCCTACTTTTGGGAGACTTTCCCCTTTCTTTGGCTGTCTGTCTACATGGGCTGGTCCTGCCTTCTTCCCAGCCTTCCTCTCCCCGCTCCTCAGAGAGGCCCCGGCTACCATGGCGTAAGCCTTCTGCCTCTCAGATTGGTGCTTCCCTGCAGTGCCTTTGCTTGCCAAGCTTGCCTTCACTTGCCAAGCTTGCCTTCTCCCAAAGCGCAAGCCCCACCCCAGGAGCACACAGGCCCTCCCTCCACAGTGAGCTGCAACACTTCCAAGCTCCTGCGCACAGAGCACTGCTCTGAGGGACCCAGTTCCCCTGAAAGTCACTGGGCAAAAGATTAAAACAAATCACTTTTGCTGCAGCTCTGCCTGCCAGCCACAGCAGCGCCCTGATTCTAAGCGGCATTAATCCCTCCCACCCTGCAGCAGCCCCACTCCTGCTCCACTGTGCACGCCCGCGGGCCCCTGCCGCAGCCCACCAGCGCCAGCCCGAGACCGGGCCCAGTACTACGGCTCCCACTGCCAGCCTTGGCAGCTCCACTGTCACAAGCTCCAGAGGGTGCTCCTCCCCTGCCAGCTTGCACAGCTCAGCTCCATCCATTTAAACTCTCTGTCTCTCCACGGAGAACTGCTTGCTGCCATGAGCCTTCCCAGGAAAAACTGAACAAAAACACTACAATAAAACTGTCCCGCGCAAAAAAATTATTTTTCTGCTCGAGGGGATAAAGGAAAACTACCAAGCACACTGTGCCTCACCTCGGCCACACCCCCCAGCGAACTTCCTAAACTGCAGGCGGACCAAAGTCACTGCCTGTCCCGCCTGCGGCTCTCACTGCTAATGCAAAGAGTGCAACCAATCAGGCTTTCACACAAAATAGTTGCTTTCATTCTGGATCTGCCCCATATTCTCCTCTTTCTTCTCATAATCAGCAGACTCTTCCTGCCTCCTCTTTCTTCTTGTTCCTCTGCCCATCCCTCTCCTCTGTGACACCACCTTCTCTTCCCTCCAGAGGGGAAGCACTTCGGTGGCAGGCACAGAAGGCAGGCAGGCAGGGTTGGAAGAGGACTGCCCTCAGGCCAGCGACCAGTAGCTAGCTGTCAGGCGACTTTCCACCGCCACAAAGCACCGCAGCCGGCTCCCAGATGGCTGGAAAGGCCTAAGACAATAAAGGTAGCTTGGAGGCACCTAACTCCTTCCTCTCGCCGCCTCCTACTCTCTGGGGGAAAGGGATGTTACAGGTGAGGGAGACACAGGTCCAACTCTTGCCCAATGTTACAGCCTCCTGGCTGCATCTCCTCTCCATCAGGGACAAACTCCTCCTACGGTGCAATCGCTCGCCCGCTGGTGGCCACTCTCTCCTCCCTGCCTTGCAACCCCGCCAACAAAGCTCACTTGCCAAGGGTGAAACAAACTGTCCCCAGTGCATCCTGGGCAGATCACTCACTCAAGCTCAGAGGAGCAAAGCCCAATTCCACTTCTAAGCCAATAAATATGCCCCAATCAGATATAAGAACTTCAATAAGTGAATTTCTGCCACTAAGGAAGTTTCTGATCATTATGGTGAAATCATTGTTAATTCATGTACTTTTTATTCAGTTTTATGCTGGGGAAGATATACCAAGTATCTATTTACAGTTCATCACCTAATGCTTATGCAAGAAAGCAAACTATTTCAGCATGTATAGTTAACATATCAAGTATTCCTTCCAGCTTCTACACAGACACACATGCCAACACAGAGGTATACCTAAAATTTTAAAAATATAAATATGCAGCCATATATGCAAGGTTTCTATGGTTATTTGGGGAGACAAATTATATGCCTCCTAGTCAATAGGAAATAAAGATATAAATAATTACACATTAAAATGTTTATGTCTGTAACTATCATTGGAATGATAAATAATTTCTCTCACTTATATTGGCTGTCTGTTTAGCCTAAAAACCTTACTGGCTCAAAATCAGATTCCTGAGTAACTTAACCCCTCTCCTAGAGCTACTTTGAGATGCATTGCCAGCCTAAATAACTTCCTAAAGACTGCATATAAATCTGACAAGAATGGATAATACTTTTAAAAGAATGTAGGCCTTATATATTTTTCTTGAGTCAAAACAGCAGCTTTTAAAACAAAAGCAAAATGGAAACACAAATGTATGGCACTGACTTAATGCTATTAATGTTTTTAAGGTTTCTACCTTTAAATTATATATCTGACTCATACTGAAATACCTCTAATAAGCACTGTTTTATTTAAAAATTCTGACTTCAATAAATAATTTTGTATTCTACATGGGCCAATTTATATACTGTAATTCACACTATGGTTTCCTGTAGCCACACGTTCTCTGTACCTTTTTTAGTTGTTTTCTTTTACTGGGTTTACACCTTGATGATAAAATTCTATTTGATTTTGGGTGTTTCTCATGTTATAACATTTATATAAAGATCCATGTAAATACTTTCCATATTTTTTCCTCAATGTTTGAACCACTAATTGTCATATAGTGTCTCTCTTTCACCCCTAATGATTTTGGCTCTCATGGCAGTTCTGGACACCTCACCTGCTAGGTAAAAAAATGGCCTATTCTTGAGCCTAAGCTTTCAGCATTAAAGAACCTTGTCCATGAGCAACAAGAGTTAGGTCATATTGAACCTTCAACTAGCCCTCATAATTCTCCCATTTTTTGTCATTCAAAAAAATCAGGCAAATAGAGATTATTACAGGACCTTAGACATATCAACAAAAAATGGAAAAAATGGGCACATGTCAAGATGGCCTTCCTTTCCCCTCAGCCATCCCAATAGATCACTATATTGCTATCATTGACATCAGGGATTGCTTTTTTTCCATCCCTCTTCATGAAGCCGACAGGCCTTATTCCTCCCTTGTACATGCTACTGCCCTTGCAGGTGAAAAAGCAACTCATGTGATTAAAGCTCTAGAGCAAGCAATGCTATTCATGGGTGTCCCATGGTCAATCAAAACAGACAATGGCCCAGCCTATGTCTCCCTCAGATTGAAGGAATTTTTAACTTCTTGGGGAATTTCCCATACCAAAGCGATTCCCTATAACCCTCAGAGACAAGCAATCATTGAGAGACCCAATCGCACTCTAAAGGAGATGCTTCAAAAATTTGATTCTACAGAGAACCCTTCTTTGAGATTGTTGGATGCTTTATTTACCCTTAACTACCTCACTTTTGACCAAAAAAGGCCACAATGCAGCAATCGGACACTGAGGTTCATTTACCTTCCCTACCCCTCTTTCCTCGGTGTGATGGAAAGGTCCAGACCCTCTGCTCACACAAGGGCGAGGCTATGCTTGTGTTCTCCCCTCCCCCACAGAGTCTAAGCCCCTTTGGATCCCAGCCAGGAATATTCGTCCAGGCCTTTATCCAGAAGACAACCTGCCCCACCTAAAGTAAGAAGCCCCTTCCATGAGTACCTAAACCAAAGCTAATGTTGTCTTTGACCCTTCTATTCTTCGAAAGGTGTGGAGTAAATTATCAGCTCTATTGGATCCATCCAATTGGGTTATCATTGGGCTCAGGGTTCTAAGCCTTCTCCTGGTTCTTTGTCAAATTAAACAAGCTCTCAGCTCATCTTGTTAAGGAATCACAGGAACACAAGAAAATTCTGCCACATGGATCACAGCCCTCAAGAACATGTAAGAAGGTTGCCCAACTCATCTTCGCTGGAAACACAAGGCTTCACAGCTTCGGCTGATTCTAACCCCAAACCCCTTCCTTCCCAACCCCTCCCAACCTCATCACCCCTTCTATTGGGAGAGAGCTCATTTTGGGGCACGTGCATACAGGCTGGCTAGCCAATGACGGGTAAGATGCTCAGAGGAGCACGACCTAAGCTAGGCACAGCCTTGTTTGCCCCTTCTCTTGTGCACAAGTTGATAATCAATGACGGGTAAGATGCTTAGAGGGGCACAACCTAAGACAGATTACAGTTTCATTTGTGCCCCCCCCATCATATGCAGCATGTAGAAGTCTGAAAAATCCAGCAGAATGATTCTCTCCCATGAGGAGATTATCACAGATCCCTCTAACATGCTTGCTTATGGGCCATACAGGCCCCACTGACATTTCAAATAAAAGTAAAAAGGGGGATATATAGGAGCACTCTCCAATACCTTCAACCCCTCCCATCTTTCCCCATTCTATGCTAATAGACTATGCTCTTGCCAAAGAGCACCCCTTTGTTTCTGACCTTTGGATTTGATTGGTCCAAGAGTGTATTTAAGTTTCTACACTTTCTGAAATAAATGGTATTTTCTGCTCCTCACCCCGGTGCTCTTGCTTCTTGCTCCGGGTGTTTCTGCATCTCACTGGGGCAGAGCAGATTTTTACCTACACCCTGGGGTCTGGGTGAGTGACCCCATGAATCGCCACCACCGTCCAGAGAGACCCCATATCATCTTCCCCAGAGACCCCTCTCCATCTCTCTGGACCCCACTTGTCAGGAAGGCCCACGTGGTCCCCGCCCCCTTTTAATCAATAGTTGTCTCTTCCATTATTAATATTTAAAAGACTTCCTTGCAACATACTCACCAATGGCAATGTTTACAATAATATGTTTTAATTATATATGATTAAGTCTTTAGGATTTAAAAGCTAGAAAATGCAGAATGAGTCAGAACTTATCTCAGTCAAAAATAGGCAACAATTTTTAGTGATATTTTCAATAATCTTTTTTCATGGTTACAGTCTCATCATCAACATCCTCATGAAGAATTACATTGAATAGATTATACTCATTAGGATACAATCAGAAAATATTTTCTGCTCACTTAAACCTACTCTCTGTACTAGTTATTTCTCTGCCTCAGAAAATCTCATAAAATTTTTGGTAACTCTTAAATACTGAAATGCCCTCTGTACTTTTAGTTCCTGGAAAATCACACTTCAGTAATTAAATGTCCGGTCTAGTGTCATAAACACGTAAGACTATGATCTTATGCAATGAGAATAAGGATTGTCCAGCTCAGGATTGTCCTGGACCCTAAACCCTGTAGTCTGGTTGGAAGTCCCCTTCATTTTTCACTACTCTTTCTTTCCCCACTTCACCCAATGTTAGCCTCACCCCCACCCATTACTAGAATGACTGTCTCTCCAGAGACAGAAAAATGAGGAAAGAGGAACGGAAAAACATTTTGCTTGAGTGATACAGAGATTATCACAGGATTATCCAGAGTGACTGCTTTCAGATGATGACTTTGTGGATTCCTCAGATATAGCCAGTAGAAATTCCTAATACATTTTTCAATATGTGGGCAATGTATATTTTTCTCTAGCTGGTTCTCTTAGAACATCACTCCATAGCCCCCGAACTTTTCATGGACTACTCTATACAGACTTTATGTTGTGCAGTCATTGCTTCTTTAGGTAGTTTTCTTGGGAGTGATTCAAATCAGCACCAGTGTTGCTCTTCTCTGCATTGCCCACATCTGAAAAATACTGTCTTCCAGCCTCTACCATCAATGGAATCCTATCAGCTCTCAAAGTAGCCTTCCTCTACTTTCTTATATTTTAATTGTTCCCAAGCTCTGGAGAATGTTACACGTTTGGTCTCTTCAAGTCTCTTCTTTCAGTTGAGTTAAAGTAACATGGATTGACACTCTCCCCTGCCTCAAGGGAGGTGGAAACAAACAATAGCACACCAGTAACTATCTTCAAAGAAATATTATTCATTCACAAACGTCATCTTTTGCATACTTTTAAAATATATGCCACAATTGCTTGGTTTTGGGCCTTTGGGACCTCAAACAAAACTGAGTCAGAAACCATCCCATTTCAGTATCTGACTACATTCAAATTATACTATTAACTTATCCTACCCTGTGTTCATGGGGAAAGAGTTAACATGTAAGTTATAATTACTATCAAAACTTAATATTGGTCATTTAATCTTAATGAATAATGATGATAATGTTTCTTGATTTTTTTGTTTTGTTTTTGGTACCAGGGATTGAACACAGGGACACTTCATCACTGAGATATCCACATCCTTAGCCCTTTTTAGAGACAGTTTCTTGCTAAGTTGCTTAGGGCCTTCTAAATTGCTGAGGCTAACTTTAACTTGTGATCCTCCTGCCTCAACCTCACAAGTTGCTGGGATTATAGGTGTGTGCCACCATGCCTGACTGATAATGCTTCTATACCAGCAGAAACTCTCATTTATTTAAAAATGTTAGTATCAATGCAGTTACTTGTTATTGCTCATACATCTTAATGATTCAGGCACATGAAATCAAAGTTCAAGTAGAATTCTCAATACACTCTACTTGTTGATTGCAAATAAGTATGAATATAAGAAAGATAATAAATCTGGAATTGTTCTATTTTTACACCCTCATTTTCCAGGGCACATGGCTATTGCCTTGTACATCAAGGCACATTACTATGCTTATGGTCCACTGGAGATGATTTTCCTTTCTCTTGTCACATTTACTTTGTCTCCTTGGCTCCTCTATGAATTTAGTGCTGAGTTTCACACTAATCACATCATCCATCTATTGAATGACAGTCACATTCCTGCAATAAAATAGTGTAAACATAATGTAACAATGTCAGATTACCCTATTTCTATTGTTCATGTGCACTCCAGTTTTATGACACCAATGATAAGTTTTTAATGCTGAAATTTAAAGGAATAATTTGTCACCTCTGATAAAAATACAAACTTCTTTGTAAATAAATATTACTTTCTGGTTAAATGAAATTGAACATTAGACACATTTGAAAGAACTAAATACCTGCAAATTTAAGACTTCAACACCACATTAGATTTAAAAATATAACTAAAAGGCCATCACATTGTCCCAAGCATTTATGGAATACTTTTTTACTTTAACAATTACAAAATTAATACCTTTGCGTTCAGAAATCCAGATACATAAAATGAAATATAAATGTTACCAAATATGCTTAAAGCTCTTCTCCACTAAAAAAAAATAGCATAACTTCAGCATTTTAATTTATAAGGATTGAAATTATTCTATCAAAAATGTTGAAATAGTTTAAGGTAAGAATTAACACTTTATTTTGTAAAACAGTAGTTCTTTGAACAGAAAGTTCCTAATGCCCCAATTGCCAGATATTGCTAAGTGTGGTAAAATTGCTCACTCCACTTAACATTACAGAAATTCCACTTTACCTTTCAAAATGCTATGCTTGCTGCTTTTAGTATGACCAGATGAACATGAGCCCAAACTAAAGAAGATTGAGTACAAGAATAAAATGGTAAATTTATTAAGGAGCAGATAACCAGTTAATAATCCTAGAAGTTCTGATTTAGGCCTTCCTGGGAAAATAAGTGGTATATATTTTGGGATACATTGTACTAATTCCCACATAAGTACCTAATAAGTAAAACAGACATATTTAAATAACAAAAGCTACTCTCTGTTTCTATGAAAGTACATCATAGTTTTAGTTCTTAAATGTGGACTCCAGTAAATATACAAAAGTCATATATTAAAAAGTTAACTCATTCATATACTGTAAATAACAATCAGTTATTTTTCTGCAGGTTCTGTGTGGTTGTATTCTAGAATGAGTAAGAGATTTAGCAGATGTTTGCCACAGATCTTATCTTGGGATTTTTACTTTATGTCATTGGAACTACATTTGGTTTTTGATCAAACTGAAATATTCACACAGAACCAATTTTAATATCATGGCATTCCATAATGCTTTTAAATGTCCACTGAACAAAACTGCTGATATACCTCATCATTTTATTTTGTAATGCAATTATGCAATTCATGGTGTTCCATATTGGCATCTTGTCAACGCACTCTGGCTCTAATTAGCACACAGTTAAACCTATTTTAAGGGCTTGTATATTGAAGTTGATGTTATACAATATAACTGCAACCATTCTATGAACAAATTTTACCTAACATATACTACATGGCCTGTGTCAAAATAAAACATTTGATAAGAGAGAGACACAGTGAGTGAGTGATTTACAGAAAGTTGTTGCAATATAAAAATTAAATTAGTTATTTGGTTTCTATTTCTTGATGGGAAACTATAGATTTAGCTTTTATTAATATGATAATTCTAAAAAATTGATGATGAATCAATTTTGTAAGGAGAATGAGATTTAAAGTGCAAAGGGATGCTATCAATGGCTCCAGTAAAGGTAAGAGTCATTTTAATTTTGTATCCGTTGACTATATATTATTTATATTTCAAATATACATTTCAAATATCAGCCATTTTAACAGTTAACCTTGTCTGTAATATTATTCTGTTTCTCCTTCCATTTCTAGATATTCTCAACAACAATAAGTCATAGTGATGCCACCTTTTAATTTTTCCTGTCTGAATACCTGGAAGGTCCTAAGGCTTAGTAAAGTACAGAAAATGTCAAATTTTAATCCAATACCTTCTTATCATAAATACTGTTGGTGCAATACCTTACTGAATAATGTCAACATATTTGACATTTGTTATCCTTATAGTATTTCTAAATGAGGGATACACAAGATGTATGAATTTGTTCTTTAACCTTTTGGATATTTCTTACTGAGATAAAATTCACATAACATAAAACTCATCATTTTAAACATTTTAAAGTGTAAAATTCAATAGTTTTTAGTACAATTAAAATGTTGTATAACCATCGTCACCATTCAATTCAAGAATATCTTCATCACTCAAAAAGGATAATCTATACTCATTACACATTCATTCCCCTATCCTTTCCTCCAGCTACTTGCACCAGTAATCTGTATTCCCTATTCATGAATTGGCCTCTTATGAACATTCCAAATAACTAGAATCATAAAATTATATTTCCTTTTGTGTTCTGGATTCTTTGATTTAGAATAATATTTTCAAAGTTGATCCACACTATAATACACACCAACATTCCATTCTTCTTATGATTAAATAATATTACACTGTTATGAATATATTGCACTTTGTTTATCTCTTAAGCAGTTCAGTAATTTCTACTTTGGGGCTCTTGTGAATAATGCTGATATGAACATTCATATAAAACTTTTTATTTGAACTGATTTCCATTTCCTTGGGTATATATCTAGGAGGGGAATTTCTGGATCATATGGTAATTCTATCATTGACTTTTTGAGAAAATGCCAAATTTTGTAGCCCATTGTGCCATTTTATGTTAACATCAGCAGCAAAGTTACAATTTCTCTACATTCTCACCAACATTGTGATTTTTTAGAAAACTTATTATAACCACCCTAATTCACATGATGTGGTATCTCTGTGGTTTGATTGCATGTTTTTTCCCAAAGGCAAAAAGTGTCAAGCATCTTTTCATGTGCTTTTTGGCAGTTTTTATATCTTTTTTGGGAAAATGACTACTGAAATATTTTGTCCATTTTTAATTATTTTTGGTTGATATATTTTCTGTGTTGAATTGTAAGTGTTTTTTACATATTCTTAATGCTAGGTATTATCCAATATAAGATTTTTAAATATTTCCTCCATTGTATGAATTGTCTTTCGGTATCTTAATGCAGAAAATTGTTTGATTTTGATGAAGTCCATTTTACCCATTTTTTGTTTTGATGCTTGTGCTCTTATTCTCATATCTACAAATATGTTGCCAAAACCATTGTCATGAAGATTTATCCCTATTTTTCTTCTAAGGGTTTTACATTTTTCAGTATTACATTTGGAACTTTGATCTATTTTCAGTTACTTTTTAAATTTGGTGTCAGCTTTTTGTTGTTGTGACCAAAATACTTGACAATAACAACTAAGAAGAAGAACATTTTAATTTGGCTAAATTTTTGGAGGTATAGTCCATGTGTGGGAGTCTTCATTGCTCTGGGCCTGAGTGAGGTGGGGCATCATGGCAGAAGGGCATGGCAGAGGAAAATTACCCACTCATGGCAACGAAGAAGAAGAAGAAGGAGGAGGAGGAGGAGGAGGAGGAGCAGGAGGAGGAGGAGGAGAAGGGAGAGAGAGGGAGGGGCCAGGGAACAAGATATAATTCTCCAAGGAACACCTTCAGTGATCCACCTCTTCCAGCCACACCCAGCCTGCCCAGTTACCACCCACTACAGCAGACTTTTCAAATCATTAATCCATTAAGTGGATTAATCCACTGATCAAGTTACAGATCTCATAATCTAATCATGAACTTTTAAGGGATATCTCTTATCCAACAGGTATGAAAGGATAATCTAACTTCATTCTTCCCCTTGTGAATATCAGTTGTCCTAGTAACACTTATTAAAGAGACTATTATCTGCCTTATTGATTGTTGTGACACTCTTGTTTAAAATAAATGGATAATAGATGCTACATTTGATCTTAGCCAAAAGGCCAAGAGGCAGTAGTGGAAGACAGATGTCTGACTTTGTTTCTGGACTCCCAATTATATTTTTCCTATGTCAGTACCACATTTTTCTGATTTTCATAGCTTTGTAATAATTTTTGCCTTGGCAAGTGTACTTACTCCACCATTGTTATTCTTTTGCAAGTTTTTTTCCCTCACTATAGTGTCCCTAGTAATTTCACAAACATGTTAGCATCAGATTAGCCATTTTTGACAAAAAGACAGAATTTTGATAGTGATTGAATCTTTGAATTGTATGGTGTATTATGATCTTTCTAATATTAAACATTCTAATTATGTCTTCCAAGTAGAAAACATGAATAAATTTTTAAAAATCCCTTTCTTCTACTTATGTTTATCTTTAATTTCTTTCAACAGGGGAATGAAGGGGAAAATGGGGGTGGGAATGAGGAAGACAGTAGAATGAATTAGACATAACTTTCCTATGTTCATATATGAATACACAACCAGTATAACTCCACATCATGTACAACTGCAAGAATGGGAAGCTATACTCCATGTATGTATGTCAAAATGTACTCTACTATCATGTATATCTAAAAATAACAAATAAAAAACATACTAGGATATAAGCAGAATTGTATAATGGTGAAAGAAGTTGATGAAGAGGCACAGATTCAACTAGAAAATTTATTTTGTGTCCTGACCTTGTCAACTTGCCATAGAAATCTATCTTTATGTTCTTAGTATCATATTATATGTTTTTAAACAAAGTACATATGCAGGGAGTAACAGGATATGAATAATGTTTGTTTTTTCTGTTTAGATGGCTTTGTGAGGACTCACAGAGCATAAATAACTGGAAGACATTACTTTATTGTCACTTTATTATTTTTACTGTGATAACTGCTATTTATGTTGGTTTTTTACTGTTTTATTTTTATACGATCCTTCCACAAAAACAAATGAGGTGGTGGCACATGCCTGTAATCCCAGTGGCTCAGGAGGCTGAAGTAGGAGGATTGTGAGTTCAAAGCCAACCTCAACAACTTAGTAAGACCCTAAGCAACTTAACTAGCTAGATCCTGTCCCAAAATAAAAAAAAATAAAAAGGGCTGGGGATGTGGCTTGTGATTAAGATCCCCTAGGTTCAATTCCTGATTACAAAACAACAACAACAACAATAATCAAATGAGGGATTACAGTATAATAAATATAAATAAAATATGTGTTCTCAGATTTATTGGGCAAAAAGTATAGGAGTGAAAGATAATGCATCTATTTGGGAAAATATTTCTAAAGAAGGGCAGTATGATTCTTAAGCATTTTAAATTACCTTTAGAAATATGTGTAATAATAATTGGTAACATATAGTTACAGTTCTGCTGAATGATTTCCTTTGTTTCATTTAGTCTGCATGACAATTCTGAATTAATAACTTTGAGTCCACTTTACAAATTAACAAAATGCTGTCAAGAGTGTTTGAGCATTTTCCATATACTGCTACTGTGAACCAGCAGATTATAAGATTTTCTGCTTTGTGAATAGATGGGCCTATATATATGTATAAATTCCCATTAATTGAATTTGGCTTTTCCCCCCCATAATATGGAAAATTCTGAAATATATTCTTTGTATGGATTTATTCAAACCAAAAAAGTTACTTTCAGATCTTAAATGAGTGTATTTTATGCTATTACATAGACACACATATTTGTATTGTGATAAAATCATATTTTTCAATTGAAAATATTATTACATCAGAAATACTTTATATTAGCAATGATGTTTCATTGGATATAAAATTATTTTGAGAGTGACTTGTTTTTGCTTCTATCATGCTTGCAGTTTTGTTTTTATTTAGGGTAATTAGGAACAGTAAGAATTTTCAAGATGTTTCACATGTAATTGAAAATAAAAGAATAATGGGGGGGATATTTCTATATCTATTGCAATGATAAGAAAAAAATTGTTTTTGTAAAATGCACCTGTTTTCTGGACTTCTTTTATGTCTTTGGAAATAGATATATTCCTTTTAAGATAGAGAAATACTGATGTTTTCTTCTTAGAGAACATAGAATAATTACTGAATAAAATGGTAGTAACTAAGCATACTTTGTAATAATCAAAGGATATTATTTGACCAATACTTTTGAATACTAAGGTGTGAGTATGTCAAGTGAATATTTGAATTTGGAAAAAAATAAATTATCAAAGAATGAAGCTGATATATCTATAGAAGACTAGAAAGAAAAAAGACAAAAAGGCATGATTTCTTTCATAAGGTTTTAAATGAAGCTCAGGCCTGTTTTAGTGTGTTCAGTTGACCCCAAGTACCCTATTCCATTTCTATTCCAAAAACTGTCTTCTTACCACTTGTTTTGTATCATATAAAATATGATGCATTCTTTGGGATAATTTTAAAGGAAATATTATTTTAAATAACTTTATGTGAACTATAAATTATGATGTGATTGTCAAAACATTAAAACTTTGCTAATGTACGCTTTTTTAATACATGTGTATTTCTATTTACTATAAACATCTAATAATTTTTGCAAGGATTGAAAATTGAGATTTTCTCATTTATGAAATGAGAAGATTGGATGATGGCTAAAAGAGCCAATTTTAATTGGCAACATTTGGAAGCAATACACATCTATATAAATAAAACATCAACCCTAGATCTACAGTATACTTAGGTAGATAGTAGTTTTAGTAAACAGGGAGGGCTCACTTTTCCTTGACCTTACTTCCCACTTTATTAATAAATTGAGCAAATTATTTCATGAGTTGTTTAATCACTCATAATTTTAAAATAGTTACATCAATTTTTAACTCAAATCACTTATTTCTATTATTATTTCAAATGATTATAGACCCATCTATAGCAGGTATGGTGGGTTGTCAGAATTTCTTCTATATCTACCTTTTTAGCACTGGACTAATTTGTTGGTACCATAGGGACAAATTCTGACCTCTGTAGATAGATAAGTGAGCTATATTTGGACTTTTGCATTTGTATTCAAGAGTGAGAGGGATTGAGCTAGTTCCATAGGTTTCCTATGTGTTATTATATTCAGATTTTTAAAAATAAGACAAAACTTGCTCCACAGAATTAATTAGCTATTACTCAATGTTTTTCATACTATGGGAAATTTAATACAGCAGATATGTTTGAATTTATAGATTTTATCATTAAATTATCTTTATTCAAGAATTTTAGAAGGAGTTAATTCTATCTTCAATTTATACACTGATTTACCAAAATTTTGACTATTTGAAGTAGCTTAAACATGTAAATAAGTAAATTAAATATGTAAATTTCAGAGGTAAACAATGTACTGGATATTCAAAATTCTTTATCAGATAATTTTGACAGGTAGTTTCATTTTTAAAATTATTCTTCATGCACTTAATTTCTTTTCACTTGATAAAAGAAATAAGTTTGAAAAATCAAGGAAAATTTTGCTTGTATATACAGTACTTTCATTACTTGTTTTGATGTTATGATTTAGATGGGTTGTCCCTCAAAAGCTCATGTGTGGGACAATGTAAGAAAGCTTAGATGTAAAAGGATTGGGTTATGAGAGCCTTAACTTAATCAGTGCATTAATCATCTGATAGGACTTAACTGGGTGGTAACTGTAGGCAGGTAGGATGTGGCTAGAGAAGGTAGATCATGGGGGGGTGACTTTGGGGGATATATTTTGTCCATGGTGAGGACAGTCTCTCTCTGCTTCATGGTAGCCATGTCCTGAACCATTTTCCTCTACCACAGTCTGATGTTCTACCACACCATGGGCACCCAGCAATGGAGTCATCAGTCTATGGACTGATGTGTATGAGTGTGACCTCTCTGATATAGTGAGGCCCATATAAACCTTTCCTTTTCTAAAATCATTCTTGTCAGGTTTTCTGTTCACTGGGGTGAAAAAGTTGAATAAAACACTACCTGTTAAATGGCTAAGTATTATTTAAAAGTGGACTTGGATTAATTGTACATGTATTTGAACATTTTAAATAGGACAACCACAAAATTTTTTAAATGCATTATTTATATGTTAGGAGAAAAGAGGAAAAAAATCATGCAAAATACTCAAAACCACAAGAGGTAGAAAATGACTAGAATATTAAAATATAAATAAAGAATGAGGGCAATGAATAGAAAATAGTAACATATATGGTAGATATTAATCCAACCATATCTATAGTCAATTTGAACTTCAGTGCTCTAAGTACATCAATTGAAAGAGACACATTATCAGAGTGGATAAAATAAACAAAAAACCAAGACCCAATTATATGTTGTCTACAAGAAATCACTTAACATTTTAAATATGAAGACACATATTGACTAAAAGTAAAGGGATGGTGACAGATATAAAATGTTAATGCTAATCAAAAGAAAGTGTAAGTAGCAATATCAAGTTCAGAAAGAACACAATTCAGAGATAAGAGCAGAATTACATAATAATAAAGGACCCCTCTGTATATATTGATTTACATATAAATCAATACCTTTGATCTGTGTGTGTACCTTCAATTTATGCATGTGTGTGATATATATATCTGATACCATTTAATCAACATGGTTATTTAATACCTACTTTAAAATCAATATCTGGATACTCAGAACACAACATTTCACTTAAAATCCACTCCCTTGTGAAACCACTCTGATAAGATAGGTATTCCAAAATTCAAACTATGCATTCTATAATATTGATTGAATGGCTTTTACAACTGGCTTTTACAGCCAGTTGCTGTTCTAAGTACTGTGAATATAAGCATGAAGAGATAGGATTCTTCTTCTCACAGACCTTATAGACATCGATATTTAGAATAGATACAGATAATAGATTAGGTAACAATCTGGCAAGGACTATGATGAAAGAATTGCTTAGTTATGAAGGTACTTTAGATAAACTCAAAATCCTTACATACATGGGCATATATTGTCTTTGTGTACAGTATGGTAGAGGAAAATGCCCTAGTCATAAGAGAGATCATAGGAAAAGAAGAATAGGGTGGATCAGACAGAAAGGGAAAGGTATTTAGAAATGATAATGAAGATGTTGTCTGGGTCCATGCCTTGTGGGTCTTTATAGAATTTATACTTATAGTCTTTGGATTCTATGGACAAATTTTACACATGAGAGTGACAATATTGAATGTTGTTCATAAAGATCACTATGGCCACAGTGTTAATGGTATTTTGGGAAAGGAAGGGAACATTATAAGAAGTAACACAATAGTACAAATGTTTGCATTGATCCTGGGAAGACATTATCACAGTCTGAATATGGGTAGTTCCAGTGGAGAGGGAGAGAAGTTAATAGATTTGACACATAAATTTAGATAGCAAAAGGGATAGGGATTGGTGGACTAGAAGTAAAGTGTGAAAAAGAAAACATTGTTAAGGAGAGCACTCATGTTTCTAGAGTAGGCATCAGGGTAATAGTACAATGAGATGATGTACTTGGAAATAGAAGATTATTTGAGAAGGGAGAGTTCAGTTTGGGCTATGTTGTTTTGGTGGAGCTAGAAAGAATTCAATGAAACATATCTAGTAGACAGTTGAATATAGATTAATGACTCTCTGGAGATGTTTCTAGGCTGGAATATAGCCCACAGATTATAAGTGAAGCTGTGGAAGGAAGAGAAGAGGTACCAAGAAAAAATTTATGTTGAAAAAATAATTTAAAAGGAGGGGTAGATGAAGCAGATCCCATGAGGGATTTTCAGAAGGAAGAGTAAAAAAAAGTTAGAGGAAACCCAAGGAAATATAGCATTTGGAAACCCATAGAGACATTTTTATGAAAGAAATAGTCACAGTGTTAAGTGGTGTTCAGAAGTCCAGTAACAGCAAATAATGGAGGAATACTTTTACCTCTTATGTTTCCTTCCTATGAAAGGAGCTAAAATACTCTACTTTCCTCTATTTCTGTTGTCCTTCTGTCTGGGAAGGAGGGTGATTCATCTGATGGTTAAATTTAGAAAAAGAAATCTGACATATGTGGCCTAAATCCATCCTTTTACCCTTTGTGAATGAGATTGTTCATTGAAAGACTACAGTGTATTTTCTCCTTACTGTCATTTCTCAACACTCCTCCATAGCAGCTATAAGGGAGGTGGAATTTGAAGAGTAATATTAAACAAGGTATGTGAAATAAGGCCCCTGGGTTTGGGATTTTTCCATTAGAGAAAGGAGTGGAGTAAGATAAAAGAGAATTTAGTCCCCTGTTTTCTGACAGGAGTTGAAGGACAAATCATGGGTTGCGACTCATATTTGACAGTTGGAAGTCCAGGGTAGCCCTGAATAATCTACTCTATTCTTAAAATTAGAGAAAAGATCATCCTCTAATATTCAGGCAGAACAGAATGTAATAGGTTCCATAACAGTGGTAAAGATTTGAAGAAGCAAGAGTTGACAATGAGAGAAAACTGGGTAAAATTACAAAGACAATCTCCTAATCAACATTGAAGATGAAGACTGACAATCAGCATGGGTGGAATTTTGTCTCACTCTCAACTGCTGGGGAAAGATCTAGATGTGGAAAGATCCATGAACAGGGTTTTTCTAGATAATTACAACTGAAGAATAAGAAAAAATGGGTTTAGATATTATAAAGAGAGATGGTAAAGTGCTGGATAATTAAATCTAACTTAACAAGAAATGGAGTTAGAACCAAGGGAACATATGGGTTGAAGGATAGGCAAAATGATGGTTCACCAATATGAGAATGATAGGACAAGCATTTGGGGTCAGAGGCCAGAAGTTTCAATGCATGATTTCAGAATGAGAGCAGTTCTGGGTGGAGACAGCTTTTATGAAAAATTCATGGAATTAGTGGTACAGTAGAACATGAATGAGAACCACTGATACTTAAGAAACAGGTTTTTTTCACTGTATATGCAACGCTTTTTTTATCCATGTGTTATACACAAGTGAGTTCTACTCAGTCATAAAGAAGAATAAACTTTTGACATTTGCTGGAAAATGGATAGAACTGGAGAACATCATGCAAAGTGAAATAAGCCAGATCCAGAAAGTCAAGAATCTAATGTTTTCTCTCATATGCAGAGGCTAGAGAGAAATGAGGAATAAAAAAAGGAGATCTTTTGAAAATAGAAGGACAATAGTAGAGTAGAAGAAGTAGGGATGTGAAAGGGGAGGAAATGTGAGATAAAATCAAATGCATTTATATACATCAGTGATGAATCCTCTGAAAGAAAAATTAGGAAAATTATCCCATTCAAAATAGCCTCAAAAAAATAAAATACTTGAGAATCAATTTAACAAAAGAGGTGAAAGACCTCTACAATGCAAACTACAAGAGGCTAAAGAAAGAAATTGAGGAAGACCTTAGAAGATGGAAATATCTCCCATGCTCCTGGATAGGCAGAATCAATATTGTCAAAATGGCCATACTACCCAAAGTGCTATATAGATTCAATGTGATTCCAATTAAAATCTTGATGTCATTCCTTATAGAAATAGAAAAGGCAATCATGAAATTCATTTGGAAGAATAAGAGACCCAGAATAGCCAAAGCAATCCTTAGCAAGAAGAGTGAAGCAGGAGACATCACAATACTATACCTTAAACTATACTACAAAGTTATAGTAACAAAAATGACATGGTACTGGCACCAAAATAAACGTGTAGACCAATGGTACAGAATAGAACACACAGAGACAAACCCACAGTTATCTCATACTATACAAAGGAGCCAAACATGCACACTGGAGAAAAGATAGCCTCTTCAACAAATGGTGCTGGGAAAACTGGAAATTCATACGCACCAAAATGAAAGTAAACTCCTATCTCTCACCATGCACAGAACTCAACTCAAAGTGGATCAAAGACCTAGGAATTAGACCAGAGATCCTGAGTCTAATAGAGGAAAAGTAGACCCAAACCTCTATCATGTTTAATTAGGCCCTGACTTCCTTAACAAGACTCCCTTCCTTAACAAGACTCCTTTTACAAGAAGTAAAATCAAGAATCAATAAATGAGATGGATTCAAACTAAAAAGCTTCTTCTCAACAAAGGAAAAAATCAATGAGGTCAACAGAGAGCCTATATTTTGGGAGCAAATTTTTGCCACACACACATCATGTAGAGCCCTAATCACCAGGAAATATAGAGACCTCAAAAAATTTAACACCAAAAAAAAACCAAACAACTCAATCAATAAATGGGCTAAGGAGCTAAACAGACATTTCAGAAGAATATATACAATTGATCAACAAATATATGAAAAAATGTCCAGCATCTCTAGCCATTAGAGAAATACAAATCAAAACTACTCTAAGATTTTATCTCACACCAGTCAGAATGGCAGTTATCAATAATACAAACAGCAATGAGTGTTGGCAAGGATGTCAGGTAAAAGGCACACTCATACTTTGCTGATGGGACTGAAATTGGTGCAACCAATCTGGAAAGCAGTATGGAGATTCCTTAGAAACTTGGGGTGGAGCCACCATTTGACCCAGCTATCCCACTCCTCAGTCTATACCCAAAGGACTTAAAAATATCATACTATAGTGACACAGCCACTTCAGTGTTTATAGCAGCTTAATTCACAATAACTAAACTGTGAAACCAACCTAGATGCCCTTCAATAGATGAATGGATAAGGAAACTGTGGTATATATGCACAATGGAATTTTACTCAGCATTAAAAGAGAATAAAATTATGGCATTTGCAGGTAAATGGATGGAGTTGGAGAATATCATGCTAAGCAAAGTAAGCCAATCCCAAAAAAAGAAAGGCAGAATGTTCTCTCTGATAAGTGGATGCTGATCCATAATGAGAGGGGGGGCATGGGAAGAATGGAGGAACTTTGGTCAAAGAGGAGCGAGGGGAGGAGAGTGGACATGGATGCAGCAAAGATGGTGGAATGAGATGGACATCATTGCCCTAGATACATGTATGACTGCACATATTGTGTGACTCTACATTGTGACAACCAGAAAAGTGAAGAATTGTGCTGCATTTGTGTATAATGAATCAAAATGCATTCTTCTGTCATGTATACCTAATTAGAATAAATATTTTTTTAGAAAAAATTAAATTAAAAATAAATAAATGAAACTAAGGATCTCTATTTGGAGTCCTGAATATTGCTGTTGTCCAGGGTATGACAAGAATCAGAATGAAGCTCGGCACAGTGCTCACCTATAACCCAAGTTACATGAGGGCCTAAGGAAGGAGAATCACAAATTTGAAGTCAGCCTGAGCAACTTTGGCAGATCCTGTCTCAAAACAAAATTTAAAAAGGGCTGAGCATGAAGCTCAGTGGTAGAGCATTTGTCTATCATGTTCAAGTCATGAGTTTTACCCCAGTACTACCACACACACTCAAAGAAAAAAAATAATGAAGACAAAAAGAGTGTTTGTGGGGCTTTTCAAATGACTGAAGTGAAAGGACAGAGTTGATTTAATCCAGTAATGAGATTCGTAGCAGGGAATAGAGAAATATGACTGGAGATAAAATGGAACAAGAAAACTTAAATAAAGGTGGAAGTGACATACTCTGGAGGAGGCAATGGAGTTTAAAGAGGAAGTTGAACTCACCTCCTAACATATGATTTTTTAAATATGGGAGGCAAAATGGTCACCTCAGAAGAAGATGGCACATGCTTTATAGAAAAGCATGGAGGATAGGCATGGAAGGGGCTTTCCATAAAAATTTGAAAAACAAGTTGGTTTACATGTATATTTTTTAAAAATTCAATATCTGTTTGTCCATAGACACTGTATATAATGATAGTTATATACACATAGGTGAAGATAACCAAAATAGTAAAATATTAGCAGCAGTCATGTTCAAATGTTAGCATTATGGTGAACCTTTCCCCTTTGTTTTGAACCTTCTAGGTGGTTTTTTTGTAACCAAAAAAAAAAAAAGCAAGGGTTTTTGTGTTGTTTTTTTTTTTTTTTAAGATTATGAGTATCCATAGTGACAGCATGAACGAAGGCTGGTATTTTAACCTCATTGTAAATAAATGAATTTGGATGTCCATTACATGAGGATATGTGGTAAATATCATGCAAATAGAACAAGTCAATATGTGCATGTAAATTCTCAGGGAATGCATTATGCGAATACTTAGATTAGCAAAATAACTCAAATTGTTTGCATCTTTTGTTTACCCTGTTTTCTCTCTCTTTAAATACTTCCAGTTTCCAAAGTTCTTGATGATTTAAATATGCAAAATCATTTTTCAGATAATAAATATGACCAGCTCACTTTAGGTGCTTTATAAAAACATTTTCATTCTTAATGATCATCAAGATAGAGGTATAGATAGTCTGTAATTAATGAAAATAACTCACTAAACTCAAATTAGATATTGTAATTAAGTGACTCCAAAGCACTGAGTGCTAATGAACATAACTTATTACAGAATTAACCTAGAAATTGAAAACTTGTTATTCCTGACCTTAGCTATCATAACATCTGGATGATAGCATTTTTCTATTTCATAAGTCTCCTGCTCTCTGTTCCATACATAACTTCCATAATTTTTCTTTTAGTGTCAACTAAATTAACTCATCCTAGGTTTACCTTTTCTTAAGATAATTTTAAGAGAACCATAATGCATGAGAATTTTAATTTATATTTTATAATATATGACTTGCTCAGAATAATGTAATTAAACTAATGGATCACAGAAGCAGGGACTTATCCCAACAGATAAAAGCAGTCAATTATTTTCTAGGGTCCCCTCTTTTAACAACCAAATTCTGAATTCTAATAGTACATCTTGTATCCATGATTCAATACGTTTCTCAAATCCACTCTAACTACCACCAGTTCATTGAATTTTATACGAATTATTCTATTATCTCATATATATTAAGACACAGAAGTATATATTGGCCAGATTTCTCATCATCATAATTATTTGAAAGAAGCAATTCACTAAGGTTTTAGTGATTTCATTACCTTCCTCAAATTAATTGATGGCTTCTTCCTTGCTATTTGTTTGTCCTTAATTTGGAGGAAGATTCCATAATATTCTTCATACTTTTTTGTATTCTATTACATTCCTCATGTTATTCTTTGCTGAATAAAGCATGATTCAACTGTTAAACATTTCAGAAAACATTGTTGCTGTCATGATGAAAAATTTCTGATTCTATTTGTATTGTTCCTTCATAATATGCTTTCAATTCCTTTGTTGTCCCTTTCTCCTAATATGAGAGTACTCTCTTCTGTCAGTTCTGAAAAATACTAAGCAGTGACTGGAAGATTTTTAATTGAGTAGAGCGATGCTGTATTTATTAAAATGGTTCACTGGATGCTTCTGCTATCCAATGCCTTGATGCAGCTGTTTAATTAGAGAGTCAAGAAACTTCTTTGGTATTCTAGTTAATATGTGTGTATTGTGATTAAGAAAAAGACACAACCATTTTTTTTTTGGTACTGGAGATTGATCTCAGGGGCACTTGACCACTGAGCCACATCCCTAGCCCTATTTTGTGTTTTGTTTACAGACAGGGTCTCACTGAGTTGCTTAGCGCCTCGCTGTTGCTGAGGCTGGCTTTGAACTCGCGATTCTCTCTGAGCCTTCCTAAATGCTGGGATAAGACACAATCTTTAGAAGAGCACTATAATCCAGTTGATACCTTGATGTTAGCCTGTGGGACCTGAGCAGAAGGTTCAGTCATGCAAGACTTTGACCTACAAAACTATGAAATAAGTGGATGCTATTTAAAGCCATTTAGTTTGTACTCAATTGGTATGGAAGCAAAAGAAAGTTACATATGTGTGATTATTTTACATGATATTAAATTATTTAACAGAAGAAATAACTAATTCTACGTTTATTTAAAACATGACAGGATTGACCAAAACTTCTAACTGATCCTTTAAACAATATTTACCTTTATCATATGCAATGTTTTAGTCACAGACATCATTGTCATTGATATAAAATCAAAAGTATTATGGTGGTTTTAGCAAATAATTACAAAAGGGGGTGGGGGTGAAGAAAGAAAATAAGAAATACTACTTCAACAGAAGCTATGGATGTTCTGCCCTTGTGCCCTTATCTTCTGAGATATCATGTACTTGTGCTGTGCCCCTATCCTCTTGGTGAGCATGGTAGAGTGTCTGTAATCTTTTTCAGAGAACTACCCTTGGGCTACTGGATCTTAAAATCAGAAGAGCCTGAAAGTTAATGTTCCCTGAGGCAGGCCCATAATCAATATTTGTCGGGTGTGGGAGTTTCAAATCCCAGTTCTTTTGCTTCAAACTGAAAAACAAAAACAAAAACAAAAAACAAAACTGTTGAGTCATTTCAGTTCCAGAGAACACCATAAGATCAGGCTGAAGCTAGGACTTTGACATAAATCTCACACTCTTTTGGGATAATTGAGTCTGCATCCTTGATATGGTTGTATGTGGCCCCTCTAAAATTCAGGTATTGTTATAGTAGTATTATTAAGAAGTGGAGCCTTTACAAAGTAATTAGGCTAAAAGGGCTCCTCCTTTCTGAATGAGATGAGGCACCCTCATAAATATATTTGACAGGCGAATTTGTTCCTTTTTTTATTTCCAATTTCTTCCATGTGAGGACCCAGTGTTCCTCTCTTCCAGAGAGGAAGATGCAGCATTCAAGATGCTATCTTGGTGGCAGAGAGGAGCTCTTACTAGATGACAGCACAATCTCAAATTTCTCAGCCTTCAGAATTGTGAGAAATAAAATTTTGTTCTTTATGAATTACCTAGTCTCAGGTATTTTGCTGTAGCAGCATAAATGGACTAAGACATTTCCCTACTCTTTTACTTTTTTTTTCTGGGATCATTTCTTTAATATATCACATATCCATGAATCTTCATTTAAAGGTTGATTTATGAACAATTCCACTCAAGACAAATACAAAGTGAACAAACAAGATGCATTATTAATTCATTAATATACAAAAAGTTAAGGAAATAATGAAAATAAATGTGAAAATGTTATTTTACTATATTCAGAAAATCAAATGTGAATAAACATTTTTGTTTTTTACAAAATTATTTTCTCAAAGATTATTGCATTTGATTTCAGATGCTCCTAACAAAACAATAATTGACAAACTAATAATTAACAAACTAACATGATTACATTCTTCTATGAAGCACATGATACATATATTATACAAGTTATATAACAGATATAGGGACAATTCATGTATCAGAATCATTAGTATTAAGATATGTTAAAACAGAAAATGGACTTGCACTTGGTAATATTAATTATGTTTTAATAAAAATATTTCCTAGAAAATATGTTACTTTGTTAAGGAAACAATGGTAATAATTATACATTCCCTATGCCAATTCAGACAAGAGGGATGATTTGATGCAGATATTGATGAAAGTGATGGGAACAGACTATACTATTCATGCCAGGCACTGTACTAAGCATCTAGCCTTCATTTTTTTAATTTCACAAATTGTCTCAGCAATCTTAGAGATTATATGTTGTTATCTTTATCAATCTTTGTTTATGATACTGAGTCTTCAAAAACTCAGTCACATAATTAGAAAAAGAAAAAGAAAAAAAATCACACAATTAGAAAATAGGACTAGCTATGTTCAAGTTCATCCTGTTTGAAATAATGCTAACAGTGCATGGCAGTGGTTAGTCTGTAGTTCTATGTTACTGTACATGTGCTCAGATTTAGAAAATCTGGATAAAGCTATATCAACAATGGTGAATTTAACCGACTAAATCCCAAGTTTGGAATTCTGCAAATATTTCAATAAAATTGACACAGGTGCATTAAAATAGGTTAGAAATCATAGTCTAGAGATTAGATATATTATATTAATATTGTTATATTACCTTATATTCATTCTTATTCTATAATTATATTACATAATTACATTATGCTTTATGTATTGTGTCTACATTATTATAAATGTTTCACATCTGGGATAACAGGACAAAATGGGTTAAGCAGTTTTAAAGTTTTTCACTAAAATCTTAATTATGTTATTAAACAAAATGCATTTTAATAATTTCTAACTATTCCATAATGTGTAATTTACATTTCATATTAGAAAATAGTTTAAATGAAAGCCTTGGTGCTAGAAGCTATAAATATTTTCCTGGCTTCTCAGAAAGAAATACATTTGATTTCAGATGCTGCCCAGAGTAAATATTAACTAACATCATTAAAATTGTCTTTACCAAATGTATTTATGGAGAATATAATAAGTTCTTACAGAGCTAGAATGTTTAGAGTTTCAAACAGTAAAAGTAAATAATACTCTTGAACTCTAAAGAACATTATAAAATGTGACACTAAAACAGAAATCCTGGCCAATTTTTATGTCATGTTTCAGGTACAATTTTTATGTGCAAAATATTGATATTTAAGTGAAAATTTTAAACAATAATTATAATGGATACGAAAATATAAATCAAATGCACTATTTTTATCCTTTCCCATTTAGAAACATATAATGCTTAGTTGTAAATTTTAACCCCCCACTCCAACTCTGTATTTAATTTTTTTAAACTTATAGAATTTAAAAACTAGAACAATTAAACAAATACCCTGAGCAAGTTTGCCAATTAACAATGAGCCACATCTGTTTTCTCTCTTCCTCTTTGTCATCATTTCTTTTGTTTGCAATTTATTTTCTTAAAGTGTATTCATGTATGCACACACATACATATACAAATTCATATGTAAATATTTACTATCTTTCAAAAACAAAAATTCTATCATATAATAACAATGCTATCATCACAGCCAAGAATTTCACAATGATATGGCAACATTATCTAATCCTATACCCATATCCCATATCCATACCCCAAAGTCTCAATGTTATCAGAGTCAAAACTGGGATTATTCATTGAATTTGTTCTCTTTTTAACCAGGACAGCCTTCCAGCTCTGTCTGATCCTTCATGGCACTGATTTTTTTAAAGAGTTGAGGCCCATCTAACTAATTTCTCTGATTGTTCTCTGGTGACTGGATACAGTTCAAACATTTATGACTAGAAAAAAAAATCATGTATATCTAAGTATAGTTCTCATTTTGTCTCATCAGGAGGCATAGTAGGTCAGAGTGGCATGTTATTAGTGGTGATGATTTTGGTCATTTGGTATTGTGAGGTCCACCAGGTATCTTCATGTTAATGCTGCTTTTCCTTCTGGGTAATTAATAAGTATCTCAAAGTAACTTTGAGTCTGTATGAGCCTCTCTTTCCTTACCAATTTTTCTCCCAATAATACTGCAGATTAAGTATTTGCTCTCTGTGTGGGTTGTGTAAAGCCTTCTGGAAGGGCTCCTCTAAGCATCTGGGCCAGTGGATCTCAGGGCTGAGAAATGTTGAACCAGGTCCTTGAACCAAAAGGTGGAGTGCAGGTCAGCAGCACGAGATCAGAAGGAAACCAAATGTCTTTTACAACCCTATGAAGAAGTGAAGGTGTTGTTTTATGCATTAGTATAAATTTCCAGAATCAGTAGATCTTCATTTAAATTAAGCAGTAAGAATCTAGTATCATTCTTTTTTTTCCATATTAAATTTATTTATTTGTTCTATTTAGGTTTACATGATATCAGAGAGCAATTTGATTCATTGTACACAGATGGAGGATAACATTTCATTTCTCTGGTTGTAAGTGATATAGAATCACAACATACATGCAGTCATACATAAGGCTAGGGCTATGATGGCCATCATACTCCACCACCTTTACTGTCCCTGTGCCCCCTCCCCCCTTACACCCCTATGAACAGAGTTCCTCCATTGTTCCCATGTCTTTCCCCACATTATGGATCAGCATCCACTTATCAATGAGTACATTTGACATTTGGTTTTCTGAGATTGGATTACTTCACTTAGCATGATATTCTCCAACTCCATCCATTTACCTGCAAATGCCATAATTTTATTCTGTCTTATTGCTGAGTAATATTCCATTGTGTATATATACCACAATTTCTTTATCCAGTCATCTCTTGAAGGGCATCTAGGTTGGTTCCACACTTTAGCTGTTGTGAATTGAGCTGCTATAAACATTGAAGTGGCTGCATCAGTGTAGTATGTTGTTTTTAAGTCTTCTGAGTATAGACCCAGGAGTGGGATAGCTGGGTCAAATGGTGAAAAGATAGCCTCTTCAACAAATGGTGCTGGGAAAACTGGAAATACATATGCAGCAAATAGAAACTAAACCCCTATCTCTCACCATGCACAAAATTCAACTCAAAGTGGATCAAGGACCTGGGAATCAGGCCAGAGACCCAACGCCTAATAGAAGAAAAAATAGGCCCAAATCTTCATCATATTGGATTAGGACCATACTTCCTTAACAAGACTCCTATAGCATAAGAAGTAAAATCAAGAATCAATAAATGGGATGGATTCAAACTAAAAAGCTTCTTCTCAGCAAAAGAAATAATCAATGAAGTGAACAGAGAGACGACATTCTGGGAACAAATCTCTGCCACATACACATACGATAGAGCACTAATCTCTAGGATATGTAAAGAACTCAAAAAACTTAACACCAAAAAAACAAACAAACCAATCAATAAATGGGCCAAGGAGCTGAACAGAAACTTCATAGAAGAAGGTATACAATTGATCAACAGACATATGAAAAAATGTTCACCATCTCTAGTATCATTCTTTTATACAAACTTTGGTCCATGCATGCTGTCTTCTGATACCACAGAAAATCAACTCCTCTACATTTTTCCAAAGGATGGCCAAAAATATCAGTCTTTTAGAGCCACAGGAAACTAAGAATTATGATACAGTTGATCTGTTTCTATTCAAATAAATTATTCTTACAGTTTCACTATGATGCATCCTTTTTGAATAACTTCATTTCCAAACATTATATTAATCTTTTGCTGATTCACATTTTATAGGATTTGAGTTAGTCCATCCAAAACATCATTTGACTAACTTCTGCCAGGGATTTAATGATAAAAATCTGTTGACTTCTAGTATAAATCAGTACACAATAAATATCATAGTTGTATTATCATAATTCTAAAAATATATTTTATAATGCTTGTGCTTTTACACAACAAATGCTCTCAAGCTCCTATTAAACCTAGAACATTAGGATTAAGGAACAATGCCTTTAGAACTTCCAAGTCTTAGCCTGTCTTATTCCTATTTTCTTACATAAATAATGTAAGAAGAATTAAAGCATAATTCAAATGTATTTCTGATCACATCAATAACCAATAGGTTTTGAATGAAATTCAAGAACTCTCTAAATCAGTAAGTCATTTTACACTGCTTTTAAGAAATTCTGATTTATTTGCTTCATTTGTATCTACAGAATTGATCGATTCTAGCGTATTATTCTAATGTGTAGATAAATCTTAAATAAAAATGGTTATAGAGATATCAATATTTTCTTTAAAGGAAACATGTCAGAAAATAAGTAATCTGTGGGTGAACATTGAGACTATATGAACATCCCTTTCCTCATTAACCTTTTACCCCAAAGCTATAAATACTTTTATTGTTGCAATATGTTAAGAATATCTCATCCCTTGTGAGATTGTCATGATAATTTCATTAGCTGGTAATAAAGTGCCAGAGATTTTGAAGGATGTATGTGTGATGAGTTAAATCTGACTCAAATTTCAGGAGAATGATGCAAATTCTACTTACTTGTATTTTAATACAGTAACCCCCTTTTATCAACTATACTCAACTGTAGTCCAAAAATATTTAAATAAGTCCTAAGATGTAAATAACATCAATTATAATACATTGTTATAATTGTTCTTTCTCTCCCTCTCTCCCTCTGTCCCTCCCTTTCTCTCTCTCTTTCTTTCTTTCTTTCTTTCCACAATTTTCTTCTGTTGTCTAGGCTGATCTTAAATTCCTGGGCTCAAATGATCTTTGCACCTCAGCCTCCAGAGTAACTGGGACAAAAGGCATGTACTACCACACCTGGCTTGTTTAATTTTACTATTATTTAGTGTGGTTAATCTTACTGAGCCTAATTTCTAAATTAAACTTTATTGTATATTTGTATGTAGGAAAAAACATAGTATACGTAGGGTTCCATTCTATCTGAGATTTTAGGCATCCACTGGAGATCTTGGAATGTATCTTCCATGGAGACATGGTGGGGACTACTTTATCCTTATGTTGCTAACTGGGACTTAATACTATTTCCTGCTACAAAAAAAGATGCTTTTGAATATCATCAATCTAATTATGGGTTATATCTGAAACTACAGTGGCACCTATTGATCTATAAGAAGGCTACAGGCATCTAAAAGATCTCTAAATACTATGTTGAATGATATGAAATGGATAACTACAAAAATTTGATGCAGCCAGTACATTTGTCTTCCCAATTTCAATGCTCACATGTACAGACACACATGCATATGTCCCACACCCCATCATTTTCTTCCCTCCAGGCCCAAGCATACAATGCTCTCAATTCTATTTTACAGTTCTCTATTGCTAGATTGTAGGAAAGAAGTCAATGGCTGCTATAAAATATGAACGAATACAAAAAGATGCAAATGGTGTGGGGGGGTGGCAAAAGAACCCCAAACCTAAAGTTAATCAAGATTTGTGTGTGTGTGTGTGTGTGTGTGTGTGTGTGTGTGTGTGTTGGGGATTGAACCCAAGGGTATTTAACCAGTAAGCCACATCTCCAGCTGCAGGAAGCCATCCGTGGAATGCATGAGGACGTTCTCTTGGCATGCAGCCAGGGAAGAGATGGGGCTGGCATTGCCAACTTCCTATAGCATTCTACAGCTAAGACCACCCAAAATGTCCTTCCTTTTCTAGGAAAGTCCTCATTGCTGACCAGAAATGGGCATATCCTATTAGGAACTGAGCCAGCCTACCTGTCCTCACCTTTTTCCTATCTTGGTAAAGAATATTTGATGGAAGGCCTGTGAAGTTCCCCGATATAAATAAAGTACACAGGGGCTACTGTGTACTTTATTTATATATTTATTATATTATATATAAATATTATATATTTATATAGGGCTTGTTTTAGAAGCTAGACCCATCTGGTCTTCTGGCCTGCCCTGCCCCCGCTTTTCGAAACAGTTTTCTGCGTTCTGTGGTTATTTTGCCATTTTATTTCTCTTAGCTTTTATTGCTCAGCCAGCCCATTCCACCTGAGGGAACTTCCTCTCCACTGCCCACAAGGGAAAATCTCTCTTAACGCATATTTTCAGTATTTTAAAACATTATCTTTGGTTAAAATCTATCAACACATATTTTCTTTTCAAAATCATATACTTATGGGAAAATTCTATAATGAGCTGCTAACACAGTTTAAAATATATTTCTTCAGGAATGAATTGTGGAAAAAGTAAAAAATTTCGATTCCTTAAATATACTTAAATTTGGGTTAAATCCCACATATATATGTAGGTGCATGAATACTATAAATTCATACTCTAGGGTCAGAGTTTGAGCTTAATGGTAGATTACTTACCTATCAGGTGCAAGGTTCAAGTCCCTGGGTTTGATGCCCAGGAATGCAAGAAAAAAAATCTTTTATACACACACACACACACACATACACACACATACATTTTAAATATATATGGAGGAGAGAGAGAGAGAGCACAAGAGAGAAAAAACAAAGAGAGGAGAGAGAAATGATTATAAAATTCTACAAGGGAAGAGATACATATTAAGTATTCAGAAAGATATTCAGATTACTTCAACAGAATAAAAAGTACAATGTTAGGCCCCAAAGAATATAACTTCTACATATGGTAGATTTCTCTGGTAATGCAATCAGACTTATAATGACTAATAAAGCTAAGTTGAAAAATTATTTGTAAACCTAAGAACTATCATTTCTAAGGATGCTATTTTGCATCTGTACATGTTTAATATTAATCCCAAACAATTCTCAGCAGAAGCAATAGCCATTAAATATATTATGTGTATCAATATCTGGTACCTGCTGGTAACCAAAAAGCTAAAATTCCCACTGTGACGACATGAACCCATATAAACACAGCAAGCTCATATTCTTTAAACCATTACTTAGAAATATGTTTGTACTTGTTTCAGAAAGACAGCCACAAAGTAGCCAAAACAGACTAGATAATTTTTATGGGTTATTTTCATTTTATCTCTTAGGAATTCAGGATGTTTTAAATGAACATTAAAAACATATAAAGAAGAGATAGTTATGCATCAAAAATCTATCATTAATCTTTTCTAATTCAGGATTCTTTTTGTTTTTTTGTTTTTTTGTATAAAGATAGTAACATGAACTACATTCAGAACTGACTTTACAAGTTATTAAAAGAGGCTATCAACATTGTGTCATGATGAATCCTTGTTCCAAATATATATCCTCAACCATCTGGTCAAATCTCCTAAAAATCTCACCACGAAATGTCTGTTCTGTTTGGTTAGGGCAATAATAAATTCTTGTTGACTATAAATTATTAGCTTGAAAGTTAAATGCTGACACCTAAGCCAGGGAACGGTTACTAGAGAACAATAGAACTACAATGAAATCTTCACAGGCATTTGGGAAGCCAGGAGATGATGTAGCATCACTTTCATAGGGAATATGGTTGTAGAAGGAGTCAGCAGTCCTAGTCATAGAAGAGTGGCTCAGAAAAGAAGAGAAAAAGAAAACTAGCCAGAGATGGTCCTTTTCCAAGTACAGAAAAATAAATTCTTAGCTTATCTAATATTTCAAAGTTACATGATATCTTTCAGGATAGTATCAATTTGTATATCTCCAATGACAGGAAAACAGAAAAAAACTTTAGTCATACTGAAACCAGAGTTTTGAGATGAGACTAGGTTCCTTGCTTCACCAATTCCCTTCTAGGCTCTTGTCTCACAAATTTGAAGAATAAAATCCATGGACAATAATGAAAGGGAAAAGTAAATGGAGCGGGATTTATTTAAGCATGAAGAGACCATGCAGGAGGAGGCCTGACAGCAGGGAAAAAATATTTTACTGTTCTAGTTTAGGGGCTTATATGGTTTTGGGGTCTGAGCATGGATCAAAATATATGTTAAATATGCATTAGAAAAGTATCAAGGCTTTGGTTATGTCCTTCAACCTGAGTTTTAATTCTGCCTATAACTTTTCATTTGGATTCATTCCTACCCACAATTTTCCCACCTCTCTGGGACAAAGGGATTGGCTGGAGTATTCCCACAGGAAAGCCTCATGGTCTTTTACGTTTGAAATAGGCCTTGATGGTGCCTATTAATATTTTTACCAGTTAGCCTCCTTGTGTGATTTCTGCATTTGAACAAGACCTCAATTGGGGCCCATTACTTATTATTGGGGGGGGGTACAAGGGATTGAACCCAGAGGCACCACGTACCACATCCCTAGCACTTGTTAAATATTTTATTTAGAGACAGGGTCTGACTAAGTTTCTTAGGGCCCCACTAAGTTGTTGAGGCTGGCTTTGAACTTGCAATCCTCCTGTCTCAGCCTCCTGAGCCACTGGGTTTACAGATGTGCACCACCAGGCCTGGTGGGGCCCATCACTTCTGATTGCTCATCATTGACTATTCTTATTCAATACTACATTGTTTTGTTCATTTATAATAAAGAGTCAATGACATCCATCTAAAACATTTCTTCTCAACATCAATAATACATTTAATAGTGAAATTACTGACCAGTTTCCATCTGTGAACATGGTTCACAAATTATAGGCTATAGATCCCTAAGGAGCAGTTGAGGTTCTACATGTACTTAAGAAAAATGTCCAGTCAGATAAATAATTTTCCTAACATATGCTTTTAAATATGATCTTACTGATGTTGGTGACTTCTCTCCTGGTTAATAAAATTAAATTTTACTTTAGATTGATTGTTGCTTAATTTAGAGTAAACTTTTGCCATATGTTTTATCAAACAACACAAAATAAAATGAAAAGACCCCAGTGTCAAGTGTCTGGTAATAGGTTTGAGGTTCGAAGTGTTTGCAGAACTTGTAAAACATGAAACAATCCTCTTCAGACTGAATATAGGCTAAATTAGAGCCAATCAGCATCTCACAAGTTTATGCAAGGTGGACATAAAAGTCATTTAGATTAAAAGGAAGGTAGGTAACACTGCAAGAAAAATTCTGAACTACCTTTTGCATTTTAGTAGCAGAGAAATAAATTCAACTTCCTTCCATCAATGCTTTTTTCTGTATAGTTTTCTAGTAGTAACAGGAAAGCAGCATGTCTTACAAGACACTGGAAAAGGTCAGATTCCAATATCTACAGACACTTATATTCTTACTAAAGAATGCAGTTGAAGATTGATTTTCACAGTTATGGAGGATGCGTTTTTAAGATCATGGAGATAACATTTGCTGCTGGTCTTGGAAATTAGAAAATAAAACCTTTAAAACATAATGAACTCAGAATCTAACAGTGGAGAAGACAATAGTGAGGAAGTGAGGAAAGAGACATCAAAGAGAATATAAAATATAATCAATTTCATAGACAATTCAATAAATTAACTGATAAGGCTTAGAGTTTTACTAACCACTAGAAAGAGTTATATTTTGGAGATTAGTAGAAATAGTGCATTTTATTAACTAATACAAGAGAAGAAATACTCAATTAATCAAAGCAAATCAGCAAGAAAATCCTGGCATAGTTGAAATCATATACTAGGTAGGACTAGAAACTGACTTTCATTATCAACAAGGCTTAAAGTTGTTTTTTTTTAATGACTAAACTTTTAACTTATTGATTGATTGATTGATATATTTGAGCCCTTAACAAACAAAATCCACCTTTATTGGAGGAATGAACTGCTGAATTTGTTTTTTTTAATATTTATTTTTTAGTTGTATATGGAGAGAATATCTTTATTTTATTTTTATGTGGTGTTGAGGATCGAACCCTGTGCCTCACGCATGCTAGACCAGCACTCTAGCCCTAAGCCATAACCTCAGCCCCCTGAATTTGTTTTAAAGGAATCTTTTGTACAGGAATTATATCTATTTGTTGTTTTCTTTATAATCTAACCAGTTCTACTTGGGAAAACAAGGGTTTTTTAAAATGTAATTTATTTGTTTTACTTAGGTATACATGATAGCAGAATGCATTTTGATTTATTGTACACAGATGGAGCACAATTTTTCATTTCTCTGGCTGTATGTGATATAGAATCACATCATATACACAGTCATATATGAACATGTTTATATGTTAATATGTTTATGGTAAGCAACAATGATTGATACACGAATGCATATGGCCCTGTGTATGGGCATATAAAATGCTTTTTAGTATTCTTCCTTGTAAAAGGATTTTAGACATCTAACACTGCCATTACTCGCCACATCCTATTAAGAACTCCATCAGAAATCACTCTTTCTTTCTAATCCATCCTCTCCAGTCTAACACCACTACTGTATTTCTGTACCCTGTCATATCATCAATCTTGTTTATTTACCATTAATAAGTTTTACTTATTTACAAGTCTCTCTACTTCTGTCCTTTCATAATCACCTTCACATAAATATCTCATGCTTTCCCTTTTAAGTCAAAGGCCAGCACACAGCACTTGGAAGTTATGACTGACTACATGGACTGAAGATAGATGATGAATGGATAGGTGGATTAGATAGATGGATGAATAGTGAGTTTGACATCCTCATTCAAGATACATTTGAACTCCATGAAAAGACTGCTTTGTAACCATCATCAGAGATCTAAAAAGTGAGATATTTATTCCCAAGTTGTCACAAGTTGAGGTCACCAGAAATAGAAGGAGTCTGTAAAAGTAGAAGTTTATTACAGATTGATTTCTGTGCAAGAAATAGGAAACTAGCAGAATTGGTAAGAGTAAGAAGTAAAACAGCTATGCAGGCCCCATGAGGACTTGGCCAGCATAACTGGAACTCTAGACTGTACTTGAGAATTTCTGGCAGTAGGCTGAAATGTCTGAGCCTCTACACTCTGCCTCAGTCAGCTGGGTATAATACCAAGTCTTCCACATTAATCACAACGCACTTTAATCTTGATTTATAAATCAGAAAAATATATCAGAAAGATGATAATTTACCATAGTGAGCTATAGTATTTGCTAAGTCCAATCTTTTTGTGTGTTTTAAGGCACAGCAGATAGAGACATGTTATTCAGTATACCATGCAGACAGCTCCACTTAAGTAAGAAGAAACTGCGTGGCTATTCATTGACCTCACATCCTTCCCAAGTCTGTGAAATCCATTGTAAGGCATGGTTTCTTGCTGTACTAATCAAAATTCCACTGAGTATAAATCATGAAATACCCTCCTTAGTCAAATAGCCTTATGTACAGCTCTTATCCATGTCAATTTCACTGCAAATGTCACCTGTCATTCATCTATTTGGATATTTAATGACTAATATGATCCAAAAATGGTATTTACAACTATGATTTCATTAACTGAGAGATAACAAAGCAAATAGAAAATACTTTTATTTTGAAAGTAAGAACATGAATAAGTTCTCCAAGATTCTTCAAAATGATATTCATCTTTAAATAAAGTCCAAGCATTTAAATAATGAATTTGAAGGCTGCTGAAATTCTGAAACAGTTTTATTAAAGCACTTTCTATATTGATTTCTGTTCCACTGGAATACAGAAAATGTACAGGTTATAAAGGTCAAATAAAATTAAATACTGAAATTAAATAAAGCTGAGTATTAAATTAAGATAGTTAAATATACTGAATGAAAGCAATTAACAGAATGGGAGAAATACAGGTAGTTTTATACTGGATGTAAATTTATAAACAGAACAAAATATTTTCATTACTTCTACCTTTGTTTTTAGCCTGAAGGAAGTAAATAAACTTTGATTTCCTGTAACATCCTTAATAAGCCTAAAGAATAAGACTGAATTTCTCTAATGTGAAATTCTCAACATTACAAAAAATAATAGTTATAGAAACCTAGTGACTACAAAATTTATATCTTGTGATAGGGAAGGGATGCACAGTAGACTCCTGGGGCATCTGTAATGCACAATTTCCTGACAGGAGCTGTGAATAAAAGAGAATGCACTTTACAATAATCTGTTAAAGTATATGAGTATGTTTTATACTGCTTGCTTTATTTTGTTTCAAAGAAGCTTTTAAAAGGAGACAAAAATAATAATCAAAAAACTAAATTAAATCCCAAGATGCCCTAAAATTATATTTTTGTAATACTTGAAAATTAAAACTGGCATAACTTCCACTAAATATAAATTTAAAATTGATGGGAAATTTCTTTTGATGAATTAAATGGTTATTGAAATACTTCTTAATCTCCCGCTGCCTGACCTAGCAACTATGATGCTAAGTCAAGATGGTCCATTTTTAATGTGTAGTAGGGCAGCCCGTTTGAGCTAAGAATGGAGTCTCCAAAAGATGAAAATATCTTAAAGATCAGTTCTTTTTCTTCTCTCTGTCTCTCTCTCTTATTTTTTTCTGTTCTGAGGATTGAATCCAGAGCCTTGTACAGGCTTAGTGCTCTACAATGGTATTACATCCCCAGCCCTTTTTACAGTTTTGTTTTGAGACAGTCTCCCTAAATTGCTGAGCCTGCCCTCAAAGTTGCAATCCTCCTGCCTCAGTCTTCCACATAGCAGAGATTACAGGTGCATATGACCACACTTGGCTTACACATTTTGAAATATGTTTTATCACCAGAAAATATTCAGTACATTTATAATAAATATCAAGAATTTCTTTAGAAAAATTAATTAGTACCTATCAATGGGTAAGGTATAAATTACAATTTTTATCATTGAAACTATCTCTTAATTCACATATTAAATTATCTATGTATGCAAGATCCTTTACTTAACTACTTTGAAGTCAGAAATCATGCACTATGCAGTACCCTAAAACCAACAACTTCCAAAAGTAAACAAGTTATGTTTAAGTTAAAAAAAAAAAAAAGATCTCTCAACACTGTGGCACATGCCTGTAATCCCAGGGGCTCAGGAGGCTAAAGAGAGGGATCATGAGTTCAAAGCCAACCTCAGCAAGTTAGCAAGGCCCTAGCACCAGCTACTCAGCAGGACGCTGTCTCTGAAATTGAAGAGAGAGAGAGAGAGAAATAATAATCAAATGCGAGGTGTGGCTCAGTGCTTAAATCCCCCTGGGTTCAATTCCCGGTACCAAAAACAACAACAATAACAACAAAGGCCAAGAATTTTGCTAAACTATATCTTACTCTTGATTAGGAAAACTGCTGATTGGCAAGCGTTTGGTGTTTTGCTACTAAATCAGGCACCAATAAGAAGCTCTTGTGCCAAACAGTTATTAGAGGAAATTTTTCAGTGGTGGCTTTTCTGCTAATGACACTGAGTTTTTGTGCAATTGTATTAGCAATCACAAGTGTGCAGAAGCACTGCTATGGATGTCATTAGAACAACAATAACTATGTTCTCTGCATATGCAATCATCTTTCATCTGGAAATAGGATGATATTAAAATATTTGGCCCATGCCAGTGAATCCTACAATGTAAAAGAGAGCTATAGATAAATGGCTGAGGATCCTGAGAGACTCTAGCTATGACAGATCTTAACCCTTTAGTTAATAGACCTTGAATGAGTTCAAGTTCCAGGAGTGTTTGAGGCAGCTGAAGGACTGGATATGAGCACTCAGTGGCTGGTTACCAAGTAGCAAATAAGCATTTCAAGATTTTATCTACTATTTTACCACCGTGTGCCAGCTGCTCACCAGACCTGATTTAAGTTCTATCTTATCTCCTAGACATTTCTATACTATTTTCATAGTACATTTTTAACTTGTTTTTCACTTAAAACATAACGTATGATTTAATCTCCATTAAAACACCAAAGTTTTAATATACATGTAATGAATTTTATGCCACATGGCTTATCGTGTCTTAAAAATAATTTTATACAATTATTTTAGTAAATGGATTAGGTAATTGCAATACAATCATGTGTAAAGAAATGGAAGGGAGAGGCACAGGCAAGGTGCAGAGGCAAAGAATGGCTGCTCACCTCAGCTGCCAACTTTATTTATTCTAATAGGTTACATTCAGTCACTGGCATCAGTAGTACATTATTGTTTATTATATCACTGAGCAGGTTACAGTAGGTTACAATGGAAGATGTTTTGCTTATGGTTAGATAGGTGCCCCAGCCAAGCATGCATTGGTTATCATAAGAGTGTCTGGAAAAAGCTGCAAAACATTCTAGCTCTGGGAGGGCGCCTGTTACTCCCTGGGAGTTTGCTCCCCAGAGAAATGCTACCCTGTATATTCCCATGGTCAGAACCCTTACAATCATGGTTGCTAAAAATTTTTCCCATAGTATTAAAGGTTAACAACACTGAAAGCACTATCCATGTAAACTGAAACAGTCAAATGGATGGCATATAACAGATATAGGTTTCTCATTGTTGGATTAGGATGTTTCACACAGGAAAAAAGGGAATAATAGACTTGTCCATGTGGTATTGAATTACAATTGAATTAACTCATATTTAATACAGATGCAGATATATACAGAAATATTTATAAATATGTGAATATGCAAGGGTTAGTAATTGCACATATATTTTCTTGTTTGGTCAGCTGAGAAAATCTAAAAGCATCCAGTAGCAATGAACACATCTAGTATTCATTATCCAACAAATAATACCTTTTTCCAATAAAAAGAACCAGGGCTCCTTAGAGAAATGGCTGATGCTAGGACCAGGACAAAGAATGTGTAAGATGAACATGGAGTACCTTATAGTGATAGAAAGTAAGAAGGTATTTTTAAAATAACCACAAGTAATATTACAAAGGAACACAGGAGACAGTCAGAAGAGTTTATAGTGGCCAAGGCTGAAACATTTTGATCAAAATATAGTAGTACAGTATTATAATTTCTCATAAAATAAGTATCAGAACCCACAGTAATATACATCATTGAATAATTAAAAGTAAACAGAAGAGAATCGGCAAATCTTCCTTGAAGAACACTTTCAAATACTATATGTAGAGAGCACTCTGAACATAGAGATACTATTTGATGGCTATCTCTGCCTGTGCTACAACAATCATGTGGCCAAGTTTCTCATATATATGGTGAGTTTTTGAAGTGGACTAAACCATTTAGAAAGCTGATGGAGGAAATACATCTTCAACCAGAAGACTGATATAACCAAACTCATCAGAAGTGGTGTCTTCTATGAGATTGTTAACAAAATGAGCACTAAATAGATTTATGCAATGAAAATCCTCATTGTACAGACATTACTTTAAAAAGCAGATGATGTTCATTTCCAGGGAGAATGCGACGGGTTGATGAAATATGATCATCAGTAGATCACTTATTTTTTTCTTTCTATGTTTCTCATCTTGAAAATGAATATGCTTGAAATGTTCATACTTTTAAGATGAAAAGTATTTGTACTTAGTAGCCATCACTATGTAAATGACAATTAACTGATGCTGCTTAGTGAACTTGAGGACAACCTACCAAATGATTTGGCAAGACCATTGATGAAACAGTGTTAGCCATAGATTCCATCCCTCAATTTTATTATGCCTACAGAGACATTAAATATGATGATTGTCTTTTGAATATGAAAGGTCACATGCCTCTGGATGACTTTGGGTAATGACAGAAGGTATATGATAAAAGAACTGTTCAGTCACCTGACCACATCTCACATTCTATAAGCAATGGAAGATGGAATGAGAAAATACATGACTGGTGGTTTCTAGGTATGTGCACATGTGGCTACTATATGTTTTAGGCAATAGAAACATAAGGAAGGATTATAAAACAAAAAGAATGATATCTGTTCTTTCTTCCATCATGGATGTACCTATAAAAGCCAAGGACATCACTCACAGAACTGAGAATTTCAAAAGCATTTATTTTGTTAACATATAAATTGGGAAAATATACAAAGCCCTTAACCACCTTATATTTTGGATGTTAGTAGTATTATTTCTGTTTAGTATAAATGATGATGTGCCAAGAAATAACAAAATACCACCTTTTTCTTCTCATACAATATTTTCTGTATTACATTTATCATACATCGGTTTTACATGCAAAATAGACAACTATTTTTTGGTAAATAAGAATTCTGAAGAGCATGATGCATTCAATAAATGTGTTCATCACAGATGACAATGTAGAGAAGTATTTAGATGACAGCTTGCAAATTGAAGGTTATGTAAGAAGAATAAGAACCCCAGCAAGAGAAACTAGGACTGAGTAGGAAGTCACAAGCATTCACAAGATCTGTAGTCCCTTCATTGTCTACCTTTTGTTATAAGAATTTCAAAACAAAATAAAGAAGGTAAAATTTTTAAATGAAGGTTAAATATAGATGAATAAACAAAACATAGACTAAATAGTGGCAAATTGAAATGCAGTAACACTTTGTCAAAAGCATAGAGATTCCATACGTAGATTGAAAATATTAGAAAAGCACTAGACTCCTGAAGTACTGAATTTTGCTGCTGATGGGAATCTGAGTTCTTTCACATTCAGATACCCTAAAATCCCAGAACTAAGAACTCAAAGAGGTCCATCAGTAGGGAAAGTTGGCTCTTCAGGTGTTCTCACAGCTCAGTGAGTACATGGTACAATCCAACTCCCATAGGTAAATTTTCTGAAAGCTTAGTGACAAAAACTGATGGATGAAAGTGGTTATGACTGACTTCATAGACCAAGAAATTCTCAGTTCTGAGGTTTTCAGGAAAGAGCAAGAAGGTCAACTTAAGGATACCATTGCTGAGCTTGAGGACCTCATAATAAAGCAAAGAGACCAGGAACCAGGTGCCACTTGAGAACAATAGGAGATCTCAAAAATAAAAACTGAACCTCTCTTCATGAAGAGAAATGTGTTGGACACAAAATCTTCCATGTCTTAGAAGAAAAAGAATAGAAGGAAGGAAGGAAAGCAGAGTAGCATAATGAAATGTAAGGGGCAGAAGACATGATAAAAGATATCTATATCTATATCCCTATGGAATAAAGTATATGAACAAGAAATAACAATACGATTTGAAAGAAATAAGAAATGAACTGGTGAAAGTTAAAACTTTGTTCTGTGGCAGATAAATTAAAAGCTCAAAGGAGAAAATATGAAGATGAGTTTAGAGATTTGGCAGGCAACAGTAGGTGGCCTGCTGGGAATCTTAAGCTGCAGAAGCTATTCAGTGGGTCAATGATGGAAAAGATTCCCCCAGGGTATTTTCAAGCTCTTATTTCTAAAATGATCAACCTCAACCTTCCCAGCAAAGAAAACAATTAACAGAGTGAAGAAATGGCATACAAAATGGGAGAAAATCTTTGCCAGCTACTCTACCTTACAGAGAATATCCAGAATAAATAAAGAATTTAAAAAACTTCAATACCAAAAATAACCCAATCAATAAATAGGCAAATTAACAGACTTTTCAAAAGACGTACAAATAGCCAGTAATTATACGAAAAAAAATTGTTCAGTATCATTATCCATTAGAGAAATGCAAATCAAACTACACTGAGATTCCACCTCACCTTAGTCACAATGATTATCATTGAGAATACAAAAGCAGGGAACTGAAATTGAGCAAATTATATTCCATCCATGCATGACTATGTTAAAATGAACCCCACTATCATGTATAACTATAATGCACTAATGAAAACATTTTTAAAAGAATACAAAAAACAATAAACACTGCACAAGGCTCTGGGTTGGGAAGGAACACTTATATACTGTTGATTAGAATATAAATTAGTACAGCTGCTATGGAAATCAGTGTGAAGGTTTGGAAAAAAAAAAGATCCTAAAAATAGAACTTCTATCAGGATGAGGTGGTGCAAGGCTGTAATCCCAGCACTTAGGGAGGCTGAGACAGGAGAATCGCGAGTTCAAAGCCAGCCTCAGCAATGGCAAGGCACTAAGCAACTCAGGGAGACCCTGTCTCTATGTAAAACACAAAATAAGGCTGGGGATGTGGCTCAGTGGTCGAGTGCCCCTGAGTTCAATCTCTAGTACCAAAAAAAAAAAAAAAATAGAACTACTGTAGATTTAGTCAAACCATTCCTCAGTACATGCTCAAAGGAATTCAAGTCAGGCATATGACAAAAATACTACAAACTCATGTTTTACAACACAACTCAAAATAGCCAAATTATTGAATCAGCCTAGGTATCCAACAACAGATGAATGGATAAAAAATGTGGTATTTATACTCAATGGAGTACTATTTAGCCATAAAAAATAATGAAAAATCATGTTAGTCACAGGAAATGGGTGGAATTGGAGATCATTGTGATGAGAGAAATAAGTCAGACCCAGAAACAGAAGTTTCACCTATTTTTCCTCATATGTGGAAACCAGCGGGAAAAAAGAAAACCTGAAAGCAACCGGCAGATTATTAGAAAAGAAGAATGAGATGGTGGGATGGAGGAGTGGGGAAGATAATAGAGTGGTGGGTATTATCAAAATGTGTTATTTGAATGTACACATATGCCACAACGAAACCTGCAGCCAATCTAGCAGGTTCTGGTGAGAGGCAAAGGGGGATAAGAAAAATAAAGACTCACAGATGCAGATTTTGAAGATAACAGCTGGAGTCAGGTGGAGCGCTGCTCTCTGATGGAGAAGCAGGTCTAAATAATTACTCCAGCAATCTTTATTTATATATATATCTCATTATCAGATTAGAGACTATGTAAGCATTACTTTTGGTATTCACGAAAGTTAGAGGTTTAGCAACATTATGTAGCTTATTCCGCAGTTACGTTCTACAGTTGCAATGTATAATGTTAGAAGCTTTGTGTAGCTCTCAAGAAAGTCCATTGTTTAAAGTTACTGTTATGAGGGCAAGTTCTGGAGCTTGGTGAAATATTGTGGTTGTCTAGCAAGAGTTCCTCTATTCCCAGGGGCTGTGTTCCTGAGATCAAGGTCAAGGCTGATAAGACTTTAGCACAAAGCCTCCTTATGGAGGGAATTACCATCACAGCTAGGCATCTTGCCTCTTTGTACAGAAACTTTCCCAGGCATCAAGCATGCCATAGCCATGAAATCATCAGAGACCCCAATCTCAGACGCTGCTCTCCCATCCTCTGTCGCCGCTCTCCACATTAACTCATTATTCTGTGTAATTAAAATGCACTAACAAAATAAATGAATAAATAAAAATAAAATAAGGTGATCAAAGTTCAAGACTCTCAGACGTTCTAGTGAAGCACTAGATTCATTTTAGTAAGAGCATACTCAGAAATCGGATATGGCTGTAAGGCTAAAATTACAGGCTGCTCCTGAGGCAGGCAACAGGATCAGATAACTTGCTCAAGAGAAGCTAAACAAAACCTCAAATACAAATTTCTCCTTTGAAAGTAAACCAAAATAATATGAAGGATCAAATAGAGAATTTTTAGCTGAGATGGAAATTTGGAAGAAAGCAATAGAATTTAGAACAAATATGAGACTCAAACTTTGAGTTTTTCGTGGTTTCGTTTTTGAGTATTCCAATGTTGTACCATATTGCAAAATCTGAAATTTATAACTAGCACAGCTAGTCAACAAATCCAGAAATGTTCCCCTCAATTTGTGTGCCCCAAAGCTCAAAACAGTGAGAAGATATGGCTAGTCTTCAAGAGAAGAAAGTTCTGTGCACTTGTCCCCTACCATATACTGGTAAGAACCCACAGCCCAAATTCATCAATTCAGCATCAAGTCATTTTTTGATCCTATTCATTGCAGTCATTGTCCTCACTTATTGTTGAACTAATTCAACAAAACTGTTCCTCGGAGGTGTGCCCATTCATACATGTGCCTTGAAAAGACATTGTTCCCAAAATTAGACCAATACTTCCTTGAGTAGTCCCAAAAATCTCTTGGAGAGAGTGTGCAAATAAGCATGAGAATCCCCTACAAAGTTGATATCAAGGTTCCAAAACTTACTCAGGTAAAGAAATGATGGCAAAAGACTTATGTTTTGGTGTGCAATTACTTATTCTTTCTGTGTTTGTGTGAATAAAATGTTTTATATGAAGTTGTATCTTTGAAATAGCTGTAATAAATTCTAGACTATGTTTTGTTGATAATTACCTTGCAAATTCACCATAGTCTTCATTTAAAGCTATTTATATTTTGGTAGCATGTGCATAACATGAAATTTACCAATATAACCATTTTAAGTGTACAATTCCACAGCATTAGTTATATTCACACTATACTACAACCATCACCATCATTCTCTCCAGAACATTTTTATCTTCCCCAATTCAACAACTTTCAATAATAACTCAGCATTATACCTCATCCCAACCCCTAGAAAACACCATTTTACTCTTAAGAATTTGACTAATCTAGGCACCTCATATAAATAAAGCCATATGATATTTGTCTCATTGTGACTGGTTTATTTCACTTAACATAAAGTCTTCAATGTTCATCCATGTTGTAGCATGTATCAGAATTTTTTTCCTTTGAAGGCTTAATGATAGTCCATTGTATGTGTAAACTGCATCTTGTTTAAAATACCAATTCAGTATTCCATCCATCAACAAGGAAATATACGTTTTTCTCAGCAGCTCATGGATCCTTCTCCAAAATAGATCATATGCTATGCCATAAAGGAAGTCTTAACAAATACAAAAAAATAGAGATACTACCCTGCATTCTATCTGACCATAATG
>CM053417.1:94466727-94559230 GCA_028644305.1 Xerus rutilus | reverse complement strand
TCTCTGATTAGTGGATGCTGATGAATAAGGGAGGTGGGAATGGAAAACATAAGAGAAATAGAGAAACACTGGATGCGACATGGGGGAGGCGGGGGGCAGGAAAGGGGAATGGGTATAGTAAAGATGGCTGATAAAAAATATATATAAATATATATATATACTGTTCATTGAAAGTGCATATAAAGGTGTTTAATATAAGAATTTAATCTGCTTATAATTTTGTGCAAAGTTAGAAAAATTATGATTGTAACAATTTTTTTCTATTTGCCTCAACAAATGTTTTCAGTGAACAGTGTGTACAGTTTCTGAAAATTTGTTTTTTTCTGTTATGTTTGATAACATGTATTAAAATGCAATTTTTGAGAAAAAATTTAAAAAATAAAAATAAAATAAAATACCAATTCAGTCTTATTATCTCGCTACAAATATTTGTTACTCATCTTATGCTTATTACTTAAAGCATGGGTAATCAGAAACACATTTCTAAAATTGTATTCTCTTCTTAGTTGTTACATATTGATAATACAGTTTTAAATTGTATTTTAGTTGGACAATAATAATTGTATGTATTTATGTGATACAATGTGATCTGTATACACATATGTGTGTATATATATACATACATATATATACACACAAAAAATTGTGGAATTATTAAATCAAAGTATATTAACCACTCTTACCTCACATACTTATTATTTTATGGCAATTTGAAATATACAATGCATGATTATTTATTATAGTCACATTTTGTGCAACAGATCACTAAAGTTTATTCCTCTTAACTAAATCTTTGTGCCCTTTGATTACCTTTCTTTTCCCCATCACTCACCTCCCCCAGCAACTGGTAATCATCATTCTACTTTCTACTTCTCACTTCTACTTTATTAGATATAATAGATATGTGAGACCAATTAAGGAGGCACAAGGGGCCACCTGCAGAGATATAGGAAGTTCACTAATCACATATAGGATGTTCACTAATTTTTAAAATATTTTTAAAATTATAGATGGACACAATATCTTTATTTTGTTTATTTTTATGTGGTGCTGAGGATCGAACCCAGTGCCTTGCATGTACGAGTCAGGCTCTCTGCTACTGAGCCACAACCTCAGCCTGGAAGTTCATTAATCTTATCAAAATCAATTCACATTTCTGGTTCAAGGCAGATTATTTCTTAGGATAATTTCCACAAATTGTATGTGCACATCTAGCTAACAGGAATTCCTTTTATTCTGCTCAAGCAGAATTTTATCCATTCTCTAATTCTAGAGAATACAGTCTATTTGAGCTCAGTGTCCCAAAGTGTACTTCAGACCCTTAGAAATTAAATTGATGCACAAAGGAAAAGTAGGAAATAATATTTCAAATATGCAAAAGAAATAAACACAGACAATACGTTTTAGGTACTCAGGAATGGTATTTCCTCATAATTAATGAGCGTAGAACTCACTTGACTAGCTTGCCTGAAGCTCTGGGTTCAATCCTCAACACCGACCTCCCCCATCAAAAGGAATGTATTCATATATCCCCTCTTTCACATACCCAATCTCTATATTGTGACCCTCAAACACAAAAAGTGAAGATAGAAAAAGTCAACAAAAAAGTATAAGTTGATGGGCAAAATAAAGATGTTAAAAAATTAACCTATAGAACAGATCAACTCATAAACATATAATAAGTTATTTATGCACGGGAGAAATTATATTTTAGTGTTGCATTTATTGGCAATAGCAGTATTACTTCTAATATCATTTAATCAATTTTGCAAACAGATACAAAATGTCATTCTAATACAGAATAACATGATTTAAAATTATTAAATGAAGATATGGGTTTTTTCCGTGATAAAAATATTCTGATTTGAAACCGTTTTTCTAGGAAAACATTTTTATTAATTTTTATAAAGCATATGGATTTTTTAAATTTTTAATTTTGTTTTTACTTTGAAATTATATTGGTGTTAGCAATTTCACTCCTGTGTGTACAATCCAACTATTTTTTTTTTTTTGGTACTGGGGATTGAACTCGGGGGCACTTGACTACTGAGCCACCTCCCCGGCCCTATTTTGTGTTTTATGTAGAGACAGGGTCTCACTGAGTTGCTTAGTGCCTCGCCATTGCTGAGGCTGGCTTTGAATTCGCGATTCTCCTGTCTCAGCCTCCCTAAGTGCTGAGATTACAAGCGTGAGCCGCCACGCCCGGATTACAATCCAACTATTAAAGAACGAGTCATAGGTCCTGCACTCTGGAGCCAATGAGTCGGATGCCAGTGAGCAACACAAGTCCCCGGACTTGAGTTTGAGTCACAGACTTGTTTCTAGGTAACTTTTTCCTGAAGGGCAGAGGACTTGGCTTGTGGCAGCGGCAGCTGGGGAGGTGGGAGCCTGGGTGAGGGCCTACGGAGTGTGATTCCACCTCTGATCCGAGGTCTGATCTCCAGGGCAGAGGGCCCAGGTTGACAGTGGGCGGAGCAAGAGGAGGTGGTGGGTCGGCCATGCCCATCTTGGGCAGAGTCAGCGCCTTCATTGAGGTGGCTGTGCAGTGCAGTACGAAGCCCCACCCCCGTGCACTCACTACTCCAATTTTGAGGCCAACAAGAGTGAGGAGGTCGAGTAGTTTCAGCTGGAAGGAGATGATATGGAAGTCAGTGACACAGAACTCATAAATATTCTCAATAAGATTGTGATCCGACACCCTGATCTGAAAATTGATGGTGTTGGCTTTGACACATTTCCCAGCATGGTAGTCACCATGATAGATAGGGACATCACAAGCAATTTGGGCTTTGAAGTGTTTAAGTAAATGGAATAACATAAAAAAGTGACAGGCCACATACAAACAGTTTGACTTTGACCAATCAGGGACCATCTGCAGCAGTGAGCTCCCAGAATCCTGTGAGGTAGCATGGTTCCACCTGAATGAGTATCTCTACAATTATGATCACCCAGAGCTGCTCGGATGAGGAAGGGAACATGGATTTTTGAGAACTTCATCAGTTGCTTAGGCTGGACTCCATGTTCCTTGCTTTCAAATCTCTTGACAAAGATGGCCCTGAATTTGCATTGGACAAATCCAGGTGAATATCCAGGTAAATACACAGTGACTATATATTCCTGAATAGAAATTCCAGACCTACCCCCTCACAGCCTTGCTATGGGAGCTACCTCGGATCCATGATCTCTCCCAGGGCAGATCCTACCTGTAGTCATGTCTTCATGGGTCTTGCTACTCACAGCCCTTTCCTTCACCCAGCCCTTGACAACCAGCTTTTCAATCAATAGCCAGGGCCCGACATACCATACCCTGAGTTAGCCCTGGCTCCAAGATGTTCTAACAAGCTCTGCTCCAAGGTCACCCCTCCCCCACCACACCCATCTCACACTCTTGATTACCTCTTTCCTGCACCTGTGCCAAAACAAATTTTCTTGTGGCTTCCGTACACCAGCGGCCCTGTCTCAGTTCTAGGAAGATCATTCCAGGCCCCACACACCCTGCTCCACTCATTCAGGTTACTACTCAGTCAACCAAATAAACTCCAGGCCATTGTAGGCCTGAATATCCAGTGCTTTCCTTGCCTGCACTCTTCTCATAGTCCGTCAGCTCTGCAGGAAGTAAATGCACCCGAGTTGCTGCTCCTTAAAAAAAAAAAAAATTGAAAGAGGAATGTGAAAAAAGATATATCCATGGGGCTGGGACTGTAGCTCAGCGGTAGAGCGCTTGCCTCGCATGCGTGGGGCCCTGGGTTCGATCCTCAGCACCACATACAAAGCAATAAAATAAAGACATTGTGTCCATCTACAACTAAAAAAAAAATATTTAAAAAAAAAAAAAAAAAGAAAAAAAAAAAAAAAGAAAAAAGATATATCCATGTTTATAGCAGTATTGTTCACAAGAGTCAAAAGGTAAAAGTAACCTGTGTCCATCAACAAATGAATGGATAAACAAAATTTACAGATACATATAATGAATTATTATTCAGCCTTAAGCCTTAAAAAAAAGAAGGAAATCCTTTTTTTGGGGGGAGGGTGCTTTACCACTGAGCTACATACTCAGCCCTCTTTATTTTTTATTTTTATTTGCTGAGTCACTGAGGCTGACATCAAACTTGTGATCCTCCTGCCTCAGCCTCCCTAGTTGCTGGGATTATAGACAGGAAGTAGAGTGGTGATGCCAGGGACTGGAGGGAGGGAAAATAGAAAATATTTGTTTAATGGGTTCAAATTTTCAGTTGTGGAAGATGTGAATTCTGGAGATGGATGGTGGTTATGATGATGGTGATCCACAAAAATGTGATTGCAGGATATAGCTCGGTTAGTAGAGTGCTTTCTTACCCTGTACAAGGCCCTGGGTTCAATCCCCAGCACCACCACCAAACAGAAAAGAAAACAAAATGCACAATGGTTCTTTGGGCTGGGGATTTAGCTCAATTGGTAGAGTGCTTGCCTTGCATATACAAGGCCCTGGGTTCAATCCCTAGCACTGCAAAAAAAAAAAGAAAGAAAAATGCAAATGTAGTGAAAGCCATTGAACTTAAGCATTGTTAAAATGGTAAATTTTATATTTTTATACTTTACCAGGATAAAAAATAAAGTTTAAAAGAAATTATGGGCACTAAAAATGTATTGATAAAAAATACATGATTTTAAAAAGCATTTCCACAGCTGTTTTGGTAAAAAGAAATTTTACTCTAGTATATCAATTTGAAGTATTTTGTGAGCATTGTTAATTTAAAATAGCTAATAGAATTATATGATGGTTGATTAGAATATATCCTTATATATGCCTATTATATTAAAATATATATACTATAATTATATTTGAGATATACATTTGCTGTTATATATTAAGACTAATATTTTATAATTAAGTCTAATATAGTTTGTATTAAGACATATAGTAAGTATGTATATACTAGAGATATTATTAAGTAAAAATCACCTATGGAGTTGCTAATGGCAATTGTAAAACATACTTTTTATATAAAATCATGCATGCTTACTTTAGGCAAGCCCCCTACCACTGAGCTACATCCCACCCAGCTTTTAAAATTTTTAATTTCATTGTATCTTTATGTAGGTACATATCCTTAAAATGAATGTTTGACTTTTTACCTTTTTTTGTTTTATGAAATGTTATCCTAACAACATATTTTTTATGTTGCTAAAGTTCACGACACAGTAGTTCCATTACCTGAAGTCCATTAACTTCCACAGCTATATAATATTCAAATGTACATAAGTATAAATTATTAATTCCTTCCATCAAAGGATGTTTGTGTGCTTCCAGATTTTCTATTCTGAAAATTGGTACTAAGAAAAAAAATGAGGGCTGGGATTGTGGCTCAGTGATAGAGCACTTGCCTCGCAGGCATGAGGCACTGGGTTCGATCCTCAGCACCACATTAAAAAAATAAACTAAAATAAAGATATTGTGTCCATCTATAGCTAAAAAAAATTTAAAATTTTTTTTAAAAAAATGAGCATACCTTGTTGTACACGTGTACAATGATTTTTTTTTAGATATACTTAGAAGTGGAATTACTAGAGTGTAGGATACACACATTATAATACTACTCAGCAAGGTTGTATCCATTGATAATGTAATGAGTAGTCACCAACATTTAGTATTATCAGGGTTAATTTTTGCTTGTTCTAGGTCAGCAAAATAATATGCCACTGTAGTCTTAGTTTTCTTTGCAAAGTACAAAAAAGATAAATTATATTTTCATATGTTTGTTTTATGACAATGATTCCTTCTATGTTAAATATCTGAATATGTTTTGGTAACTTTTCTATAGAATAGTTTGATATTTTTTCTTATTACTTCTAATTAGTTAAATATGTTATATTTAACACATTCTAATGGCTAGTTTAAGAAATACTTCCCTGCTGTTTAATCCATCAATAATAGCTTTCTGTGTTTAGTGTGATGCAGGTATATTGAGGTATTGGTGGTGGCAGAGTTTAACCCCACAGTCTTCTGTGTAAGAGGCATCTTCCTTCAGTCAAAGACACTCCTTTGTAGAAGGGGACAGACATTGCCTATCAGGAGCAAACACCCACAAATGACAGATGGATGGAAAAGCCCAGTAATGGAGATCTGGGTGAATCCAAAGGGCATATGCAAAAGGTGATGATCCTAATGTAAGCCTAATTGTGAAGAATAACAAATAAGTTACTATAATGATTCTTTAAATGGAAAAAGAATAGTCTAAAAATTGCATTCAATATGTGAATTCTTTTATGAGATATGAGCTATTAAAGGGCTGAGGCAGATGTTTTAAATCAAAGACAAATACTAGTATAGGCTTTCTCAAAAAAGAGGAAACATATCCTACTAGATGTTTTTTTTTTTTTGCTCCTCCCTGCTGTTCCTTTGCTCCAACCTCTGCTTAAATAAACTAGTTTTCAATGCCCTCACTCTCAGATGTTCATTCCAAGAAAAATTCTATATCTTTATGTAGCAGGGGTTCTCAGCTTGAGAATTTTCTGAGCTATGTGCACCGTGGGTGTCAGGCTTGCCTAATATCAAGACTATTTACAGGAGAAATAAGAAGATTTTGAGAATAAACTTATCCAAGGTGAATGAAAATCTCGCCACAAAAATTAGTTTCAAGAATGACTCATATCTGCACGAGTTCAGAGATGTGGATAGAGCTAAGTGTGAAAATATACATATACTATTAAGCACCAGCCTCCTGGTGCCTGGGGCAATACAGTGAAGGAACATTAAAGAGAGAGTGAAGAGTAAAAAAACACTTCACTAAAATTCCTGAAATACTTGAGAATATTAAGCAGCCCTGCTTTGTGGCCACTATAACAGAGCCAGCAAAAGTGGAGAGAAAGTATATTGGCCTCTATTTTAGGTAATATTGACAGTAAGGGTTGCCTCTACAAAGTAAAGGAAATAGAAACAAACATCAAGTGTCTGACCACGTGGTGGAACAGGAAGTTCAAGTCACAGATTGCAGGAGGACAAAATGGCAGAAGTGTAATGAGTCACCAATGCATCCTATAAGAAAATAACTGATGCTACGGGATAGCTCAAAGAACAGGGATGATACTCCAGCATGTGTAATTAGAAGGGGTTTTAAGTTAATCAGAGATTAACATTCCTCAATTATAAGAGAAAGAAAGGAAATATACAGCTATTTTTCTGTGCTATTTATGACCTGATTTTTACACCTAGACCCTTGTGACCTGGGAATGAGAATTAGAGAAATCATGGTCTGAGCATAAGTGGAAGGTCATAAAAAAGGATGGGTCATAAAAAGGGATCAGATTTAGGGAAAGTCTTGAAGAACTAGAAAGCCAGATATTAAGTTAAAAGGGAAAACTGGTACTGCTGAAGACTGTTACGTAGAAAACTGTTCAAAGTCTGAGAGCTTTAGTTCTGTTTCCCAAGTAAAATGCCTAGAACAGTTTTGAATCATCTGAGATGCACAGATGAGCAGAGATACCTCTGATTTCCATGCTTTTAAAATAATATCTTAGAGGAAAATGTATTCTTCAGTTTATAACTTAAATGATAAGGATCAATTACTCAAAATCTAAAATAGAGGTACAAGTATATGTTAAAGATTGTCCAGAATGTTAATCTATGACAGTTGTACTGAGATTGATGAGCACATAGATCACACCACCCTGACTTTAAGATTTACTTTCCCTGTGCCATCAGCATGGTAACCATGGTAACCAATATGACTACTTCACCTACCATCTTGTTCTCCAGTGACCTATTTCTCCAACACTTCACTACCAGACTAATTTTCTAAAAATATACCATAAACCTTTCAAGCATCTTGCTCAAGAACTTGAAATGGCTCTCTGGGGCCTACTAATAAATTATGTCAATTAAATAGTTCAAAAAATCCTAATTTCACTAATTTCCCATTTTCTAATCCCTAAGTTTCATTACCAACAAGACCGTTGCCAAGTACTTGTATCTATTCCACTTTTAGGACTGGTTAAATTTTTTTCTAACCTGTTTACTCTACCTTCTATGTTCTGTCCAAACTCCACTGTTTTCAGTACGTTATCTCTGATAAACTAGGGTCTTTCTTCTTTGTACTCTTTGCTGCTGTTATAAGAAAATATCATATACAATTGCAATGAAATATTCTGAGTATCCTGAGTTTATATTACCTCTGCATCAATTTCTTTAAAAACAACTGGAGGTCAAGAACAAGGACTGTATCTTATACATTTGTGGTAATCTATATTAAACCAACCACAACACAAGCTCTATTAGATACATACAAGAAATAGTCTTTTTTTCCTGGGCTTTCAGTGCTGACTGACAGACCTGGCACACAATCTCAACTTCATTCTTCTCCACTAGTGTCATTATATTTTCAAGTTGTTTTCCTCAAAGTTAAAATGGGCATAGTAACTATTCTCACCTAAGGATATAATGAGATACTATATGCCTAACAAATAGGGAGTGCTTGATAAATGCACTATTATTAACTTCATTGAAGCCATAATTGAAGGCATTATTTTTGAAAGCCTGACCTAACAACAGGTAGAAAGACATGTTCACCAAATTTCCATCGAGCAGTATGGAGATTACTCAGAAAACTTGGAGTGGACTACCATTTTACCCAGTTATCCCACTCCTTGGTGTATCCTCAAAGAATTTAAAGTCAGCATACTATACTGACACTGCCACATCAATGTTTATAGCAGTTTAATTCACAATAGCTAAACTATGGAATCAAACTAGATGTTTTTCAATAGGTGAATGGATAAAGAAAATGTGGTATATATATTCAATGGAATATTACTCAGCCATTAAGAAGAATGAAATTATGGCATTTGTTGGTAAATAGATAGAACTGGAGACTATCATGCTGAGCGAAATAAGCCAATTCCAAAAAAGTAAAAGCTGAATGTTCTCTCTGATACATGGATGATAACTCACAATAAGGGGATGGAGTAGGGAAGAATAAAAGTACTTTAGATTACACAAAAGGGAATAAAGGGAAGGGAGAGGGAATAGGAAAGATAGACTGAATTGGACATTACTTTCCTATGTTCATACATGAAAGCATGACCAATGTAACTCCACATCAGGTACAACCAGAAGAATGGGAAGTTGTACTCCATGTTTGTATAATATGTCAAAATACATTCTACTGTCATGTATAACTAAAAAAAACAACAACATAAAGGACTTGCAATATAAACATTCTGTGTTGCTCAAGGATGCTATGGGGAAAGAATCTGATAGAAGTGAGAAGAATAGAGGTAGTTGCATGGGTAAAATCTGATATCGGTCAGCCTTCTCCATCGAAAAATTATGATTCTTATAACTAACCCTAGCATACCCTCCATCATCTTGAGATCTACTATCTTTAGCAACTGGAAAAAAAATTATAAGACAACTGCCACAATTTAGGCCAAAGCTCTCAAGAACTTTGGTGAAAATAGGAAGTATTATTTCAGAATAGAAATAAGGGATGGAAACAAGAAAATGAATGAACAAAGAAAGAACTGGATTTGGCATTGTAAAAATACTCTATTAACATAGCTAAGAGTTTAGCAAGAAGCTAAGGAAATATTTCTTCCCATGATTACAAAATTCAAGAAGTTCCCCAGAATATGGTGCCATTCTTTTCTTAGAGTTTATTCTAGAAATAAAGGATGGCTTTTACAGCAATCACATAATAGTACTAAAAGAAGATATCATGGCTGAGCTATCACTCATTTCCAAGTCTGTGTAATATCTCTTTGAATCATTGAAACAACTCTATGATGCAGTCACTATTGTTACTCCCCATTACAAATTTTTTTAAAAAGGCTTAGAGAGGTTTAGCAATTTTCCAAAAGCCAGATAGCTGTTAAATGTCAGAGGCAGGATGTGCTTCAGGGCCAGGCCTATTCCAAAACCCAGGCCCTAAACTATAATTATTACACTTCCCAAGTCATCTTTGATGATTGGCCCAAATGGAAGTGGTAATGCCTCATCCTTCATGGTTTCTTCTGTTTTCTCAGTTTTATCTGTATGTAACATTAAAGGCTTTTTCCATGCAAACTTTTTAAGCAACAACAACAGCTATTAATTCAACAACAATTCATTGAGAGCTACCTGGATGCCAGAAACCATTTGAGGTGCTTTTTCTGTATTATTTTGCTTAATCTTCACAGTCACCCTCTGGGTAGGCATCATCATCATCATCATCGCCATTATCACATCATCATCATTCACACTTAACTCATGAGGAAGCTGCTGCAGAATAGTGTCATTGCCAAGAATTCATTACCAGTTGATAGTAGCACCAGGATATCAACTCTAATAGGATAATCACTGTGCCTGTGCTCTCACATACAGCGACAAATATTATCCCATCAATATTTTGTCTGTTTTTCTGTTTTAATTTTTAAATTTAATGTTGAATTTTTAGTTTCAGTTCATTTAGTCTGTTAAGAAGGTTTGAACCTTGATTCTTTCATTCATCTATTATATTAGGTAGTCTGCCCAGGTTTCTACCACTATTAATTTATTTGTTTGAATTGCACTTTTTGTTACTTGCAACAGAATTGAATCATGAATATTTTAGAGTCAAAATAGGAAATCAATATTCCTTTCCCACCACACACATTTAACATACATAGACACTGGCATAACACGTCTTAGATGATCTGTTCTTTGAAATAATCACAAATTAATTTTATTCCATATTTATTATCCAGAAAAAAATCCATATTTAGAATTTACAAATGTGCTTGTTAATAACCTCCAATATTATTTAGATATGAATATATCATAATGCTTTATTTCCTAAAGATAAAATTATGTATATATTTGACTCGTACAGACTTAAAACATCTTCACTGCATCCACACATATATTATTATGCTACTGCTAGTATCCCTGTGAGTTTTACGTTTCCTAGAGCATATTTAGATAGATGGATACAAATTAATAATGATAATTTTGTTATATACTATGCTGTTCAAGTAGGAAATGCTATGACCTAAATATATGAATCCAATATGCATTATTTTTGTAACTTTTATTTTTACATAATTACAGACATACAGGAAGTTGCAAAAATAATATGGAGGTCCCTATGTACTTCTTCAAGATTCCCTTGATTGTACTAGTTTACATAATTATACTGCCATATCAAAACCAGGAAATCAATATTGGTTCAGTACAATTAATTACATTAGATGGGCATGGAGGCTGATGTAGGAGGATTTCAGGTTCAAGGTCAGCCTCAGCAATGTAGCAAAGCCATAAGCAATTTAGCAAGACCCTGTCTCAAAAATAAATAAGTAAATAAATAAATAGGTTGGGGATGTAGCTCAGTGGTAAAGTATGCTGTGTTTAATTCCCAGTATACAACCTACTAGAAAAAACCCAGTCGCATTACAGATTTATTCAGATTTTACCAGTTTTTACAGGTACTGATTTGTGGTGTGTGTGTGTGTGTGTGTGTGTGTGTGTGTGTAGTTCTATGCATTTTTTCAAATGCATAGATTCATATATCTACCATAGCAATCAAGATACAGAACAGCTACAACATTACACAGCAATTCCCTTGTGCTAACATATTATAGCCACATCCTTGCCTATGTCCATAACCACTGGTAACCATTAATCAGTTTTTTGTCTATATAATTTTGTCACTTCAAGAATTTTATATGAATGTAATTACATAGTACACAACATTTTGAGATTGACTTTTTAAAAATTCAGCATAACTGCATTTGGGACCCAGCCGATCTGCTTTGTGTATTAACAGTTCATTCATTTTGTTGCTGAGTAATATTTCATAGTATCTATGTATAACTTTAAGTACGTTAAAGATATCTGAATTTTTCTAGTTTGAGATTATTACACATAAAGATGTTATAAAAAGTACAAGCTTTGTGTGTATACACTTAATACAGATTTTTGTATGGACAAATTCCCAGAAGTGTGATCATTTTGTCATATAAGTAATAGCATGTATAATATTATAAGAAAATTCCTATTTTAAAAAAAATGTTTTTTAGTTTTAGGTGGACATGATACTTTTATTTTATTTATTTATTTTATGTGGTGCTGAGGATTGAACCCAGTGCCTCACACATGCTAGGCAAGTACTCTACCACTGAACTACCCAGCCCAAATTCCTATCATTTTCCAGGGTGATTATAGTATTTTACATTCCCATCAATAATGCATGAATAATCCAATTTCTCCACGTTCTTGCTGGTAGTTGACCTTACTACTATGTTTAGTTACAGTCATTCTGATAGGAGTGTAGTGATAGCACAGAGTGGTGTTTTATTTGTATTTTCCTAGTGGCTAAAATGTTGAACAACTTTTCATGTGCTTATCAGCCATATATAAAAACTTTTCAGTAAAATGTCTATTTATGTCTTTTTCTCATTTCCTAATTGGATTTTTTATTGTTAGCTTTTGAAAGTTCTTTATATATTCTATGCACAAATTCTTTTATAAATATTTTTCCCAGCATTCTGGTATTGGTAGAGTATTATGTCAATTTGACATATTGATTGATGATATTGTTCAGTTATTCTATATATTTGCTGATTAACTCTCTAGTAGTTCTGTCAGTTCATCAGATGAGTGTGCTGAAATCTCCAACTCAAATTGCTGATTTCATTCTAGCAAAATCACTTAATGTATTTCCTAGCTGGTTTTTTTTTGAGGGGGTGCATACATTTAAAAATTGCTGTGTTGTCTAAGTGTGTATACCATTTTACCAATAAGTGATGTCCTGTATCCTTCTTTGTCACTGATAATTTCCATAGCAATGAGGACTACTTTATGATATATTTATGTATCTTCAACATATATACAAGTATGCATCTATATATATCATACATCTATATATGATATCTATACATATCATACATCTAAATGATATAGATGTAGATATCTATATCAATTTACCTAAATCTATGTATGTATATATACCTATGTACATATAAAATCCACATACCTGTATCTAGCTATTTAATTATGGAATAATGATTTCTGATTTTTTTGATGAGTGTTTGCATGGCATAACTTATTTTGTCCTTTTAGTTTCAACTTTCTTATACCATGAAATTTAAAGAAGTTTTTAATATCAACTTTCTTTTAAAATTAGTTTATTTAGATAATTTATATTTAACATATCTATGTTAGAACTAAATTTGATATTTTATCATTTGTTTCTTTTATCGTCTCTTCCCATATGTTACCATCCTATTGGTTAAGTGGATAATTTTAGAATTCCATTGTGATACACCTTTAATGTTTGCATCTATCTCTAAAGAGGGGGAGAGGATATTTATATAGAGATGTACAGACATCCATTTAGGCCTCTCCATCATCTTCCCATTTGATAAAGTTATACTTTTTGTTTCAACTATCAAATATAATTTAAAAACTCAAGGGGAGAAAAATAATTTGTTATATTTGCCCCTATTTTCATCTTTCCTGTTTTTATTATTTCTAATGTTCAAAATTTTGTTTTTTCTTGTCTATTTGAAGAACTTTCTTTACTCTCTGGGAATGTCTGCTAGTAATAGATTCTATTTGCTTGCATTCATGTGATAATGTCTTTATTTCACTTTCTTGAATGTATTTTTATTGTATATAGAATTTGTGTTGAAAATTTTTGTGCTACTCCCTTCTGGACTCTATTGTATGAATAAAAATATGTTCTCATTTAACATATTATTCCTCTATAAGTAATATGCCATTTTCAGTGGCAGTTTTAGAGTCTTTTCTATCTTTAGTTGTCAGAAATTAAACTATTATGTGTGTTGATTTTGAATTGTTTGGGATTTAATCTGTCTGGAGTTTGTTTGTTTCTTTAGTACCTAGATTCTCACCATTTACAAGTATTTGGGAAATTTTCTATCATTATTTCTTCAAATATTTTGAGGCCTATATTCTTTCTCCTCTCCTTCTTAGATTTATAATGATATAAATATTAAATATTCTTCTGTTGATTCACAGAACTCAAAGGCTCTATTTATTTTATTTTTATTTATTTTATTTTTAGCCTGTTTTTTCTCTATTATTCAGATTGGTTTTTTTTTATCTGTTTGAATTCACTGATTCATTCATTCACCATCTCTCTTCTGTTATTGAATTCTTTCATCCTATACATTTTTTGATTTGGTGGTTACATTTCTTGTTTTTAAATTTTCCATTATTCTTTACATTTTTCTTTTAAAAATGTTTTGCTAAAATGTTCTATTATTTCTTTTTGTTTTAAAAAATTTCTTTAATTGCCCTTTGGTTATTTTAATAACAGCTGCTTTAAAGTCCTCATCGCATAATTACAACATCTATATCAAGTTCATGTTGATATCTCTTGATATTTTTTCTCTTTCGAATTGAGATTTTTCTGGGTTTTAGTATGCTGTGATTTTCTACTGTATCTGTATATTTTGGTATTACATTTTAAGACTCTTATTCCAATACAAATATTCCATTTTAGCAGGCAAAACTCAATTTTGATTTAATGCACAGGCCCTAGCCTTCTTTCAAGAGTTGTGGTTCAAACTTTTAAGGTTTCAGAATCCTTTTAGCGTTATTCTTGTTTGCTTTTTTGTGCTACCCAGCTAGCAATTCAAGTCTTGGAAAATTCCATGTTGTTATTTAGTTCTTAATCCTTCTGACATTTTGATTCCAGTCAGTTTCGCATGAGGTTTACTCAGGGGTTTTATGATACTTCATATTTGGTTTAATGAGTTCCTTTTTCCAGTTTCACCCTCTCCATAATTCTCCCCTCTCTCTCTCTCTCTCTCTCTGAGTGGAGTGTGGGGAAATAGGACCATCACTGAATTTCTACTGGAAAAGAATTGGAGTCCATGTTCCCTATTTAGCTTCTACTGACTCCGCAGGAGCTGTGGGAGGAGGGAGAGGTACTGCCTTGTTATCATTAGGCAGAGAGCAAATACCTGAGCTCACTACTCAGTGGGCTGATACCACACCAACTGCAAAAAAAGTGTCACTGCCTCATTGTTACTTTGTTGTTGGATGGGATGCTAGGTTTCCTACTTACTCTCAGCTAACTTTGAGAGGGGAACACCATTTCATTACTGTTGGGTGGGGCATGAAAATCCACACTCCACTTCAGCCTCCAGTGACATTGTGTGGACAGCAGGAACAGGATTATATTTCTCATCATGGTGTTCAACTGAAGAAGGGTGCTTATTATAAAAATGCTTCCTTCCCTTTCTGTGCTTTAGTTATACCTCTTTGTTCTGTATCTGGGTTGTGAGTTCTTCAAGCATCCTGTTGTAGGTATGTGGAAACAAGAAAAAAATTAAAACCCAGGGAACTCACTGTCATACTGTTTTTCAAGTCCTAATGTGTCTAGGAAATTTTCCTCATTCTTCCAAATTTTTGGAAGGTGTCTCTATGTTTTTTAATGTATTTGTATAGGGGTTTTTAGCTGTATATAATGGGAAAAACAAAGAGAAATGGGCCTATTTTACCTTTTTTATCTATTTACCTAAAATACTTTTGAAAAATAAATTTGTATTATGCTGTGATTACATCTCACACGTACATACATGGGGACGTCTTTTATTTTTACCAGTGTTCTACCACTGCATTGTATTAATTCTATGAAGACACAAGTACATTTCTAATTGAATTACTAAATGTGCTTCCTAAGTGTGTTTTATTGTTTCTAATTTATCTAAATATTTTTTGTCTAGACTCAACTTTGCTTACATTACTGCTTCTGGAAATTGTTAACTACTCTGTTTAAGAAATTATAGCTTATCTTTCTTTTGAAAAGAAAGAGATTTTTGAAAAAGTAAATACTTTACCTTTTATTGAGTGTGTCAGTCAAGGTATGACCAGAAAGGCAGTACCAATAGAGTATATATTGGTGGGGGGGGAGAGACAGAGATTTATTTATTATAAGGAATTGGCTTGCATGAATACAGGCCTGGGTATTCAAGCCTGATAGCCATAGAGCTAGGTTAGAACTCTTGCGCAAAAATTGTTGTACCCAGGCAGAATCAATTTTTCTATAGAGAAGTCTCAGTTCTGTTTTCAAGGCCACTCAAATTGTTGCATCAGGTCCACCCTAATTATCTTTCATAATCTATCCTATTTAAACTGATTATGGAACTTAAATCACATCATTAAAATTCTTTACAACAACATTTAGTATAGTCTTTAAATCGAACTGGGAACTTCAGCATAGCCCAGGTTGCATATCCAGAAGTCTAACATACTGGGTAATCCAATACAAGATTTCCTGCCATAGCCAATACAATATCTCAAAACAGGTATAAAAATTATTTCAAAGCATAGATACAATGTTCAAATTTTAGTATAAAATGAAGAATTTAAATATTGTGACTATACAAGATAAAGCAGGAATTATATGGCCATCAAGAGTAAAAAATTATATTGTGATTTTGGGATAAGTTAAAAACAGGAAAGTTATATTGTAAGAAATCACTACAAAACTTTTCCTTGTAATAAATAAATATTGTCTTAGCTATCTTTTGATCAAAATAATTAATATTGATATATTACCTAATCTATAAAATTAAATATTTTTAAAAATTAATTTCAAAAGAACTAAATGAAACCATTAAATTCTGGAAATGTTTTTCATAATGACACATTATGATTTTGAACATGTAAAATTATTTACAGATTTTATAAACTCAATGCTAATATTAATAATAATAAAGTTTATTGCTAAAAATATTAATCCATATTTTGTAGTAGGCCCCTACTATGTGCTGGACCCTCACATAAGTGTTTCAGATAGCTATTTCATCCATTTAGTAACTTTCTTAGGTAAATACTATTGTGCTCCCCAGTTGCAGATGAAGGAATTGAAACTCCAAAAATTTAATCTGCAGATTTTATCTGACACATACATTGCAACAATTATCACTATAATTAAGCTTAAAATACATATAAGGGAATTTTAGAGAATCATTTTGTATTCTTCATGTAAGTAATATTCTTTTAACACACTCAAGCTATCTATAAAACAAAGAAAAAGCCAACTCTGACAGTCTACAAACTTAAAAATTTTCAAGGTGAAAACAAACCTAAATAATATTTCGTCAAACAACACCAGAAGAAAATGTTTGCATTGGTAGTGATCCTTCTATGTTATATGTTCTTGTGCTTGTTATCAATTTATTAATATTGAACTCCAAATGCGAAATTTTCACTTGCGATGTGAAAATGAGTGTGGGTTCTTTAAATAATTTTCTTTTGTCAGTTGACACCAAATTTTTCTCAGTAGAGGGCTCTGGAGATACACTGCAAGAGGAAAGGGGTTTTGCTTCCTGGTTCCAGTGTGCTGAGTCAGCAGGCTCCTACAACTTATATGGTTTTCTCCCACATCAGGTTCCTACAGTTCAGCATTTTCTCCAGTGCCTAGCTCCTGGAGTATGCAGTGGCCAGCAGCATCCAGCAGTAAGTAGCTTCCCCTGGCACCTTTCCTCAAGCAGTCTTGAAACAGAGTGTCTCTGATGGAATATCTCTCCAGGAACAATTTTCCTCCTTACCCTAGAGGGATGATTTCCAGAAAGTTCTGCTGTCGTGGTACCAGAGTAGCTTTTCTGCCATTCAGTGAAGCATGGCTGTACTCTGAATCTCAGCACTGTGTTGGGGCACAGGGTTCTTCTTAGAGTGCTCTGTCTTACAACTAACGTAATGACTATTCCATACATCTATTTCTGTATTCTTTAAAATAATCTTTCATTCCCATTAGTCAATTTCTTATAATGCCAATAATGTAGTTATTGTTGTGTTATAGTTAATAATTCTTTTTATTAAGCTTTTTCCATTCAAATTATAATGTGATTTCTTTTAGTTCTGTCCAGACTGATACACAGTTGGTGTGAGTAGTGGTCCCAGGAGATAGACTATCAAGGACAGGATTTTAGTTTGGTCATACATTTGGGCTGGGACACAGTGCTGAGCTCCTTTTCAATAGGAAAATCGATGGTAGTAAAACGTATCATGTGGCCTCAAAATTAATCGAGCTATCATTTGTGGTTGATTGTGATGAAATGCTAACTGAAATTTGTGCCTTAGGAGACCAAGTGGCTGCTTCACTTGATTATTATGACAGTAATGATGACTGAAAAGACCAGAGTGGAATAGAGTCTTTTGAGTTCACTTGAGTGCTCACAAAGAGAAAATGAAACGCTCAGGATTGTTAAATCTCAGCTCAAGTTATAGTCCATGAATCAAAGAGCTTCCATGACAGTCCTTAAAGAAGCTCAGATTTCTTGTATTCACAGGGCTGATGTTGCTGAAAATCAAACACAGTCAAGTTCACAGGCTTGCCAAGTTTCTCAATGGATATTTAGGGCTAAAATTGGAATCCTGAAGCTTGAAATGGAGAAAATTGGTTTGATCCAGATGAAACTGACAATGTTGAGCCACACTCTTGAAGTTTCTAAGATATTTCATCACAAAGTTGTGGGCAAGAGCTAACAAACCCAGTGCATAGGTACATGTTAGGATGGGATCACAGGCTATGAAAAAAAAGTTTTTTAACCTGTAGTATTCTTGAATATGTTCAGAGATCAAAACTATTGCCCTGTATGATCAGTTCCATAAACCTATCAGTGGATAAGAAAACCCTAAGAGTATCTCTTGAAGAGAGACCTGACTTCTTTTTGTGGGTGAGTTGAAGGAAGGCTTGAGGAAGATGGAGAGAAATAGAAGGAAAAAGGAGAGAGGTTTTGGGAAACCCAGATAGAAAGGTAATTACAAATCATAGAAGGATCCAATAGTATAAAATGCTGCAGTAAATTCCATTAGCAAAAAAGATTTAAAAATGTCCATTGGATTTGTCCTTAGTAACTTTTCTAAGAGTGGTGTCAGTATAGTGGAACCTGGGGTTGAACAGTAGATCAGGGGTATATATAGATCTCTCTTTCTCTTGAGAAAGAGAAAGATTGTATTAAAATAATTCATCTTTGAGTTTGTACTATGGGTCCTGAACTGAAACAGTAATTCTGAAATAGTGTATTTTCTCATAGGTGGGAATAAGGTCAATATTTTTTTTAAATTTTTTCTTAGTTGTAGATGGACACAGTGTCTTTATTTTATCGTTTTGTATGTGGTCCTGAGGATCGAACCCAGGGCCTCACGCATGTGAGGCAAGCGCTCTACCGCTGAGCCACAATCCCAGCCCCTAAGGTCAATATTTCTAGCACCAACATAAAGATTTAACATAATTCTGAATATTCTGACCAATACAATACAACCATGAAAAAGGAGATGATGATGATAGAAATATATTTTTAAAAAATTTTTGGTTGTAGATGGACACAATACCTTTATTTATTTATTTATTTATGTGGTGCTGAATATCAAACCCAGGGCCTCACATGTGCTAGGCAAGTGCTCTACCACTGAACCACAATCTCAGCCCAATGATAGAAATATATAAACACTTGACATGAAGATAAACATTTAAACAACTATTATTATAAGAGATTGACAAAATGTTTATTTTAGAAACCTTGAAGAATAACAGAAAATATACTAGAACTAAACAGAAAAGATCAGTAAGAGAACTAGATGTCAGACAAAATAGAGATTAATAAAATAAAAAATTTCTACTAGCCATAACTTGTAATAAAGGATAATTTTAAAGGATAATTAACAAGGATAATATAATAGATATTCCTCCACACAATGATAAAATAGGCTGTTCTCAAATGTGAAAACTCAATGTCTTAAAATACCAGCTTTCCAAAAATTATATATTTAAGACCATGCCAATTCCATGTCACAAAAGCCTTTTATAGCTTGAAATAGGAAAAAAAATATTCTAGCATTTAGACAAGTCAGTCTATGAGAAGAGTCAAGAAATCCGTGTTATTGATGATTTTGAAGTAGAACTTAACTATATAAAATGATAAAGGATGGTATAAATTTGCTATAATTTAAAATGAAAAAATTGAAACACCAGATATGAAATAGACTGAGAAATCAGAAGCACATTATTAATTTATATTCTAGAAGCAGGCCTAAGTATATAAGAGACTTTGGTATATTATAAAAAATCACTTTAAATCACTGCTGATACTGAATATTGTTCAATAGATAATGCTAGGATATCAGGGAAAATTTAGAGAACAAATATTAGTAAATCTCTACCCCACACCCTCCACAAGAATACATTTAAATGTGCATTATCATTATAAATGTCTGTGCATATGCTTTCCTCCAAGCTCCAAGAAATTAATCATAAGAAAAACATATAAACAAGTATTAAACAAATGACAATGAAAAGGTATTGACTATAGCACTGGCATAACACTAAATAGATGGAGATGACCTAACTATCCAGAGAGGGAATTATAAAATAAATTAGGATGCATCTGTAAAACCACAGAATATAGAACCTTCAACAGTAATGATTTATATATATATATATATATATATATATATATATATATATATATATAGAGAGAGAGAGAGAGAGAGAGAGAGAGAGAGAGAGAGAGAACAAAGAGAATTACTCTGTATCATTAAAGGGAAAATTTTAAAAAGGTAGAGTCTGTAATCATTTTTATAAAAAAAACTATATATGTTAATGTACATTTAGAATTCGATCCGTCTGCTGATAATGATAAATTCAAGTATGATATATTATGCTTGTGAAATTTCTTTGTATTCTCCCTCTTATTTTTTCTCTGTTTTCTGATCTAACTTTGCAATTGAATAAAATAACAAATTTATTTCTTAAATGACAGTAATTTTTTGTATAGAAACTATTTTTTCCATTAACAAAAGCTGTGTTTTGTGTTACCTATAACTAAAATGGAAATAAGTCTATTAGGTAGGTATTGCTGCAAAACAAATTATCCCAAACATAATGGCTTAAGATAACAATCATTTGGTATCTACTACAGTTGCTATGGGTTAGAAATTTAGGAACAGCTTGGCTGGTTGCTTTTGGTTTGGGGTCTCCTATGGGATTTCAGTTAAATGTCAGGTTGATCTATAATCATGGGAAGACTTGTCTAGGACTGAAAGATCAGATTCCAAGGTGGCTCATTCATATGCCTGGGAAGATGGTGCTAGTCCTTGTGAGGACAGCAGCCACAGGGTTGCTTACAAGTCCTTAATATATGCCTGCCAGTTTCTCCTACATTACTAATTCAATAGCAAAAAGAAGCAACTATAATGTCCTTTATGACCCAGCCTCTGAAGTCACACATCATCAAATTTACAGTGTCCCACAGATCAAAACTTTTCTCTATTGAATATTGGAGGGCACTACATAAGAACTTGAATATTGGGAGGTAAGAACTGTTGGGGCCATCTTGGAGGCTAACACATAATTATGGTAAAATAAATGGAAATAAATTTATAAAATCATTAGTTGCAATAGAATTTTTATATCATATTAGCATAGCAAACTAATGGGTCTCATGCATCAGTTCAAAAGATTAGAAAGTGAGAATTACAGAGAAAATACCGTAAAATCAATATCAGGTAAATAAAGATGTGGACAATTATGTATATGTGGTGTTAACTACTATTTAAAGTATAGAATGAGTAAAGATTGTGGTGCAATAAATTCAAATGGTTATATAAAAGGGTAGTATTATCAGCAAATAAAATTTCCCTTTAATAATTTTAATATCAAACTATATTTTAGCAAGATATGAATTTAAAACAGAAAATTTGTCGGTTAGACAATGTCATTGTACATTGTTACCCTATAATTGAAATAATAAAAGATTAATTTAGAACAATATAAAAATTTAAAAACAAAAGACTAGAACCCAAAACATATAATTTACAAGATAATCTTTTAAACATCAAAGAGCAGACAAAATTGATGACAAATATGAAACAAACAATGCTGAATATGCTTCTGTATAAGTTAAGGTACTTTAAATTAGGACGCATGAATAAAAACATTAGAAGGTGATATGAATTATTTCCAAACTGTTATGTCACATTCATTCCATCATTCAACAAATAATTATGGAACATTTGTTTTCCGTGTCATCATTAAAATGTTTATTACATGAAGGTAAATAAGACACTGTCTTTGCTTTCCAGGCACCCATAATTAAATAGTAAGAACAAACAATTGCAATTCAATGAGGTTAAGTCATATTTAAAAGGTTATTGTAAATAAAGGAGTAGTCTGGTCAATTAAAGAAAAAAAAGGGGTCAGAAAAAAATGATTTAAAAACCAAGTAGAGCTTTTATTTTCCATGTATTATCAAAACAAACACCAAACCCAAGCATATATGGTGTTATACGAGATTAATTTGTTCGATCTTGGTTTTCTGTATATATGTTTGGCTCTTTTGGTTTGCGAGACACATGCTCAGTTTTTTTTGTTTTTTTGTTTTGTTTTTTTGTGTGTGTGTAATAAAGATTTGTTTTAAGGTTAAACATTAGACAGGAATAAGCCGGGCGTGGTGGCGCATGCCTGTAATCCCAGTACTTAGGGAGGCTGAGACAGGAGAATCGTGAGTTCAAAGCCAGCCTCTGCCACGGCAAGTTGTTGAGCAACTCAGTGAGACCCTGTCTCTACATAAAACACAAAATAGGGCTGGGGATGTGGCTCAGTGGTCGAGTGCCCCTGAGTTCAATCCCCAGTACCAAAAAAAAAAAAAAAAAAAAAAAAAGACAGGAATAACAGCCACACAGCCAGAATTCATGTGCAATTGAATTGCCAATCAGAATCCAGTACAGTCTTAGCGATTCAGGCATTGATTCCTCTTCTTAAGAAAGCTACCTATTGCTGGCTTATCCTATAGATCCTGAATATCACATTTCCTCTCCTTCACTGCTCTAACTTGAGGTTCCTGCTGCTCCTGGCATGTACCATCCAACGGCTGGTCTACCATTATATTAATTTTTCATCCACTTACTACTCAGTGTTTTACGCCCTGTTAGGTAGCACTCTAATGCCAGGCCATACAATGAATAGGCAATAAAAAGGTATAAACCATTAATTCACATAACAACATGAATGAACTGAAAATTCATCAAACTGAGATAAACCAGACTTAAAAAGCTAAATACTTATAATGCCATTTATGTGAGTTTAAAGAAAAGAACATTTTAGGAATAGAAAGCAGACCAGTGCTAGAGGTTGACAATAGTGGAGATGGTGAGGAAATATTTTGGAGTAATCAAAGTTTTTTATCTTAATTTTGTGACGGTGATCATGTGAGTATATGCATTTGTAAATTCACCACTGAGTACCAAAGGAGGGAATTTTACTTAAGTACACTTAAAATATTTTAAAACACATAAAAATAAAAATTAATTCTTTACCTGTGGTTTTTATACATGCAGTTTCAAGACACAAAACAGGCATACTAGTTACCTAGATTAAAACATTATAGAAAAATGAAATGTAGATCTGGAAAAACCCCTGCCAATCACTTGATGAACCTCTCACTTTATGAACAAAAATCAAAAGTTGAACTTTGATGGAAACATGAAGATATCTGCAGCAAGGGGCAGGAAAAATTAATCTTGATCCTTTGAGACCCACATCAGATGGTAAGGAGAGAATGATGTGAGCTGACAGGTACTTTCCAGTCACCCACAATTTGATTAAATCAAAGTGCTAGACAAAAAAGAACCTAAAATAAAGCCTTGAAAAATGACTGAGAATCTCGAATTAGATCATGGGTGAATATGAGGCTTCAAGGGAATATTTTATTTATTGATTTTAAACAGCTTAACTAATTTTCTAATATTCTTTCATCTTCAGAAGGATTAATCACTGACAGATAAGTAGTTTGAAACATAATGTGATCTAAACCCACAAATTCTAACTTGAATTTTCCTCTCACTTCAAGCTCCTCAAAGATTTAATAATTGAGCAATTGGGCTGTTTGAGTAAGAGAGTATATTATTTTGCCTTGACACTGGGGACAACATGAGGGTAAACGTTTTGTTTTTCTGTGACTTCTATACAAAGACTCCACAAGACTAGGGGAAAAGTTTCTCAACTTCAGAAATTAAATGATATCCAATGGACTCTTTCTAATTAACAACTTAATTTTCTTATGAATGCATTAAAAAATTTTTATCCCAGCAGTGTTAGACTATTTTAGAAATCAATTTAAAAGTCCACTCTGTAATTCTTCCTCCATAGTTCCTTGGTCAGAGTCTAAAAGCAGGTAAAGAAAAATAATAAAGAATGACAATTATTTCAAAAGTGAGAAAAGAGACAATAGTACAACTGATCTACCTAGACCTCCAAGGTCATGATAAACATCAATGTTTGCAGAGGCACATATACCTGTGCTATATTTGTAGATAAAGTTTCTAAATGAAATAGAGAGCTAAAGAGTATAAAGTCTATCCTTTCATTTCCTGTCATGTACATTGCCCTGCTGGGCAAAACACCTGATTTTTTTCATTATTTAACCAGTATTGATCATACCATTGTCAAGTCATTTTCCTATCCTGGAAACTTTTGAAAATGGTTTGTTTTTACAAGAAAATAATAGAATCATAAAACATCAGACTATTACTGGCTATTAAGCCCCGTATATATGGCAATTGTGATTAAAGAGCTACATTTTCATTTCATTTTAATTAATGTAGTTTTTAGTTAAAATATCTGCAATAGCTAAGCTATGGAACCAACCTAGATGCCCTTCAACAAATGAAAGGACAAAGAAAATGTGGTACATGTACACAATGGAATATTTCTCAGCCTTAAAGAAGAATGAAATTATGGCATTTGCAGGTAAATGGATGGAACTAGAGAATATCATGCTAAGTGAAATAAGCCAATCCCAAAAATCCAAAGGCCAAATGTTTTCTCTTATAAGCGGATGCTGATCCATAGTGGGGGATGGGTAGGGAAGAATGAAATAACTTTGGATTGTGCAAAGGGGAGTGAGGGGAGGTGTGGGGCAGTGGGGATGGGAAGGACAGTAGAATGAGACAGACATTATTATCCTATATACATGTATAATTACACTACTGGTGTGACTCTACACTATATACAGCCAGAGGAATGAGAAGTTGTGCTTCATTTGTGTACAATGTGACAAAATGCATTCCACTGTCATGGAAAACTAATTAGAACAAATTTAAAAAAGAGTTAAAAAAATAAAAAGAACCTGTAGCTTTAGTAATCCTAGTAAGACTTTCAAGTTAAAAGTAGCTCGTGTAGATGAATACACCAGATTGATTTCTAATTACCAATCAAATGTATGTTGGTGGCTACGTTGAAATAATCCGAAAGCATTTTTTCATTAAATGAGTTAAATTCCCTGGGAGGTGGGGAGATCTGCATATGGCTGGGGCTACCATGTCGGGAAGCATAACTCTTTACACTGGCAAAGAACACGTGTAAGTGATCCCCAGGAAACAGAGGCTTGAAATGACCACTCTAGTCAAGGATGCCAAATATAATGGAAATTACCTACTAGCATTTGATTACACCAAAATTTCATGCAGCATAGGAAAGAATGGGTTACAACTAAAAATAAATCAAGGGCTTCATTACTGATTTTACATTTTTCTACTACAGAGGTCAACCAAATGAGCATCCACGGGCCATTTACATTTCCACAAGAAAACAATAGACAACTTACAGCTATCTATAAATATAGTGGAAGACACTGGAAATGACTAGAAACCAGATAATCAATCTGCCTGCCAGGCACAAATTTATTGGGCAAATTCTCACAGAGTGCACTGTCTCTGCAGGATTTTATATGCTCTTCTCAATGTCTCACTGAATTGCACTCCTATACATGAAGTAAATCTCCCTGTGAATGCACAACAAAAGTGGAATGATTTAGAATTTTGAGCAAAGTGCTACACTTGCCATCCAGAGTATTGTGAACAAACACAATGATTTTTTTTATTTCATTTTTTTTAGACCTTATGTACAATTCCCCCAGATGTCCCAATAGTAACATTTTTGGAAGTATAGCATTTAAATTTTATTTACTTAAATTTAATTTTATTTAAATTCTATTTTAAATTTAATTTTTATTAAGATAATTATAGATTCACATGCAATTGTAAAAAATAATAGAGATCTCGTGTAAAATTTTCCAAGTTTACATCCCTAGCACCATCAAAAAATTTCCACATTTCCCTTAATGATAACATTTTGCAAAACTATAGTTTACTATCATAACCAAGATTTTAAAACTTATATAAGACATCTATATTATTCAGATTGGCAGTTATACCAGTTCTCATTTGTGTGTGTTTGTGTTTGTCTATGTGTATGTGTTTAGTTCTATACAATTTTATCACCTATGTACTTTCATGTACCCACAGTCATAGTCAAGATAACTGTTTCAATATAAGATTGCCTTGTCTTTCCCTTTTATAAACCATACCTGGCTCTCTCCTGCCTCACTCCATACCTAACCACTGATATGTCCTCCATTTTCAAAATGTCATTTGAAATACATAACATAAAGGAATCACGTGCTTGTAACCTTTTGTAAATATATATTTTCACTGACCATAATTCTCTGGAGATTCACCCATGGTTTTGCATGTATCCATCATTCATTCTTTCTCATTTTTAAGTAGTATTTTATATATGGATGCACTATAGATTGTTTATTCATCTCTTGAAGAACATCGGACTGTTTCCCGGTTTGGGCTATAATGAATAAAGCTGCTATTCATAATATTTACATTTTGTGTGCAAATAAATTGGGATTTCTCTAGGATGGATGTCCATAACTGCAATTGGTGGGATGTATGAAATTATATGTTTGGTTTAATAAGAAAATATAAAACTGTTTTCCAGAGAGGTTGTAAAATACTACATTCTCATCAGAAATTTATGACTGATCTAGTTGCCCACATTCTCATTAGTATTTGATGTTGTTATTAGTTTTTACTTTAGAAGATGATAATTTAGTGTTCTCTCATCAACTAGCTCACTATCACATATACTTCCCATCTCAGCAACTACCCAATATAGTTATAACTTAATTTTGTCTGGATGAACATTCCAATTTTATGTTAATATATCTCAATAAGTGATATTCACTTTTAAGCCAAGTAGGAGTTCATTTTTATTTTTATTTTTATGCATAACTTTCCATTTCCTAAGTAACTAATATTTTTGTTGTTTTTAGTTTGCTTCTGTGTGCTTTAACACTAATTTATTTCCATACCTCCCTTTGTAATTGCCTAAATTAATTCTCGATACATTCAAACTCAAAAAGCATTCTATTGCTTCAATCTTTGTGGAGTCATCCCTCCTATAGCTTCCATACATATGGCACATAAATCTCTGCCTAATGGGGAATGGTACAGAAGGCTCCATTTGTGAGCTCTGGCCTGGGTGTAAGGGGCCTTTGATTTCTGTGTAGTGCTGGGTTCTACTGCAGTGGGCCCAGTATTCAGCTCCAAGGCAAAGTCCTGCACTAGATTTCATGCTCTGTTTTCCAAGAAGTAGAGTCCTGCTCCCCTCTCTGCTGCCCAAGGTTGGGTCAAGGGAGTGGAACCAGTCAATTAGCCCTATGTTTTAGTCAGCATTTTTGTTGCTGTGACCAAAAGACTTGACAAGAACAATTAAAGGAGGTAAAGTTTATTTGGGGGCTCAGGGTTTCAGAGGTTCAGTCTATGGTTGTCTGATTTCCATAGCTCTGGGCTCTAGGTGAAGCAGAACATAATGGCAGAAGGACGTGGGGGAGGGAAGTAGCTCAGGACATAAAAGCCAGGAAGCAGAGAAAGAGCTCTGCTCATGAGGGATAAACTATCAACCCCAAAAACATGCCTCCAGTGACCTCTCTCCTCTAGTCACACCCTTCCTGTCTGTAGTTACCACCCAGTTAATTCATTTCAGTAGATTAATCCACTGATTAGGTTACCACTCTCATAATCTAAACATTTCACCTCTGAAAATTCTTTTATTGTCTAACACATGAGCTTTTGAGGGACAACTCATATCTAAACCACAATACCCTGCCTTAGTAATGTAATTCCATTGGCTCAGTCTCTAGTTGCTACAGTGGAGGTAGCAGTTGTAGGACTCAGCCCAGTGCTGGGTATACGCTATGCTGGGCCTGGTGTTGGGTTTCAAGTATAAGGCCTGAATTTAAATATTTCTCCCTCTCCCATGTGGGAGGTATCTCTCTTTGTGCTGACTGGAGTTGTAGGAGGAGTGACATCAGGAACTATTTCCTTCTTGCCTTCTTCAGTGAATTTTCACTTATTATGATACCAAAATCAGATTCTGTGATCTCTCACCTGACTTTCTTAGCTGTTGTGAAAGTGATGTGGTGTGTGAATAACTGCTCACATTGCTGTGGATGTATGGAGATGGTGGCTGAGGGATCTTACTCAGCCACCATCTTGCCCTGTTTCCTATTTCTGCTTTGAATTAGTTATGTAAAATTTCATGTGTTATTTGTCCCACTTTAAAGAAATTGCATTATCATGCAGACTTGAAAAGTTTAGCAAAAAATAGCTTACCCTTCCAAAAAAATCCCTTATGTGAACATTATTTGACAATAGAAATTAGAGAATGTAGAGGTAAACATGTGATGCAGATGTTAATCTGAAAGTGACATTTTCAGTTGATAAAAGAGTAGATTAAAAAAAATCAAATTTACCTAAGCACAGTAGACTGATACCCTTCCTTAGTTGATGGGAATACCAACAGAACAGAAAACAAAATTATTCTCTATTTGATATGTATCACCATATCTTTAGGTTCTACACAGATGTCCAAGCTTGAGCCATTCTTTTCCCTGAGATACGCAAAAGTGAATTCTAAAATTTCCATTTTTTTCCAGAGAATGTTTAGGAGGCTATGCATGGACTGTGGTTATTTTTTTAATTTTTTTTTTTAGTTGTAGATGGACACAAATATCTTTGTGGTGCTGAGGATCAAACCCAGTGCCTCACACATGTGAGGCAAGCACTCTACTACTTAGCTACACAACCCCAGCCCCTGGACTATGGTTTTGATTCAGTCAAATTCTGTGTCCCTCTCAGTGTTATAAAATTGTCCTGCTTTAGGGCTCAGGAATATAGACAAGGTTTGTACTATGATATGATATAGTAATTGGCACAAAAATTCCAGGGATGATCCACATCTCCCACTTGTTAAGCTAAGACAGAATTTTGAAAGATGATGCAAATGTTTTAATCTATGGTTTCCTAAGAATTGGCCTAATAATTGGCGATTCCTAATAATCGCCATTACCACTACAAACGCTATTTTCAACTATTTACAACAAGCATTCCAAGAAACTTATCAACTTATTACTTACAAATCTCTTCTTCCTTGTAAAAAGAAATGATTTATTTATCATCTTGGTACCCTGAAAATCTTGTAAAACTGTTATGGAAAAGGTTTTATAAGGGTACTTAGGTCTTAAAGTATTAAGTGGTTGGAAGTTAGAGAGGTCATTCATCTCAGAGTGAACATCATATGCATTATCAAGGAGGAAATGAAAACACCTGATATGTTTTGAAACTCTGAGATCATAGTAGAGGAAGGATGAGGAGAGAGTAGGCATTGGGCAGTGTAAATTCAAGCCTGTTGGAAAAGTCTTCATTTAACAATGAACATGTTTGATCCCTATATCCTAACACTTGCATTTCACGAATGAAGAGGCTTATACCTGGCGTAGTTAACAAAGTTCCTAATGCTTCTGTCCTCAGTATGTTGTTCCTGGACCAGCAGCATTGGCATTACCTGGAATTCTTAGGCTCTGCTCCATATATGATGAAATGAAATCAGCATTCTAAGAAAAGATCCAAAGGACTGGTGTGTGTTTGTGTGTGTGTGTATGTGTGTGTGTGTGTGTGTGTGTGTGTGTAAAAAGGAATAGGCCTCATAATATACATGCCTTTTGGTCACTTTTCAAAATTTAACACTGTGTAATGGATATCTGTCTATCTCAATACACATAAATCTAAATTATTATCAATCAGGGATAGACTATAAATTATTTTACCCATCCCTATTGATGGTTTTCATATCAATCCAATATTCTGGTATTGTAAGCAACACTAATTGAGAAATGCTATTCTAAAGGCCACTGAGCAGGACATCTAGTGACTCTGTGTTTCCACTGAAATCCTCCGTTTCTGTTGCATCTTCCTGCCTCATGGGCAAATTAGTTTCATTGATCTTAAAGGCTTAGTCTGAGGAGAGGTACAGGAAAATGCCCAATACACCAAATGACATCATAAAACTCTGCGGAACCACGACAAATAAGTGAGGCTACTTCTGAGTTTTAGTCGTAATATGTTTTCCAGTTGCTCTGGTGACATCTGCCACCCCGGATTGTTTTGCCAGGCACCCAAAGATTCTATTTCAGTTGCCAACTTGCGCGGCTTGCGCGTAGACAATGGAAGCAGGGATAGTGCGCCTGCGCAAACGTAAGCGCCAGCGCCGAGTCTAGCGGTTGCCTAGCGACAGTAATCCAGCGACTAGACCAAGTTTGTCCCGGGTCGGCCAAGTCCACAAGTGTTTGTCCACTATCAAGAAGGCAGCCATGGACACTGAGAGGGCCTCCCTTATCCCCTGGGACACAGAAAGCCAGAAGAGGGACATTCAGCTGCGGGTGACCCCGTCGGAGCTGAAGTTCCTTAACACCGTGGCTGGGAGAGTTTACCGCCTCCCAGTTACTGTACATAATCTCGGCCGTTGGAACCAGAAGATACGATTTCAGGAGCCTATTAAGCCACAGGTGACACACTGAGGGGTGCTGGAACCAGGACCTCTGGAGGGCGGGGACTCTGAGAATGCCTCCTCACCAGAATACCTCCCTTTGGCCCAGGCAGTGGGCTCCTGAGGAGATGGGGGTAGGATTGAACTTCCGGAGGTTCGGTGGTTTAGCAGTGTGTTTGTGTATGTGTTATTGCACACCTACCCCCCACCCCTTGCTTGAAGCTGGGATATGGGAAGGGAAGGCGGGGAAAAGCTGATCTAGAATCTATTTCTTCATCTTGATTTTGGAAAGATCAGAAGGGGTTCTGTGACTACTTGTAGGAACCCCAAATCTGTGCACCTTGGCTTCATGATTCTATAGTTGCCTTAAGTACCATGAGAATAAAATTCTCTATTAACAACCCTTTGAGTCATAAAGTATCTGATTTCTCCAGAACTATGGAATTAGTGAAAAGTTTTTTTTTTTAATTTCACATATTAACAAATGTTTGTTGAGCACATATTATCTAACATGCAATAGGTGTGAGGAATACTGATTGGACAAAGTCGTGCTCTTGTGGGATCTAGAAACTAAATGGGAACATTTTAGTACAGGTCTATCCATCATGAATATCAGTGTTCTGAGAGACTGTCTTCTGACTTCAAAGTGGATGGAATTTTATTTTTATCTTACTGTTATTTTAGATCATGTATGTGAATGGATGACTATTAGTTCACAAAACTTTTGATATAGGAAATGTGACAAATTTTGATATGTAAGCAATAAATAACTGAGATTTTTCAGAAGATATTCCTAGTGGTAAGTCACAATGAATGCATCTGAATGCATAAAATATGTCCATAATCTTTAATTTAAAGATTAAACATATATTTGTTTGTATATACACAGGCAAACCTGTTAGTGACTAGGAGAGCAATAAAAAAAAGAATTTTCATGTTCTGTTTTCTACACTTCAAAACAATAACGTACTTGTTTATCTACATGGCTATGCACAAATCTCAAAGTAAAGCTTGATGGATTAATGTGTATATGTAGATACTTATGAAGCCACCACCTGTATCAAATCATTAAATATATCTAGCACACTAGAAGGTCGCTAGTGTCCCTTCCTTCAGTACCTGGAGTAATCACCCCATGTAGGTGATTAACCAATATTCTGATATCTAATACCACAGATTTGTTAGACATCTGAATATCTATTTATTGAGTACACACTATGCACCATATACAATGTTGTACATCATCTATTTGTAGGTTGCTGGTAGAAAAAGAATACACAGTTCTTATTTTCCAGGGACGTAGAGTTGATAGCTCTGTGCTTGATTTTCAATACTTTGCTGATTTGTGTGGCCTCTGGTTTGGTTAAGCCAGTCTCATTCGTAATTTCTCCCTCTCCCCTATGGCTCAGACTTCCTTTTCTTTTGACTCACACTTTCATTACCCTCATCCATGGATCCACTCCCTTCTCAAGTCTCATCCACTTAAGGACAATGTGAAGTCTCATTTTCTCTAAGAAATCTTGTCATATCTCCCCAAATTATTTCTACCCTACTGGATACCTATTGCATTTACTAACATTCCTTATAGCTTGGACTTGTGTCTCAGTGACTCTTGGTAAATGTTAGTTTTGCCTAAGTGGTCAGCTCATACACTGCTAAGAGTAGGATGCAGAGCATTTGGCATTAGAATAATTAATTTCACTATGATCTCTATTGTTACTGATTGAAGGTGGAGGAGGAAGATATTAAGTTTTACAGTCCGGTAGATTTGTTGTTTTGGTGTCCTCACTTATGAGTGACTTTAAATATTGGTTTCACTCTACAATAAGAGTCATCTACCTGCTAAGAGCCTTAATATCAGCCTCATAGGGCTTTAGAAGTGTATTGAGATAATAGATGTATAATTGTTTGACACATCATAAGTGATAAACAGTTATCAGTTCTCCTCTTTCTACTTTCATGTTTTCCTGAAGCTAGCAAATGTTTTATTTACACAAAAGTGGTTTTTCCTCTTTGGTCTATTCTTTCTTTCTGTTTTCTCCAAGTTATGAAGCCCAAGTCCCCATGAAGAAAGTATATGAAATATTGTATACTTCCTGTAATATAAGGTACATACACATGCATATATGCATGCAGGAATAAGTTCTAGTGATCTACTGCACAACTAGGTGTCTATAGTTAATAATAATGGATATTTTTAAGTTGTTAAGAGAGGATTGTGAATGTTCTCACTACAAAAATGACATCTGTGAGGCGATGCATGTTGATTAGCCTTATTTGCTCATTCCACAATACATACATGTATCAGAACATCACATTGTACCACATAAATATATACAATTATTATTTGTCAATTAAAATAAAATTTAGATTGAAAGATTTATGCTTTTAGGGAAGGAATAAGGACTATGATTCGATAATAATGTACACTCCTAACTACATTTGCTCACATTACTTTCTTTTAAGGAGTTAAGGTGTATAATTTAGGCGCTGGAGATGCAGCTCAGTGGTAAATGTGGTTCAATGGTAGAATGCTTGTTGAGCAGGTGCAAGGCTCTGAGTTTGATCACCAGCAATACATATGCGCACACATGTACATACACACAAATATGTATAATTTGATTCTTTTTTTCCCATTGAAGTTCAAACTGATGTTGACCAATCTGGACAAGGCACTTGCTTCTGGTCTTCATATGACAGCTATGGTGGAATATCATCCTGATAAAGATGAAGACACTTTTGACCAACTACTTATTTCAATAGGAAATAAAATAATAGAAATTCCTCTAATAGGGTATGTAATCTTCATATTCCGTATTTTCTCTGATTTGTATTTATTGTTTCCATACAGCTGAACTTGATGGATACATTTTTTAAAAATTGTGTTTATAGCATTCTCTAGTGTTTTTATTTAAATATATTACAAGCATTGAACAATTGAATGCATTATTAATTAAATTTTTGCAAGTCCATATTCATATTTAATTTGATTTTACAGTATTGTCAAATTCACTTCACTAAAATTTAAATAGGGCAGATTCTTGGCTTAAAAATTAAAATGTTGCTCTTTTAAGATTGGTTGAAGTATGTGGGTGAATATAATGGGTATAAAACAAGTAAGTGACTTTGAGATTAATTTTGATACACATTATTTATTTGACTTTGACAAGAATGAATAATGATTCCTTTTATCTGTTTGTACTTGAAAAAGTATATTTTGGTCCTAAACAACTTAATGAGACCTTGTCTCAAAATAAAAACTAAAAAGACTGGGAATGTGGCTCAGTGTTAAGTGCCCCTAGGTTCAATTCCTGATCCAAACAAAAAAAAGCATATTTTGGTTTGTTGTTAAATTGCCCATTAAAGTTGTTAAAATTTAAATGTTTTTATTCATACACACACATGCACACACACACATAAGTATGCACACAGGCATGATCCTCCCTTATCCCAGCAAAATGTGGTGTTCTATAGGTATTATTCTTTTGTCTATGTTTATCTACTACCTAAATATTTAATATTGGAATATTTTCTATTATATAGTATTAGGTGTTTGCTTTATAATAATTTCCCTTGTGTTTTTTCATTAATATAAACTAAATTTATATCTGTAATTATTTTGGTTCTCCATGTTGTTGAGAAGTTCTGATTTAGCACACCATCCCATTCTACCTAGGAATCAAATAGTTGACACACAGTAGGAAAGCAATTAATTATTACATGTATTAAGTTACTTTTAAATTTTAAGTAGGGCAATTTTTAGTGCATTTTTTTTCTTTTGGCATAACCATGACAGTAGCACTCAGATTTGCTTGCTTGTTCTCTATATGGAGAGAAGGGTTGAGGATGCCTTTGGTCTTGAAAAAATTTTGTCTTATTCACACAATGCATACCTTCTCTCATCAGAGTCTATTTCTCACCAAAGTTACAGCATAAGCACAACATTCTCCATTACCCTCTTTCTGTGTGGGACAAGACTGAAGGAAGGTGTGTGTGTGTGTGTGTGTGTGTGTGTGTGACAGAAAGTTGCTGTCATATGTATTTTTAATTCAGATGACTGAAAATTCACATGCAATTATATGAAATAAAACAGCCCTTGTGTGTTTTTTCCAGTTTGCCCCAACTGTAACATTTTTAAAAAGTATAGGATAGTACCACAATGGAGAAATGGATATGGATATTATCTATCTTATTAAGGTTGCCATAGCTTGCTTGAGCTGTGTCTGTCTGTGTGTGCCTGTGTTATTAAGTGCTAAACAATTTTATCACCTATGTAGGTTCATGTATCCATCACCAGTTAAGATGCTGAAAGAGTTCTAATACCACAAGGATCTCTCCTGTTGCTTTATTATAGCTCCACCTACCTCACTTTTGCCTCACAATCGCCATTCCTACACTGTGGAAACTGTAATCTGTCTTCCACTTCTAAAATTTGTTTCCTCAAAGAGCTTGTATAATTAAATCATGTAGCATATAACCTGTATGGATTGGCTTTTTTTCCCATTCAGCAAACTCCCTGGAGATTCAGCTATGTTGTTGACTATATTTTGTTCCTTTTTATTATGTATGGTATGCATATACTGTTGTTTTTATTTTTTTGCCATTTTCATGAAAATGTTTAATGTGATATATTATTTGTTATGGCATTTCTAGGGAAAAGGAGCATTTTAACTTGACAAAGTTTTTTTTTTAACCATTGATCTTTTAAAGAATAGAGACTTATAGCAGTTTTTATTTATTACAAGTACATTGCTTTAATATTCTTGTACAAGTTTTATGTGAATGTTAAGTTTTCATTTCTCTGGGAAAAATGCCCCTTAGTGCAATTGCTAGGTCATATGGTAATTGCATATTTAGTTTAGTAGAAAATCCCAAATTGCTTCCCATAGTGGTAGTACCATTTTGCACTCCAATGATCAATGTATGAGTGATACACTTTTCACATTCCTTCCAGTGTTTGTTGCTGCCATTATTTTTAAATTTTAGCCACTCTGACAGATAGTGGAATCTCATTGTAGCTTTAATTTGCATTTCCCTGATGACTAATAATGTTGAACATATTTTCATGTGTTTTTCTGTCATCTGAATACCTGCTCTGGTGAAATGTTTGTAAATGTGTTTTGGTCATTTTCTAATTATATTGTTTTCTTTTAATGTTTTGAAATTTCTTTGTATTCTGGATACAAGTTTTTTGATGGATATGTGGCTTGAAAGTATTTTCTCCCAGTGTATGAATTGACTTTGTATCCTTTCAACAGAGTATTTTGTACAACAATATATTTTTCTTTTTAAATTTTGATTTCAATTTATCAGTGTTTTAATGGTTCATGCTTTTAGTGTAAGGCTAAGACCTCTTTGCCTAAGCCTTGATCATGAAGATTTTCTGCTATTTTTTATTTTCAAGTTTTACATTTAGCTCAGTGATACCTTAGGAGTTAATTTTTGTATGAAGTGTGAAGTTTATGTCAAGGTTTCTTTTTTCCAATAGATACCTAATTGCTTTGACCTCCATTGTTGAAAAACCTAGCCTTTTTCATTGATTTGATTGTGAACCTTTGGAGAAAAAGTCAGTCCAGGGGCTAGGAGTATTGCTCAGTAGTAGGTGCTTACCTAGCAATCTTGTTCAATCCTCAGTATCTCTCTCTCTCTCTCTCTGTCTCTCTCTCTCTCTCACATACACACACACAAAATCACTTGGGCATATTAGTTTTGATTTCTTTCTGAGTTCTATATTTTGTTGTACTGCTTTATGTGTCAGTACCTTTACCAACACCATGCTATCTTAATTAGCTTTACTATAAAGTGTTTCTTAAAATTTAGCAAAGCAATTCTTCATACTTTACTGTTTTGTTAAGATTATTTTCACTATTTTAATTTCTCAGCTTTTCCATATGAATTTCAGAATAAATTTTCTGAGCCCACAAAAATACGTGTTGGGGTTTTGATAAGAATTGAGTTTAGCGTGTAGATCAATTTGAGAATTGACATCTTTATTATGTAAATTTTACAATTTATGAGCATGCTAGGTCTTTCCATTTATTTAAGTCTTCTTTGATGTCTTTTACCAGTATTTTGTCAATTTTCAGTACAAAGATCCTGCATGTGTATCTTTAAGTATTCATCTTCGTATTTCATTTTTTGGAGTGATTGTAAATGACATTGGATTTTAATTTTGGTCTTAACATGTTCCTTGATAGTATGTAAATATAATTGATTTCTATGTGATATGTTATCATGTCACCTTGCTGAACTCAACTTCTAGGAGATTTTTGTGTGTTTGTATTTTTAGATTCCTTGTTATCTTTTGTCCCATTTATTTTAAACTTTCCAAGAGTTTTTATCATGAAGAAATGTGGAATTTTATCAAATACTTTTTCTGTGACAATTCATATGATAATGATTTTTTTTTGTACTGAGGATTGAACCCAGGTGTGCTTAATCACTGAGCCACGTCCTCAGCCCTTTTTATATTTTATTTAGAGACAGGGTCTCACTAAGTTGCTATGGCCTCGCTAAATTGCAGAGGCTGGTTTCAAACTTGCAATCCTCCTGCCTCAGCCTCCTAAATTGCTGGGATTACAGGAGTGAGCCACTGTGCCTGGCTCATCATGATTTTTTTGTGACTTATGTATATTGTGGGCTACATTGATTAATTTTTGAATGTTGAACTAGACTTGTCCTTGTATACATGGGATGAATTTTAGGCAAGTACTCTAACACTGAGCTACAATCCCAGACCCTGGAAGAGCTTCTTTAATATTGGTACTAATTATTTAAAGAGTAGAATTAGCTAGTGAAATTATCTGGGCCTGGAGATTTCTCTATTGGATGTTATAAATGATGAGTTAGATTTTTTATGCTTAGTGGGCTGTTCATATTGCCTTTTTTATCTTGGTTGAGTTATTATAGTTTGTGATTTTCCAGGAATTCTTACAGTTTCACATTGTGAAATGTATGAATATGAAGTTTTTAGTAATTTTTCCTTACTCTTTTTAAGTGGCTGTATCATCATAATGATATCTCCTTTTTATTCCTGATATCAGTGATTTTTCCTTTTATTTATTTATTTTTAAGTATTGCCAGTGGTTTATCAACTTTATTGGTATTTTTTCAAAAATCTTAATTTCTTTTTGATTTTATCATTTTATTTTAAATTCTATTGATTGTTGCTCTCTGTTGTTTATTTCCTACTTTTTGGTTTGAGTTTATGTTGCTATCTTTTTCTAGTTTCTTGATTTTGGAAATGAAGTCATTGATTTAAAAAACAATCCCCCACACTACATCTTTTTTTTTTTTTTGGTACCAGGAATTGAAACGAGGGGCACTTAACTACTGAGCCACATCCCCAGCCCTTTTTATATTTTATTAGAAACAGGGTCTCACTAAGTTGCTTAGGGCCTCTTTAAGTTGCTGAGGCTGGCTTTAAACTTGTGATCTTCCTGCCTCAACCTCCTGAGCTTCTGGGATTACAGGTGTGTGCCACTGTGCTCAGCAGCACTGTTTTAGTTTTGTCCCATGTTTATATATGATGCATTTTTTTTCACTTGTATATATTTTTTAGATATCTTTGGAACTTTTTTGACTCATGGATTATAAATGTGTTAATTAATTTCTGCACATTTAAAGAGTTTCCTGTTGTTTTATTGATCTGTATTTTGATTCTGTTATGGCTAGCTAAAACATTGTACATGATTTCAAATACCTTAAATTTGTTCACTTTTGTGGTTCAGAATATAGTTTATTTTGGTGAATATTCCATAAATGCTCGAGACAAATGTCCACTCTTCTTTTCTTGGGCAGATTGTTCTTTATACGTAAATTAAATATTATTGGGTACTTGTTTTTTCTGATGGTCTATCTTTTTATGACTTTTGGGTGAGTGGGTCCAAATCAAAGAGAGCCTTCAGATGAGAATTTTGATATCTCCAACTACTATTGTTTTTGTATTTCTCCTTCCAGGTTTGTAAAATTTTGTTGAGCATATTTTGGGTTTTTCTTGTTTAATGTGTACACATTTAAGAACATGTTTTCCTAGTAGATTAATCCTACTATGACTTAATGCATGTTTATTGCACACAACCTAAGAATTCAATACAGATCTGTTTTTACTATAATTATTATTGATATTATTGTTATCATTGTTAGATTTGTAAGCATAATGTACTTGAAGCCTAACAAAATAAATTCTAAATTAGGCTAATTTATTTCCAGATAATTACTTAGGAAAGTCATGAGACTTTGGCTTTTTGTAACATAGGAGTGATCATAATATTTTCCTAACTTTGGGAAATTTGAGGGGAATTTAGTACCAAACAGCATACTTTATAAAGTATAAATCACTATCCAGCTATAAAATAAATGTATACTTAGGAAATGTGCATGTAGGATAATAATGGGTTTTTATGCACATTTATGAAAACATTTGTTACAGGTAGGATACAGCAAACTTTGAGACATATATGAAAAGTCATTTGTATAATTTTGTACTTAGATCCTTCTTTTATACCCTGAATGATATGTTATAGCATCACGACCTTCTTTTTTTATTTTTTGTAATTGTAAGTGGACAGCATGTCTTTTTTATTTTTTATTTTTTAATTATTTTTATGTGGTGCTAAGGACCAAACCCAGTGCCTCACATGTGCCAGGCAAGTGCTTTGCTACTGAGCCATAGCCCCAGCCCCACAACCTTCTTTTATTTCATCATATTTTTCATCATTCAAACTATTTTATTAAGAAAAGTTCCAACTTTTCTGAGGAAGGTCAGATGAATGTATTGTCTACTTAAGTGGAGATTCCCAAAATGAATTCCAAATATGTTTTGAGCAATGCAAATATTAAGTGAGTAGCCTCTCAAGGTGAGTATTTAAGAGGGTATACCATGCACTTACATGCATAAAATTTAAATTTTATTAAAAATGTATCTCATTATCTTGTTTTTACATCTTTATTTCTAAATTCCTTTTGCTGACAACTGTGCCATCTGTAGACCTGTAAGGAAACCAAAATGTGTTTTTAGGATATAAAAGTATCTATGTTTGTCCCCTTATGGATTTAACTATGAATTTGTATAATTGTTAAAATTAATTATGTGGTCCTCTTTTCTCCTCCCTTAGGTTGATTCCATCCTGTGAATTGGAAATTGCATCATTAGTCGATTTTGGCACATTAGTTGCCAACAGTAAAGTGTATTGTAAAGAAATTAGAATTATTAACCATGGCAAAGCTCCAGGTAAATACTTTCTGTCATATAAATTCACTTACAATTTTAGAAGTACGGAGTTATTTTAAATGCATGCCTTGTTTTATTAATAGTTTATCTGAATCATCAAAAAATATTCCTATCATTTGAAATAGCTCAAACCAAAAGCCCTTAAATAGTATGACTATGAAGGGCAGACAATGCAATAATTCAGGAAAAATGAACCTGCCTTCTTATGATCCTGATTAATACAGCCTGACTCTCAGATGAGTGGTGATTGTCCTGAGAAAAGGAGTGAGGAAGGTGTCATAGAGGTGACATTGTCCTTAGCACCATCCAACGACAGAATTAGAGCACAGTGCCTTACTATCTGTATGTTCTAGGGCAAGTGTTTTTTGTTGAATTTTAGATTATTTATAAACTGAGGCTAATACAATGTATGGTTTCTTAATTATTGTTAACACCTTAAAATTGTGGCAGGGTGCCTGGCTCATCATAAGTAAGGCACTCAGTAAGTATCCTCTTTTAGTGCTAGATAGGAGAGAATCTCTCTCTGAGATTGCTTATGGAGTACATAAACCAGATCTTAATTCCAAAACATTTTCCTACTAACTGTAGTAGTTATCTGGGGCTGCCTTATTGATCATTGGGAATTATTAAGGTAAAGGTGATCTATCACATTACTGATTTTTTCCTAGGGTATGAAAAAAATAAAACTGATAACTGTTCTTCATTGAATATTGCTTATTAATACTTACAATGGTTTGATTTTAAATGATTGAATGTTCAGTGCCTGTGAGTTGATGAAATATTAGGCTTATTTGTAGTCTTACTCCATTGTGAAGGATAGACTCTCTCACTGCAAGTGATTATGGACTATATGGTCCTGTAGACTGTGATTATACTTTAGAGCAATGATATACAACTGAAAGATTTTTATTTGTATTATTTTACTGTTCAGAATTTCTCTTAACTATTGTTCATTCATAATCCTTCAGAGTTTAAATCACAATAATATATCCTTTTTATTCTAAAATCTCACCAAATTAAGTAGTTTTATTACAACTGAAAGCCTTTGGTAAAAGAGAAATATGGAATTAATTTTAACGGAATATTTACTATAATTTTATAAAGTGAAATAAAAGAAATAAAATTAAGCTGCAGACCTAGGTTTATATATTTTGGGAAAAATAATCCAAATTGGCTTTTAGTATTGTATTAAAAATTTATATGTAACATTTGTGCTAACTTGGTGAGGTATATTATAACTGAGTACTGTGAAATAATAACTATTAATTTACAAACTGAAACAAACTGTTATCAGTGAATCAGATTTTCTTATGACTTTGTCCCTCACTCTTGGATTTGATTATTTTTCTATCCAAATTGGTAGTATGTATTATATTCACAGTAGTGAGTGCCTCTAAAGTGTCATAAAGTCCTTATTATCTACAAGTACATATACAAATTAATGATAATAGCAATGTATATACATTAAGAAAAAATACTTGTGCAGAAAATAGATTCCACAACTAAAGATGATTTTAATAAAAGTTTTAAAAGCATTTCACATGACAAATATTTTATAGTTTTAGAGTCAAAGTTAAAATGCTTACAGATTTATATCTCTACTTAAGAAGACATTGAAAAAAACAGAAGTTTTATGATTTTTACAGCTTTGTTTTTTCTCTTTCTGGTAGTGTTGCTGGAGATATTATCTTTGGTTTTGTAGACCACAAAGTTTATCCACTTAACAATTTCTTGATGGTTTATTTTGATAGCCCATTATGGAGTAATCATCCAGGGATTTAGCCAAAAGTTTTTTCCCTCACCATTTATAAAAATGATTCCTGAGTTTTCTTCTGACTTCCAAGTTGTGTTTACTTTTTCTTTCTGGAAAGACATGGTTCATTATTTAAGGTATCTCTAATATTGATACATTTCAAGTTGATGAACTCGATGTACCCTTTCATAATTTTATGGTATGGATAATATATTGTCTTTCAGTTTTTATCTTTGAAGATTGAAAAAATATTATTTTAGCATACTTTAAACTGCAATCATTTCCTTCTTTGCCTGAGCATCCTCAATTATTTGAACAGATTTTTATAGTGTAATATAATGTATAGCACTTGCTAAAGTGTGGCAAACCCTAAGGAACCCTTACATTTAACATACAAAAGGGAAAAAGAGGAACAGCAGTTCACAAAAGAGAAGGGGTGAGGTAGTAGAAAAAGAATTATAACATCGATAGCTATCAAACACAATGTATGTTAGAGAATATGGTATGCATTTTATTATTGTTTAAATGGATGCAGGTTGACTGGAACTTGACAGAACTAGGCTAGGCTCAGCTGGGTGCTCTGCTTCAAGCCAGGGAAGCTGAGCTGTTGTTTCCTCACTGAAGGCCTGTGGGTCAGCTGGGTGGATCTGCTCCACATTTTCATATTCTGGGGCATAGGCCAAAGGGATAGCAGTTACTCAGGAAAAACATTTCCCACTTCTCTATCATGGGAAGTACACAGGAAATACATATAGATTGGAATTGGCATGCTGTTATGGTTTGGATATGAGGTGTCCTCCAGAAGCTCATGTGTGAGACAATGCAAGAAGGCTTGGAGAAGAAATGACTGGGTTGTGAAAGCTTTAGACCAATCAGCAAATTAGTCACCTGATGGTATTACTTGAGTGGTAGTTTTGAAAGCAGATGGGGCGTGGCTGGAGGACATGGGCATTGGGGGAGTGGCTTTGGGGTATATATTTGTATTTGGCAAGTGGAGATTTCTCTCTGCTCTCTGATTGTCATGTGAGCTGCTTCTGTCCTCCACTCTCTGCTGCCATGATGTTCAGTCTCACTTTAAGCTCCGAGAAATGGAGCCTGCTGTCTGGATTGAGACCTCTGAAACCGTGAGCCCTCATATCAACTTTTCCTCCCTAAAATTGTTCTGGTCAGGTCTTTTAGTCCCAGCAGCAAAAAAGCTGACTAAAACACATGCTATTAATTCCATCCATATGTTATTGGCAAAGCAAATCACACGAAGAACCCCAGTGTCAGAAGATAGAAAAATATACATTGTACATGGTTGAATAAGAGTTTGAATGCAGAGAAGGGTGAAAAATTGGGAGTCAAGAATCTAATCTTCCACACCAGCTGTTGTACTTTGGAAGAATTTCTGGGTGTCTATTTTCATATTTGTGAAATGAAGATAAATGATTAAGCCTATATCATAGAATTGCTGAGGATTAAATTGAATAAAATATGTAAAGTTCTGAGTATAAGTGTTTAAACATAGTAAGTGGATAATATAGTTCAGCTATTTATAAGACTTGAGTCCTAATACAAGGCTCATGTTTGTTGGCTTACCCTGGCATCTGGAGTTACAACTAAAACTGTTATTCTTGGTCAACACTAGACTATCTTCTCTGTAATGTTTGTCCCCTACTAAGACTTGAATGAAGCATTGTAAGGGTCCATATGTAAACCATTATTCTTATTCTCCTCAGGTATATTTAAAACAGACTACCAAGGCCAACTACCCATCCTCATTTCTCCAACTGGTGGTATTGTGGAGGCCAAGTCATCAGTGATTCTCAAAGTGGATTTCTGTGCAGACCAGCCCAGAGTTGTAAATGAAGTGGCAAAGTAAGTATATATTATGGTTCTTAATTCTAATGTGGATCTTAATAAATTCCGTATTTACCCTTCAGATGTGCCTCTGATTGTCTATTAGCTACTTTTTCTTTCCTTTAGTATTCATTCATTGAGGTGCTACTATATGCCAACCACCAGGGTCTCAGAAATGGGAAGAACTAGAGAATAGCATATTGGTTTATAAAACAAGGGCTGCTATTTTGGATTTTGTGGAATGGATCAGGGAAAGACTCCACTAAGGCAATAGATAGACCAAACAATTATCAGTGAGGAAGAATTAGCCAGCAAACTGCAGTGATGTGATTGGGTATGTGGTGTATCTGTGTCTGTGTGTAGGGGAGATTAGTGTTGGTGATGGAAGTGACTTAGAGGAGTCATTTCAGCAAATAGCAGACTTGAAATCCTAGAGGTGAAAAGGCAATTTTACACATTGTGGAATCTGAGGCAATGCAGAGTCAAAGAGATAGAGATGCAAAGTGATGTCAAATGAGATCAGAAAAACAGAATGACATAGATCCAGTAAAGTCCCTTAAAGGCCAGAACTTCCTATGAGGTATGTCTGCATTCATTAATGGGATGTGCAAGCAGTACAGTGGGTCACCATCAGTATTTAAAAGAACGAAGTCAAAAATATCAGAATGCATCTCACATAGCAAGGGAAATGCTGTTTTATAAATATTTATTTGTGTGTATGCGGGTGTGTGTGTGTGTATTACTACATTGCAATGTAAAACATATTTCTTACTGAAGACCACAGTCATAAATGTGTGAGAAAATTTTGTGAATCCTGATAGGAACATAGGTTTTATTGTGAAGGCTGTGAAGCCTCAGGAAGGCTTTAGGATGGGAATGTCTTGATTAGTTTGCATTTTAGAAAGGTTACACAGGTAGCAGTGTGCAAACCAGATCAGAGTACACAAATGTGGAGTGGGCAGTTTGACTAGAAATTACAGTAAAGCAAGAGGTAAATGATAAAGGCCTGAGCTAAGGTACAAATCAGGAGGACTGAGAAAAGTGTGATGATTAGAGATATGTTATGGAGGTCAATTTCACTAGAGTTGATGACTGATTGTAGAAGGGAAAGATAAAAGAAGGAACATGTCTGTGGGAGAAGATCTTAAGTTCAGATTTGACATTTTGGGATTAACTTACTTTTCAAATTCTTGGTGGAACTGACTGAGACCTATTACATTCCCTTCTCTTGAGTCTGAGAAAATAGTTTAGTCTAGGTATATTGGGTGAAGAGTCATCAGTGTATAAGGGTAGATGAAACAAGAAGGTATTAAGGAAAACTCTAAGAAGGAAGGTAAAATGGGAAAGAGTAGAAGAGAAATATCTCTGTACTTGGAGTTTTCAAAGGATCCAAATCTTAGAATGAAAAGGTAGGGAATAAGTAATTTAGAAGGAAAACCAGGAAATATGGTGTCAAGGAAGCTAAGGGAGGACAGAGATGTAAATAGATGAGATTAACAATGCCCAATATTATTGGCTATGATGTAAAATAAGGGCTTAGGTGATACAAGAGGAGTAGCTAGTTATTTGTGTTATATGATGGGGCTAGATTAAAAAGATTGCATTTATGCCAGAGGGGGATAAATATGGAAATGCAGTTATAAAAGATCACTGAAATTAATATGGGGAGTTTTATGTTTTATGGGAAATATTCTTTTCAGTAAAGTATTTGGGTTGTGCTGAGATACTTTATATTGAAGATAATTGAGGTGTTAGAATATGCATGAGATTGGCTGTTAAATTTGAAGTATGGATGAATTAGTTTAGAATTCTACAGCTAGAGGTAAATCATAAGTCATCTAACTCTAATATTAATGAAATAATTAGTGATGTGGATATGCCATTGAGTTCTTTCTGGGGTCAATTCATGAGTTTGTTTTCCTCAACTTTGTTGTTTCCAGTAGACAATTAACTAGGTTGCACACATGCCATTCCACTGTATGGATTCAGACAGGGGGAACTGTTAATCTTTGGCATATATGTGAAATAAATTGATCTTAGGCTATTGAATTTTAGTTATTATACAATTTTGTAAAATTTTATCCATACATTTAGAAGAAAAATAAAGTATATAGAATTCTAATAAAATATTTATACATGTATATATTTTATTATTCTATAGAGTGACTTTGCAAGGACGTCCTGATATACTCTTCAATATCAAAGCTCATGTAGTTGAGCAGATTATTGAATTGTTTAACATGAACAATGATAAAAAGTTGGAATGCATACGCTTTGGTTCTGTTTTCTTTGGAACATCAAAAATCGAACATGCACTTCTATATAATAATAGCCCAGAATCCATAAATTGGGTAGCAATAATGCAAGATGATTCTGTTGGAGAAGAAGTGGTAAGTAAATGGTGCAACAGTAAGTGATTTAAAACAGGTCATTTTGAATCTACTAATAACCACAAGCCGTTTAATTATGCTAAATGTATTTTAACATAGGCAGATAGATGTGATTTCATGTGTATCCCAGGTTAGCTTTTTAAAAATTCAGTAAATTAAGCTAACATTTATAATAATGTGTATCTGAAGTAAATCAATTAAGTATTATGGATCAGTGACTAATTGTAGTGATTTTCGTTGTCATCAAATTTTCAATATTCTTTGAATTTTATCATGTGCTTTACTTAGTCAAATTTAGGTATGTGTTATTTTAAAGACAGATATTCTCTATTTTCTAGATTCTAAAATTTCAATGATTGTTTTATGAGCTCCTCTTAAAATATTTTTGTTTGTGATTTGCCTTAATATGCTCTTATTTCTGATTTTATATTACAGGGTACAAATATTCAACAAAGAACAGATGTTGCTTTAAATAATCTCACCTACTTAAACAAACTAAAGAATATAGATATTACCAGTTTTATCTCCTGTGTCCCTAATGAAGGGACTTTACAACCTTATCAAAAGATTATAATCACATTTTGTTTCAGCCCAAAGTAAGTAAGCCCAAAATTTATTCCATTATAATATTATTAAGTACTAATGGAAATTATGTTAGCTACATTTTAACCAAATTGATTTTAGTACTTTCATAGTAAATCTTGCCTGAAGGCATAAATCAGATTTTTCTTGTTATTGTTTCTTGTTATTATTCTAAATATTTCCAGCATGGTTAGTATTATTTCCAATATTTTTCTTTATTTAGTACATTATAGCTATACTTAATAGTTGTGTTCATTTTGACAAAAATCATACATGCATGGAATTTGACTTACTATTTCAGTACTGCTATTCCTCTTTCCTCCCCTCTTCCCTCTCCTATTCTCTTTCCTTTAATGTACTGGTCTTCCTTTCATTCATTTATTTATTTTAAATCAGTGCTTTATAGATATATAAATATATATAGATAAATATATAAATATATAAAGATATATAAATATATAAAGATATATATATAAAGATATATATAAAGGTGGAATTCACTATGGTATATTTATATATGCACATAACATCCGATATTTGTGAATAAGGTGCTAAATACTTCATGTTAAATTAAAACTCACTCTAGACTTTGTGGAGATGCAGTGGTGGAAGTGGCAAATTGTTTTTTTTTTTTTCCCCATTATAGCCACAAACTGATTTGCACAATCCCGAACTTGTCACTGAAGAAATAGGGGCTGGGGTTGTGGCTCAGTGGTAGAGCACTTGCCTAGCATGTGTGGGGCACTGGGTTCGATTCTCAGCACCACATATAAATAAAAATAAAGGTCCAAGTTGGGCGCGGTGGCGCAAGCCGGTAATCCCAGCATTTAGGGAGGCTGAGACAGGAGAATCGTGAGTTCAAAACCAGCCTCAGCAATGGCGAGGCGCTAAGCAACTCAGTGAGACCCTGTCTCTACATAAAACACAAAATAGGGCTGGGGATGTGGCTTAGTGGTCGAGTACCCCTGAGTTCATTCCCCAATACCAAGAAAAGAAAAGAGAAGAGAAGAGAAGAAAAGAAAAGAAACAGGTACATGCAGTAGGTAGAGATACCTCCAAATAGGATGCGGTGCTCCTGGCATGGCAAAATCCTTGATGACTGAGTATCTTAAGTAGTAAACATATAGTATCTGCTGGGATTAACCACAACTATTTTCTGAAATGCAAACAGACTTTTGATATTTAGACCAATATATTTTTTCAGTTTCATGTTCTTGGTTTTGTTATTTAGACTGGAAAGATTTTTGGAAGTGCTACTTTTAATATATAGCAGCATTTGCAGTAACACCTTGTTATACTGCAGTAACCAATCCTATTGCAGGTATGTTTATTCTTACTTGTGAGAGGATAATATTCAGTGGACTTCTTTTTGTTGCACTAGAGTCACTTGATATCAGTTGCCTTTTTGGGGGGTGGGTACTGAGGATTGAACTCTGTGGTACTTAACCACTGAGAAACATCCCCAGCCCTTTTTTTCATTTTTTTTTTTTTTCATTTATTTTTTAGTTGTAGGTGGACAGAATATCTTTATTTTATTTTTATGTGGTGCTGAGGATCGAACCCAGTGCCTCACGCATGCCAGGCAAGCACGCTACCACTGCGCCACAACCCCAGCCCCTTTTTCATTTTTTTAAAAATATTTTTTTTCTAGTTGTCAATGAACCTTTATTTTATTTATTTTTATATGGTGCTGGGAATCGAACCCAGTGCCTCACACATGCCAGGCAAGTGCTTTACCACTGAGCTACAACTCCAGCACCCCTTTTTTCATTTTTTATTTTGAGACAGGGTCTCCCTAAATTGCTTAGGGCCTCGCTAAATTGGCAAGGGTGGAACTTGTATTCCTCTTGCCTTGGCCTCCCAAGTTGCTGGGATTACAGGCCTGCACCACCACACCCAGCTCAATTGCCTTTTGAAGACTGAGTTATGTTTTAATTTCAAGGAAGCTAATAAATCAAATAATTGTCCCACTTGTCCAATCTAAATTTGCCTTACTAATAATACCTTAATACAGAAAATTTCTTGGTGAATCTATTAGATTATGTTTAATACACAGTCTTTTTAATTCCAAATATTCTTTTCCATGGCAGCATGTTAACTTTGAGAGTCTGGCATGGACCCATAGGTATTAGTATGATTTGAAATCTTAGTCAAATGTGTCTTTAACACACCATTTGCATTCCTACTTCATCTTATACATCATTCTTTTGTGTATGTGTGTATCAACTGCCAGAAGAGCTAACCTCTAGATAAGGCAGATAAAGATAGTGAGCAGGCCCATGATGTAACCCATCTCTGTCTTTGATTCTGCTTCCCTTCTTTCCACCCTTTCTTTCTTTTTCTCTAACAAGATTTAACTCTTCCAAATCTTGTTCTCAAAATGACTTTTTGCCCATGACTAAGAAGTTGGCTAGCAATATACATTTAATAACCTGGGGGAGAAAAATAGGTAACAGAAGTTTTCAGTTACTCCCAAGGGTAAGATGGACTATTGTAGAAAATTGATCAGAGTCCTTGGTCAGCAATGAATTCTGCCTGGAAAGAAAATCCTTTATAGAGAAAGTGGCATTTGAGCTAGATCTTGATGACTTAGTGCATTTAAGTTACTCTTGTCTTAGAAATGCTGGCATAAACTCATATTTCTGAACTTTATACTCTGTGGCCTTCTTTTATCAAGTCTCTATATCTGTTCAGTAATTTTGGAAAATGGGTAACAGTTATATTTCTATTGCTTAACTTTCATTTACTTGCATAGATTTAAGGATTGGGTTGATATTTTCTTTGAGAGGTAGTATTATATATCACTTTTACTTTAAAAATAACTGATTATAATTTTTACAGGCTAGTAATTGATAGTAAAAAGGACATTGACCTTTCACACAGGCAAGACTATGCTCTCTTTTTAAGATTTGAATCTGTAGGAAGTAAAGATGGATTTTTGAGAGATGATAACTATAAAACCATCAAAAGTAAGTATAAAATTAACAAAATCATCAAATGTATAGCCATTAAAATTGTTTAAAATTTTGACATCAAAATTTGTAGAGGCACTTGAATAAAATTGTAATTGTTAGACTGAATGAAAATACAAGCATATTTAAGTGACTTTTAGCATATCTTTTTAAGAATGAAATCAAACTTGAAATCACTTACATACTCATTTTCTAGGTTAGAATTTAGATAACTTTATAATTTTAAAATGATATTAGATAAACATGATTTTGGAGAGTTGGAGGAATTTAAAAAATAAAACTGGTTTCATTTTTCTGTGTATGCCTAGGTTTGTTCTTAGGGCTTAATATGGGAACAAATGACCCATTCCATTTCTACCAGACCTTCAGCTCTCTTAGACTCTATACAATAACTGTCAAAGAAGAAGACTTAGAGATGTCATAAATAGGTGTTGTATACTATCATAAGACACTGATAAGGGCATATGTTTTGTAAGCCATGCGTGAAGATTCATTATATTTTTTATATTCTCAATTAATATTGGGCTGGTTGTAGTAAGTAAAAAGATGGAACAGGACTTGGTATCACTTCAGCAAGACCAATCAAATAAAATAGACCAGTTAGGGATCAAATCCAGAAAAATAAAGTATGCCTAAGAGGATGTAAGTCCATCCTGGACACTTAGGAAATTCAAAAGTCTAGAAGATATGCAGGTCAATATAAATGATACTGAGCAAGTTTTAACTGTGTTTCAAGGACATTTATTGCTCTCATTAATTTTGTCATGCTTTGTGATATTGAAAGATGCTGATCATAGAATATTTGTGTGAAGTTTGCAGGTTAATCTAACTTTGAATAGATAGTGATGGAGATGCTAGGTTTACCTTAAAAGGTAATTTAGAATCTAGAATCAGCCAGTAAGAGCATCAATGAGGAAATACTACTCTTTGGGTTCTAGTTATATTGCTGTCTATAAAACTAAAGACTATAATCCACAGTTTCTATCTTATTTCTTGTGTCTCAAAAACTTCATGTTTATTCTTGCCCAATGTATATTCCATTGTCCCATTATTTTAATCACTTTTCCATGCACATTTAAATGTTTGTTCTTTCCCCACATTGAATGAGTGGAAGTATTCTAATCCTATTAAATTCAGCTTTTTCTTCTACTCTGGATCTGAATGTGGGAAACTGATTGTGCTGGAGAAAAAAATAACCACTAACCAAATGGATTCTTTAAGATATTTGATATTCCTACTGTGTTCCTTCATTCATTGTTTGTCACAATCTAAGATGAATATCACACACATTTTATTCTTTAAGTATCCCATCTTTCTTCCTTCATGTTTACTCTAAGCTTGTAAACAATTTAAATGGCCTACTAGATATTTCCACTAGGATATTGTGTTAGTCTTCTTTTTGTAGCTGTGACCAAAATACCTGACAAGAACAACTTAGAGGTGAAAAAGTTTATTTGGGCTCATGGTTTTAGAAGTTCTGGTCATGATCCGCTGGCTCAATTGTTGTGGTCCTGATGATGGTGGAAGGGTGTAGTGGAGGAAAGTGTCAGTTCACTGGAACCAATAAGGCAGGGGGAGCAAGAGTGAGAGAAGGGGAAGAGAGAGAAGCCAGGGATAAGATATAATCACCAAAGGCATGCTCCTAGCCATGCCCCATCTGCCTACAATTATCACCCAGTACACCTGGTAGTCCATTCAAATTAGTAATCCATCAGATGAATTAATCCACTGACGTTTCAGCTCTCATAATCTAATAATTTCACCTCTAAACACTCCTGCATTACCTAATACATTAAAGATCAGAATTATAACAGATATCTAGTAGGCCTGTCAAACTTAATATGTGCCAAATGGAATTCCTGGTTTCCCCATGACACACCTCCTTCTTCAGTGTTTTCTGTTTGAGGAAATGGCAACTCCATCATTTCATTGCTCAAGCCAAAAAAAATAGTGTCATCCTTTATCACTTTCCTATCCTATATCCCAATCTGTCAGCAAATCTTACTCTACCCTCAAAAACTATCTAAAGTAAGACCATTTCTCATCATTCTTCCACTCCTTTTCCCTAGCTATATTTGTTCCCTTAGGGTTTTTTAAACCTGTCAACCAAGTTCCTAGCTTAGAGTGTTTGTATTTTTTGTTCTCTCTGCCTAGAATAGACTTTTCTGGATGTTCATGTGATTTTTCTTCCAGACTCCCTTATATCTTTGCTCAAATGCCCAAAAGAGAGACCCTTTTGGCATTTTTACATAAAATAACATACCCAAGACCTTGTATTCAATCTGTCTTACCCTACTTTACCTTTACCAGTAGCACCTGTCCTCTATTAAAAGTAAGTGTACTTACTTAGTTGTTTATTATCAACATCACCTCACTAGAATGTAAAGTCTGTGAGAACAAGATCTTTATATTCACTATTGTAGACTCAAAGCCCAGACGAGTACTTGGCACAGAGAAGGCACTCAATAATTTTCTTGAATGAAAAAATTGAATGAGCTACTTATTTCTCATCAAGTCCTTTAAATGACACTATATGTACTAAGTAAATTTATTCTGAATTCCCCACTTTTTGTGTTCAATAGCTATTATTGCTTTTCCAGGTGATCGATTTCAGAAAGTGGAATTAGCACTGACAGGCTCAGGACTTCCTGTCTTATTACATTTTGATCCAGGAAAAGTCCTTAATTTTGCACCTTGTTTCATGGGTGAACGTTCAGACATTCCATGTGTTGTACAAAATCGATCTAAATCCCTTCCCGTGACATACCATTTTCAAAAAACTGCACATTTTAAAATTGATCCTGAAAAGGGCAAGATAGATGAAGGATGTATCCAGGTAAGGTAATTTTTCTTTACTTTCTTTTCATATCGCTTCAAACATTTTAAAGTCTGCTGCAATGCTATGTAGAGGCTTAAAAAGTACATTTTTACACCAATGTTTATAAAGTGTAAATCTTATTAGTTACTGGTATTAGTTATGAACACTTTTGTATGTGTAGTCATGGAGAATCTATAATTATTTAAGTACTTATCACATGTCAGGAAAAGCATTTTATAATCTAGGGAAGTTAAAGATGTATAAAACATAGTTATTGTTTCTAAGATATTTTTAATGTACAGAATTGTAAGATATACATAATATGTCTTATGAATATATAAGACATATACAGATGTATGACAGAAGAATGTAGAATATGTTAAAATAGAGCTATGCCACAGTGATATAGAAACTCAGAGAACAGAGTATGATTACTTACAGCCAGGTAGAAAGGTCTTCATAGGAGACCTTAAAGACTGAGAAGAGTTTTGAAATTTGAAAGTGGTGACACTTATTTAGTCTGAGATTTATACTGCTGATGCAAAGCAGAAAGAAAACACCAAGGCATTCCCGTGGGCAGCAGGCCAGCTTCTGGATGTCAGGGGCTATTTTACTCATAACTGTTCCTCAGACAACTCTTTCCCAGATCCTCTAAGCCAGGGGTTGGAAGGCAATGGTCTGAAGGTCAAATCTGACCCAATGTCTGTCTTGGTAAATAGTGTTATTGGAACCTAGCCACTCATTTTTTCACTTACTGTCTAAAGCTGTTTTCATGCTCCAAAGACAACTGAGTAATTATGAGAAGACTATATGGTCCATAAAGCCTTGTTTTGGGGGGAGTGCTGGGGTTCGAATCCAGGGTCTTGCACATGCCAGGAGGGGCTATATTCAGCTATACTCCTAGCCTCCCCAAAGCCTAAAATATTTAATGACTGTTAGTTTACAGGAAAATATTTGCCAAATGCTGCTCTAAACAACAAACATGAGTGCTTTCAGTTTCACCTTTGTTATGTCATCGTCTTTCCTCTACTGCATAGCTCATAAAGTTGTTGATAGAAGCTTTCTTTCAATTGCAATCAGGAACTATTGTATTCATCTTTATATACATGTAGCTCCTATTTATATATCTCACTGCTTCATTAGTGTGATTTCCCCCAATATGGATGGATTTAATCAGTATTCATAGAATAACAGCAAATGTTAAATACATTACACAAAATATTTTCTTTTGAACGGTTCCCTAGATTTTTAGCCCAAACCTCTTTAATCCATGAAATGATTGTTTTCCTCCAAAAGTATGTATATCCTTCACAACATAACTGGTAGCTATTTCCCTAATAATATTTTTAACCCTCTATGGTTCTGGATTTCTCCAGCACATATAATTTTCAAATTAGTAAAAATGTGAATGCAGGAAGTGTGGTGGACCCCAGAGAACTGTGATGTGCACAGACTAGGCAAGTGGCCTTTGACTATTTAGAAATGTGGTAAAATTATTCTTTGTAGAATAACACTTTCATTGAAATATAATTTACATGCCATAAAATTTACACATTTATTTTATTTTTGATTTTTTATTCTTTTTAGTTATGCACAACAAACTTACAGATTTAAAGTGTACAATTCAGTGATATTAGCATTATGAATAATGTTCTCTAAACATCCATGCACAGATTTTTGTGTGGACATATTTTTAATACTCCTGAAATATACCTAGGAGTGAAATTGTTGGGTCATATGAAAGCTCTATGTTTAACTCTTTGAGAAATTCTCATGCCATTTGCCAAAGTGATGCATTATTTTATATTCTCCCCAGCTTTGAATGAGCATTCCAATTTCTCTGCCTCTCTGCCTACATATGTCAATGTCCTTCTTTGTTATTATAGCCATTCTAGTGGATATAAAGCACCATGTCATTGTGGTTTTCATTCCCATCTCCTTAGTGACTAAAGATGATGAATGTCTTTTCATGTGCTATTCTCCATTTGTATATTTTCTATGGAGAAATGTTTATATCTATAATGGGAAGAATAATGGACTCCTAAAAATATCCCTATCTCAATCTCAATTTCATGAGCATGTACTGTTCCATGGTAAAAAATTCAGTTTTGTGTTGGAGTTAAGATGGATAATCAGTTGACCTTAAAATGGGTAAAATAGCTTGGATTGACAAAGTAGGTCAATAAAATCAGAAGGGTCCTTAGAAGTGGAAAGGGGAGGCAAAGCAAAGATCAATATTAAAGTGATATGATATGAGAAAGAAAGATGTTAATGACCTTTGGTGGCTTTGAAAATGCAAAGGGAAACCATAAACTAAGGAACAGGATGTGAGATGGCCTCTAGAAAATAGAAATGACAAATCAAAAATAAACTAAAATAAAACAAGTTCTCCACTAGAGCTTCCAGAAGTGAATGAGTTCTGTGGCCACTTGGATTTTAGTCTACTGAGATCTGTCTCAGACTTCCAACCTATACAAGTGTTAGATAAGAAATTTTGAGTTGTTTCCACCCAAGGAATTTTAAATACTTTGTTATAGCAAATTTGGAAACTAATACAATACCATTTCCCAATTTTTATTTGAGTGTTCTTTTAGTTGGTGAATTAAGAGTTCTATATATATTCTGGATACAAGTAATATGAATTATAAATATTCTGTCCCATTCTGAGGGTGTCTTTTTACTTTCTGGATAGTGTCCTTTGAAGCACAGAAGTTTTAACTTTAATTCCAATTTTTCTATTTCTTTTTTATGCTTTTAGTATGCTTTTAGTAACTAAAGTTATGAAGTTTTGTCCCTATGCTTTTCTCTAAGGATTTTAGCTTAAATCTTTAAATCTATTATTCAATTTGAATTTATTTTTGTACATAGTGTGATTTAGAGATTCAAATACATTCTTTTTTTAAATATTTTTTAGTTGTTGATGGATCTTTATTTTATTCATTTATTATTTATACGTGGTGCTGAGGATCGAACCCAGTGCCTCACGCATGCTAGGCAAGCGCTCTACCACTGAGCTACAGCCCCAGCCCTCAAATACGTTCTTTTATATATAGATGGCCAACTATTACAGAATGTCACATTCGTCAAAAGCCATTTGACCATGAACATAAAGATTTCTGGACTTACAATTTTGTTTTACATATTTATGTTTATCCTTATGCTATTACCTTTGTGTATTGATTCCTGTAAGTTTGTAATTATATTTGAAATTGGAATAAGTGAGTTCTCCAAATTAGGTTTTTTTAAAGGGTGGTGTTTTTATTAGTACATTACAGTTATATATTACACTGGGTTCATTTTAACATAATCATCCATGCATGGAATATAATTTGCCTAATTCAGACCCCTGTACTCATTTTCTTACACTCTACCCTCTCCTTGTTCCCTTTCCTCTACATTACCGGTCTTTCTGATATTTATTTATAGTTTTTTTGGTTTCAACTTCAGAATTAAACTGGCATCAGAACGAACTGGTACCTTCTCTCTCATCTTTGATTTTTGGAATAATGTGTGCAGGATTGGTGCAAATTCTTCTTTAAATGTAATTCATTATTGAATCCATTGGTTCTGGATTTTCTCTTAGAATTTTTTAGTAATTCAATCTCTTTACTTTCTATAGAGTTAATCAAATTTTCTCTTCCTTACTAGGTCTATTTAAGTAGTTTGTGTCTTTCTAGAATTTGCCTGTGTCATCCAGGTTATCTTATCTATTGGCATTCATTTGATCATATTTCCTTATTCTCCCTTTTTATTGATATCACTAAAGTTGATAGTGACATCTCATTACCAAAAGCTCAGTCCTTGTCCCCAGTGCCAATCCAATAATGAGAACATGGTTTTGAGAAAAAGGAAAAAGGCTGTGGTTCTGCCCATCAGAAGGAACAGGTGGCTTTTAAAGAGGCGATTCAAAAGTGTTCCCTATGGGTATGGGGGAGGGTTGTAATTCACTTGTTAATTTGGGAAATAGTCATTTCTGAGATCTTCTGGCACCATCCCAAATTAAGAATTACTTAGTTCCTTAATATCTGTGCTCAAGGACAAATAACTTGGCCTAGGATGGGAAAGAAAGGTAAACCTGTTTCTCCAGGGGGTAGTGGAAGAGGGAGAAGAGAAAAAAAATATATCCATTTGAAAAATAAGTCCCAGTGGCAGAGCAGCAAGGGCTATATTCAAAGCATGAGGTGGACCACTTTTACACTTTTGCTGCATTTCATAAAATTTGGTATGTTATGTTTTAGTTTTCCTTCATCTTAAAGTATTCTCAAATTTCTTGTGTGATTTCTTCTTTGATCAATTGGTTGTTTAGAATGATATTGACTAATTTTCAAGATTTGTGAATTTTTCATGTTTCTCTCATTGATTTCTAATTTCATTGCACTGTGGTTGGAAAACATACTGTGTAGATTTTTAAATTACTTTTAAATTATTGAAGCCTATTTCAAGTGAAAGACCTGAGCTAAAATGAACCCTGTTGTAAAGATCACATGACCAGGAAAAGATGAATTAAGCCACTCGGCAAGGCTTTATTGGAATGCGCCCTCGGACCAGATCCCCTGTCCATCAGAGCATGTCGGGAGAAATGGCATCGGAGATTCTGTACATAGAGAATTTTAAGAAAACCCGGTCAGGAAGGGAGGGCTTGGGAACAGGAAGAGAAGGCCAGAGTCCTTCCTGAATGGGTCAGGAAAACTCGCTGATTGACAGGAGGCGTGTCCACTAGTGACGTCACATCTGGCTTGCAGCAGCTCCGCTGACCAGTTTCCTTAATTGGGCATCTTAGACCCTGACCAGACCTCATACCCATGACAGACTTTGGACCCTCCAGAAAAACTAGTAGGCCTGAGTTTTGGTTCTGGGAAAATATACACATTGCTCAAGGATGAAGCCACTCAGGGACCACCCTCAGAGCAGACAAAGAGGTTAAGAATCACATACCTGGCATTCCTGAGGTCTGAGCCCACCTGAACCCCACATGGGTCACTTAAACTCACCTTGTAGTTGGTCATTTTCAAAAAATTCCCAAAAGCCATGATTGGGTCTCACCAAATGTTACAGACACCCCTCAAACTCTGAATGGTCACTATTGTCACCAGAGGTACCGTACAATTGTAATTGGTGCTTGTGTAATGATGGGATGCATACGTCATGTCCATTACCACCACCTGTCCCCTCCCCCTATAAAACCTGCTCAGCCATTGTTCGGGGCTCTCTGCACTGACCCGTTGCATCGGTGAAGTCTGAGAGACCGAGCTTAAGCCCGAATAAAGGCTCTTTGCTTTTACATACGTGCCTCGGTCTCCCTGGTGGTCTTTGAGGTGGCCGTGATCTGGGCATTACACAAGGCTTAACTTAGATCTATCTGCAATGCATTCTGCTATTGTTGGTTGGATTTTCTGTAGATGTATTTTAAGTCTATCTGGTTTATGCTGGTTTTTTGTTTGTTTGGTTTTTGTTTTTTTGTTTTTTGGTACCGGCGATTGAACTCAGGGATACTCCACTACTGAGCCACATCCCCAGCCCTATTTCGTGTTTTCTGTAGAGACAGGGTCTCACTGAGTTGCTTAGTGCCTCGCCTTTGCTGAGGCTGGCCTTGAACTCACTGTTCTCTTGTCTCAGCCTCCCTAAGTGCTGAGATTACAGATGTGCGCCACTGCACCTGGCAGGTTTATGCTGTTTTTTGATCAGATGCCTGGTTTTTCTAATCATTATTGAAAATAGAATAGTAAGTTTCCAACTATTACACTTGATCTTAAATGTTCTTACTGTTGCTGGAAGCAAATCCATCAGGATGCACCAAGCAACACTCAGAGAGTGGGATAACTCAAGTTTATTATGCATTGGGCCCCGGAGGAGCCTCTGTTCCAAAGTCTGAGTCCTAATCCACAGTTTCTCACAACATTTATAGGCTATTTGGTGTCATAAAATTTCTAATCTACATGTGACTGAAGGCCTTGTCCCTGGGTATTTCTAGTGGGAAGCCTGTTTACAGATGCAGAAGGGAGAAGAAGAAACTGCTCTTTTCACAGACATATGTTAAATTTCTAGCCTTCCTATGTGCCTGAAAGCCTAGCACAGGGGTGTTTACATTTCAAAAAGGGTGGAGTCCAGACTCTTAGACTTATTTTACATTCCAAAAGGTTAGAGCAAGAACCCTTTGTTAATTAGGTTTCCTGAAGAAAGGCTCTTAGAAGGGGAGGGGAATGCTTGTAATTTCATTTTGCAACCTGATCTGGCTTTACCATCTCATTACCACAAAAACTATGAATATGTTAATTAGCTTGGTTGAACTATTTCACAACATATACATACATCATAATGCTAAGTTATATACTACAAATGCATACAATTTGTCAATTATACCTTAAAAAAATCAGGGATAATAAAATAACTGGTTTTGTAGCATTTACGTCTGCTATTTTTTTATTCGTTTTCTATGACTTTTATCTTTCTTGTTCTTTATTCTTTTATTGCTTTATTTTGTGTTAAATAGTACATTTAGGCAGAAAACTTACTATCAGTTAGTTCCTCTCTTGCCTTGTGGGAGTTCTTTTTCCTACTTAAATAAATCCTACTATGTTCACTCTTGCCTTCCATAATTTTCTGTAGATTTTATTCTTCAAATTTTATAGACAAGAACCCAGAAAGAAATTGGTGAAATCTAGTTTTATCTCAAACTCTGATTTCAATATCAGCTTAATTTCAATTATATATAAAATTTACTACAATATAATTGTTTCCTGTTCCTTCCTTTGTGCTGTTACTATCATATAAATTTATTTTGAAAAACCTATCAATTATCTTCAATAATTGTTTTATGCACTGATTTTTAAATCAGATGAATAGGAAAACATCATAAATAAAAATACATTTATACTGTCTTTTGTATGTATATAGATACCTTTACCCATGCTTCTAATTTCTTTGTCTAAATTTACATAATTAAGTTTTGTTGAAACACACACAAAAAATAATAAATTTACATAATTGTCAAATGTATTTTATTTCGTCCTGAAGGAGTCTCTTTAGTACTGTTCTAATACAATTTGCTAGTGACACATTCTCTCCATTCATGTGTATATGGAGATGTCATAATTCATACTTCAGTTTTGACAGTCTCTTGGGGGGTGGGGAGGGAGGTACCAAAGATTGAACTCAGGGGCACTCGACCACTGAGCCACATCCCCAGGCCTATTTTATGTTTTATTTAGAGACAGGGTCTCACTGAGTTGCTTAGCGCCTCGCCATTGCTGAGGCTGGCTTTAAATTTGCAGTCTTCCTGCCTCAGCCTCCTGAGCTGCTGGATTACAAGCGTGCACCACCGTGCCTGGCTTGACTAAGAGTTTTGCTAGTTACATAATTTTGTGTTGACTTGTCTTTTTCATTCAGTATTTGAATGTGTCATCCTCAGTGCCATCTTGCCTCCAGTATTTCTGTTGGAAAGTTAGCTATTTTTGCTTTTGAATGCTTTGTCAGTGATGAGTCACTGTTTTCTTGATGTTTACAATATTCTCTTTGTCATGAGTCACTGACAATTGACTCTAATGTGTCTATGTGTGGATCTCTTTTATTTATTCTACTTGGGTTTTGTTGAGCTTCTTTGTTACACAGATTAATATTTTTTATCTAAGTTTCTGAACTTCCCCGTTATTATTTCTTCAAATATCCTTCCTGCTCTTTTCTTTCTCTCATCTCCTATTTATCATATTAGTCTAATAGGTCCTACATTTGAGTTTCCTTAGGGACATTATCTATTACTGTATCCTGTGGATTGGCCATACTTTCTTGTTTCTTTTGTTGTATTATAATTCTCTGTTGAAAACTGGGGATTTTAAGTAACATCATTTGGCAATTGTGAAAATGAAATCACTCCAACGTTTATTGTTACTGCTTATTTTATTGTTTTGTTTATTTAATGACTTCTTAGACTAAGTTTGAATTGTTGTTTTCTTTATCATGTGCTGCCAATCAAGTCTCTACTCAGTTAATTAATTGTTCACCTAATGATTGGACAGAGCTTCCCTCAAATTGCTTGAATTAATAGGTCTCAGCCTATGTCAGAAGCCTCTTTGTAAGTCTGTTGAGGCATGTCTTCAATATTTTGGCAGGTAGTTTTCAAACCTTTTTAACTTTCAATTTCTCCCTGTAAGGAGTCTCAGAGTCAACTGGAGGTGAGAGATTAGAGCTTTCTCAAGTTTCCTCTGGGCATGTACACAGTCTGCGGATGTGTGGGGCAATCCAGATTCTCAGAGATATGTCAGATTCCAAATACAATATGAATACCTTATTCTCAAGTATTTTATTTTTTTATATGCTTAATCCTTTATTTTTGATTAGTAGACTTTTTACACTTAAAAATGATAATGTCACCTCAAGTTGCTGTAATATTAAAAAATTGCTCTCTATTTTATATATATATATATATATATATATATACATATATATAAAATTCATATATACATGTATTTTTTAAAAAAAAATCCTAGGGTTGTTCATGGAGAATGAGCTCTGATTCACATCAAATAGAGATGTGACCTCATAATAGACTTTTTGGCCAGCAGCCAGGAGAACAATTTGATACAAGTCTCTAGAGATGGAACTTCTAGAAATCTCCAAACCCATTCTTCTCCCCACCTTAGTTGCTAGGCTAATGAGTTGCAACAGCTACCACAGTTGCAATGCTGTTGTTTTTCAAGTAGACCACAAAACTGTGTTTAGGAGGATGGAATTATAGCAAGTAAAAATGGTGCAAAGCCTTCTATTCTTTCATAGGTTCAGCAACTTTAAAAAAATTACTCCCTGGAGTTTTGTATCTGTTTAGATAATTTCTAAATATCTTAAAAAATTGATTCTGGCAAAATTTTTGTCAGTATTTTCTGTGGAGAAACAGATTTTTTGGAGGTCCTTAATTTGCCTTTTTTTTTTGGTAATGAGGATTGAACCCAGGGGTGGTTAACCACTGAGCCACATCCCCAGCCCTTTTTTATACTTTATTTAGAGATTCTAAGTTGCTTTAGAGCCTCATTAAGTTTCTGAAGCTGGCTTTGAACTTGTGGTTCTCCTGCCTCAGCCTCCCAAACCACTGGGATTACAGGCATGTGCCACCGTGCCTGGCCTTAATTTGCCATTCTTCAAACACTTTGGTATTATGTTCTTAATTTTTCTTAAATAACTTTCCAATAATGAGTATCTTTTGGTACCAGGGATTGAATTCAGGGGCACTTGACCACTGAGCCACATCCCCAGCCCTATTTTGTGTTTTATGTAGAGACAGGGTCTCACTGAGTTGCTTAGCGCCTCGCCATTGCTGAGGCTGGCTTTGAACTCGCGATTCTCCTGTCTCAGCCTCCCTAAGTGCTGGGATTACAAGCGTGAGCCACCACGCCCAGCTAGTAACGAGTATCTTAAACGTTTGTCAATGTTGAAGGTTGCTACAGTGCTTTATGTTACCATGATGAACTAGCATTCCTTGAACCTGAAGTGAATTGTTTTTCTGGATTTGCTTTTATTTTTTTCTTAACAATAAAAATTATTTTCTTCTTCTTTTTAGAATGTGATGTGCTCATTTATTCCACATCAAATTGGAAACTTTAAAGTGAAGCAAGTGATAGATATTATTGGCCCAGTGGCAGATGAAAATTTGCAGTCTTCATCAATGAAACCGTTTTATCACATATGTTTAGATTTCAATAGCATCTGCAAACCTTTCACTAAGAAAATTGTGATGAAAATTAATCCTGGTATGCTATTATATGGTTCTCACCTGCTTTTGATTTAGTTCTTAATGTAAAGTTATCTTAATATACTAATTGCTTAGCTGTGTATCAAATATGATTTATTGCAGTGGTTCTTTTAGAATGTATCAAAAACCTCTAGTAGGTCTGTTCAAATACATATCACTGATGTCTATCCAGCACTGATTATTAAGTAGGTCTGTGTTGGGGCCCACATATTTACATTTCTACCTTGTTCCCAGCAGATGTTGTGTTGTTATTCTTAGGATCACATGGTTTAATAACCTATATAACTTCTAAATATTTTAAAGTTTCTTTTTTTTTACATTTTATTTTTTCTACTTTTTTTTTGCTTGAGTCTATAATATAAACTAGTTTTGACCATTTCATAGATTTTCTTGCTACTGCTTCATCCAGTCCTTTATAATCTTTTATGTACTGAAACATGTAAAATCACTGATACATAGCTGTCATTAGCCTGCAAAGATTTCACTTTTGTATGGATCAGCCTAAATCCTTCAAGTTATCATGTTTTATTTTTATGCATGCATTTTATTATTTAAGTATTATTTTGCTAAATTGTTTTGTGTGGGACAGCATATTTGTTATTTCTGTGTGTTTTGAGGGTCTAATATTTAAGTTAAAACCAATTCTCTAGTGTGTTAATTATTACATGGCAATTGTTTTGAAAACTAAAATTCAAAGTACAATATATAAACTTAATATTCAATTCTATAAAAGGTATATCCCCTTTGATCACCAATCCGATGGGACATTTTGTGGTCGGTGATTTGGCAAAATACAAGGACCACGCACCTGTAGCAATGCTTCAATCAGCCACGACACACATTCATGATCATTGCACAAATGAAGAGTCACTGAAGGATGCATTAATAGCCTTTCCCAATGACCGAGCTGCAAGTATCAGGTCTGAAGACCATCATAAACATTTCAGGTAACATGTAATATTAAAAACTGAATTTTTTTTTTTGGTACCGAGGATTGAACTAAGGGGTGCTCAACCACTGAGCCACACCCCCAGCTTTATTTTGTGTTTTATGTAGAGACAGGGTCTCACTGAGTTGCTTAGTGCCTCGCCGTTGCTGAGGCTGATTTCGAACTCGCGATTTTACTGTCTCAGCCTCCCAAAGTGCTGGGATTACAGGCGTGTGCCACTGCATCTGGCTAAAAAATGAAATTTTGAAAGACATTATATCCAAGATAGTATGCAGAGGTCTGATCAGAACCTGATATAAGAATCTAATGATGGCAATAATAATAATATCTTATTTTCTCATTATTTTTTACATGGAATGAGATGGTTGTTGCATCCCACTGTATTTGCTTTATCTAACCTCTCATCACCTCTGTTATGTATTTGCCACAAAGTGAATGAATTACAAAATAATTTTTAAAGTATATCACTGACAACTCTAGAAGAATGATAGAAATGATCACCTTTGGAAATGTAAGAAATCTTCAGAATAGTCATGTTTATTAAATTTGGTTAAAAGCTTGAATTTATCTAAATAAAAAGCATATTAAAATTGTGATAAAAACAATTATCCTCATCTTCATTTACCAACTCAAAGACACATTTCCAATAACCTTCCCTAAACCCAACTAAAACTTTTCCAGTAAGGTTTTAATAAGGAGTGTTAGACTTCAGTTTAAACTTATCCAAACCTCAAAGAAATTACTACTTTACCAATGATTAGTGAGACATGACCAAGGCATCTTGACATCTTTTTCTGGTTCTGAGCCCAGAAATGTTTTCAACACTTGAGACTGAACTAGTTTTCTTTTAGGTCTGTTTGTTTGCTATGAGTAGACTCTCTAAACTTGGTAATGGCCCTGGAGTTTCTCTACTTGTCTCTTTATCTTAGGGGAGTCATTAAGCTCATTTAATTTTGCAAGCATCTTCTTGTAATACCATTTAATTTTAGGGCATATTTTTTAGCCTTCTACAGTGGGAAAAGTCTAGGTTTTTCCTATAGACTGTCTTAATATTTTTATTTAGAAAATTCTATCCACATTTGACAAGTGCTATAAAATGCAGAAATGTAAAGATTACTCAGACTTCATTTAAAATAATTATATATTATAAATAGAAAATCGTGTCTTTCCTTCTGACACATTCTGTCTCCTCCTGCCTTTCAATGGTGGCTTCTGGAAACATTTATGTTTCCTTTTCAACACTTTCTGAAGCTTATATAAATATGTCTATATAGAGATATAATGCTTTAATATAATATCAGTTTACTTCTAAGTCTATATTAATTAGATCATCTAAAATTGCCAGAATTTCTAAAAAATAAAGATTAGCAGTTCATATTTTTCCATAGCCATATTTATTTTTTCTCAAAGGGGTTTAACAAACTCTTTTTTCACATTAATAGAAAAGAAACTCAGTCCTATATTTTCTGGCTACTAATTAGTAACTTTAAGTAAAGAAAGAAATTTTATTATAATGTGCTTTTTGTTCATTGTAATTGTTATTGTATTTAATGAATTTTACCTTTTCAAATTTTGAGAAGAAAAGAAGGTAGGAATTTTTATCTGATTTTTATTTACAGCAGCATGCCCTGTGCTTAGATCATCATCAAGCATATAGTTGGCACTCAGTAATTTTTTAAATAAATAAATGAGGAAATTTTTTATTTACATATTTTTTTGTTCCCTCTATTGCATTTTTAAAAAGATCACCTACTCCAAGCTGCAGGTATATTTCTAGATGTATATTCTTTAAGGATCTAATGGGGATTTAGATTTGTTAATAGCTCCTAAGGGATTTACTTCAGTACTGCTTTCCATGCCCCTCCCTTTCTCCTTAGAGACCTCAGGACTTTTAGATACAGGAATTATTTCTAGGTTTTAAAAATGGCAAAGAGTATAAAGGGAAATTTAAATATTAACAACTATCTTTGAATAACTAAGTACTTTTCCTCTTATTTTATCATTCTTTTGAAAACTAAATTAAAGTCAACTTCATGTAAACATTGAGGAATTGTGGAAAATGAAGAAAACATTAATTTTTATTAATATTTATTTGACCATGAGACTAATAGGTTTATACTGATGAGTTCATTATTGATGGTGAGACTCTTGATTGATAAAACTTAGGATTGAGGTAGACCAACGCCTAAAGGTGTAAATAACTGCATTTTATGTTTTTATTGAAAATATATGGTGGGTAAAATGGAACAGCATGAAGCCAGTTGAGTGAATATGAGGTTGATCTATAGACAACAAACTTTTAGGAAACACTAATCAGATTCAGAATTAATTTCTTAAAGATCGATCTATAATCTAGAATTGTTTAAATTTCCTACTTGTCTAACTCCTGAAAGATGAGTTTAAAGTAGGTACAATTACATTTCAATAACCTTAAGAGGGCTTTTCCCCTTACTAGGTTAAGGAAAAAATTAGGTATCCCACAACTTTCTACATGTAATAATGTCTTTTTTTTTGGAACCAGGGATTGAACTCAGGGGCACTCGATCACTAAGCCACATCCCCAGCCCTATTTTGTGTTTTATGTGGAGACAGGGTCTCACTGAGTTGCTTAGCACCTTGCTGTTGCTGAGGCTGGCTTTGAACTCATGATTCTCCTGTCTCAGCCTCCAAAAGTGCTGGGATTACAAGTATGTGCCACTGCACCCGGCTGTAGTAATGTCTTAATGCAGATTAGGATATGAGAAAAAGGACTGGAGTCTGTTCTATTCTCCAGTCTGAACTCAACACCTGACATAGAAATTTGTTAATAGGCACTCCATAAATACTGATTGAGCAAATGCATACATATAAATTTTAACATGAGTTTTCATATTGTAGGACAATTTTCACAAAGATTCCAAGACATACTTATGTGGATCCTGAATTTGCATATACTGACTTTGAAAAACTAGGAAAGAAAGCACATCAAAACTACTATGACGATTATATTAAATATTTAAGAAGTGTGCGCCTACAGAAACAAGCAGAGAGGTAAAGTTCAATTCTTCAAGCTATATGCAGCAAATCATGGTGCCTAAAGTGCCAGAATTTTTTCTTTTCCTTTTAAAAATTAATTATTATTTTAATAATACAAACTTATGAAGTACAATTTGTTTGATACCTGTAGACAGTCTGTAATGATCAAATCAGAGTAATTAGCATTTTCATCTCCTTATTTTAATTTTTTAATTAACATAATAATCGTACCTATTTATGAAGTACAGTGGGATGTTTCAGTATATGTGTACAATGTGTAATGACCATATCAGGGTAATTAGCATTTCCATCTCCTTATCATTACTTTGTGTTTAGAGTCTTCAAGTTTCTCCCTTCTAGTTCTTAATAAAATATATAATACGTTTTTGCATACTATAGTCACTTCACTGTACTATAGAACACTAAAACATATTGTGTCTATCTACCCACTGTGTTTTGGTACCTGTCATCCAACCTCTCCCGCTCTTCTCAGTCTCTAGTAATTACTATTCTACATTCAGATAGATTTGTTTTTGCATCAACATATGAGATAGAGCATGCAGTATTTGTCTTTCTGTGTCTGACTTAAGTCTTCCAGTTTTGTCCAATTGGTTGCAAATGATACGATATCATTCTTTTTAATGGCCAAATAATATTCTGCTGTGTGTATATGTACCGCATTCTCTTCATCCATTCATCTGTTGATGGTCACCAAGGCTGATTCCATAACTTAACTATTGTCAATAATGCCACAATAAACATCAACCAGTATGCAAGCCATCTCTTTGTTATATTGATTTTATTTCCTTTGGATATATACCCAGGAGTAGGTAATTGGATCATATGGTAGATTTAGTTTTATGAGGAACCTCTATAATGTTCTTAGTCATGGCTATACTAATTTGTATTCTCACCAACAGTGTATTTGAATTACCTTTTCTCCACATCCTTTTTAGCATTTTTTAATAATAGCCATTCTAATTGAAGTGAGATATCTCATTGTAGTTTTGAGTTACATTTCCCTGATAAGCAACAATGAACTTTTTTTAAAATTTTAGCCATTTGAATTTATTTCTTTGAGAAGTGCCAATTGATATCATTTGCCCAATTTGAGTTAGATTATTTTTTGTGGTTGTTATTGATTTTTTTGACTTCTGTATGTATTTTGGATATTAATCCCTTGTCAGATGAGTAGTTTGAAAAAATTTTTCTCATTTTGTAAGTTGCCCCTTCACTCTATTGATTGTTTCCTTGCTATGCAGGAGCTTCTTGGTTTGATATAATCTCATTTGTCTATTTTTGCTTTTGTTGCTAGTGTTTTTGGAATCTTATCAAAAAAATCATTGCCTCTACTAATGTCTTCAAGTGTTTCCCCTTTGTTTTCTTCTAGTAGTTTCATAGTTTCAGGTCTTACATGTAGGATTTTGATTTATTTTGTGTTGATTTTTGTATAGCATTAAAGGGTCAAATTTCAGTCTTCCTCATGTGAGTATCTGAATTTTTCTTCATTCCTTAGTTTCTTTTTCATTTTTAATGATTTAAACAATATTTTAATATATAATAAAAGCAAATTGTTAAACCATGTTGTTACTTTTTGATTTGGGGATATCTCATCTAAGTTTCCCTAGAAGCAGATCCTAAGACAGGGATTTTAGTATATCTGATTTATGGAGAGTATGCTGTTAGAGAAAACCTATATAGGATGAAGGAAGCAGAATAGGGCAGGGAAGGGAAATGAGATAGGATAAGTTTCAAATAAAGTTTAAAAAGCCTCCTGCCTAGATTCTCTTGAGCTTATATTGTACTACATACCTGTTTCTGCCTTGAGTCTAAAGGGCTTGTCTCTTGTGTTCCATACCAGACATTGATTGTGGACTGTCCCTAAGTGTGGCAGTGGAGTGGGGGTGGAGCACATAACTTTCTTTGTGAGGTGTCTGAGAAGAAGGAGTGCCCTCAGCAAAGGAAATTTTCTGCAAACTAGTGCGCCAATCTGGTTAAGTAGATATTAGTGGGACAGTAATTGCATATACTATGGGAAATATTTGAATGTATATATGTATTTTCTAAAAGATTTGGCCTCAATTACTTATTATTTTGATAGGAAAGGCATGAATTCACATGATACAGACATAGACATAGAGCCAGCATCAGGTCTAAAGTCACCCTCACTCTCAGAAGCGGAAATAGAAGAGACCCTATCTTCAGCCAAGTGTCTGATCAAAGCTAATCAATTGTTAAGTACCAAGAAAATAGCATCCAAGGAGTTGGAGTCCCTGGAAAGAAAGGCATGTGCACTATTTTACGTTTTGTTATGCCATGAGAATTAATAATGGCTTTTGCTAATATTGAATGATTAATTTTGGGAAAATGTGGTTTTCCTCAGGTTCTCAAAGGACTAAAGTCAGTCCCATCCACTCTTCATGAAAAACATGATTGCGGCTTAAAATTGACACCAAAGCAAATTCATCAAGTTATTGTTGGTAAGATATATAGAAATCTACTACAGTCCTTGTCTTGTTAAATATTTAACAAATTATAATTTATATTCCATAAAATTCATCAACATATTCTAACCAATACTTTTTGGCAAATTTATAGTTACATCACCACCATCATAATTCAATTTTAGAATGCTGCCATCACCATCATGCCTGAATGTAGTTACACCCTATTTCTACTCCCAACTCCAGGAAGCCATTAATCAACCTTCTATCTATCTCTATAGGTTTGCCTGTTCAGAACAATTCCTGCAAATGGAGTCCTATAATATGTAATCTCTCATGTTGGTTCTTTCACATAGCATATTTTTGATGCCCATCCACATGGTAGTACTTACCAATAATTTGTTCCTTTCTATATCTGAATAGCATCCCATTTTATGGCTATATCACATTTTGTTTATTCACTTGCCAGTTGGTGGATGTTGAGCTATTTCTAGTTTGAGGCTATTATGAATATTGATGCTGTAGTATTTAAATAAAATTCTTTGAGTGAACATGTTTTCAATGCTTTTGGTTAGATTCCCAGGAGAGTTTCTGAGTTGTATGGAAAATTTATATATAACTTATTGAGAGATTTCTAAATGCTTTCCAAAGTGACTAGACCAAATGACAATTCCACTAGCAATGTATGAGGGTTAAAATTTCTCCACATTCTTACCACCACTTGTTATTTTCTGTTTGATTATAGCCATTTTAGTGGGTGTGAAGTGTTACCTCATTATGGATTTTATTAGCATTTCTCTAATGACTAGGATGATGAATATATTTTCACTTACTTACTTAGGGAAATGTCTATTTATATCATATATCTTATTTGGTGGAATGTCTTTCAAATCCTTTGTCCAGTTTTTAATTTGAATATTTGCTTTCTTATTATATAACTATAAGAATTATTTGGACATTGTTGATACAAGACATTTATTGGATATATAATTTCTAAACATTTTTCTAAGTTCATGGATGATTTATTTCATTTTATTCATGATGTTATTTAAAGCACAAAATTTTTAAATGTAGATGAAATTGAATTTATCAGTCTTTTCCTTTTATAAATAATGATTTTCTTGTCATGCCCAAGAATCTTTGCCTAACCCAAGGTCACTAATATTTTCTCCTAAAATTTTTATAAGTTTGGATATTATAATTAGGACTACAATCCACTTTGAACTAACTTGTTTGTTTGTGGTATATGTTAAAGGTTTAATTTTTTTATGTGCATATGCAATTGTCTCAGCACCATTTGCTAAGATATTATCCCTCATTGAATTTCCTTGCACTTTTGTCAAAACTAATCAACTATATATGTCAGAGTTATTTCTGAATTTTCAATTCCATTCCACTTATCTATATGCATATCTTTGTGACAATCCTACATTGTCTTGAGTATTATACCTTTATTATGAGTATTGAAATCAGTAAGTCCTTCAGATTTACTCTTCTTTTTTTCTTTTCAAGAATGCTTTAGCAGGGCTGGGGTTGTGGCTCAGTATTAGAGCGCTTGCCTAGCATGCATGAGGCACTGGGTTCGATCCTCAGCACCACATAAAAATAAAAATAAAAAGTATTGTGTCCACCTACAACTAAAAAAATATATGTTAAAAAAAAGAATGCTTTAGCTACACTGGGCACAAATAGGGTCTTCTTATAACCCACTTTGTCTTTCTTGTGTGGAGACCTTGATCTTCATTCAGTTCCTCACACCCTTCTATTGCTGTCTTTATTGAGACTTCAGGCCATGATATTGGCCTTTCTTAAATGTTTGCCACTGAGAAAATTATTATTTTGACAACATCCCTAAGTATGAAAACTTCCAACTTTGTTCCAGATATAGTTAACTTCCTTCCATTGTTCTGATAGTACTTCTGCAGAACAAAGCTGAGTGTGGACAATGGGAGCAGTTCTAGACTAAAGCTCCACAGACTTCCACTGCTGATAATGAGGTTTTATTAATGTTTCTCAATTTGTTCTGTCCTTTTGGCCAATTTTCAGTGTTTAGATGGTTGCCTTTGAAATTTTTTTTTTTTTTTTTTTTTTTTTTTGTGGTACAGTGGATCAAACTCGGGACCTCACAAATGCCAGGCAAGAACTCTTCCAACTGAGCCACACACCCCCCAGCCCAAAAATTTTGTCAAGGTTTATTGCTGCTTTTGGAGATTTACCGTGCTTCTCAATCAGCCATTCTGGAATTCCCACCTTCAATGGTTTTTTAAAAATAAGAATTTTGTAGACATTTCAGTAAAATTGAACATTTAAAAGTCAATTTTTATTTTTATGTATTGATTTTGCTTTTTTTGTACGTGCTTACACTGGCAGACAATAATGTCATCTAAACTTAAAATTTTATACGCTGTGTTTATGTGCACTGTAGATGTTTATGTATAACATAGATGATTGACATTTGGGTTGTTAGCTTGGTTCTTTCTCAGCATGTCTTTCAGGAAGACACTGTGTGCAATAGAGTAGGAAGACTCTGTAATGAGGCCATCCTAGGTTTGGTTCTGCAACTTACTTGTTCTATGACATTAAGGTTTACCTCTGTAAATCCAAGTTTATTCATTTATGAGATATTTATGAGATAGGTAATAATAATATTAGGTACCTCATACTGTGATCATGAGTGGGATAATGGAGGCAAAGTGCTTATCTTATTGTCTCGCATGTAGTTTAGGAAGTTTTATGAAAATTCTTCATCCATAAAATGAGCATATTACATTAGAAAATGCTTAATGTCAAACTTTAATCTCTATCCATTCAGTCTTTTCATAAGTCTTAATTGAATGACTACCATGTATTAGGCACAGTCTGGCTTTTGGGAATACAACACTAAAGAAAATGTATTGAGTCCTGCTCTCATAGAGATTATATTTGAGGTAGGAGGGGAATAATAAGTCTATCTTCATATAATATGACTTTGGTATACAACAATGAGGAAACAAAGCAGGATAAGTGGATAGAGAAAAATGAGGTGTTTTCGTAGATGGTCTATTTTATACCAGTGTAGTCAGAATCACTGAGACATATACTTGATCAGTGACAAATACCTGTGTGAAATGAAGACATTAGACATCTGGGCTGATAGTAAGTTAAGAAAATAGGTAAAAAATCTTTAGTTTGTTTGAACCCAGGGGTGCTTTATCACTGAGCTACATCCCCATTCCTTTTTGTATTTTTATTTTGAGACAGGATCTTGCCAAATTTCTGAGGCTGACCTCAAACTTATCTTCCTGCCTCAGCTTCCCCAGTTGTTGGGATTATAGGTATGCACTACCACACCCTGTTGACAGCTTCTTATTAAGCTTGCAAAGATGTTGTACAAGGTCCCTTCCTAGATCCATTTCTACCAGACCTGTTAAAGAAAGATTGTAGTTAAAAAATAGTGACTATACTGGTCTGAAGAGGGCATTCCCACTTCATTCTAGCCATGGTTAGAGTGGCCATGAATGAGATGTGGGCAGAGGATGATTAAGTATTATGAATAGACTGATTCTCCTTTTAGGGATAATCTAGCACACAAAACATCATATACCAACTCTGATATCATCCAGATATGTGATTTCGAAGGAGGTACAAGGTCAGAGACCAAGTAAAGGAGATGATTACATATCTGGATTTTGGAGGCTTGTTGTAGCTGGACAGTGGCCAAGTCTCAGGTCAGTATGGCCTATAGGAAATGCCCAAAGCAGTGTCTGGGGAAAGGGACTGCCATGGAATAATAAAGGGAGTTGTATTCCTCTACCATTTGTTGAGATAATAGGACCCAATAACCTAGGAGCACTGGAGCTGAACCTCCCAGCCGCACAGCGACAATAAGGTACTTTGGCATCAGAGTCTGGGAACTCATTAGCTCATTGCTTAACTGAGGTTGTGTATGTAGTTCAGTACAGGACAAACATTATTTATTGGGTGTCTATTTTGTGCCAGGCATATAGGTACTGAGTTTTATAGCTCCAAGAACTTACTTTTTACTATTGAGTGGTAAATATTCTGTGCTTTCCAGATTAGTCAAGTCACTACCTGAACAGATAAGCAGATCTGTACAAATGCAAAAGAAACAAAGTTAGGAGACAATAAGTATTGTTTCTTCTATGACTTCTCCACCAATTTCCCTCCCTTCTTTATCTAGTGTCCTAGGCAATTTAATAATGATCCTCTATGAGAGGGACTCTGAATTTACAAAGTTAGCAACTATGCAGATGGAAATTTTGTGTCAAGTGGAGGAAGTAGCCTATGAACCTGGTAGGAGAGTCACTCATTTTTACACTCTAAAGGTACTTGGTGAGCCTCTGTACAGAGCAAGGACTGGCACCATCAGAGGAGATTGTAGTTTCAGAAAAAATGGCCATGTAATTATAATTTTTTTTTCAAAGTTAAAATAATTTGCAAGAAATAGAGGATTTGGAAATTAAATCAGTAAGTAAAAATTTATAGGAGTCTGGATTACATTGAGAGTTATATAAAGTATTGTTTTTTTCATATGCATGTGCCTGGTCATTTTGATTTTAAGCTGGCATTTATTTATGCATTTTAAGCCAGGCACTATGGTGAACAATTTACAAACATGATCTCATTTAATTTTTTAAACAACACGAAAAACTTACAAAGTAACTAGGTTTCTATCCACCGTAGAGATAAATAAAATCAAACCAAATGAGGTGAGTACCTTGATCAAAATGCTCAAATATTTAGTGGAAAAGCAAGAATTTGAAATTAGGTTTCTCTGGCCATATGTTTTGTTTTGATTTCTCATATCTATTTTACAATCTATATTTTTCTCTAAAGTCTATTAGCTTTTTCTTCATCTTCATCTTTCTATACTCAAAAATATTGTTAAACCATAATACAGGATTTTTCATTTTTTCATCTGTTTTCCTAAAATATATCAACCCAGTTTTCAACATTAAAATAATTTCATCCTCATGAAATGAGTTAGAAGAGTTGGAAAGTGTTTCCTCTTCTGCTATATTCTAAAAGAGATTATTCTATAATCCTTCCTCTTCTACATTCTGTTGAGTTGCTATTATTCTTTAAATGTTAGGTAGAATTCTTTAGAGAAATCACCTAGATAAGGAGATTTAATTTTCAAAAGATATTTAATGCAAATTCAATGTATTTAATAGTTGTAGTACTGTTCAGATATTCTGTGCCACATTATTTGTAACATTCTCAATTTTCATTTCAGTATGTGTCGACGGTCTGTAGTGATATAACTTTTCTCTTTTTTAAGATATTTTTTAGTTGTAGTTGGATACAATACCTTTATTTCATTTATTTATTTTTATGTGGTACTGAGGATCGAACCCAGTGCTAGGCGAGCGCGCTACCACTGAGCCACAAGCCCAGCTCTAACCTTTCTCTTTTTGATGTAGGAAATTTGTGTCTATTATTTTCCTTTTTCAGTCTCAGTGGAGGTTTATCAATTTTATTGTTTATTTCAAAGAACCAGCGTTAGATTTCATGACTTTTCTCTGTGGTTTTTCTGTTTTTAATTCATCAATTTTTTCTTGTATTTTTCATTTTCTTAGATTTTTCTTGTATTTTTCATTTGCTTAGATATATGTTGCTCTATTTTTCATAGTATCTAGAAGAAGAAGCTTAAATTATTGATGTAGACCCTTTTTCCTAACAATAATTTAACACTATCAAGTTTTCACTAAGCAGTTTTATAGCTGCATCTCATGTATTTTGCTACATTTTTAATTTCATTCAGTTCAATCAATATATTGTCTATTTTTTCTTAAAACTCTCTCTTTGATCCATGGGTTATTTAGAAGTGTGCTATTTATATTCCAAGATTTTTCTGTTAGAAATTTCTAATTTGATTTCATTGGGGTCAGAGTATAACATTTATAATTCAATTCTTTTAAATTTGTGATTTCTGTTTTTTAATATTTTTTTAGTTGTAGATGAACACAATACCTTCATTTTATTTATTTATTGTTAAGTGGTGCTGAGGATTGAACCCAGTACTTCACACTTACTAGGCAAGTACTCTACCACTGAGCCACAACCCCAGCCCCTAAATTTGTGAAGATTTTTTATGCTTGATCAAAGATGCAGACACTCTTATTGAAGGTTCCATGTGTTTTGAAATGAAAGTGTATTCTGCTCTTATTGAATGGAATATTCTTTAACTGTCAATCAGATCCCAATTAGTTAATGATATTGTGCAGTTATTCTAAATCCTCAGTGCCTTTCTGTGTAGTAAGTCTATCAATTACCAACAATGGTGATTGAAGTGTCAAACTATAATGGTGGATTTTTCTGTTTTCCCTTTTAGTTCTGTCAGGGTTTTTTATTTTTTCTTTTTTCGCATATATTTTGAAACTGTTTTTTGGTGCATACGCACTTAGAATTGCTATGTCTTCTTGGCCTCTTTTATCATTTTGTAATGTCTCTCTTGGTTCCCTGGTAATTTTCTTTGTTCTGAAATGTTGTTTGTCTGATATTCATATAGCTAATCATGCTTTCTATTTTTTTGGGCTTACATTGTCTGTATTTTCCCTTCATTGTACTTTTGACCCTCTTATCTCACTATGGTTGAGGTTAGATTCCAGCGGACAGAATAATAGCTTTTTATCTATTTTGACAATATATTTTTTAATTGGTGTATTTGGATCATTTACACGTGATGTAAATATTGATACATCAGAGTCTTAGAAAGTCATTTGAGGTTTTCTTCTTTGTCTTCACTGTCTTAAAATTGCCTTTAGTTCTAAAGGTTGAAGATGTAGCTCAATGGTACAGTCCTTTATTAGCATATGCAGAGCCTTGGGTTCAATCCCCAGCACTGCAAGAAAAAAAAATTCAGGATTGTCATTAAAACTCAAAAGTTTTCAAAAATCTAGACATAGATTTTTTGGGGGAATGTGAGAATTGTCATGTTTGCATTTCATTGAGCTCCTTGAATCTGTGAGTTTATGTCTTTTGTCAAATTTGAGCATATTTAGACATTATTTCTTCAAATATTTTCCCACTCCAACCTTCCATTATTTGTCTTTTCATTCTAGAATTTCAATGACATGGATTGTAGACCTTTAACTTTTATTCCACATGTCTCTGTGACCCCCCAGCATACACCTTTTTTTCAATTTGTTTTCTTTTTGTTGTTCAAATTAGACAGTCTCAATTTTTTTCAAGTTTAACAACTTTTTTTAAACATTTATTTTATTTATATTTGTTCTAATCAGTTATACATGACAGCAGAATGCTCTTTGATTCATTGTATACAAATGGAGCACAGTTTTCCACATCTTTGGTTGTAACAAAGTAGGATCACACCATTCGTGCCATCATACATGTATCTAGGGTAATAATGTCCATCTCATTCCACCATCTTTTTCTATCCCCATGCCTCTTCCCTTCTCCTCCCTCCACTTTGGCCAATACAAAGTTCCTCTACTTATCCCATGACCCTCGCCCCCTGCCTCATGGATTAGCATCCACTTATCAGTAGAAACGTTTGGCCTTTGTTTTTTTGGGATTGGCTTACTTTGCTTAGGAGGATATTCTCCAAATCCATCCATTTACCTGCAAATGCCATAATTTTATACTCTTTTATTGCTAAGTAATATTCCATTGTGTATATATACCGCAGTTTTTTAATCCATTCATCTATTGAAGGGCATTTAGGTTGATTCCACAGTTTGGCTATTGTGAATTGTGCTGCTATAAACATTGATGTGGCTGCATCCCTGTAGTATGCTGTTTTTAAGTCCTTTGGGTATAGACCGAGGAGTGGATAGCTGAGTCAAATGGTGGTTCTATTCAAAGTTTTCTAGGGAATCTCCATATTACTTTCCAGATTGGCTGCACCAATTTGCAGTCCCACCAGCAATGTATGAGTGTGCCTTTCCCCCCACATCCTTGCCAAAACTTATTGTTGCTTGTATTCTTGAAAACTGCCATTCAAGTTTAAAAACTTTTGATTCTACCATCTCATTTTGTTTTTGCCTCTACCTATTAGTGTTCTGTTTCCCTGTTTGTATTTTTCATACTAGAATTTCTACTTATTTCTTTGTATATTCTAGGTATTTGCTGAAATGCTTTTTTTTGTTTCATGAGTGTTCCTAATTGCTTATTGTATATATTTATAATAGTTTCTTTAAAATGCTTGTCAAAGAATTTCAACATCTGTATCACTCAGTCTTGGTATTTTTGAGATTTTCCAAGCTTAGTTTATACCCTAGATACATTAAATTCCTCTGTTTTAGCACATGTTCAGTTCATTCCATGTCATTTATACACATTCTAGCCCACATTTGTGTGCTGTGTTATACATGTCAAATAGGTTTTCAAGGTTTTGCAGTGCTAATTTGGTTTTCCCTATTTGTTTACTATGAAACAAATTATTGTTGACATGAAACCCATTATTGTACACTATACTTTAGTTCTCAAAGTATTTTCTGTGTTGATTCTGGTAGGTTTCACAAAAGGAACGATCAGGATATGACCATAACTTTATACACGGATCTAAAATGTCTCTTCTAAACCCTAACTCTTCGTATCCCTCCTTCCCCTTTGTAGATGGGAAAAGGAGTAATGACAATGATTTGCTTACTTTAGTTTAGTGAGATGTAGAGATATTCAACAGGGCTAACGTAACACAACTTCTCTGGCTATTGTACCAATAGGGAGGGAGAGGTAGTCTCTTTTCACTATATTTTTTCTTCTTTCTTTAGTATAGAGCACATTTGCTCCATCTGTGAGATGTGAGTCTTCATCTTACAGACTCTTCAGTGCCTAGTGATGAATGAAGAAATATCAATAGTGCTTCTCTTAAAGATGTTCAGTAGGCCTCCAATCTTGTCACCTTAAGTGCCTGGTCCACAGAAAGAAAAGAAACTGCACCAATTAGTCTTAGTGCAGTGAAAGGACTGTTGACAGTATTCTACCCCAGGAATTCCACAGCATTTAATGGAGAGAGGAGACAGTGCATGTCTCTTCTTGCTTTAGTGCATTGCAGAGACACTCATCAAGCTCAACTCTGCAATCTTCATACCACCTCCTAGGATTTAGGGCAACAGCTTTTTCTTGGTCTGGAATAGGATAGGTATAGTGAACTTGATTTGACCCTACAGGTTCCCCCTTTTCCCAGTACCTGAGTAGAAAGGATGGGACTCAGAGTATTCTAGTTAGTGTTTAGACCAAATATGTAGGGGACTAAAAGAACCCAGGAAACACCCTAGCTTCATTCTTTGATTACTAAGATCCCTAACCAGTCCATTTGCTTTTTGTTATTTTCCGAATACTTCTGTTAGTTACTTTATGAATTCTGTTAATGTTTTTATTTGTAATTAGCAAAGGAATACATTGGGTTGTGTTTATTCAGTCATGTCTGGAAATATTCTTGAAATAGGGAATAGAAATATCATTCTAAAATGCTATACTTATTGAATACAATACCATAGCTCTTTTGTAATGGTCTACAAAATAGTAGCATAGAGAATCATGAGTTAATAGCATTATCATGATGAAAAAGAACAAAAATTAAAATTAAATACTGAAGATTTTGTCATAAATAAGAGTCAAAACCACTGAGACAGGCAGAAAAAGAATACTAGAAGTTGTATTAACTGCTATTTTCCAACCAGATTGCCCCATACCCCAATTTTGCCCTTTGTCTTGAACTCATCAACCCTTACTGGTAGCCCTTTAGCCAGAGATAGAGAGTATTGGGACACTTGGCCATCTTTGTGTCTTTTCATGGTTTCTATTTTTGTTTTCGTCCTATGTCTATCTGCATTAACACTTTGGAGACCAGCAATGCATGTTTGAGTCTCACCTATCTTTCTCTCTTTGTATTGGTATTTGAGTCACATGCTCTGTAACCATGTCATCAATCCCATCCTATCCCCATGCCTGGCCTTAGCTTCTAGATACTCAGTCTGAGGTTTCCATTGGTCAGATAGGGAGCAAAGACATTTTCAAGCATATAGCAAATTATATTCATAATAACAGTGAGTTTACTTAAATATTCATAAGGCTTACCATCAATTCAATTTAAGAAGGCAGGATAAACATGCTCTTCAGCATGAATTAGAGTAGCAAGCATTAAATTTGACCATCTTCCTAAAACAACCAGAAAAAAAAGTTAAAAAAACATAAAACAGTAGTTTTCAAGACACTAGATATCAGGTAATGAAAGAACATGGTGGACGGATGTGGTGGCACATGCCTGCACACCTGTAAACCCAGTTGCTCAGGAAGACTGAGAGGCAGGAGGATCATGAATTCAAAACCAGCCTCAGCAATTTAGCAAGGCTCTGAGCAACTCAGTAGGACCCTGTCTCTAAATAAAATATAAAAAAGGGCTAAGGATGTTGCTCAGTGGTTAAGCACCCCTGGGTTCAATCCCTGGCACATAAACAAACAAACAAACAAACAAACAAACATGGTACCTGAGAGAGAAGAAAAAGAATTAGATCCACACATATGTGGACAACTGAATTTTAACCAAGGTACAAACACAATGCAGTGCACAAAAAGACTTTAGAAAAAATGGTTCTGAAACACATGGGCTCCATGACAAAAAAAAAAAAAAAAATTTTTGTATTCTACCCAGGGCACTTTGCCACCCAGCTACATCCCAAGTCATTTTTGTTTTCATTTTTGAGGTAGGGTCTTACTAAGTTGAAGATGACTTTGCTAAGTTGCCGATGTTGGCCTCAGACTTGTGATCCTCCTTGCTCAGCTTCCTGAGTTGGTGGGATTACGGGTATGTGCCACCCTGCCCAGCCAAAAAACTATCTTTATCCACAACTCATATCATGTATAAAAATTGAACCAAAATGGACCAAAAGCAGGGATGGGTTTATAGCTCAGTGACAGAAGACTTGCCTAGCATGCACAGGCCCTGGATTTGATTCCTAGCACCACACATACACATGTAAGTGGACCAAAAGCTGATCTCATCAAGATGGTAGAACAGAAAGACTATGGCTCATTTTCCCTAAAAGAACAATTTTGCAGCCATCATAGGCAAAAGTGCCATTGTAAGAGCTTTGGGATTACAATAGGAAGTTATGAAACTCCAATGGAACCTAGGACCTAGGAGGGCCAATTTGAGAGCATAGCCCTGTGCAAGTTCATTGATTGTAGTGCCGGGTTCAGACCACAAACAGCCCCATTCCCTTCAACTATAGTCCTATTCAGACTGGATCTTGTCATCAGGATCTGTTGTACATCATGGTAATTATAGTTAACTACATATTTATTCTATACTTGAAAATTGCTAAATTTTTATGTTTTATTTCCAACTAAAAAAGGGTAAGTGTGTGGTAATGCACATTATTAATTAGCATGATTTAAACATTCCACAATACATATTGATATCAAAACATGATATTATATGGCGTAAATATTTGCAATGAAAAATACATTAAGAAAATGTGGCACGTATATGCACAATGGAATATTATCCAGTCTTAAAAACAAAGGAAATTCTCTCATTTGCAGCAACATATATAAACATGGAGGCCATTGTATTTAGTAAAGTAAGCCAGGCAGAGAAAGATAATTACTACATGATTTCATTTATGTGCGGAATCTAAAAAAAATTTTGAATTCATAGAAGCAAAGAATAAAATGGTTACTACTAGGGTTGGCTGGGGATGGGGAAGAAAGGGGAAATATTTGTCAAAGTATACAAAGTTTCATTAGACAGGTTTAATAAGTTCTGGAGAACTATTATTTAGCATGGTGACTATAGTTAATGATAATATATAACTAAAAATTGCTGAGAATTGATCCAAAATGTTTTAACCAGAGAAAAAGTATGCAAGGTGATAGATATGTTACTTAGATTGACTTAATCATATGAAAATGTATATGTATATTGAAACATTATGGTGTATATTTAAAAACATACAAATTTTTTGTACCAGGGATTGAACCCAGGGTTCTTAACCACTGAGTCACATCCCCAGCCCTTTTTATATTTTATTTTTGAGACAGGGTCTCACTAAGTTGCTTAGGGCCTTGCTAAATTGCTGAAGTTGGTTTTGAACTCCTCCTGTCTCAGCCTCCCTGAGCCACTGGGATTACAAGTGTGTGCCACTATGCCTGGCCAAAATATGCAATCTTAATTTATTGATTATGTCTTAAGAAAATTGGACAAAAGTGAATTATAAGCCATGTTTCCTTCCTTGTAGGGGGAATCATAGGAAAAAAATACTGTGACCTTGGGGAAAGTAAATGTCTTAGATATGACATGAAAAACAATCAAAGAACAAATAGATGAATTGTAATTGATCAAATTTAAATATGTCTGCTGTTCCTGAGATACTGATAGGAGAATAAAAACAATACATAGATTAAGAAACTATTTGAAAATTTTATGTCAGATAAAGAATTTTTAACGACAACATGTAATAAAAGTTTCAAGACTCAATTTTAAGAAAACAGCAATCAGGTTAAAAAATGGAGAAAATATTTGAGCAGATAATTCATCAAAAAAGATATACAAGCCAGGCGCAGTGGTGCAAGCCTGTAATCCCATCACTTAGGGAGGAGGCTGAGACAGGAGAATTGCGAGTTCAAAGCCAGCCTCACCAACAGCGAGGCACTAAGCAACTCAGTGAGACCCTGTTTCTACATAAAACACAAAATAGGGCTGGGGATGTGGCTCAGTGGTGGAGTGCCCCTGAGTTCAATCCCTGGTACCAAAAAAAAAAAAAAAAAAAAAAAAGATATACAAATGAAAAACAAGTACATAGAAAAATGCATATCATTAGTCCTTAGAGAAACAAAATAAAGCAAGGAAATACTTCTACAAATTAATTAGGTTGCTAGACTTAAATAATTAACAAAAATCTATTAACTTGTTCACCAAAATGTGAAGACAGTGGAATTCATGCTGTATACAGCCAATGGGAATGTGAAATCATACAACCATTTTAAAACAGTTTTATGAGTTATTGAATTTTTAGACATATGCTGCCTATCACATAATCCATTTCAGTCCTAGATATATATCCAAAATAAATAAAATCATATGTTCAAATAAATACTTGTAAATGTGTATAGTAGCTTTAATTTCATAGCTGACAACTGCTAAAAATCCAAGTGTCAATCAACAATTGAATAGACAAACATAATCATTGTATATACACATTATGGAATATTACTTAGCAATAAAAAGGAACAAATTATTGACACACATAACCATATGGATGAAACTCCAGGAAATTCAGTGAATGAAAGAAACCAGAGAAAAATGTTACATACTATGTGATGGCATTCTTATAAACTCTAGAAAGACCAAACTGATCTACAGTGACATAATGCAATGAGGTTGTCTAGGAAGTGGTTGGATGGAAAATACTAGAAGGGAAGGAATATAAAGGACTACAAGAAAATGTTTTGGAGCCATGAATATTGTTCACTCTTTATTGTGGTCACTATTTCATAGGTGTATTCATGTATTAACATTAATGAAATTCTGTACTCTAAATAAAGTCACTTTTCATCAGTTATGAATGAATTAAGCTCTTAAGGGCAGGTTAAGACTGAAAATAATTCAAATTGTTACAATATAAAATCTTTGACATTTGAAGGGGAAAATTAAGCAGTGATTCATGGGAAAATTATCAATTTTTATAAATTCCAGATAAGTGAATAAAATAATTGGAGGAAATAAGTTGTTGGAATATTACAAATTAGTGTGCTAAGTTGTATGTGCTTATCATTTTATCATATAATTTTACCTATAATATGTTTATCTTGAATTTTAGCCAATATTCTCCAAATATCAAATTATAGTTCTTCAGATAAAAAGCTTAATAATTTCTGATGCTATAGTAAATATTTTTCTGTCATGTTTATACAACTTAATTGATTAAAATAATCTTGAAAACCTAAAAAATAAATGAACATGTTTGCCAACATTAAACTTAATAACTAACTTTTCATTATTTCAGGGCCCGCTGTCCTCAACTTTGGTAACATATCTGTGAACTCTACAAATACTCATCTACTACATGTCATTAATATGCTACCTATGCATGTTTTGATCAAGTTAGATACTAATTTGGAAGAACTTCAGAAAACCAAACAATTTTCATATGTGATTCCACCTTCATCTAGTACTTATATTTCAATGGTATTTGAATCTCCTACAATTGGAAAATTCTGGAAGTAAGATTTATTTTTGAATTTGTTTGCTAGAATGTTTTGTAGAATATGTTTTTGTTTACATAAGTAATTGCAATATACATTGGTTGTACAATAGGAACTATATATGCATCAGTTTGTAGACTGGTAGGTTCACATTGTAGTGGGTATTTTAATTCTCTTTCATAATTATTTTGAAATATTATATGACACATATTGTGTATCTGAACCTATGGTTTATACATTTTTGCACATAACTGAATTCTATGATTAAAAATAGCTATTATCAGTTACATTTGGATGCTTTTGTTGTGTTACAGATCTTTTACCTTTACAGTGAACAGCATACCTGGAGGGCACATCTTAGTGATGGCAAATATCATGCCAGTAAAACTTGAGCTATCACTTAAGGAACTAGTATTGAGACCACAAGGCTTCTTAGTGAAAACATGTTTTCGGGGAACAGTTAGATTGTATAATCACCAGAATCGTTCTGCCCAATTTGGATGGCAACCAGTAAACACAACAAAAGGGATGGCATTTTCCATTCGTCCAGCTAAAGGTAATGGTTTATTCTGTTTGAGTTAGACATTTATGTACTCATTCATTTGTGTATGCAAGCATGAACCATTTATTGTATGCTGTGCACTTGTGCTAAGAGCATGGAAGTAAATTAGCTACTGTAATTAGGGGCATTTATTTTTACATACATAAATATTACTTGAAAATATGGATACTGTTTTAGTCAGGATCCTCAAGAGAAATAGAACCAATAGGAGATGGATATGAAGAGGGAGAAGCAGAAAGAAAGGAGGATCTTACAGAACTGGCTCTTGCTCACACAGTTGTGTGGATTGGTAAGTCTGAAGTTTACAGGGCAGGCTGGATATCTAGGAAAGAGTCAAATTGTACTTTCTTCAATCCAAAGACATTCTGGAGACAGAATTAATTATTTATCCAGGGTTTCCAATCTTTTAAAGCTTTCAACTTATTGGCTGAGATCCATAGATATTATGAAAAGTAATGTGCATATTAATTAATTTGCTTGTAACAGTCATTACCTATATATACATGTACCAAATCATCACATTATACACTTGGAATATACAGAATCTCTCTCAATTAAATATTTTTGAAAGTATTGATTTAAGTATTAATCACATCTAAATAGCACCTTCACAGCAGCATCTAGACTGGTGTTAGACCAAACAACTGAGTCAGACACCTGTAAAATGGAGAGATGATATAGTCCATAAAGATTAAATTATGAAAACCTTCTAAAATATTTGGCAAAGAGTAGGTGCCAGATACATAGGTAGCTATGTGATTATGAAAATTTTCTTGTTCTGTTTTGACTTTTATTCCCCCTGAAAGTGTCCTCAGAGTAACAAACTATCATGCATCTTGCTACCCATATCGTTGCTTCCTGCTTCCTCCTTTCTTTCTTCCCCTCCTTTCCCTTTCTTTTCCCCTCCCCCTCTCTCATTTTCTTTATTTCTAATTTAGGAAGAGATCTAAATATACTATATTCAGATCCTTGGTTTGTAGAAATCTTGTCTTAAATTTCTTTTCTTGTGAATATCAGTCATTTCCAAATCAGGATTTTTATATATTTATGCAAGAGTTTGCAAAAGGAACACAGTGTTATAAAAACAATCTTAAGTATTCAATTAAATTCACTCAATTTTAATGTAGATTATAGGTAGAGATGTTGACAAATTAACAAGTGAAAAGAGTAGAGTTGGAGATAACTGATGTACAGCTGCTTAATCTTTTGTTTATCCTGGATTTATTTAACACAATCTCGCATTATAATTTATTAAGCATCTGAGTTATACTTTCATCAGTATTTCTCATGCATTTAACCAAGCTCTTTTTAAATTATAATACTGATAAGCTGGATGTGGTGGCATGTGCCTATAATTCCAGCTGAGGCAAGAGGATCACAAGTTCAAGCCAGCTTCAGCAATTTAGTGAGGCCCTAAGCAACTTAGTGAGATTCTGTTTCAAAATAAAAGTAAAACGGGCTGGAGGTGTTGCTCAGTGGATAAGTACCCCTGAGTTCAATCTGTAGTAACCTCCCACCAAATATAATACTAAAAATACTGGGTTCTGTTGAGATAAAATACTCAGAGAATAAAGTGATCATTTTTCTGTACATTCATATTTCTATACATTACAGAGATTATAGATAATCCTTCAGTTTGTTTGAACAGGTATAGAACAGTGGTAGTTTGATATCAATATTCCAGCTGTAGGTTTTGATCAACCACCTGATATTGCCCAGAGTGTCTAAAAAGCACAGTGCGCTTGCTAATCTTTATATTTCTCCATCTTAAACAGGGCTAAATGGACTGAGCTTACTCCTCATAGCCATGGAGATATAATGACAATGCTTAATTTGTACAAAATACTAGTAGAATTACAATATAAACTGGAATACTAGTTATGCTTTCATGGTATTTAGAAGTCTTATTTTTACAGGGAGATTTTGGCATTTCCTTTTTTATTCCTTTGGGTTGCCAATGACTCCTCTTATATTTTTTTTAACCAAAAAAATCACCAAGGCATAAAAAGCACAAAGATGTTTAATTCCAATAAAAATGTTTGTATGAGAAAGACCATTAGTATGTAAGTTCATTTTCTATTTTAAGAATACAAGTGATAATAGTGCTCAAAACTATTTTATATAGCATTGAAGAAAGTATTACTTGTGTCATATACATAGATTTGTTTGTTGTTTTCCTCAGTATACTTATATGATAATTACTCAATTTTATGTTATTTTCCTCTTTGTATGAATAGGAAGTGGCTTTTCACTAGATTATTTTTCTTATGCTGTATCAATTTTGCATCCTGGATAATACATTTAATTATATGCTTTTCTTCCTTTTTGGATAAATTAACATGGATAATTCTAAATTGAAATTTATATTTTGTTTGTCTTTTTTCCCTGAGACATGATATATTTTGGATTTGTTTGGGTAGATATATCATAAGGGAAGAAAATAAAAGAGTTCATTGATGTTTTCTGAGGTGGAACTCACTTCTAATTTGATTTTTTTATAAGTAATGTTTATGCTTCTACTTGTTTTGTTTTATTCTTTGTTTCTTTACTATTACTAAAATACCAAGTGAATCCTTGAACTTGCTTCAGTCATTTTGCTCTCATTATCTTTCTTAGTTTTGTCAATCCTTGGCCATATGAACTACCTATCTTACCAGTCCCAGACTTGCTCAGTCTAGCCATTCAATTTCTTTCCCCTGTCCTCTGATATACATAATGTTCCTGGAGAAAAATATATAAGCATGCTGATTGGAAGAAAACAAAATTCTCTTCCAATGGACTCTTCAACAGTATTGTCTAACACTTTTGCTGTCTCTGCTTTTCTTGGGGCATTCAGATGGCTTTATTTGTAGCATTGAATCTTCTTTTTTAAAGCTACTTCCTATCATAGTCTTCCCAACACCCCACTCTTTTCTTGTACTTTAATGTAGTGACCCCTAGGCTTCCCTCAAGTTTTGTCCTGCAAAGATCTAACTCATTCTTTATGTCCCAACTCAAATGCCATCTCCATATAATGATGTTTCTTCTATTTCATTGGACTATATAAGGTTCCCTCCATCTTTTCTGCTATTATTATGTATTTGTTTTGCCATTTCCAAATATTTGCTTTTATCTGTCTCTTGTTGTAGACATTGCTAAACTCATATCTGATATCTATTCCCCTTCATATTGACTCTAATTTGGGGGGTGGAGCAGCAGTGATCTTATCTAGAAAGATCTTTTCTCCAGCTTCTCTTGTCAAAATGATATGGACAGAAATTTCTTTGGCTTCATCCTCTCCATATGTGCTGGCACTATATTGTGTATATGTATCTACATGTAAAGCCATCACTAATCCTAGAGTGTTTGTTTCATTTAAAATTTTTTATTTTTTTTTAAACATTGATATATTTTTTGTCATGTATTTTTATTCACCTGTTAAGATGCAAGATATGGTGGTGCACACCCATAATCCCAGGGACTTGGGAAGCTGAGGCAAGAGAATTACCAGTTTAAAGCCAGCCTCAGCAACTTTGTGAGGCCTTAAGTAACTTACCAAGACCTTGTTTCAAAACATAAAAAGGGCTGGAGATGTGGCTCAGTGGTTAAGCACCCATGGGTTCAATCCTAGATACCAAAAAAAAAAAAAAATGAGAAATAAGGTTTGTATTTTAGATTTCAATCAAATCCTATATGATTATGCCCATTTGATAATATCCCACTTTGCATTTCCCTATTATTAGAGTTTAATTTTAATTTGTTGTATAATGCAATTGGATTTTAGGCCAGCTCTACTTTTGAATATTAACAAAAAATCAATGTGATAAAAATGTGGTAAATATTTCTTTTCTCTCTGTATTCTCCGTAGGCACTGTTGAAGCATACTCATCACTGGAATGTGAAGTAATGTGGCAGCCAAGTTTCAGTTCTCCAGAAAAGGGAGATTTTATTCTTCATGTCTCTGAAGGAAACACGTTGACACTAAAATGTGTTGCACATGTAATTATTTCCTTTGAATTGATTTTTATTTTGAAGGCTATAAATTGATTGGGTATGCATATGTATACATATTTATATGTATTTATATATATGTATATATAACTTCATGACTTTCTGTCACCAAGAATGTACTTTACTTGTATGACAAATTTTCCATCCAATGTTACTTATTTATTTTTTGTTATTGGAATTTAACCCAGAGAAGCTTAATGACTGAGTTACAGTCCCCAGTCCTTTTATATCTTTTGTTTTTATTTTTATTTTTTGGTACTAGGGATTGAATACTATACATATATAAATACATTGTATATTATGTATATAAACATACATACACACACACATAAAGTGCATGGAAAAACTGACTTTTCATTCAATACTTCATTAACTAAGTTGTCTTAGCTCCTTCATGGAACCTCTTGTCTATCATAAATGAAGAATTTGTTAAAAATGTGTTAGGTTATCTAGAATTAGCTAAAAAGTCCAAGACTTTTTTGAAAGCAATACTAGACTGTCAGAGAATCTCTGTAAATATATGATTCTCTGTAAATATATGCCATCATGGAAGCAACTGGAAATTATTTCACTAATAGACACAAAAGAAGAAGAGAGAAAATTATATTTTGCTCTACTGTATTGTATTGTTAATATTCTAGTAGTAGTTAATAATTCAGTATGAAATATATCATGTAATTTACATAGCAAGAAAACACAGATTTTTACATTTTTACAGAAAATATGTCTTATAATAAAAATATGAGTAAAGCAAAAGCTGCAATAGATATTTTTAAGCTTCTTTCTAGAATGTAGAAGGCCTTAACTTCATGACTTTCTGTTACCAAGAATGTACTTTACTTGTGTGACAAATTTTCCATCCAATGTTATTTATTTATTTTTTTGGTATTGGAATTAAACCCAGAGAAGCTTAATGACTAAGTTACAATCCCCAGCCCTTTTATATTGTTTGTTTTTATTTTTATTTTTTGGTACCAGGGATTGAATCCAGGGATGATCAACAACTCAGCCATGTAACCAGCCCTTTTTATTTTTTATTTTGAGACAGGGTTTCACTAAGTTGCTTAGGGCTTGCCAAATTGTTGAGGCTGGCCTAGAACATGAGATCCTCCTGCCTTTGCCTCCCAAATCTCTGGGATTGTAGGCATGTACCACTGTGCCCAGATCCACCCAACATTTTTAGAAATTTAAAACAAACCAAAGGCTATTTCACTAAACCTCATCTCTATCTATGGGACATGATGATACTCTTACATATTTTAGCTGTGACAGAACTTACAGTCTAAAAAGATAACAGTTCACAAACTTGAGTGACACCAAGTGGCAGTCAGAACCCAGTAGGGTTCTTCCTCTGGTCCAAGTTTGAAATAAGCTAAATCCTACTGGTTTTCATTATATCTAAATTACTTAGTATTTTTCCTTAAACTTTATATTGAAGTATAATGTACATAAAAAGGTACACATACTGAAAATTATCATTCAAACTTCATAAACTGATAACATTATTGTAACCCACTCCTAGATGAGCTAGATCAAGAAACAGTGTGATTAATACAACAAAAGAGCCACCCCACCCCAGTTCACATTTTCAATCACTGTATCCATCCCAAGATCACCAATCTCCTTACTTCTAAGAGCACAGATTAATTTTGATTTTGAACTTCATATACATGGAATTAAACTGTATATCATCTCATATGTATACCTTGGTTTATTATCATTAGGTTTGTGGGATTTCTCTATGCCAATTCATATGGCTGTAGATTGTTCATTCTCGTTCCTGAATAGTATCTCATTGTGTGACCATACTATTCACTTATCCTTTACACAACTTAGAGGAATTTGGCTTATCTCAAATGTTTAGCTAATATAATGTTTCTATTATCATTCTTATAACTGTCTTGTGAATATATACACACAGATTTTTAACTATTTTAGTTTAATATGCTTAATGACTTTACTATTATAAATTTGCTAACATACCTCATATGTGTTTTTTTCTAACAGATAAAAGATGACAATTTACTAATTTAGATTTAGCATTGGAGATACCATTTATTGAGTAACTTCTGTGTGCCAGGTGCTGTGCTAAATATGCTCATGTGTTAGCTAATTTAATCCTTATAACAACCCTATAAGGCACTTACTATTAACTCAGTAGATGGGTGAAAAAATGGAGGATTAGAATGCTTAAGTAACTAATACAAGTTCACTTGTAAACACTTTAGTTGGAATTTATATCCAACTGCTTCTACATCTTTTATTACCCTGTGATAAAATTTGCTTTTTACACTTCCTAGATTAGCATTGGATAAGAATTAAAGTCTGAGATGTCACCATAATTAGATTATTTTAGTAACCTTTTTGAAGCTTTGAAAATTAACTCTTATGCAAGCAAATAGAAAGGAACATTAAATGAATAACTAAGACATTCATTTAAGGTTTGTCATTTATTTTGTAAAGACTGACCTGACTTGACAATTTCCTCTTCTCTTAACTTAGTTTAACAATTTAACATTCCAATTATCCAAATTATGATTTTCTAATAAATAATTATATGGATGCATTAAATTTAGGAAATTATATTTCATAGATAAAGATAATATAGTACCCTGGTATAAAGTACACTGAATGAAAACTGGCATTGGAAAACTTGTGTTCTATTTCTTCTTGGCTATAGCTTGATTTCCTATATGATTGGATAGGTACATAATACCAACATTTCCAGAAACTATACTTTTCAATTTTTAAAAAATGTGTATTAGTATTTTATAATTATAAAATAATGTGTTTTATGAAGTGCTTTGTGTAGAATGAGAAGCAGAGAGACCTGTGTCTATCATTCTGTGAGTCACAGTAAACTATGTCCCTATTCTCAGATAAGCGAAGTGTATATTATCATTATATTATGCTCTATGAGAAAGCTTGTAGTAAACATGCCTAGATAATTTCATTTGGCAACTTTATTTCTTGTGGTCCTTCAAATCTTTCCATTTTCAAAGCACATAGTAACACCCTGTACATGGTTGGGTAGATAATAGCTCTAAGTTCCTTCCAGTGATGAATCAATAGGTTTCTTAGTTCTGAATTCCCTTCCTCCATAGAGTTATCTTACTCTGCCTTCTCTAGTTTGGGAATACATTTTAAATATACCATTCTATTGTTTCTTTTCTTTAGTATAACACACAATCTAATTATACTTTATATTTTAAAAATCACCATGAAGCTTAAGTATGTTGTAGGGGTGAAAGTATATTTTTATTACTGCTTTTATTACTTTCTCTTCTTTGCTCATGAGTATTGTTAACTTTGCTTCTTTTCATAGGATGGGTTTTTCTTACCTGGAGAGAGTGCAAGAGATTAATATAGAGAAAAATTGTGTATATTTGTTGAAATATATTTATACATATTTTCTCAAGTTGATGAATGTTTCTTAACCATTGTATGACTTAGACAAAATTCTTAATCACCCTACTTTTGGTTTATTTAGCTCTGAAATTCATCAGTTTCATTCATCCATTTATTTCACCATTATTTACTAAGTCCATACTCTGTGACAGGCCCTATGCAGACTCTGTGTGTTCAAAGATGAGCAATATAGACATGGTCTAGCTTTTCCCTAGGTACTTTCTGGACTGGTAGACCATGATGAAAATATAAATAAAGAACTAATATATTTGGCTCATACTGGGCATCTGGTAATCTTATTACTATTATTGTCATATTACCACTGAAATACTTAGATATTTTTGCTAAAAATATTTAAGTATCTAAATTATAAATATCTAATTGTTAATAGTATAGCCCAAATACCTAAATAAAATCTCTCCTATGATATTATTACTCCATCTTGATTGAATTGTTACAGATTTTATTTAAATTTAGGAAAATAATATATAATACCTTGAGTACTTTTTAATCAAAATTACAATGAAATAACCTGATATGTGATTTTTTTTTATGTTAGAACATACTGAATAATTGATATAGGGAAGATTATCATTTTTAATTCAATAATCATATCTTTAGTTAATAAAACCACTTCTTTTTGTGATAAATTATTTTATCTGCTATTATTTTAGTTACATATTTTCCTTTCCTCCTCTCGTTACTAGATTGGTCACACCAAGGTCGCGTTTTTGGAGCCAAGAATACTGTTCAGTAATAGTCCTCAAGGCTTAACAACTTGGAGGAAAGCCATACTACACAATGTAGGAAAAAACCATGCTTATTTCAAGGTACTATAGAATTTTGGTCATTTCTTATTTGAATCAGATCATATTATGATTTAATTCAATTTGTTGGTACTGTGAATTCTATCAGAGTAATGCTTTATTCCCTATGAACAGATTTATCTTAATTTAGGTTTTATATTTATATAGGAATTTTCCGAGTATATTTTATCTGGTTCATCCTTTTAAATTCTCATAATCATTTTCTCACTCCCTTACTTAGTTACCCCTTTTCTTCTACTCTAGTTTTTACTTTCAGTTATTTGATTGCATTGAAAAAAATCTAAATGTTTTAAATATACATTATAATTAATTTTACATTTTATATTTAGTTATGTGTTTTTTCTTTTCTCCTCATTTGTAGGACTGTTATAATTGTTAGGTAAATTCAGCCCTCCCCATACGGTTTGGGCCCCTCCCCTCTCTAAAGCCAAAGCAGCTCCAGCAGAACAAAGCCTAGCTGCTCCTGGCTGCTCAGGTTACCTTTTCAGCCACATCAAAGAAGTCCTCCGCCGCTTATCTGCCCCGCAGATTTTAAAGTGACCAATCTGCAGCTCGCCACGTGGTTCCTAGTGGTCTCTATAAAATCCCTCCCGCGCGTCCCCTCTCTCTCTTTCCTCTTTCCTTCACCCAGGCGCCCATTTCCCTGAATAAAGGATTTCCTGGCTGCACAGAGTTAATTGAGGAATCAAGGTGGAGAGAACATAAAAGATGAAGGGTATATTGAGGCTTAGATTTTGTTATCATTGCATCTAGTGTAATGATGATTGCACTAGAAAGGAACTGTGACAGAGCAAAGGTTGGGAAAAGACTTTAATGATCTGGTCACAGGGAACTGGACTAGAGGAAGTGTATGAAAATAGGTACTTCCTCAAAGGCTGGAGGGAGGGGCCCTTGGGGTCATTTTGAGGTATTGAGAGGAACACCAATGGGAATCAGTTATTGTTTAAACCTGCACAGAGGGAGCAGTCTAAGATGTTATTAACTTTGGATAAATTGAGAAGCTGAACTGAAGGCCCTGACATATTAGGACCATCCATGAAGAGGTCTGTTTTAGGAGGGGCAATTGCATCTTAGGATAGGCGATTGTATCTAGCTGGTGTTAGAGTTCTTTTTCTTACTCCTGGATGGTTATGTGAATGAGGGAACACTTGTATATAAGTTTTC
>CM053417.1:94418239-94466227 GCA_028644305.1 Xerus rutilus | reverse complement strand
TCACATGAATGCTAGTTAACATAATATGATATTACATTTAAAACATGAATTAAGAAAGGCTGAGAGGGCTTTTGACGTTTTTCGGTGCGGAAAAGTAGTAAAGATTATGTCTTACAATATTAGACTTTAAATAGATTAGGCTCTCATTTACTTAAGGAAACATTTAAATTTTACCCCAGTGTAAAAGGTAACAAAAACTCTATCTTATGGATAAGAGGTTTAGTTATAGAAATAAACTCTCGATAAAATTTGTTATCCTTATGAGTTTAAAATTACCATACAACTTCAGTTTGGAGAACATCAGCTTAATTTAACAATAATAGCTACTGGGACTTAGATGGAGGCCATTCTGCAGATAGTCTATTTATAATTGTTGCTCCTTATTTAAATGGAGGGAGGAGATAAGAGGTGATAGAGTTGTTTCATTTTTGTTGAAACAATACATTAAACACCACCCCAAATAGTGGTATTAGAGGTTAGCATTTAAGATTTTTCATTCAAGCTTTATATTAGCATGTCTTTTTCTGCCCAAATCAATTCTTGCCAAAATAAACAAATGAAGAGATCCTTTTCTACCATGCTGATTTCAGAATTTATTCTTACTTGGACAGTCTATTTGTCCTCTTTCTTCCTCAAAATATTTTGACCAATTTTCCTTTAAATTATTCTCACTTTAAGAATGGTGAATAGGTTTAAGCTGACCTCTAACAAAGCACAACCAGGAGCCTCATAAATTTTTGAAGATGAAAATAATATCTTATATATTAGGCTTCTGTTAAGGAGATGATAAAGAAGAGAATACTTCAGCATCCTGCCTGTCCACTAAATTTGCTTACAGTACTATAAGTTAGATAAGTTATAAGTTAAGTACTATATATTAGATCTCTAACAGATTTATCTCAATCTTCTAAATTTTGCAGTGTTAATTAGTATAACCACTATGGGAAGTAGTACAGAGATGCCTCAAAAGACTAGGAATGAACCCACCATATGACCCAGCTACTCCACTCCTTGATATTTATCCCAAACAACTAAAATCAGCATACTATAGTGACACATGCATATCAATGTTTATAACAGCTCAATTCATAACAGCCAAGTTATAGAACCAGCCTATGAGCCCTTCAATAGAAGATTGGATAAAGAAAATGTGGTTTATATATATAATGGCATCTTAGCCATAAAGAAGAATGAAATTATATCATTTGCGGGTAAATGGATGGAACTGGAGAACAATATGCTGAGTGAAATAAGCCATATGTAAAAAGCCAAGGGTCAAATGTTTTCTCTTATATGTGGAAGCTGGAGAAATAAGGAATTTAAAAAGGGGATAGAGGAAGGGGAACAAGGAACAACAGGGAAGAGGGAGGGCAAGGGGCAGAAAGTACAGAATGAAATAAACCAAACTATGCCATGTGTATGTGTGAACATCTTACAGTTATTTCACTTTTATGTATAACTACAATTCATCAATTAAAAAATAAATGAATTTTTAAAAAAAGAAAAAAAGTCACAGTCTTGAAAGCACTCTAGGTAATAAACTTCGTCATCCTATTTGAATTGAAAGGTGCCACTCAATATTGAAGGTTCTTTTTGCTGAATGAGGGCTGCAGTTCCTTGTTGTAGTCCAAGTTATTTGTGTTTGATGTTTTCAAACAACATTACAATACTTTATTTTCTATGCCAGTAGTGTGGATGTTTTCCTGTAAAAGCTTTGAAATAATAATTTTAGGGATAATGTAGCACTTCTGTATATTTTTAATTACAGGTTTGTGACCAGAGTCTTTTGCCCACCATTAATATTATTCCATCACAAGGAATAATTCCATTTGGGGGAATAACTGTTCTTAATATCTCCTGTACACCCACTGTGGCAGAAAAATTTGATACAAGAGCAAAGGTATATTTGTGTCTATATATGTGTTTTTGCACCTTTTACATATCTATGTGGGTTTGTTTGGTTCTTTAAAATATGCATAATACTAGGTATAGTACTATAAAATGTACACACATTTATTTTTAGAAAAATGATTTTAAATTTCTATTGAGAATGGGATTTAAAGTTAATGACACTAAAGGTCAAAATTTTAAATTTCTATTTTTAAAAAGAATTAGCTCTAAAAATGTGCAGTTTTTAGAAATATAAAAAAGCAATCTTATAAAATATAATATAAAGCTGGATAGCAGAACTTGGAGAGAATTTGCAGAAAATATTTCTGGTAAAAGTTGTTAATGGAAATTTCTACTTGAGATGAATACCTTCCATTAATATGGGACACTTTCACATGAAACTGTAATATTTGGCATCTCTTGAGTTTTAGACAAATCCTCACTAGTCATAGAGAAAAGGATGGCCTCTTTCATGGCATTACTTAGGTTGTTCAAGGGGAAAAAATTCAATGATGGGATGCTAATTGATAACTATATGAATTGTATGAAAATTCCATACAATGTTAACATCCATACTTTATTACTCACATAAATTGTTTTACTGCTTTATTTTCTAGAAATTATGTAAATGAAGTTATTAACTTAATTTTAGGCACTTCTTTAAGTGGTCTTTAAACAGAATGAAACATACAGGACCAATTTGTTTAAAATTTTATTCAATTATAAAAAACAAAGAATGGAATGCTTTTTTTTTAAATATTTATTTTTTTTTAGTTGTAGGCGGACAGAATATCTTTATTTTATTTTCTATGTGGTGCTGAGGATCAAACCCAGTGCCTCACGCGTGCTAGGCAAGCACGCTACCACTGCGCCATAACCCCAGCCCCAAGAATGGAATGCTTTTTATCTTCAATTCAGTGATCAGATGTGTACGTTTACCTTAAAAACATAATATGTACACTGTCATCATATCAAAAGGAGTAGTTTTGTATATATCCTCCATTTTATCTCTCAATTTACCATAGCAATTAATGACTAAATAATATGTAGCTTAAAGTAACAAACACTGTTTTGCCTGACCCTAAAATAAATAACCTAAGAATATTATCTCATTTTTATAAATAAAAGTGTTGAAAGGCATTTATAAATCATATATTGTGATATGTGATCTGAGTCATGGGCAGAATATTTTTAAACACAATATTCTTGTAAAAATAAAAATAAAAATTGTATTAAAATTCCACTACATTTTAGAAGATCATGCTTCTTTTTTTTAAACAAATCTTACTTTTTTTAACATTATGAGTTTAATTTATTCTTCCATTTACCATTAATATTATACATCAATCTCTTTTGTAGATGCTAAAGATACAATGTTGAACAAGATAATCAGGGTTAATAATCTTGAAGAGTTTACAGTCTAGTGGGAGATACACAAAAATCAATAATTAAATTATGAGTTATGAAAATATATTGTAGTAAGTACTGAAATGGAAAAAATGCAGCAGGCTAAGAGACAAGAGAGGTATACATCCCACACTTAATGTATTTAGCAGGGCTTCTAAAGGAAGATACATCTAAAAGACACCTAAGCTTGAGAATCAGCCCAGTTAAAAGGATGATAATGGGATAGAGAATGAGAAGAGGAAAGAATATTTAAGGAAGTAAAACTAACATGTGTTCAGACTTGGGGATGAGACAGAGCTACAAGACATTGTATGAGAAACTTAAAAAGTTTAGCATGACCGGATTTATAGACTACCTGGATGACAGTAGATGAAAGAGAGAGATCTGTGTGTTTTAGGTCATATCAACAATATTAAGAAATATGAGCTTTGGGCTGGGGATATATCTCAGTTGGTAGAATGCTTGCTTCCCATACACAAAGCCCTGGGTTCAATCCCCAGCACAACAACAACAATACAGGCTTCATCTTAAGGGATAAAAGTTTTAACTATGAGGATTTCACAATGATATTTACATTTATTAGAGATTATTTTGGTTATAGAGCAGTAAGCTAGGACCGATAAGATTGACTGCAGAGTTGTTAGTCTGATGAAGATGTCCAGATAAGAAAAACCTGGTGTTCTCAGTTTTTCAGAAAGTGTCAGAAAATCAGATTCTAGGCAAATTCTAGTCAAATTTAGGAGATTAATGCTTATGGCTTGGTGATTGAAAAGGGATCACATGTAAGTGAGGAGGGGTGAGGCAGATAGTGGCAACATTCAGTACAAGACATAATGACAGAATGGCAGCAGATTTTTTAGGAAATGCTTGTTTGAGTTTGAGGCAACTTTCAGATCACATAGAGATGCCTAATATAAAGTCATTCACACACACTGTACATATTAGTCTGAAGGCTAAGGATTAATCTTAGCGATAGAGAATTTTTCTAATGTCCTTGTGAGAATGTAGAGGAGTGTACTTCACATACATCATTATGTGAGAAGTTACAATGATAAACTTTGGAAGAAGTTAAATGAGGGGAATATAGAGATAGATGAATTGGGGCTGCTCAAGGGATCATAATCCATCACAGGCTTGGAATTCTCTGCTATTATGATATTCAGAAACTATTAGCTTTGTAAACGAGTGAGAAAGGGATGAGAGGGGATTATGGGAAAAAGAAAGATGAATGAATGTATGGTTTCAGAAGCTGTGTATTTATGAGGAGTGATACTGTCCAGGGGGAATTCTTTAAGTCTCTGGAGATGAGAAGGTGAAGGAGTCAATGGGCTAAGGGTGATGAATAAAGAATCTTGAATGCAAAGAATGATGGGGGAAGTGAATAAAAGGAAGCCATGAATGTTCCTCTGAATCATTAAGTTATACTTCTTACAATTTTAGTGAAATATTATATGTATTATATATTCTTTTTATGGGAAGAAGTATATTTCACTCGGTCTCCTATTGTTTTTTTTAAATTTTGAATAATCCATTGAGATTAAATTTTAAAAAGTTACAGAGGTAAATAGGTAAAACTCTAAAGTCAAATTCACAAAGCAGCACCTGATCCCATTCGAGGTAGTTTTTAATTGTTGAGCACTCTTAATTGTTGAACAACTTTTAATTGTTGAACAGTTCTGCAAAACAAATAAGATGACAAGTGCCAGAATAAATTTGTACATTTATATCATGTCACTATTATTTAAATTGTAAATTTTTATGTAAATGCCAGGAAATTCTTCAGTAATATATGATTATATTTTAATGTGGTTTCTACATTGTGTTATATTTCTCTTAAACAAGGTTGCTATTCACCATGCAAATATCATAGACCTTAGGATTGGTGGATCTGTTGAGATTGCTAATATTGAAATAAAGCCGGTGAGTATATTGCCCATTTGTGTGGTCAGTTTTTAAGTGTAATGACTTTTATTTGTTATATATCCTAAGTCAGCTCATTTATGTTTAAAAATATTTTACTATGAAATAATTTGACATAAAAATTAACATAGATAATCTATATGCAAATGATGTAATAGAATATTAAAAGAATTTTTAAGAACTCACCACTAAACTAGGTATTAGAACACTTCCAGTATGATTAAAATCCTCTATAGGCTTCATCATGATCCTATCCATCATAACAGATAATCACTTTCCTATAATGACCATTTATGTTCACATATTATGAAGTACATATACAAGAGCTTCTCTAGGAATAGAGTTCCTGAGACATAGAATTAGTACATGTTTGGATTCTCAAGATAATTTCTGAAATTTCTTCTTGAGTTGCCATTGTTCCACATTTCATTGCTCTACAAACTGGTTTGTCAGATTTAAATTTTTGCCAATCAATTGAGTATAAAATGATATCACATTGTGGTCTTGATTTACATTTTTGGAACTATAGTTACATTTATTTTTGAAATTATTGTCTGTACACCAATACAGTTTTGTGCTACAGTTGATAAAGTGCATAAACACACACACACACACACACACACACACACACACACACCTTTTTCTATTGGCCTATCTTTCAAGAATAAGATATGGTGTTATCTACCCAAAGAAGCTTTCTTTGATTTTTAAAAGCATACCTGCATGCTCCTCCTTCATTGTGACATTTATTAGACGTTATGAATATAAGTATACATATTTATTATGTATATCTCCATCATAACAGTTATCATATTATTCTTGGGCTATCTGTACTTTTGATTTTACCAAAAGTACTACTATACCATATCTGCTTATACCATATCACCTAGCACTAAAATAAATTGCGCAGCAGTTGATGATTAAAGAGGTGATGTGGCTGCTTCAGGTAGGGCCTTACTTCTAGTCTGTCCTTTAGTGGCATCACCAAAATTCTAAGATTTGGTTCTAATTTATAATTTTTGCCCTCTGTTATTAAGTGATGAAGGCACGATAAGTCCACAGAAACTGACAGATACTAAGGCTATGGTGATTCCTGAAGATCAAATCCAGTGTTTTCCAGAGTGTTTTATTACATTGCTATTTTATCCCTCCTTGAAAAATATTAGCCAATATTGAGACTTCTATTACTTTATATCTTCATTCTAAAGTCATCTGGTGCATGCTTTACATGTTATAGTACAGTTTAATGATTTATAGGACTAAGTTTATCAAAATGCCCTTAATATTTTGGATTTTAGTAGTTGCCTCTTAAAAATATTATTTTAGCGTCACTAGATATTTTCAACAATGCTTTTAGTAACTACTAACCAAGGGCTATTTAATTGAATATGTATCTTAATAACAATTAGGAAATTTTATCCAAATTAACATATAAGCATGATAAGAACGGAATAAGAGGACTGATTTTATATAGATATAAAGGATCAAATTTTCATTATCCATTTTTGACTTTATAAATTTTATATGTAGGATTTTACATGGGTTAACACTTTAATTGAAGTGACTAGTAGCCAATTGACCTTAATATAGTATTCTCCTAAATATTACAATACTCTTGCCTCAATTTCCTTTTAATGTTTTATGTAATTCTTTTGCTAAAGAATTGTAGAGTATCTATAGTAATTCCACTGTAGAGAGGAATCTGCAGAATTTTGTAGTGTAGGTACATGCTTGGTGTATAAGCCAAAGTTCATATATATTTGATAAGCATTCCTTATATATTTAAGGTAAGTGTCAGGTGTTAAACATACAAAACTGAATCAGGCTCTTTAGTACAAGATTCAGGTAATGTAAACAGACTATTTGATCTCACAGTGTAAGTAAATGTAAGGAGCAGAAGTAGTCATGAGTGCTGTATGCTTAATTGTGGTTTATTTAACTGGGGCTTGATCAATATATAACATTTTGTTAGGCAATTAATAGGGAAGACCCTTTCTGGCATAAGAGACAACACAAGACACAGAGAGGTGAAGCATTAGGTATTGGTTAGAAATGACAAGTCATGTAGCTTGCTGAAATATTGAGCACTAAGGTGAGAGTGGAGCTAGTTGAGGCTGTGACATGAGGCAGAGAAGGTCAGGAGTTTTATGGCCTTGATAATGAGCTCGTACATTGTCCTGTAGATGGTGGGGGACCACCAGATTTTAAGACAGGCAGTGAAGTGATCAGACTCTCAATCAGTTTGTTTAATCGTGGCTTAGTTATAGAAGAATTTGAGAAGTCAAAATCTGGATACTAAATGAAAAGTAAGAAGTTATTTCATGCAGTTAAAATAAGGGTAAGAAGTGAAGAAGGATACAGAATTAATGGAATGTGGCAATTGATTACATATAGGAGATGGGAAGAGGAAGAAAAAAGTGACTAATTTTTGTAGAGTTCTGCTTTGATGAGATTTTCCTTGATGAACATAAAAACATACTTTTGAGTAAACATAATTTTGAATATATATTTTTCATAAGCCATTACTATGCTTTCTAATGATTGTTTCTTTTTAAATTTTAGAATGTATTTAATTTCAGCGGCACCTACGTTGGTGCTACCCAAATTATTCCCTTTGTAGTAAAGAACAAAGGTATAACACGTGCCACAGTGGACTTTGATCTAAAAAACTTTCCAGAATTTTCAATGGATTTTAAGGAAAAATTCGGTATGCATTTTGTGCTATAATTGTATTATTGTAAAGAAAAATTATTTTAAATTGCTCTAGAGTGCAGTTGTTAAAATTTTAAGTCAGTTATTCACATATATTTGTAATGACTCATTGCATGCTTTTCTTATACTCTAACTCATCATTATTGTATTTCTAGAAATATATCAATTTGAATTGTAGAACCTTTGGTGACACATGACATAACCATACTTATAAGTTGGCTTAATATAGTAATTTAAGTATTACATGTAAGTATATACTATAAATGAAAATCAAATTATTAGTTTCTATTTTTGGTGGTTCTGGGGATTGAAGCTAGGGCCTTCAGCATGCTAGGCAAGCATTCTACCACAAAGCTATATCTCTAGCCTTTAATTATTAGTGTTAAATGCTCAACAATTTTAAGTAAATGTCTCTGGAGAGATCCATCTGTAGGTTTACTCATGTAGTAGATATCTTTATGTTAAATTTGGTTTAAACAAAATATGAATTTTTATAAGTGCAGTTCATCAGTTTACTCCAGGAGTTGGCAAACTAAGGCCTATGGGCTAAGTCTGGCCTAACACCTGTTTTTGTAAAGTTTTATTAGAACATAGACACATTCATTTGTATATTTTTAATGGCTTCCTTTATGTTATAATGCAGAGTTGAATACTTGTAATAGAAACCATATGTCTCATAAAACCTAAAATATTTACCATCTGGACTCCTACAGAAAGTTTCCTCACCATTGGTTGAGTCCTTTCTTCAAAAAATATTGGTTGAATCCCAATTACAGGCTACATACTAGACTCTGAGTCTGTGAAGATAAGTGAGACATCTTAAATGTCCTTAAGTGAACAATAAGTTTGTGTCAGAATCTCAGCAGTAAACAGATGACTCACTCAGAAGATTTAACCAAAAAGAATTTAATAAAGGAATTAACTATTGAGGTTTGGGCAAGATTAAAAGAAACCAACAAGGGAAGGTAGCTGCTGCCACCTCTAGGCCTGAAGGAGCAAGAAGAAAGGACATATTATTGCATTCTACTGGAAGGTGAAACTATAAGAGGAGCCAATGCAAAAGTGGCATAATTATAAAGGAATGCAGTCATTGCCAGAACTCCAACTAAGGCAGTGTGGAAGTGGGAGCATAGATACTTGACTTTTCTTTCACCTCCTACCCTGTGATTTTTGCTGGTGCCTTTCCATGATGGAACTCAACCAGGAGCAGAAGACCCAAGTAGTATATAAGTTGATTTTAATAATAATTAACCATTTACAATAAAATTTATTCTTAAAATGTCCTAAACTTTTTATCATTATAAATATTTTAATAGGTAAATTTTCTTCTTTTACCACTTATTGATTTTCAAAATGATCACTTCAGGATTATTTGATAGAGTGATTGATGGGAAATGAAATGTTGGATACATTTGGGTATGACCTCACCTTGTCTTTCCAGTCATCTCTCCCATTACATTATCCATAGGTTGTCTCTGCTGGAGCCATATTGTATTACACTATTGTTTCCTTCCACTGAGCTTCCCTTCTCCTAGGATTATTTCTTTATCTTCTCTTTCTGCTACCCAAGATGCCACCCTCTGTTATAAACTAGCTTCAACCTCTTGAGTCCTATGAATCACTAGTCCCCTCTGCACCTTATCCAGTTAGTAAAAATCATTTTTTTAGTATTGATCCAATAGGACATTGTATAAGTTTTGTTATAGCAATAACCAAATTCTGTCTGGTATCAAAGGGAGCTGTGTACATATTTGTCATCTTACTAGATGGTAAGCTCTATGAAGTTGAAGACAACACTTTTTGTTTTCTACTATAGTTGTCCAATATGGTGCTATGGGCTTAATGGTCATTCAGGAAGTATTTACTGAAACAAGCTTGAATTATTATATTTTACAAGCTGTATGCTTATGTATACTCCAAATTTACTTATGAATATTGATTTAAATCATCCATTTAATAGTTTGTGTTCTAGGTACACATCTGTTCTAGATGGATATTCTTTGCTCTATGATATTTGTATTTTTTACTACACCACAAATAATGCAATTGTTTTTATTCATTTGTTTGTTAAATGGTTTTTTCCATCATGCCAAGGGTGAGTGAAATTGAATGGGAAAAAAAGAATGAAATATCTTATTGAGTTTTATTTCCAGACAGGGGCAATCAAAATTTGTAGGATTATTTAAATTAATCAGAAAACTTTAGGGAGAAAAATAGGATTTTTACAATTGTTTAGATGAGAAGTTCTGCCATAACTTCCATTTAATCATTCAGGAATTTATTTAAGTGGTTATCATTTTTTATCCTGAAGCTTGCATTAGTGTGGTGCAATTGTTCCTCTATCATTACCTAATAATTTTTTTTAAATGTTTATTTTTTTTTAGTTGTAGGTGACAGAATATCTTTATTTTATTTTTATGTGGTGCTGAGGATAGAACCCAGTGCCTTATGCACGCTAGGTGAGCACGCTACCACTGCGCCATAATCCCAGCCCCATTACCTAATAATTTTGATACTGGAATCATTCTATTTTTAAAAGAATTTTTATTGTACAAAATTCTTTGTATTACTGATATTATTTTAATTGACCTTTCTGAGATGTCTTTCATAGCAGAATGATCATAGTTAACAATAATGTATATTTCAAAATAGCTGAGAGTAAAAATATCAAATGCCTCATCACAAAAAAATAATGAATAAATGAGGTGATGGACATGTCATTGTCTTTGAGGCTTCAGAGGAGATCTGAGTCTTGCTTGATCCATTTTCTTTTTTTTTCTCATAAAAGTATAGCACATACAATTATATACAGCACATAATACTCAATAATGATAATAAATGGCTGTTACTGGTCAATGTATTTACAATACAGTACTTTTTATCATTATTTTAGAGCAGACTGCAACTTGTCCACTAAATACAAATCAGTATTAAATTAATACTAAAACTAAAATAAACTAAAATTGTTTTTATACTAAAAACGAGTATAAAACAGTACGCCATATTACACCAGCAGCAACCTCATGTATCTTGTGTTTACTTTCTCTCTCTTTTTTAAAAATTTATTTATTCTACTTAGGTATACATGATAGCAGAATGCATTTTGATTCCTTGTACACAGGTGGAGCACAACTTTTCATCTCTCTGGTTGTACATGATGTAGAATCACATCATATATGCAGTCATATATGAAGCTAGGGCTATGATGTCCATCACATTCTACTATCTTTACTGCCCCCATGACCTCTCCCCTTTCTCTCCCTTTTGACCAAAGTTCCTCCATTCATCCTGTGTCCTCTCCCTCAATATGGACCAACATCCACTTATCACAACATTCAGCATTTGCTTTTTGGGAATTGGCTTACTTTGCTTAGCATGATATTCTCCAACTCCATCCATTTAACTGCAAATGCCATAATTTTATTCTCTTTTATTGTTAAAATTCTATCCTTATTCTGTATGTTGGGCATTTTCATTATAATGTGCCTTGGTGTAGATCTGTTGTAATTTTGTGCATTTGGTGTCCTGTAAGCCTCTTGTATTTGATTTTCCAATTCATTTTTCATGTTTGGGAAATTTTCTGATATTATTTCATTGAAGAGATTGTGCATTCCTTTGGTTTGAAATTCTGGGCCTTTTTCTATCCTAAGAAACCTTAGATTTGGTCTTTTGATGCTATCCTATAATTCTTGTATATTTTTTCATGGTTTCTTACCATCTTCACTGTATGGTCAACTTTATTTTCAAGATTGTATATTTTGTCTTCATTATCTGAGGTTCTGTCTTCCAAGTGATCTAGTCTGCTGGTGATGGTTTCTATCGAGTTTTTTATTTGATTTATTGTTTCCTTCATTTCAAGAATCTCTGATTAGTTTTCTTTCACAATCTCTAGCTCTTAAAGTAATCTTTTGCTACCTGTATTTGCTCCCTTATCTCTTTGTTGGTGTAATCGATGGTTGCCTTTATTTGCTCTCATCTCTTTGTTGGGGTGATCAATTTTTGCCTGTATTTGCTCACTTAAGTTGTTCATTAATGTGCAGATCATTTTAATTACATACATTCTGAATTCTTTCTCTGACATTTCATCAACTCTGCTGACAATGGATTCTATTATTGTAGTATCTTGGTTTATTTGGGTACTTTTTTCCCTTATTTTTTATGTTGATTATGTATCTTCCTTTCTTGCAATGCCAATCTGAGGTATTGTGATTTCTAAGCTATAATCTTGTAGTGACACTACAGATTGCCTGTATCTCACCTCAGAGTTCACTTCCAGTCCCCAGCAGGTGTCCCCAGATGGACACTATTGCCACTAAAGATGGTGGCAGCGGTAGTGGAGGTAACTGAAGATGGCAGTGGTGGTGGCCCAAGATGTATGTAAACACTTTCAGAGATGGGGCTGAAAGGGTAGGTTACAATGGCTTTGGGATGATTGATCACAGATGCAGTGCTTTGGCGGGCTGCTGCCTCTAGGCCCTGTCTGTTGACCCAAGGTAGAGGCTACTACATGGGAAGAACTATGGGGATGGCTGCAGTGTACAAGATGGATACAGGAAGGGAGCAACAGCATGCATCCCCACTCTGTGCAGGGACAGTCCTGGGCCTGGGCTCTCACATAGACCTGTGAGAGTATTCCTAGGTCTGATCTTGGCCTGGACTCCCTCAGGGATTCCAGGTGGTGGGTCTGGCCCTGGGCCTGGGCTCTTGTGGATCAACAAGGGCTCTGGTCCTGAACTGAGGGCGGTCTCAGGCCTTAGTCGCAGAGGTCCCCAGAGTCAGTCTTTCGCCTGGATCTCAGTTCCCCTGTGGATAGGCGGATTGGTGGGTAGTAATCTTGGGCCTGACCTTGGCTGGGCTCCTGAGGCAGTCTCTGAAGGTGGTCCTGGGCCTTGGCCTGTGCTCCCACTGGTCAACAGGAACTGTGGCACAGAACTGGGGGCGGTCCCAGGCCTCACTTAAGCCCTGTCTTCTGCAGGGATCTCCTGAGGCAGTTCTTTATCTGGGTCTGGGTTCCTCTGTGATCGGCGGGTAGCAGTCTTGGGTCTGACCTTGGCTGGGTTCTCGCGGAGGTCCCTGAAAGTGGTCCTGGGCCTTGGCCTGTCAATCCATTTTCAGTCTAAAGGGAGTCTTCCAGTTGTTCTGGGACCTAGGATTCAATCAGTTATTTGATCTTGCTCTTTATTCCTTTCCATATTTGTTTGAATATGACTATATTTCTTGAATTTTGGAGGGCTTTTAAATGAATTTACTGTCTCTGATTTTCTGACTGAATGTATGTTGCAAGTTTGGATATCAGTTTTGTGGATTAGAATCTTGTTATTAAGAATGATCTTTACCTAGAAACTTCACATAGCCCTTCCCTTCCTATGTCAATACTTGCTTTGGTTTTTGATTATTATGAATATATTCATGAGATTTTTCTAAGTTCAACAGTTTTATATTAAATAATTCTGTTTAGATATGTATCTGGCTGGGTTGGGGATGTGGTTTAGTGTTAGAGTGCTTGCCTGGCATGTATGAGGCCCTGGGATGGATCCCTGGGACGGTTTAAAATAAAAAAAGATATGTATCTGGCTGCTGTATTTTATATGTAATTTTTCCTGTCTTATAGGAGAAGTCCCAAGCCCTGCAGTTCCTGGTGTATATTCCTTGGAGTTAGAGGAAAACACATCTTTGGAATGCGGCATAGCATTTTCTCCCAAAGAAGTAAGTTCAGCTTTCTACTACTACTCAAGAATAGTGGAATTACAGATAATTCTAGCCAAGAACCTATCAAAAATCACTTAAGTTCTGTGTGTAGTGGATCTTTTTCTGGCTGGTCAGCATACCTGGTTGTACCCTTGAATTCAGTAAAATGATTGCTAGCAGTATGTAGTATGCTTGCAGAGTCCCTCAAAAGAAGTAGAGGAAACGTGCAGGGAGTCTATGATTGTGTGGTCTTTTGCTATCCTCTCTGGAAAATTCAAGATATGACATGTTGTGCAGGAGAGGAAAAGTTTAAGTTAACCAAAGAAATCACTTATACTCAAGCCAGCATGTGCTTTGCTCTTATGGTTGAATGGTGTATGCTTAATTCTTTGCAATCACTACCTGAAATTACCAAAGATATGTTGTAAACATTTTAAGAGTTGTTGCTATAATATTTGATTTATATTGTCCCCTCGATGTTTAGTGATTTTCAAAAAAAACAAACAAAGAAACAAACTAAATCAAAGAAAAACTCATAAGGAAGGGATACCACTGGCTAAGTTTCAGGAGTGAGCCCTGGTATGCTTTTGCTTCATAGATTCTAAAATAAAAGTGCTAAGGAGAAAGCTTCTCTCTACCCATGCTGTGGAAGGGTATGTTCCTGCATCCTTCCAAATAAGAGTGAAACTTCTATATGATAGAGTATAAGATATATATGTCCAGCCGGGCGTGGTGGCTCACGCTTATAATCCCAGCACTTTGGGAGGCTGAGACAGGAGAATTGCGAGTTCAAAGCCAGCCTTAGCAACAGAGAGATGCTAAGCAACTCAGTGAGACCCTGTCTCTACATAAAAAACACAAAAGTAGGGCTGGAGATGTGGCTCAGTGGTTGAGTGCCCCTGAGTTCAATCCCCAGTACAAAAAATATATGTATATATATATGTATATATATATCCAACTGTTAAACAAATATTCCACAAATTGATGCTTTATACCCTAAAAGTGAAAAATAGCATTGAGTAAGTCAAAGCAATAAAAATGATAGTATTGCACTTTAATCTTTAATTTTGCATTTTGGACTAATGTAATTTTTGCTGAGTTTGAAATGTTATTTTAGGAACAATGATAGCTATTATTTAACTCTCAGAAAGAAAAAGTAAAGAGAACTTAAGGATAAGTTCAGGTATTAGAAAATGATAAAGATTAAATGTTGTCATTCTTAAGTATGGTACATCAGTTGAGATAAGTTTTGTGGGTTTGCACACCTATGATTCATATGGGGTGATACTGTCCTCAAGGTTCATTCTTCTGTTTATTCCACTTTCAGACATGCACAGTGGAAGAGGTAGCAAAGCTTATTTTTCTAACATTAAAACAAATGAAAATCCTTTATTTTATAGCCAACATGAAGTGTACTCAGATGTATCCTACTATTCATTTTCCATGGGTTTAGTGTAAAGTAATTATTTGTCCTCATTCATGAGTAGTGGTATTTAGGTAGATACAGTTTAGCAAGGTTGCCAAGAAAGGACAGAACATCTTTGACTTAAAAAAAATCATCTTAAGGATGTTTTCCTTCAGCCTAATTTAGGCTGTGAAATATTATCAAAATGGAAATATTATTTAGATTTTTGTTTTATTTTTTCAATGAAGGATTTTTTGGTACATGAAATATTATCAAGGTATTTCAATATTTGTTAAATTAGGCAATATCTTATATGTCTATCTAATTCAGACAAAAAACATAATTAACAAAAGTAATATGGAGAGCTTCAGAGGATATCTATTTTTTAATTTTATATTCTTCTAATATCTTCCAAAAGCTACTTTTCTCTGTCAAGTATCTTAGCCATTTGCATGTTTTGTCAGCATCAACTTATATTATAATCTCATATATCAATGTTGTTCTTTTTCTGATTATTAAAGTCTTATCACATTTAAATGGGAAATTCATTAGAGCAGAAAGAAAAATAAACAATATTCTAAATTTTAATAATAATGACTACTGGTAATATTTTGTTATGTCTATTGTATTTATCTGGTATCAGATTCTGTGTTCTACTATTTTGAGGAGTTTTGCAAACATCCTCAGATATTTGCCAATAGCTTTTGTTTCCCTTTGCGTATCTTTGTCTGGTTTAGGTAGCAGGGCAATATTGACTCTTTAGAATGAGTTGGAAAGTGAATTTTCTGAGCTTTCATTTTTGTCATAATTTGTAAAAGATTTGATTAATTCTTCCCTAAATTAGTTTATTTCATCATTGAAGTCATCTTGTCCTGGGCTTTACTTTGTCAGATTTTCAAAAATTATTAATTCAATATGTTATCAATTCTATTAGCCTATTACACGTCTATTCAAATTTTCTGTTTCTTCTTGAGAAATTTTATCTAAGTAATTTCTTGGCATACAGGTATTCATGGTGTTATTATTTTTATTTATCTAAATAGGTAATAATGTCCTTTCTTTCATGCCTGTTTTTATGAATTTAAGTCATCTTTTTTTATCTTGGTCAACCTACTTTAAATTTTGTTAATTTTGTTGATATTTTCAAGGTCCGACTTTTGATATTGATTTTCTGTATTATTTTTATTTTTGTTTTATTTTTATCTTATCCTTTATTATTTACTTCCTTCTATTTGCTTTGGATTTGATTTGCTTTTACGTTTTCTTATTCTTAAGTGTAGAATGTTAGGGCATTGACTGGAGATCCTTCTCATTTTTTATATAGGGCTTAGGGCTATGTATTTCCCTCTAAGCACTGCTTTAATTTATCTCAAAGTTTTAATATATTGTGTTTTCATTTTCACTCATCATAATGTCCTGAAACTTCTCACATAATTTCTTTTGAACACATTGGTTATTTAGGTATGGTTAATTTCCACATATCTATGAATTTATCAAGTTTCATTTTGTTACTCTTAATATAATCTTATTATAGTTGGAAAGCACATTGTTACATTTAAGCTAACTTAAATCGATTGTAGGTTGTTTTGTTATACTCTGTAGGTTAATTATGTTAAACCTAAAACAATAAGTTGGAAATGATTACATTTGATGTATTATGTGTATGTTGGTGCATGTCCGTGTATATACATCTGTACACAATTACAGAAGGGATTGCTGATTATCTTAAAAATAATTGTTGTAGAATGATTTTCAAATACGTAATGTTATAATTTTGATTTAAAAATCTGTAAACAAAAGGAAACAAAGTAATTTTGTGACATTTAAAAATTTTGAAAAATAAAGATACATCATTCTTCTGCACAATGCTTGCATCTTGCATATGCGTAGAAGCATTCAGACACACACATAAACATATACTTTTCAATAAGAAAGAAATGAATCCTTAGTTTTATGCAGTAATTTAATCCATATTTTTGAAAGTGTATTAAGGCTCTTTTCCTAATAAGTCTACATTATGATTTTATATTTTTATATAATGGAACTATATACAAAAACATTTTACTCAAGAATCACAGAAAATTAAAACTATGTAATCCAGTTTAAATGTCTCACATGATTTTATAGGTGAATGTATATGCAATATGATATTTTGATTCTGATTCACTGTTTACCACAGTCAACAATTAAAAACTTATAAATCAATTTCTTAGTGTATACATTGTGGCTTTTCCAGGATTCTAGAAATTGATTATAAAACTAAAATTATATGTGTATGTGTGTGTTTCTGTGGAGTGATATACTTTGCCTAATCTTCTGAATCATTCAAATTATGAAAGGGAAAATTTCTCAGTGTATTGGAGTATAATTCAGTCCAGCAATGGAAAGAACATGTAAAATCCTGCAGAGACAACATACACTGTGAAAATTTACTTTATAAATTTGTGCCAGTGAGGCAGGATTGATCATCTGAGCTCCAGTCTTTTCAGATGCCTTTCACTCTATTTAAAGTGAGCTATAAGTTGTTTGTCTTTGTGTGTGTAAATGTAAACAGCCAATTGATGCTCTGTTGGTGAACCATAAAATAGGAAAATGTGAAATCAACCAAAAGAGTCGATTTATTTCTAGTTGTAACCCTTTTCTACACTGCACCAGATTTGAACACAATCAAGAGTACTGATGGTAAATAACCTAACATTACATCTCAAAGCCCTAGAAAAGGAAGAACAAATCAACATCAAAAGTAGTAAGAAGACAGGAAATAATTAAAATCAGAGCTGACATCAATGGAATTTAAACAAAAGAAAAAAATCAAAAAAATTGACAAAACAAAAAATTGGTTCTTTGAAAAAATAAATAAAATTGATAAATCCTTAGCCAAGCTAACAGAGAAAGAGAGAACCCAAATTACTGAAATTCATGATAAAAAAAGAAATATCACAATGGACACTACTGAAATATAAATGGTAGTAACTATTTTGAAAATCCATACTCCAATAAAATAGAAAAGCTTGAAGACATTGACAAATTTTTAGAATCATATGACCTACCCATATTGAATCAGGAGGACACTGAAAATTTAAACAGATCAATTTCAAGCAATGTAATTGAAGATGCCATCTAAAGCCTGCCAACAAAGAAAAGCCCAGGACCAGATGGATTCTCAGCCAAGTTCTACCAGAAGTGCCAAGAAGAACTAACACCAATCCTCCTCAAATTATTCCAAAAAATAGAAAAGGAGGGAACCCTTTTAAACTCATTCTATGAAGCTAGTATCATCCTGGTACCAAAACCAGACAGACACGTCAAGGAAAGAAAAGTTCAGAATAATATCCATGATAAACGTAGATACAAAAATTAATAAAATACTGCCAAATCACATACAAAAACATATTAAAAAGATAGTGTACCTCACCTTAATCAAGTGTGGTTCACCCCAGGGATGCAAGGTTGGTTCAACATATGAAAATTAATAAATGTAATTCATCATATCAGTAAACTTAAAGAGAAGAATCACATGATTATCTCAATAGTTGTAGAAAAAGCATTCAGATGATAAACAGAGTGTGTGTAAATTGTCTTTGACAAACTATAGTATCCATTCATGTTCAAAATTCTAGAAAATCTAGGGATAGTCGAAACATATCTCAACATTGTAAAAGCTATATACGCTAAACCCAAGGCCAACATCATTCTAAATGGAGAAAAATTGAAAACATTCCCTCTAAAACCTGGAACAAGACAAGAATGCCCTCTTTCACCACTTCTATTCAACATAGTTCTAGAAACTCTAGCTAGCGCAATTAGCAGAAAGAAATTAAAGGAATATGAATAGGAAAAAAACTCAAACTATCCCTATTTGCTGACGACATGATTCTATATTTAGAAGCCCCATAAAACTCCACCAAAAAGCTTCTAGAACTCATGAATGATTTCAAGACAGTAACAGGATATAAAATTAATACCAACAAATGATTGCATTCCTATACATCAGTGATGAATCAACTGAAAGGGAAATTAGGGAGACTATCCCATTCACAACAACCTCAAAAAAATAAAATATTGGGGAATCAATCTAACAAAAGGAGTGAGAGATCTCTACAATGAAACGATAGAACACTAAAGAAAGAAATTGAAGAAGATTTCAGAAGATGGAAAGAGCTCCCATGTTTTTGCATAGGCATAATTAATATTGTCAAAATGGTCATACTACCAAAAATACTATACAGATTTAGTACAATTCTTATTAAAGTTCTGATGACATTCTTCATAGAAATAGAAAAAGCCGTCATGAAATTCATTTGGAAGAATAAGAGGCCCAGAATAGATAAAGCAATTCTTAGCAAGAGAAGTGAAGCAGGAGGCATCACAATACCAGACCTTAAATTATACTACAGAGCTATAATGGTAGCTCTGTAGTATAATTTTTGTATTATACCATTTTTGTATTATACCAAAAATGGTATAATGTTGGCACCAATACAGACACGTAGACCAATGGAACAGAAGACAGAGAGAAAAACCCACATAAATATAGTTATCTCATACTAGACAAAGGCACCATAAACAAACATTGAAGAAAATATAGCCTCTTTAAAGAACGGTGCTAAGAAAACTGGAAATCTATATACAATAGAATGAAATTAAACCCCTCTCTCCCTGCACAAAATTCAACTCAAAGTGAATCAAGGGCCTAGGCATTAGACTAAAGACCCTGTGTCTACTAGAAGAAAAACTAGGCCCAAATCGCCATCATGTAGGCTTAGGAACCAAATTCCTCAACAAGACTCCTAAAACTCAAGAAGTAAAATCGAGAATCAGTAAATGGAATGATATCAAACTAAAAAGCTTCTTCACTGCAAAGGAAACTATCAAGAATGTGAAGAGAGGGGCTGGGGTTATGGCGCAGTGGTAGCATGCTCGCCTAGCACGCGTGAGGCACTGGGTTTGGTCCTCAGCACCACATAAAAATAAAATAAAGATATTCTGTCCACCTACAATTAAAAAATAAATATGAAAAAAAAGAATGTGAAGAGAGAGCCTACAGAATGGGGGAAAGTCTTTGCCACCTGCACCTCAGAGCAGTAATCTCCAGTTTTTTATATAAAAAAAAACAAAAAATTTAACACCAAAAAAACAAATAACCCAATCAATAAACAGGTAAAGGAACTGAACAAGCACTTCACAGAAGATGAAGTACAAATGATCAACAAATATATGAAAAAAAGGTTCAACATCACTAACAATTAGAGAAATGCAAATTAAAACTACACTGAGATTTCATTTCACTCCAGTCTGAATGGCAATTGTCAAGAATACAAGTAACAATAAATGTTGATGAAGATGTGGGAAAAAAGGTACACTCGTGAATTGTTGGTAGGACTACAAGTTGTGCAACCAGTCTGGAAAGCAGTATGGAGATTCCTCAGAAAACTTGGAATGGAATCACCATTTGATCCAGTTATTCCACTCCTTTGTATATACCCAAAGAACTTAAAATCAGCATACTATAGTAACATGGCCACATCAATGTTTATAGAAGCTCAATTCACAATAGCTAAGGTATTGAACCAACCTAGGGTGCCCTTCAACAGATGAATGGATAAAGAAAATGTGGTACATATATACAATGGAATATTACTCAGCTATAAAGAAAAATGAAACTATGACTTTTGCTGGTAAATGGATGGAACTGGAGACTATCATGTTAAGTCAAATAAGCCTCTCCCTAAAAATCAAAAGCCAAATGTTCTCTCTGATATGCGGATGCTGACTCACAATAGGTAGGGGAGAGGTTGGATTGGAGGTTCACTGGATTTGACAAGAGGGATGGGGGGAATGGAGGGGTTATTAGAATGGGAAAGACAGTAGAATGAATTGGACGTAACTTTCCCGTGTTTATATATGAACACATGACTAGTATAACGCCACATCATGTACCACCACATGTATGGGAAATTATATTCCATGTATGTATGATATAACAAAATATGTTCTACTGTCATGTATAAGTAAAAAGAGCAAATAAAAATTATTTTAAAAAGTAGTACTGGTCAAATGCCATTGTATTTGACATCATTGATTGGACTGGTTTCTTTATTGTCACTCAAGCTCCTCCTTTCCTTATAGGTCACTCACATGTCTACTCATCCTGCATGTGCATTTGTCCATGTATATATGTTGGCTACTAGCTACATGTGGCTATTTCAAGTTTAATTTGATTAAAATTAACTGACTTAAAAAGTAGTTCATTCCTCACAATTGTCTCATTTCAACTTCTCATTATCCATATGTGACTTTTGTATAGTGCAAAACATTTTCATTACCACAGAAAATAGCATTGGATAGCAGTGATATAGATCATTCCATATTATTATCCTTAGTTTTCCTGCTACTGTGTGGCAGCCCTGTGCCACAGGCTGGTTAATCTTTAGTGGCTCAATTGTTCCGCAGCTCTCAACTCTGCTGTTCTGTATTTGCCCTGTAGTTTTTTAATATGAGGTAGAATTGTTTACCCCTCTTTTTTCTACCAACTTTTGTCAGCTCTTTAAGAATATGCGATCCTTTGGGTAATCTTTTATAATTGTTATTCTGGATTTACAACTATTGAGTGTGTTGAAGCTAGTGCCTCAAAGATATAAAGACAAGACATTTGAATGATAATTGGTCCGTTTTGATTCATAAGCAGTATTATCTACCAACCCTGGTCTTAAGACTGAAGTTCTTCCTTTCAATTTGAGGTATTCCTCTCTTTGTATAACAACATCTGGGAGAGTAATTAGAATGGCATGCATAACAAAACTTTCCAAGTTTTTCTTCTTTGGATAACTCAGTGGTTTCATTGTGGTAATTCTAATGTTCTTTTCTCTCTGTAAGTCACTTAATTTTTGTGTAAAAGATAAGTCTTTTACTCTTACCATTTTGTTGAGGGGATAAAATTTCCACAAGTGAAGTTGTAGAACCTCCTAAGTTTGCATTCTGTGTAATTGTAGGGCTACCTTGGGGTGTGTGTGTGGGGGGGTACACATTTTATGTAAATTGTAGGGGAAGATGTGAGTTAAAAGAAGGCAAGTTCAGTATGACTTTCCATGTATACACAATTATAAGCCTCAGCCTTATGAATTCAGCACATAGTATTCTAGAAAATGTGTATATGCTGGAACAAAAAAGGTTCATAAAAAGGCTTTAAATGAAAGAGACTCTTAAAGGACTTTAATATGTACATGGAATTACCTTAGTAATTACCAACAATATCAGACATTCTTAAATGAAGCCTAAAGTCTTGCCCTATCTTAAACTTCTGCCATACTCCAACTTTCCACTCCTATCATCCTTGACTTTGGAACCCAGCACTAGACCCAACTACAATCAAGACTCAATAACCAATAACTGTCAGGACTCCATACATTGTAGCTCAGATCATTCTTTATTTCAGTCATCCTCCAAAAGTGTAACACCCCTGTGTATAGATTCTCCTCCCTTTCAGTTCTGATTCCCCTCACATCTGGCTTTTTCTCTTCCCCTCTGCTTTCTAGTATCTCTTTGCTTTCATAGTTCCTCTATGTTTTTCAGGGTTTCTTTTCCCTTCATGATTTCTTCTTATTAGGAATATGCCTATCTCAAGGCACTGTTTTATTTTATTTTATGTTATTTATTGTTATTTTTTAGTAACCTTCCCTATAAATCAATTTGGGTCTGCAATTGATGCTTTCTAGAAGCTTCTCTCTGGATTGACTTTTCTAGATAGTGTTTGTTAAAATTGTCCACTTCTTTGAACTTTGTATTGTGTGAGTTTTCTAGTTCCCCTATAGAGAAGTCATTTTTGAACATGTTGTTGGTCACTACCAACTCAGTGTGTCCTCCTTTTGAATGATTGGAGTATCCTCTGCAATTATTTGTCCATCCAGAACCCTAGTGTCTGAGTTCCTTGTCTTCACATTTCCACTAACCACTTCCTCTATTCTCATTATTCCTTTGGAAACCCATTTCCATCCAGCAGTCAGAGAAGAATGATAGTTTGGGAAACATAATTTCTTATCTTGATTTTAAAATGTAAGTCCATATTATATGCAAAAACATTAAAAATAATGTAGTAGCCTAAACATAATACAACTCTCCCTCTGTATCCAAAGTTCAGCATCAGCATATTCAAACAACCACAGATCAAAAATATTTGGGAAAAAAATAACCTGTGTTCTGAACATATACAGACTTCATTTCTTGTCATTATTCCCTTAACAATAGAGTATAATGACTACTTACATAGCATATAGTATTAGGTATTATAAGATGATTTAAAGTATACAGGAAGATGTATACAGGCTGTACAAAACTACTATGCCATTTTTATAAGGGACTTGATCATCCATCCTCCAATTTTGGTATCCACAGTACAGGAAGGGGAGGGGAGATATGTCCTGGAACCAATGCCCCATGGATACTGAAGGATGACTGTAAATAATGTTAAATAATATATAATAGAAAATATTGATTTATATTAATAACAAGAAAATGCAGATAGACCAAAAGAGGAAAAATAGATATGAGACATAAAATGTAACTAGTTACTGAAGAATAAATAATAATAAATTCCAGAAAAAATAGATTAAACAAAAATTTTATTGTATTTTCCTTTGTGTGTGAAATATCAAAGCAGGTTGTATTTGTACATGAAATACTACATCTTTATGCAATTTTCTCTTTGACGTCTGCTTGCTGGTGCTACTGCAGAAATAGATTATTGTGGGAATGAGTTGCTTGCTCTGTTTTGTCAAAGAAATGAAACAGCCATTAAAATAACACATGCTTCTGTATTTTATGCTTCTATAATTCTGTTATGAGAACAGACTGTTTACATAAGATTCTATGACTGGAGATGGAATTAGCAGCTAAAGTTAAATAAAAACAAAATGAAAACCCAAGTGTTTTCCATTGTAGGGCATTGCAAATGACTACAGCCAAAGTATAACCTTTATATCATTTAACTCTTCATTTTATTGGAAAGTTTTCTGATTGTCAGCATGGACTTTTTAAGTAGAGCACAGCACTAAATGTATGTGTATCTCTGAAACCCATCACTGTTGTCTTAATCTTGGAAGCTTTTGATAGGTTGAAGGACTATTATTCTTCTCCACATTTAAAATATTCATATTTTTGCCATTTTCCACTGCTTATCTCTAGAAACTTAGCAAGGAAACATAGGGCAAGAGTTAGTTTGTGAGTGTGGTGTGTGTGTATGTGTGTGTGTGTGTATGTGTGTGTGTGTGTGTGTGTGTGTGTAGTACTTAGATGTGTAGTACTTTCTACATATAGGATCATGTCATCTGAAAAGAGAGACAATTTTACTTTTTCCTTTTTGACTTAGATTCATTTCATTTCTTCTTCTTGCTAAGAAATAGTTGTTTTGGCTTGAACTTGCAGTACTCTGTTCAGAAGAAGTGGCAAATGGTAAAAACTCTAAAGACTGGAAAAAACTGTTAGACCCATTAAATAAATTCAGTAAAGTTGCAGTATACAAAACCTATGAAAATTAGTTATGTTTTTATTCACTAACAATGGTTAAAAGGAACCATCTAAAATGAAAGTAAGAAACAATATCATTTCCAATAGTATAAAAAGGAACCTAATCCTTAGAAATTGACTTAACCAAGGAAATGAAACGTAACTACAAAATATTGATGAAAGCAAATTAGAGGAGATGTAAATATGGAAAGATATCCTGTGTCCACAGAAGACCTGAGCCTCATGTTAACTATACATATGTGACTTTCTAATAAAAAGGAAAATTGTTTTCCAAAGTTACTATAAATTTTTTATTCCTGTCAGCAATGTATAAATGTACTAGGTGTTCACATCTTCACCAGCACTTAGTATTGTTACTTTTGTTTAATCAATTTGATAGATGGGAGATGGTATTTCTTGTGATTTCAATTTGCATTTCCTTAATGTCTAATGATGTTAAACATCTCTTAAAAATGATTTTATTAGTGTATTATAGTATTATAGTTATATATAATATAACTTTTCATATAATCATTTTGATGTAATGATACCATTATGTCATTTTTAATATAATTTTTCATTTTGATATAATCACACATGCATGGAATGTAATTTGTTCCATTGAAATCTCCAATATTTCTTCTTTACCCTACCACCCTGTCCCCTCTTCTCTTTGCTGTAGTGGTCTTTCTTGTATTTACTTAATGTTTTTAAAATTTATGCTTTATAGGTACACATAAAGGTGAAATTCACTGTGATATATTCATATATGTACATAGCATCATTTGGTCAATTTCATTTTACATTTCCTCCCTTTTCCTTTCCCTTCCCCCTTCCCCTTGGTCCTCTTCCTCTACTCTACTTATTTCCCTTCTGTGTTCATGGGATCGTCTCCTGTTTTTTTTTTTTTTTTGGAGGGGGGGGGTACCAAGGATTGAACTCAGGGACATTCAACCACTGAGCCACATCCCCAGCCCTATTTTATGTTTTATGTAGAGACAGGGTCTCACTGAGTTGCTTAGCACCTCGCCATTGCTGAGGCTGGCTTTTAACTCGCGATCCTCCTGTCTCAGCCTCCCTAAGTGCTGGGATTACAAGCGTGAGCCACCACACCTGGCTGTCTCCTGTTTTTCCTCCCTTACCTCTCTCTAGCTTCTGCATATCAGAGAAAATATTTGACCCTTTATTTTCTATCTCTCTCTCTCTCTCTTGTTTTTTTTTTTGTTTTGTTTTTTGGTACCAGGGATTGAACTCAGGGGCACTCGACCACTGAGGCACATCCTCAGCCCTATTTTGTATTTTATTTAGAGACAGGGTTTCACTGAGCTGCTTATGCTTAGCACCTCACTTTTGCTGAGGCTGGCTTTGAACTCGCCATCTTCCTGCCTCAGCCTCCCGAGACACTGGGATTATAGGTGTGTGTCCCTGTGCCTGGCTGACCCTTTATTTTCTGAGTCTGGCTTATTTCATTTAGCATGATGTTCTCAGATGCATCAATTTACTAGTGAATGTCAAAATCACATGTGCTAATGTGTCATTGCATATCTTATTTTCTAAATTTTCTTCAAATTTTCAGCTATGTTTTCATTAGCTAAATCATTTTTTTAATTGACCTTTGAGTCTTTTTAATGTATTTTGGATACAGTTTGGTTGTGTGTGTGTGTGTGTGTGTGAAATATGTTTTTGGTTTATAATTGTATTTCCTTCACAAATGTCTTTAGCAGAACAGATGCTTTAAATTTTATGTGGCAAAAATTAATTATTTTTTCTTTTATGGATGATTCTTTTGGTATTGTACTTAAGAAATCTTTGCTTAACCAAACATTACAAAGATTTTCTTACATTTCTCCCTATTGTTTTATAACTATAGGTTATGTATTTGGATTTTTGATTCACTTAGAATGAATAGGATTTATTTAAATATTTATGTATTTTTCATTTTTTCAAATAATTTTAACCTCACAAAAATAGTCTTATTTTTTCAGTAAATGTGATTTCACTGACACAGGATAATTTTAAGTAGAAAATTGTTTTTATAAACTTGTTTTGCAAAATCAATGATGTCACATATTCCTCAACAAAAACAGTCACAGTATAATGTATTTTTTTATCTCTCAGGTGGCAACGTATGACTTTAGCATTCAAGTTCAAATTAATTCCTTCAAAGCTTCGGAGCTCTACACTGAATATTTGTCAAAGAAAAATTCTAATTTGCCAAAGACCACACCACTTATCAAACCATGTTATGTTCAAGCAACTGGTATGTAATAAGAAACAGGAAATTGATGTGGGTAAGCCAAAGATCTATACTAAAGCATCTAAAAGTTTAAAAATCAGAATATTTATTTTTCAAAAATAGAATTATTAGAAGGTAGGATTATGATATGATTTCCTGTGTGTCATTTAAATTCTGAGTACATAGAACTAAATGTTAATACCACAGGTATATTTGCAGGTAAGTGACTCCTGCTAGAAAAAATTAGAAGAGAATAAAAACAGATTTAGTACTTTATTGTGTGGGAAGATGTAAATTTATTAATGCAAATTATAAGACAAACAGAATTTAAAATAAAATGAAAAATAATGACAATTTCATTTCAGAAAATGTTTTATTCCAAAAGATTGGGTTACTAGAGGAGTTAGTACATGTAAAGACGATTAAGTACAATAAAACTTTGAGTTAGGTTTTGAATATTTACTTACTATCTCCAAATATTCTTTAATAAAACTGATGTATACTGAAAACTACTTTCAGCAAGCTTTGGCTTTGCTTTTTATCATATGTGCTGGAATGTTTTTTTCCTGAAAAGTCAAGAAGTCTATACTTTGTTTTATAGTTCTAATACTGAGTTAAATTGTCATTAATTATAGTGATGAGTATCATATCAGTTAATAATTATTCATGGCATTTCATCATACAGGCCCCACTAAAATAGCATGTGCATGGTAGAAATTTATTTCACTCTCATTTAAAATCCCTAATTAGGAATTACACAGCTGGTATCCAAGCTTTAAGAAGTTAAATTTTTTAAATATTGCTTTAAAGTATCTTTTTTAAAAAAAGAAAATCAGCATTGTCTCATTTTGCTTTCTAAATTAGGTTCATGATTATCGTTCATGATGAGTTCCTCATTCATTTATATTAGCTTTTTCATATTTTATGTGAATGTTTCACAAGATTGGTTTTTACCTTTAGTTTCACTTATCTTTTCAATAGATCTTTTTATTAATTTTATGTTAAATCTGGCTATCTTCCCCCCTTAATTTTTAGCATTGTTTTAAATGTTAGAGGTTTGAGAAATATGAAATTCTATTTTTTCCCTTTAGTGGTCTTTAACAATTTTAAACTAGCAAGAGTTCTTAATACTTTCTGATCATTTTTTGCCTTGCTGGGGTGTGTGTGTGTGTGTGTGTGTGTGTGTGTGTGTGTGTGTGTGTGAATAGTCCCTTTTATTATTATTTTATTATGATTTCTTTGGTATTCTCTTCTGTTGATTATATTATATTTTTAGTGGATTTATTTTTCCCTTATGCCTCTATTTCATGTTAAATAGTTCCTTTTATTTCTATAGACTTTTACCTGTTTCCTCATGCTTATTAGTGACTCTCCAAAGGCTAGCTTCAGCACCAAATACTGTATCCGGCAGTCGGGATACCAATGAAATGTTTTAATGTGGAGGAGTAGAGTGGTCTTAATGATAACTTTTAATGGTAATTGATATTAAATTCACAAAACTGAATGTTGTAAGTATGAAAAGCAAGATATTTTCAAAATATTTTTAAATGTAATTTTATTTTCTAGCTAGAAATGTAATCATAGAAGCAAGCCTTATTTTCTTACTGTTTCATGTAGACAAATATACTAAGTGCCTATGAGCTTATATCTATTAATATTTTATCAGCATATTTACTTTTCTTTCAAAGTATTGCAAGCACCATTGAATTTATCCAGTACTGAGTTCGTATTTAATATTCCTTTACATGAGATGGAGGCTAATAAAAACATCAACAAAGCTCAGGTATGTATAGAGAATTGATACAGTTTATAATTGTTTTCATAATTATGGTTTTTTAATTATGAATTTTAGTTTACTAAATGGATTTTGAGTGATTTGAAATATTCCCTGTGAGCAATATTTTCCCTAATATTTATGCTACTTGGAGCAAGAATACTGGCATTTTTAGGGAGTGTGTGTGTGTGTAGTGCATATATATATATATATATATATATATATATATATGTTATATATATAATTTCTCAAAGTAATTTTCAAAGCATATAGTTATATATAAAGCTATGTATCTTATAAATACATAAATGCATATACTCAAAATATTTGAATATAATTAAATTCTCTCTTCCCTTAATAAAAATGGAAGCTATGATTTAAATTAATATGAACTATATTCCATACAAAAAGCAATAATAAAAGTGGAAAAATTGAGGTACATAATAAAGTAATTTCTATATTGACCTACTCTTTTCTTACTGAATATCTCTGCCTTTCTTCTAGATAGGAGTCTATCTAGAATGAAAAAAGAGAGATGTATAAGAAAGGAGATCTTATACATGTCATAGGAATTTGTATTTGAATTACCCTTTTTTTCTAATACATTATTATTCCCATTACCATTTATGAACCTCTGTAGTGCTGAAGAGATATATGGAGAAAATATTTAACATTATATCTGTAAAAATTAGCAGAATGCTATGTAAAATTATAGAGATCAGTAAAGTATCTTTTGAAATTAAAACGTCATTGTTTAGGGTCCAAAAAGTCAATAAGATTGTTTCTAATAGAATTTTGAATATACAAAACATCTTTTATATGTGAGACTAGAAAGGTAACTTTAGTGAACTAAAATGAATTTAATTCCAGATATTGAAAATCCCTTCTTAAATGTGAGATTATTTTATTACATTAAAATTTTATTCTGTTTATGTAAGAAAAAAAGATCTAGATACAGCTTTCTCTTTATGTGGCAAAGGGGTCATAGGGATGAAACTGTGTCTTTAATATACTACTTGTATTCCCTACGAGTAATATTTATACAGACTGAATAATATATACAGAGAAAATATGTTTATGCAACAGAATTAAAATATCATCATTTATAACTTGTCATATGTGAAATGGCATACATATGATATGTACAATACATATGTGAAAATTAAGTGGACAAAAGAATTGGGAATCCTGGAAGAAAGTAGTGAAGCTCATTTTTCACAATGAGTAAAGGATACTCTCGAAGGTTGACAGGAGAAGAACTAGAGATATAAATATATTGCTTAAAACTATCAGATGACTAATAGAAGGGTTAAAATAATATAAATATCCAAAAATAGGAAGTAGAGAGAAGACTGGGTGTAGTGTAAATGGGCTAAATACTTATCTTTCTTGGGGCAGTCAAGAGACAATAATCTGAAGCTCAAAAACCATGAGATAGCCACATGGCAGACAGAATAATGACTCTCAAACATGCTTAACTCCTAATCTCCAGAATTCACAAATACATCAACTTACATTGCAAAAGATGCTTTGCTGATGTGTTTTAAGGACCCTGAGAAGGGGAAATTGTCTTGAATTATTTAGATGATTCCATTTTAATCATATGAGTGTTTAAAAGTACAGAACCTTTCCTGACTGTATCAGAGAGAACTGTGACAACAGAGGAAGGGTCAGAAGGATTTGCTGTATTGCTAGCTTTGAAGACAGAAGGAGGCCAGCAGCCAAGGAATGCAGCTGGCCTCTAGAAACTGAAAAAGGCAATGAAAGGGACTCTTCCTTAGAGCCTTTAGGAAGGAACAAGTTCCTGTCAACACCTTGAACATAGTTAAGTGATACCTGTGTTGAATTTCGACCCTACAGGGCTGTAATATAATAAATTTTCTGTTCTTTAAGGCACTGTTTGTGGCAGTATATTATGGCAGAAATAGAAACCCAACAGAAACTTTATCAACATATATTTAGAATAAGGCTATTTTAGATAAAAATTGGAATCAGCATTGGCTAAAATCAGTTGCAGAACTGTTGATGGGGAGGTGTTGAGGTGAACAACTACTTTTAATAAGCATTTTTGAACTTTTTAGTGTAAGGTATATACATGTATCATTTTGATAAAAATATAAAGAAAAACTAACATAATATTAAGTATACAAAATAATAAGTGTTTATAGAGAACTATCAGTTCTAGTGTCAGAATAATAGGGTATAGAAGTTAGATAGTTTTGTTGTTGTTTGCTGTGCTAGAGATAGAACTCATTAAGAGATAAAACTTTTCTTCATTTTAGAATGCTATAATAAGGCATTCAAAGGGCTGGTATTATTTTGTGCCCACCTGTATTAAGTTATTGTTTTCTTGAAAATATGTAAATTTGCTTTGTTATGGTTAGGATATACAAATATTAGAACTAATTGGATGCTTAACTACTTGAGGCATTGGTATTAAAATTTGTTCATTTTATCTTATATATTTTGAATCAATCATTCTTTAGAAAGAATGAAGGATGTTATTTGGTTGTAGTGACAGTTGTATGGATCATTTTGTACTCTTCAAATTTTTGAAAACTAAAATTAATTTTAAAAGCTGGTTGATAGTTTTATTTTGATAGTATGTTACATTGAAAAGATAAAAGTCTACATGAAAGTTATGCTCTTAACTCCCAGATTTATTAAAATGTTACAAAGACAGTGCAGAGTTTGTTTATACCCTTTACTCATTTTTCCCTAGAATATTTCCCAAACTAAGAAATTAATGTTGGTATGGTGTTATTAACTAAAGAATAGTCTATCTGCCATTAATTGTTTTTTACTAATGTACTTCTACTTTTCAAGGGTTTAATCCAGGATATCACATTGCATTTAGTGTCCTCTGATACGCAATAGGCTCTCAATCTTTTTTTTTAATATTTTTTTTAGTTGTAGATGGACACAATTTCTTTCTTTCTTTTTATGTGGTGCTGAGGATTGAACCCAGTACCTCATACATGAGAGGCAAGCACTCTACCACTGAGCCACAATCCCAGCTCTAGGCTCTCAATCTTGATAAATTTTTATGACCTTGAGAATTTTAAACTTTACCTAACAGTTTTTTCAGAAGGTCCTTCATGTATGTCTGATGTTTCCACGTGACTATACTGAGTTCATATTTTCCATGGATTTGGATTATGTCACAAAGGTGAAATGTACTTTTTATAATTCATAGGAAAGAAGTTCATGATATCAAAAAGACTCATCACTAGTGATATCTGCTGTGTTTCTCCACTGTAAAGTTACTATTTTTTCCCTTTCCATACTCTGTACTATGGAAATGAGTGGTCAGTTTTAGTCCACGGTCAAAGGACAGGGTGTTTGGAAGGGGACCATTAACATATACTATTTGTAGTTTTTCTGAAAAAAGAATATTCTCTCCTCATTTTTATCTATTTCATTACTAGGCATATCAGTATGAGTCCACCTATAGCATTTACTTTATACTTTTAAGTATAATCCAATATGATGTCATTTATTTTGTTGCTAAAAATTTTCCAGCTTTGGCCATTAGCAGCTCTTTTAGGTCAGCCCTCTGACATGCTCCCATCATCATAATTTTTAAGCATTTTCTTAATTACTGTCACTACCAGATGTTCCATGCTCATCTTTAACTTTACTTGCTTTAGTTCTACAAACAACATTTTCTCCAAGAAACTCCAGAACCTTTCATGGTAGAATGATATTTAGAAACCAAGATCTGGTTATTGAATGTGCTGGTTGCTTCTGGTATGTGACAGATAATAGGCTTTTTAAGCAAATAAAACCAGAAAAAAAGTTGTATGTGTACTAACCGTTATAAACACATTTGATACGATGATAGATAAATTTAATTATAAAATATGTAGACATTTGGCTCTGATACTTTTCACTTATAAAAGTTTATTTAATATCCACTCACATTTTATATGAATTAAAATTTTACCTATTTTATTACTGAAATTGATTTCATTCATGGATATATTAGTTTACTTATCCACTCATTCATTGAAGGCAATCTGGTTCTATTTTTTCCTTCCATGTTTGGTGATTATGAACAAAAGTATTATGAACATTCACATAAAGTTTTTGTATAAACATAAATTTTCAAGTCACTATGTAAATATTTATACTTGGGATTGAAGGATTTTATGGTAGTTGTGTGTTTAACATCATAAGAAAGGGCCCAGCTGTCTTCCAAACTAGCTGTAACATTTTGCATTCCCACAATCAGTAAATGAAGATTTTTGTTACTTTTGTTGCTGCTAGCTAGCATAGTTGTTTTTTACTTTTTCAATTTATTTTATTTTAGTCTGTATCTTTTGTATACTTTTCATAGTTGTGAAAATACACTCTGAACTAATTTCATACCATTTTGTTTTCTTAACATCACTGAAAACATTTTATCTGAGATTATAATTTTTAATCATTTGACTTTGTGTGTAGTCCCATCAACTTGATATCATAATACAACTAAATTTTATAATGCATATTAGCATTTTTGTCAAAAAAACCTTTTTTTGTGTGTGTGAGCAGGATCTTCTCTTACATAATATTTCAAAACAAGATGTACAATGGACTTTGGATTTTAGTGATAATGGCAAACCTTTTAAAAATGGCACATTTGAATTTAGTACACTGACTGGTCATCTGGAACCAAATGAAAAGTGTACTGTTACCATAAATTTCTGTCCAAGTAAGTACTTTTCTCCTATATTTTTGATACAATTCAAATTTTTTATTCATATGTTAAGTATTTAATAGAGTTGTAGAAAATTTAGATTATGTACTGTATGTTCTTTTTTATTTGCATAACCAAAACTAATGTAACTTTTTGTCTCATTTTTGTCTTTTAAGATTCTTAATTGACAAACAATATATACATTCAAGATGTACAACATAATGATTTGATATACTTATAATTTGTATAATTATTACCATAGATTTACACTGCCACCATTACCCAAGCTACATATTAGATCCTCAGAATCTGTTAATTTTGTAATTGAAAGTGTAACCCTTTGATCATTATCTTTCCATTTTCTCCACCTGCAAGCCCTTGTTGAGCATCACCTTCTCCTCTGCTTCTCTGAATATGACTTTCTAGATTCTGTATGACTAAGATCATAAAATATTTCACTTAACACAACATCCTCTAGGTTCAAGCACTGTGTCCCAACTAGCAGAATTTCCTTCTGAAAGACTGAGTGAAATGCCACTGTGTATAGTGTGCCATAATTCGTTTTTCATTCATTCATTGATGGAGATATTATCACATTTTGGTTTTGATCTGCATTTCTCTAATTGGTGATGTTAGGAATTTTTCTATCCTTGTTGGCAATTTGTATACAATGTTTAGAAAACTTTTTTCAGGTCTTTTGCTGGTAGTTTAATAATAGCATTTGTGTTTTTTACTATTGAGTTATGTCACTCAATAGTAAAACTTTGGACATTTTGCATATTAAACCTTTATTAGGTATACAGTGTGCAAATATTTTCTCTCAATCCATGGGTCACTTTTACATTTTGCCAATTGTTCCCTTGGCTATGCAGAAGCTTTTTAGTTGGACGTAGTCACACTTGTTCAGCTTTGTTTCTGTTTTCTATGTTTTGGGTGTAATATCCAAAAAATCATTGCCAAAACCAGTATCAAGGTTTTCTCCTATGTTTTCTTCTAGAGGTTTTAAGGTGTAAGATCTTTCAATTTCTTCTTTAAAAATTTAAGGTTATCTTCTTTAATCCTGTAAAAAGTTATTTCTTGTATATGATATAAGAAAAGGATCAAAGTTCATTCTTCTGCATGTGAATATATCCAGTTTTCTTAACATTTATGGAAAACAGTTTCCTTTCCCAATAGCATATTCTTATAGTGCTGTTGTCAAAGATTAGTTGACTCTATGTGTAAGGGTCTATTTCTGGATGCTCTTTTTTGTTCCATTGATTTGAGTCTGTTTTTATGACAGGAGCATACCATTTTGAGTATGACAACTTTCTAGTATTGCCTGAGATGAGAGAGTGTGATGCCTCTGGCTTTCTTTCTAATTATTGATTTGAATATTGAGGTCATTTGTGGTACCATATGAATTTTAGAAGTGCTTTTTCTATATCTGTGAAAAATGCCATTTGAATTTTTTCAGAAATCATATTGAATCTGCAGACTTCTTTGAATACTGTGGATATTTAAGGTATTGATTCTTCTAGTCCATGAATGTGAGATGTATTTTCCATCATTTGTGAGTTCAATTTGTTTCACCAATTTCTTATTGTTTTCAATTTGAAGAACTTTCATTTCCATGGTTGGTTTTATCTTAAGTATGTTATTATTTTTGATGCTATTGTAATTTATGATTTTGGATAGCTTTTAGTATATAGAAATTCAACTGATTTTTGTATGGTGATTTTGTATTCTACAACTTTACTGAGTGTATTAGTTTTGAAAGTTTTTTGGTGGATGCTTAAAAGGTTTTTAATATATAAGTTCTGCAAACAAAGACTTGGATGCTTTTCATTTTTATCTCTTAACCTAATTACTTTGGTTAGGACTTCCAGGACTGTGTTGAATAGAAGTTGTTAGAGTAGATATTTTGTCTTGGTCCTGATCTCAGAGGAAAACCCTTCAATCATTTTCCTTTTTTCTATTTGTTCCAATTAGTCATATATGGCAGCAGAATGCATTACAACTCATACACAAGTGGAGCATAACTTTTCATTTCTCTGGTTATACACAATGCAGAGTCACACCATTCTTGTAATCATACATGTACATAGGGTAATAATGTTGGCCTCATTCTACTATCTTGCCCACCCTCATACCCCCTTTCCCACCCCTCACTCCCCTCTGCTCAATCCAAAGTTCCTCCATTCTTCCCTTGCCCCCCTTCCCATTATGGACCAGCATCCACATATCAGAGAAAACATTTGGCCTTTGATTTTTTGGGATTGGCTTATTTTGCTTAGCATGATGTTCTCCAACTCCATCCATTTACCTGCAAATACCATAATTTCATTCTTCTTTAAGGCTGAGTAATATTCCATTGTGTATATATACTACAGTTTCTTTATCCATTCATCTATTGAAGGGCATCTAGGTTGGTTTCACAGTTTAGCCATTGTGAATTGAGCTGCTATAAACATTGATGTGGCTGCCTCACTATAGTATACTGATTTTAAGTCCTTTGGGTATAGATCAAGGAGTGGGATGGGAAAACTGGGTCAAATGGTGGTTCCATTCCAAGTTTTCTGAGGAATCTCCATGCTAAAAGCCCTTTAATTTTGCAGTTTGGTATATGAGGAGCTATAGGTTTGCCATATCTGGCCTTTTTTTATTGAGAACATTCATTTTTTTGGGGAGTGGGGACTACTGGGGATTGAACCCAGGGATGCTTTGCCACTGAGCTACATTCTGCCCTTTGCATTTTTTAATTTTGAGAAAGGGCCTCAATAAATTGCTTAGGGCCTTGCTAAGTTGCTGAAGCTGGCCTTGAACTTGTAATCCTCCTGTCTCAGCCTCCTGAGTCACTGAGATTACAGGCATGTGTCACCATGCCCAGTGATACATTCTTTCAGTACATAATTTGTTGAGTTTTTAAAAATTATAGTCAATGTTGAATTTTGTCAAATGCTGTTTCTGCAATTATTGAAATGATTATATATTTCTCTTCATTCTGTAAACATATTTTTATTTGTATATGTTGAAATATGCTTGCATCACAGGGAAAAATACCATTCAGTCATGATGTATGATCCTTTTAATGTGCTATTGAATTCAGTTTTCTAGTGGTTTGCAGAGGACTTCTGTGTCTATGTTTATCCGGTAGATTCACCTGTTACTTGTTTACTTGTGGTATCTTTGACTGACCTTGGAATCAGAGTAACGCTTGCCTTATAAAATGAATTTGAAAGTATTCCCTTGTCTTCAGTTATTTTGGATGATCTTGAGAAGGATTGGCATGAGTTCTTTAAATATTTGGTAGAATTTAGCAGTGAATCTATTAGATCCTGGGCTTTTCTTTAGTGGGAAACTTTGCATTTATTGACTCAATTTCCTTACTTATTTTTGGTCTGTCCAAATTTCCTATTTCTGCATTATTCAGTCTTGCTAGACCTAGTCTTGCTAGGCCTAGTTTCTAGGAATTTATCCATTTTTTCTAGGTTTTTCCAATTTGTTGACAATAATTGTTCATAGTAGGATCTGATAACCTTTGTATTTCCATAGTATTAATTGTAATATCTCCTCTTTCATTTCTGATTTTACTTTTTTGAATCTTCTCTTTTTATTGGTCTGGTTTAATTATGTAGTCTATATTAGTCTTTCAATTTTGTGCATCATATTAAGAAAAAACTCTTAGATTCATGAATCTCTTCTATTGTTTTCCTTCTTTCTGTTTCATTTATTTCTGCTCTGACATTAGTTCTTTCCTTCCTCTAACTTTGGACTTAGTTTTTTCTTCTTTATCTAGTTCCTTGAAGTGTAACAGTAGATTGTTTACTTGAGATATTTATTCTTTCTTGGCATGTTTATTGATATAGACTTCCTTCTTAGAACTCATTTTGTTCCATTACTTAAGTTTCCATATATTCTATTTCCATTCTAATTCATTTCAAGATTTCCTTTTAATTTCCCTTTTAATTTCATCTTGGACCTATTCGTTGTTTTGAAGCATGTGGCTTAATTTCCACATATTTGGCCTTTTCAAAATTCTTCCTGTTGTTGATTTTTAGTTTCATACCATTATAGTTGAAAAGGATATTTGAGATTATTTCAACGTATTTAAATTTGTTAAGTCTTATTTTGTGGTCTAACATATAATATATTCTGGAGAATGTTCCATGTATACTTGAGAAAGATATGTATTGTTATTATTTGATGAAATGTTCCACATATGGCTGTTAGGTCCATATAGTCTAAAGTGTAGTTCTAATCTATCATTTCCTTACTAATCTTCTGTCTGGATGATAATTGAATTCTGAAAATGAAATATTGAAGTCAAGTTCCCCACACTATTATTGCTTTGCCATCTGTCTCTCTCTTCACATCTATTAATATTTGCTTGTATATTTATGTGCTCTGATATTGGGTATTTATATATTTTTAGTTATTATATCTTACTGATGAATTCATCCCACTACTAATGTGTAATGACTTTATCTTATTTTAGAGTTTTTGACTCGGTGTATAATTTGTCTGTTATGAGTGTAGTCATCTCTGCTCTCTTTTGGTTTCCATTTATGTGAAATATCCTTCTTGTTTTTGTTTCTCTTTTACTGTCATTCTGTGTGTGTGCCCTTAAAGGTGAAGTGAGTCTCTTATAGAAAGTTTTTTACCCATTCATCCACTGTCTTATCACTGGAAGATTAAACCCAGAATAATTTCAATGTAGCCTTGTCAAAATCCAGAATTCAGTAAGTCTCAAAGCCTTGCCCAACTCTGAAATTTATGAACTTGATTTTTTTCTCTTCAAAATATTTAAACAACATTAATGATGTTGAACATATTTTTTTCATCTCACAAAAATAGAAGGATGATTAGTAGAGAAGTAGGAGTGAAGGAGGGGGGAAGGAAAGGAAAGGGGAAGAACTGGGTAATAAAATTGGCCACATTATGCTACATACATGTATGAATATATCACAGTGAATCCCTCCATTATGTATAATTATAATGTATTTATAAAAATATACACATAAATAAATAGAAGTCCAAAAGATTAGAGGAAGAAGATCAGAGTAGCACAGGAATGGAGGGAAGGGAAATACTGAGGAATTAATTGGAGCAAATTATGTGTATATATGAATATGTAACAATGAACCCCAGTAATATGTATAATTATAAAGTACTAAGGGAAATATTTTAAAATAATTTGTCAATATTAAATTTATTACATTAAACCTTCTTTTCCCTTCAGAGTTGTAACATTTAAACACATATAGTCCAATATAACTCATTTTATCAGCTGTAGATACAAATACAGCCTTTTATGTTACTCAGTCTTTTCAATACTCATTTTTTGTCGTCATTAGTATGAAACCCATTATTTTCCTATTCATCTTTCCCTTTTATCTCCAGACACCCCTGTTTTTCTGAGGATCATAGACTGTTTGATCAAATAATGGTCTTATTTGATCAAGTAAAGCCATACAGTATACAGAGAAATAGTGGGTCTGATGATTTCAGTGACTTTGTTGCTTCTGTTTCTGGCAAACAGTTTCACTTTTAAATATGTTCCTGCATTCTCCGGTATACTCTCATCCTTTGCTCTGGCAATGCCCTTAATAGCCCCAATCCCTGGAAGGCTACACTGGTGACCATTTTTAAGCTTTAATTCAAAATCACCAGATAACTTTTTTTCCTTCTCTATGAGACACTATGATTGGCAATTCAGGTGTGAAAGGATGTTGACCACTTTCTGTGATGGAACCTATCCCCAGGAACTAACCCAAATTTTCCTATCTTGAGCCCTATTCTCTAATGCAAACTGCCTCTCCTTCAATTAAATTGCCACATGGGAATTTCTTGTCTTTCCATAACAGATGAAATTGGCCAATCTACTATGGCAGCATTTCCCTATCTTAAAACTCTGAGAGAAAGCATATTTCTTTAATCTCAGCACATCCTGTTCTCAGTAGTGCCTTAGGTTCCTATGGCAGTCTGACCTCATCTTCATCCTGCATAATGTAAAGAGATGGATAGCTTTTAATAAAGTGAGAAAACAATTTTATAAGGAAGTCCTGTTGCAATGATTCCTCAAGGTATATTTATTTCCCCCAAATAGTGAAAATTTGAGGAGATTGCTCCATTTCTAGACAAGGTACACTTTAAAATTTTTCTTTCAGTAATACATATTAGGCATTAAATTCTTCAGCAGGCCAAATCTAGTTTCTGTGCAATCTGATTTGTTTCATTGAGCTATACATCATAGTATATTTTAATGTTTAGTAAGTTTTAGCTGGTGTTAATAACTTTTTTGTTTGTGATATAATCTAACACAATTTAATTTTTTTTAAATTAGGTAAGCGTTTCAAATACACAGTTAATATTCCTATGCATTTAAATGACAATCCAGTTTGCTACAGAGTGTTATGTCTGACTGGAGAGGTAAAATCACCAAAGGTATTGTTTGATCCACCATTCATATTTTTTACTCCTGTTCCTTTGGACATAACAACTGGGGTGGATATCAACATTTTACCTCAAAACTATTTCAGGTAAATTGTTAATGTGAATTTACTACATCTTTATATGTTATTTTATTTGCATCTGTTATGTAAGAGTTATACATAATGTTTCCCTTGCTTTTATAGTTGAAAAGAAGTATGAAAATATTTGTGTATTGAAATTTAAAAATACAAAACAACCCCTCATAATACTTATAGTGTTTTCTTGTAAAAATTTTTGATGTCTCTTTGTGGAATGAGCTTTTCTATTGCTTTGTGACAAATTACCACAAACTTAGTGCCTTAAAAACATACACCTGAGGCACGTCCATCAGAATTTAACAGTCATGAGAGGCCATTCCGTTGACCCTGACTTTGGCAGTTGGAGTGGCAGCCAGACTTTCAAGGAAGTTTAGGATATTTCGCAGTTCTGAATGTTAACAACTGAAAATGCCAGTAGATGATGATGCATCTGAAGATGACCCGGATTCAGTTTCCTCAAACAGTGAAAGAGCCTATATTTTCAAATAAGACAGTATAACAATTTCTGTACACTATGGAGGATTTTGACCTGGTAAAAAGCTTCATCTGTAGAATTGGATATCAAAAATTCTCCCCATTCTCTTGGACCCAGCTTAAATACTAATAGAGAGGACCAGACCATCTGCCATTCAAGGTACCGCAGCTGAGTTCCTAAACTCCTTAACACAAGAGCTACAGAAAATGGAAAGACTGATTCGGAACTTTGGAAAAAACTGTGAGGTGGTCACAGCTATTCAATTTGGTGGAAAAACAATGCCAAGAACAGAAAGTTGCTCAGCAGGAACAGTTCCACAACCGAATTCAATGTATACAGGAGGAGATCAGAAATTTAGTCAAATTGCAGATCTGTAATGTTTCCTGGGCTTCCAGTGATAGAAGTCCTTCAAGCAAACCATTATCTTCAGAAAGTCAGATGGGTTTTATTTTCTGAAAACAGTGAAAGAAACGAATCTGTTATTAGTTATCCAGAATCTAAGGAGCCTGAGCAGCAAGAAATGTCCATGTCACATCCAGGGTGCAAATGTGGACGGCAGCTCCATGAGCTGTGGGTATGGCACCTTTTGTATCTCAGAATTGAACACCTAAAAATTGAAAGACCCCGCAGAGCTCATGGAGCACACAGGCCTTTCCAAGGGACAGTACCCAGCACTGGAGTTCAGGCAGATTCGCCTGTAGATGGCGCAAGAAATGGCAATTTTTACACAGACTCCTGAAAAGTTTTTGACTCTTTAAAGGAAGATATTTCCAGTTTTCCTGATGAATTTGAACATAACTTTCTTGGTGAAGATAAGAGTTCTGTAGTATACAGTGGAATAGCAGATAGTAAATCCATAACATCATGGGCACAAAAGCTGAGGCAGAACCAACCCAAGAGAGCACATGTAGAAGATGGATGTTCAAGATCTAAGCAGAGGAGCCAGCAGAGCAGGAGACCTCCCACTGAGAGGTCTGATTTTGCTGCTGCTGCTGCTGCTGCTGCTGCGCACACTCGTGCTTTTCACCTCACTAAACCAGACGAAGATCTAAGCTCATGAATGTCTGATTCAGGAACAGCTTTGCCTTACCAGATATTCCAGGATCCAAGCCCATGTCATCCCCTTCCTTGCTGCCATCCATGGAGCCCCTCCAGTTTCTGCAAGCTTCCTAACAGCCCGTTTCTACACTTGCACCCTCAGCCTGTCCTCAGCACGTAGTCAAAGGGATCCTTTTAGAAGGATTGACCTACTGGAAGCTGGAGGATAAGGACATGTATCACTGTCTGCCTCAATCTTTGGAGAAGACGTTTGTACCCTGCACCTTGGCAGATGGGTCACCAAACCAGTCTAATACTAGTAATGAGATGAAGCTCCAATCACTGAAGGATATTTATCATAAAAAGCAAAGGGAAAACAAGCAGTTGCCTGAGAAGAATCTCACTTCTGCTTCCAACCCAAATCACCTACCAGAAGTCTTTACTCTAGATCCGACGTTGCATATGAAGCCAAATTAGCAGATTTCAGGGATTCAACCACATGGCTTTTTGAATGCTCTTGATGACAGAATATCCTTTTCACTAGACTGTTCTGGAACCAAGTGTGTCTAGTCACTCTGACATCGACTCATTTTCACAAGCAAGCAATATCACTTCTCAGTTATCCAGGTTTCCAAAATATCCTTCAAACGCAAAAGCTTCACTGATAGACTCTTGGAAGAATCATACAGTCCAGAGTAAAACTAGGACCAGTTCCACATTTCCTTCAGTGTACACTATGACTAAAAATAATATCTCAGTCAACACTGTAGATGAAGAGAACACTGTCATGGTAGCGTCAGCCTCAGTCAGGCCCAGCTTCCAGGTACAGCCAACAGTGTCCCAGAATGCATTTCGTTGACTTCCCTGGAAGATCCCGTGATATTGTCTAACAGGATTAGGCAGAACCTGAAGGAGAAGCATGATCAGCACATAGCTGATCTTTGAGCTTATTACGAGTCAGAAATAAATAGTTTGAAACAGAAACTGGAGGCAAAAGAAATTTCTGCAGTTGAAGAGTGGAAGAAAACCAATCAAATTCTTGTAGACAGATGTGGCCAATTAGATAATGCTTTGAATGAAGCTACTGGTCGTGTGAGAACACTTGAAAGTAAGAATAACTTGTTGGAAATAGAAGCGAATGATTTGAGAGAACGCTTTAGTGCAGCTAGTAGTGCCTCCAAAATTTTTCAGGAATGAATTGAAGAAATGAGAACAAGCAGTAAAGAAAAAGACAATACCATCATTTGACTAAAATCTAGGCTGCAGGATTTAGAAGGAACATTTGAGAATGCTTACAAACTTTCAGATAAAGAAGCTAGACTAACACAAGAAAACAAAATGTTTCAAGATCTCTTAAGAGAGTAAGAGTCCACTTGGAAAAGAACATGAATGAGTAAAGGATACATTAAATACAACTGAGAACAAATTGCTTGATGCACATACTCAGATTTCTGATTTGAAAAGGACAGTCTCAAAACTTGAAGCTCAAGTGAAGCAAGTAGACATGAAAATATGTTAAGTCTTCGTCATAATTCTAAAACTCATGTGAGACCCTCACATGCCAAAATATCCTTCCATATTATTCTCCTCCTGAAAAGGATTCTTCACATGGAAGTTCACCAATAAGCTTCTTCATTAAAAAACAGAGACCTAGACACACCAATCATGAAAGGTTTAAAAGAACTTGATGAAGAAAAAAATACTTAAAAATTGGGAGACACTGACAGAGAAAGAGGACACCTCAAGTAAATTAGTGAATTCTTGGCAAACTGAATCTTCAGTCAATGCAAATCCTTCCCCAGAGAAATGTGCTCAAACGGACAGAAGAGACAAAATTCTGCCTCACAGAGATCATCCTCTTTACCACCTTCAAATCATAAATCCAGTACTCCAACAAAAAGAGAGGTTATGTTAACACCGTTGACTGTGGCTTATAGTCCAAAGCGATCCTCTAAAGAAAATTTATCTCCAGGATTTAGTCATCTACTTAGCAAAAATGAAAGCAATCCAATTAGATTTTATATACTTTTAGATGATTTAGATACTGTTCCTGTGTCCACATTACAACGAACCAATCCAAGAAAACAGCTCCAGTTTGTTCCTCTAGACGACTGGGAAGAAAAAAAGATATTTGGAAAATGCCACTGACAGCCATGATAATCATAACTCCTGCTCTGAATCCTTGCCAAATGGAGTGAAGAAAGCGTCTGTGAGATCATCCTGGGGGAAGAATAAGTCAGTTAGCTACAAACAGTGTAAGCCCGTTTCAGTAACACCACAGGGTAATGATTTTGAATATATGGCAAAAATTAGGACCCTTGCTGAAACAGAATGATTTTTTGATGAACTTACAAAAGAAAAGGACCAGAGTGAGGCACCACTAAGCCAAATGCCTTCTCCTGGAGGAAGAATCACTCTGCAGACACGATTGAATCAGGAAGCCTTACAAGATGGTTTGGAAAGAATCAACCGAGAACTGGGCTCGGTTCTCAGGACACTAAAGAAGTTCCATGTTTTGCGTACCTCTGCAAATCTTTGAGACTTGTAGACATTAAAATGTGAGACATTTTGTTTGCACTAATGTATAATTATGCACTCAGAAGAGGCGAGTTATTTTGTACTATTTCTAAGCCTTCAAACAGTAGTTTTACTATCATGCTATTCTTACATTTGCTATTTTATACTTCAATTGGCCACATATTTTCAAGATATTTTTGTTATGCTCGGGAATCTCTTGTATATTTTACTATTTAAAAAGCATTATTTTTAAATAGTATGTCTTCAATTTATATCAAGAATAAGAAAATGTAAACGGGGCAGGCAGCTTGTTTCTAAACAAATGGTGTTATCCTTTTATGATGAACTTTGCACACCAATTTTATAAACTTGTTTTACATTGTAAATATAACTCATTTTTTATAAAAATAAGTGCTTAACAGTTTCCATAATGACAGGCTTAACACATGCTGGATACATTTTAGCATACCTTGCTTGGGTTTCAGTTGTGTGGAGGTTTATAAAAAATGATGATACAATTCCTATTTGAAACAGGTCTTAGAGTGAATATCAGAATAGTTGTACTGGATTATTGGAAAGTTTTGAAAGCTACATGAATATTAGTCATTTGATTTCCCTAAAATTTTATTGTTTGCAAGGAAATCAATAAACAGAGGAATGTAATTCTCTAAAAAAAAATACCCCTGATATCTCACACAACATGAATTTATTATCTCCCATTTTCTGTGAGTTAGGAGTCCAGGTTGGCTTAGCTGCATCCTCTGTTCAGTGTCTCAGTCAGCAGAAATCGAGCTGTTGGCAGAAGCATCAGTCTCGTCTAGGGTTCAGTCTTGCTCTAAGCTATCAGGTTGCTGACAGAATTAATTTCCTTGTAATTTCAGGACTAGTGTGCCCTTTTTTGAGGCTGAGGACACTCAACTCTCAGAGTTCAATCTAAAATCCTAGCCATGTGGCCGTTACTCACAGCATGGTAGCTAACTCATCCAAGGACGAAAGTATACCATCTATTACACATCTCTGTCTCTGACCAGCAACCTTTTAAGATCTCACCTGATTAAGTCAACTTTACTAAAAGCCAATCATTAGGAACCTTTAGTATATCTGGAAATTTCATTTACCATTGCCACATAATGTAACGTCATCTCAGAAGTGATATCCCATCATATTTAAAGGTCACACATCCACTCAAGGGGTACAATTTATACAAAGTTTGTTTACCAAGGGGAAGGCCTCTTGGGGATTATCTCAGATTTCTGGTTGTCATATTTAGACACTAGTGCAATTCAGTCTGTTAGACTGACAAAAAGATCAAATTTCTAATATAGCTGACACCATAACTTATAGTCAACACAAATAGCCAGCATGAAGTTTAGACCTCTAAGCAATTCAGGTATTGGAAATATCTGACACAGAACATAACTAAATTTATTTTAAAGATTAAAAAATGACGTTACAAAAATGATACTTAAAAAACTAAACAATAATAGGTTTGAAAACTAATCCAACAAAGCTTTTAGAAATTTAAAAAAAGATTAGGAGGGCAAAATTTTAAGGGCATCTGCTAATACTAAGAGTGTACCTAGCTAACAAAACATTACAGAAAAAAACTAATGAAAAAAATCTCAGTTAACTTTAAAAATAAAAAAATGAAAGGGAGAAAAAAGAATAATAAAAAGAGCACGAGAAAATTAAAACAAAAATTAGAGAAACATCTCTAAATAGAGTAACTGCAATAAAATGTAAATGAACTACTCTGAGTAAAGGATAATGTAAGAATGTATTAGAAAAATACCCAACAGCCTATTAAAAGATATATAGATGAAGCATAGGGACAAAAAGAAAGAAGTAAAGCCAGAATTTCCTACCCTCAGAACTGTTGACATTTAAGGGAGGATAATTCTTTTTTTTTTGTTGTGAAACCTTATCCTGTGCATTATAGAATGTTTAGCAGCATATCTAGTCTACTTCCAATAGCATCTTTCCCACATTGTGGCAAAAACAAAAAAAACAAAAAAAAACATCTCCACACATTGCTTTGTGTCCCCAGGGGAGTAAAACTACCCTCAGTTGAGAAACACTATAGGGAGATGATGGAAAAAATATAAGATCATAACCAAAATAAATCTGGGAAGCAGTATTAATTTCATATGCAAAGAACTTAAATGAGTATATTTTTAATATAATCAAAGTCATTAATGAATTATAAAAGTTACAATTCACATAGAAGGAATCAGAATTCTAAATTTGTATGCATAATTAACATAGTCTTAAAATAAATAAATACTGAGTTTAAATGTGAAAATTAACTAGTCCTTAATCATTGTAGGATATTTCAAACTATATCTCAAATATTGATGGGTCTATAAGACAAAATATTTGAACAAGATACTTAACAAACTTCATAATTTTACTATGTATAAAGTATTAAACTTTACAATTAGATAGTATACATTTTTCTACATTGAACGTGGACCATTTATAAAAATTGACAGTGCATGATTCTATAGTTATAGTGTAAGCCTCACAAATTTTAGACTTAACATCTTATGGGCTATGTTCTCTGATAATAAGTATAATAAATTAAAAGTGAATGAAGATTAAAATCCCCCATAAATAAGGAAATGTTAAAACAAACTTCTATAGGAAGTCAATGAAGAAATCATATTGAATTATACAAATATAACAATTAAAATACTATATATCAGCACAGTATATAATATAAATATTTGTCATTTCAATTTTTTGGATGATTTGAAAAACAAAGCAATACATACTTAAATCAAATTCCTTCCTGGTATTTTGAGCTAAAAAAAATTTTTTTTTTCATTTTAAACAGAAGTTCAACTCTAAATTTCCAGATTCCCACAGCAAGGCTTCTTGACAATGATGAGATTCGCCCTCTTTCTGTGACGTTTCCAAAAGGCAGAATCATCTTAGGATCCAACAATGGAATTAATAATGAGCTATCCTGCCACCTCAGTTTCAGATCACCTAAACCAGTGTCATTTTTCACTAACCTTCTTTTCTATGATGACAGTGATAACTGGTAAGATATTTAAATGTAGATACTTTTACACTTGACAGTGAAGAATAATAGTTTTATATTCTATACCATTATAAAACGTTAAAAGGAGGACATTTAATATAATGGCTTTGGTCATAAAGTGTTTTTTTTTTTTTTAAGTTCGGCATACACATTTGGATTCATGAGAAACAGCAAAGTAGGGGTTTACTGAAATTTACTCTGGAGTTAGGCTGCCTAGGGTCGAAATCTGGATTTATTCACTTTACTTCTGGACCTCTTAGTGTCCTCATCTGTAAAATGGGATGATGATATGGATAACAGCATTGTAAGCAGTAAAATAGTGCATGAGGTATGGCAGCTAAAGTGGCTTCTTGTTGTGAGGTATTTTTTGTGCTTTGGTTTGATGGATTCTCTTAAAACAGGTTCAGAGATGATGCTGAAGGGTAATAGTAGATTCATATAGAATTTTTTTTTCTTGTCTTTGTTTTTTTATTTAGTTATTTTATTTAAATGCATTTCAAGTCATAGTACATAACCAGAGCTCAGTTTTTCCATTTCTCTGGTTGCAAACCAGATAAAGTCACACCATTAGAGTCTTTGTACATATACCAGGGGTAGTAATGACCATTTCAAACAACCATCATTACTATGCCCATTCACCTTTCCTTCCTCCCGCCTCCCCCTGCCACGTCTAGAGTTCCTGTATTTCTCCTGTTTCCCGTTCCCACCCCCCTTATGTATCCTTATCCACTATTCAGAGAGAACATTCGGCATTTGGTTTTTTGGGACTGGCTTACTTCACTAAGCATAATGTTCTCCAATTCCATCCATTTGCCTGCAAATGCCATAATTTTATTCTCTCTTATTGCTGAATCTTATTCCATTGTGTATATGTACCACAGTTTCTTTATCCATTCATCTATTGAAGGGCATCTGGGTTGCTTCCACAGTTTTGCAATTGTGAATTGTGCTGCTATAAACATTGAGGTGACTGCTGTATTGTAGTGTGCTGTTTTTAAGTCTTTAGGGTATAAGCCAAGGAGTGGGATAGCTGGATCGAATGGTAGTTCCATTCCAAGTTTTTTAAGAAATCTCCAAACTGCTTTCCAGATTGGTTGCACCAATTTGCAGTCGCACCAGCAATGCTTGAGTGTACCTTTTTCACCACATCCTCGCCAGCACTTATTGTTGCTGGTGTTTTGGATAG
>CM053417.1:94300789-94417739 GCA_028644305.1 Xerus rutilus | reverse complement strand
GAGCCAAGTTATTACAGTTTTTGCTCCTATATGTGTATAGTTTTGCTGCAGGGTTTCAGTACCGCTCTTTTAAAGGGGGGCTCAATATTAGTTGATCACAATACAAGCAATATATAGTTTAAAACCAAGTAGTTCCTAATAGTTCCCAAATACATTTACAGTTTAGTCACAATATACAACAATTATGGGTTCCTTAACAATCTATTATGTAAAAAATAATTTCGCGCAGGGGTCTATAGTTACTGTTGGTGGGCTAGGGAACCTTGAGTGTGGGGTGTAGGATAGATTGTTGGGTTAGTAGGAAGTGAGGGTATGGTTATTAGCTCTTATAATGCATGAAAAACGAATCCAAGAGGTGCTGACTAGTACTTGAGAGGGCGACAGTGAGCTGGTGAGGACCGGTAGGGAGGAAGAGATGTAGGGTACAGCAAGCAACAATATCAAGAAAAATAAAACTTATGTAAATGGTAGAAACAGGACTATCTATTGCCCCTCCAGTATTCGGTTCAGGAGTCCCAATCTACTATATCCCACTGTAAAACAAATGTTTGGATTCACAACTGTTGGGGATTAGAGGGTAGGAGGAGTGGGAGAGAAACGAGGGGAGGATAGAGAAAGATGGGAAAGCACAGAGAAATAAAGCAAAAAGATTAAACAGTAGAAATATTGGGAGAAAAAGATAAAGGATAAAATGCAAAGTGAGAGTGGAAGAGCACAGAAGGAAAAAAGGGAGGAAGTAAAAAGAGAGGAAAAAAAATGAAAGAAAAGAAACCCAAACAGACAAACAAACAAAATAAAAAACAAAAAACAGAACAACAAACAAACAATCAATATACAAGAACAGTCTCAATGTGAATAGACAGGTATGTTTCCTTTCACCTCCAGTAGGTGGCGTTGTTCGTTGCTTGCTGGACTTACTCGGCTCGTGTTTCGCGTGTGAGATTCCCAACCTGGTTAATTTCTGGTTCGCTGGCGAAGCCGAGCGTGGAAGATTATACAGAGTTGTTTTCCAATGTCCCCCTTCGATTATGCTCCCAGAGGCTGGTAGTAGCTGACTCCAATTCCCTGTTGTCTGGGTCCCTGTGGAAGTTCCTTTTGGCAGATCTGCTCCCTCCGCTGCTTTGTTTGCCCTGCACTCTGGAGCAGAACTGGTGCGGTCCCAATCTTCCTTTGTAGTGCTGCCTTCGCTGGCGCGCTCCCCAGTGGCTGACGGCTGGGGTCGTGGGACCACGCGAGCTTGCTGTGGATCCTGTGTGGTTGGTTGGGCTCTGGAGCCAGGTTTCTTGAGTAGACGCAGTTCCCACCGGAGGTGAGCTCTGCTGAGCCACGGGGGTCGCACCGCCCCGCAGCCGCTTGCGGCCGCTGCTGCTGGAGGCGCACTCTGGTGAAGACCGCTTGCACTGCTTACACGCGAAAGTGAAATTTTCTGTGATGATGGCTGTAATTTGCTGCTGAAAAGTTGGGTGGAAGAAATTTGTGTAGCAAAATTTTGATCTTTAGTTTGGTGAGACTGGATGCTGCCTCTCTCTACGCTGCCATCTTGCCCCGCCCCCCTAGAAATTTTTATTATAGACATACTCTTTTGAGAGTAACATTATCATAGGTCATATGTAGACTTTCTAAAGACTAAGAAGATGTTCTCTTTTCTTTCCATCCTGATCTTTTCTGTGTTTCTCTCTTTTTTCCCCTGCCTTGTACACAAAATTAAAATTCCATGTTTGACAAATAGTAATGGATAGTTATTAAGGTCTACTCGATAAGGCAGGAATATTATTCATTTATTTTTATTGATACACAAATTTACTAGTCAAAAATTCATAAATTGTCTCCATGGCAATAGCATAAATAAAGTGAATATTTATGTATTCATTAAAAAATACATGTGTTGTGACTTCCATCAGTAACTCTTTAGATGACTTATTTAAAAATAAATTTATTATGTATGGATATACATAAAATATCACAAAACTCAAATATTTTAAATTAATAGTTTCTAAAGGACATTAAATAAATGTAATACACTGAAATTTAGTAACAAAACAACTATTAAAGTGCTTTTTTGTGTGTGTATATGTGGTGCTAGGTATTGAACCCAGGGCCTTGTGCATGCAAGGCAGGCACTACCATTGAGCTATATCCCTAGGCTAAAGTGCTTTTTGATATTGTACATTTCACATCAACAAAATTTCAACTTGAAAAACATGCATTTCTTATAAAAATTAAAATATTTTATTTTCTACAATACTCAAAGCATGTACATTAAACAAAATATGTATTACAAGTTTATGGTTTTATGAAAAGTTTTGTGTCTATTTGTAAAATATCTTTAAGTGCTGATAGGAATGGTTTTTGAGTGAGCCAAGGCATAAATGCAGTGATCAAATGTAATTCCTTTCATTACTGCTATAAGAATCAATCTCTACTTGGCTGCAGATATAGCTCAGTTGATAGAGTGCTTGCCTCGCATGCACAAGGCCCTGGGTTGAATCCCCAGTACCATATACAAACACACAAAAAATCAACCTGTACGCTAGGTCAATTTATTCTATTCTTTTTGTCTTCATAAATTCAGCCTTTTGTATTCTTGACTTTCCTTCTCTTTACTTTTATTAATTAGCAACTTGACATTCTGGATAAATATTGAGACATTTATTCACTTATTCATTCAGAAAATATATACTAAATGTCTTCCATGTGCCACACACTGTTCTAAGCACTGGAGATTATATCAGTGATCAAGACATGATCTCTAATTATGGAGCTTAGAGTCTAGAGACGGAAACAAATGAAAAACAATGAACACATTAAAACATAATACAATATACATTTTCTAGTATGTGGCAAGTGATAGAATCTATAGGAGAAAGAAAAAAAGCACAGTAGACAGTTGCGAGGAGGAAGCAAATGGATTGTTATATGACATAGAGTCATCGGGAAAGATTCGCTTAAGAGCATGAGATCTGCAAAAGGATTTGAAGAAGCGAGTAGAGTTAGGTAGATAGCTGGGAATATTCTCTCAGGGGATGGAATGGTTAGTAAATGATCATCTGGGTGGTTAACATAAATGCCTGTTTGGTCCTAAGTGGAATGAGCAAAGGGTGAGGGAGGAATGTGGGAGAAAGTGTTGGAAAGGTAATGAATGCTCCAGCACAGACTATGTAGGGTCCTTGAGGCTACCTCTAAGCTTTAAGCTACCTTAAGCTTTTACCCTAGATGAAATGAAGAGCCATTGCATGATTCTGAGCTGGTGACAGCATGTAATAGCTATCACTTTTGAAAGATAATAAGATGAGCCAGTTTTTTCCTATCACCTCAAAAAACAAAACAAACCAACAAACAACAATAACAACAAAAACTTGTATTCCTGTTCCTAGTGTATCTTATTCTCTTTATTTATGAAAATGATTCTTATCAAGTTGATTTTTTTCTCTTTTTTATTTATCCTTTTGATCTTCACTGAATGATAACTACATACCTAGCTTTCTTTTGACACTCAGATAACAACAAACTCTTGCCCATGTAGAACTTCACGTGTAATGAAGGAGGCAAAAATTGATAAATAATATCATAATCTCTCAAGGAAAAGGAATTATTTTAGTGAGAAAGAGAGTTTTTGTTTGTGTTTCATTTTGTTCTGAATGGGGGGGAGGGTCTCACTATGTTATCCAGGCTGGTCTCAAATTCCTGGACTTGAGTAGTCCTGCCTCAGCCTCCCATGTAGTTGAGAGGCTACAAACCTGCATGACCATACCCAGCTTAATGATAAAGAGTAAGGGATAACTCCATGCATTACATAGAGGAAGCATACCAGGAGATGTAATAATTTGAGCAGATGGTCATTGTGAGAACTGAATGAGAACATGCTTATAAAGTGTTCAGAATAATCTAAATACTTAATCAATAACTGAATAATGTTTTGGAATTAACATTAATTTTATAATCAGTATTCTGGTTTTCCAGAATGATCTCAGTGGCTACTATAAATATATGGACATTCTTCTATTAAGAGAGTGATTGAGTCTGTTCTGGGGCAAAAGCTTATCTTCACAAGACAAAGAGATTTGCACAGAAAGGGAATAAAGGACAGGAACTCATTTGTCATGGGGATGATTACTTTGGATAATCTCCAAATCATTTATATTGCATTTCAGAATTGTTGTTTATTCTTGTCTTTGAAAATATCCCTGTTCTTGGAATTCACACAGAGATCAGGTGACATAAGCAGTACCAGAATGTTAAAATTCCCAATTTTGCACCATGATTTCCACTCTTTGCTGAGAGGAAGCATTATGTCCTGTAGAAATGTGTAATTATCAGAATGAAGCAGTGCCACTTGCTCTTGCTTTATAAATTCACAGCCTGACTGGCACTTTAGCCAGACCTTGACAAGAATTAAAGTTATGTTTTGAGTGATTAATTTCATAGGAATCCTAATAATACCAAAGGAAACAATATTTCTCATGATTAACCTCCAACCTATGGTGTATTATAGAATCAAGTGTTGATTTCAGATACATGGTTCAGGTAACCAAGGGGTTAACCTGAGTTAGAGTTCCTTGTGGAAGAAATAGCAAACACAAATTGAGGGTTAATAATTAGGAATGAAGCATGAACTCTGAGGTGTTCTAAGCACCTTTTAATCTCAAAAATAGTTAACACATATCTGTTATTCTAAAAATTGAGTATAGGTTTTCTAGGTTTTAGTACTCCAGTTTAGACTGAATAACTTTAGATCAAAGAGAGAAAAAATAAACTGTTTTATAGGAGAGCTGATATGGGTAGCTGAAAATTAAAATTCAAATCAAAAGAAATAAATCTAAATGATATCTATCAAATAGACATGGGAGTATTATTCAGATATTAGCTGTTTTCTTGTTCTAGAGCAGTGGTTTTCAACATAGGCTAGGCATTAGAATCAAATGGGAGCTTTTATTTATGTATTTATTGGGGAGAGACAATGACCAGGGATTGAACTCAGGGGCACTTTACCAATGAGCCACATCCTCAGCCCTATATTGTATTTTAGAGACAAGTTCTCACTGAGTTGCTTAGGGCTTCACTTTTGCTGAGGCTGGCTTTGAACTTGCGATCCTCCTGACTTAGCCTCCTGAGCTACTGGGATTACAGGCATGTGCTACCATGCCCAGTAAATGGGAGATTTTAGATTATAGAGATCTTCTTATCACTGAGAAGCTCTTACATAATTTACTTTAAGATGGACATTGAACGTTTAAAAGCCCCCCAAGCAATTCTAATGGGAAGCCAAAGTTGAGAACTCTTGCTGTAGAACAGTGGTTCTCAAATGTTATTCTGTATTTAACAAACCCCAAGGGCTCAATAAAGACAGGTTCTGAGTCACACCCCAGAGGTCATGGTTTAGTGAGTCTAGAGTGAAACCTACAATTGTGCATATCTAACAAGTTCCTATCAGATACTGGAGACTGAGCTTGTTTTAAAGGTAGGGTTTCATGTCCCACTCTATATCTAAGAAACCAGTATCTGTACTTCAGAAAGGTCCCCAGGTGATTTATATACATGGTAAGATTTGTGAAGCATATGACCTACAAAAATTGAACATGGTAAATGCCATCAGGGATTAAATAGTGGAACAGTCGTCAATATTTGCCAGGAAATAGTATTACCACTAGAAAAATGTGTTGCTCAGGTAGTCTTTAGGTGAGATAACCATCTTTCTTTTAGGGATGGTTTTAATTTAGTCTGGTAATACATTCTCTAACTTAATCTGTTCAAAAAACAAAATATGTCATCAAGTATAATCTCAAATTTACAATGGATGAAACTGGAACACTACCATGTCATTTATCTTTTGCAGCTTTACCCAATATAAAATAAGAGAACCTAGATTTGATGTCAAAACTCATTTCTTTTTCACAATTTTGCTTCTGTTTAACCTTTCAAGTTCTAGGATTTTATTACTATACCATGATCAGTTTACTAAGAATATTGAATAAAATTATTAAGGTTTGAAGGGTCATATGGTATATAATCCATTAATTGAATAGGAAGAATTCAATGGTTTAGTAAGCCACACATTATGTACTAAATGACAAGCACATTAAATATGTACAATAAGAATACTACAGGGGTATTTAGTAGATGAAGCTGAACTAAAATCAAAGTTAGTGATCAGCTAACATACAGTGGCATATCTGCACCAGTGGATAGAATCTTGAAATACTTCTTTGTTGAAAAACCAGCCACTGTCCTTACTGTCCACATCCAGATCCTGAACTACCTCAGACACTTCCCCTAGATATTGGACTTGCTCATAGTAAGTCATAGTAATTAAAGGTTAAAGTCTTGTCATAGCTACTAGGGTTCTTTAGGATACTGTGCTATTTTTCTACAGCTTCCTTCTAGATTATAGGATTCATTGAAATTTGAAGATACATCTTTTAAGTATCACTTTCTTTTTCCATATAAGATATGATTTTGTATTCAAAGAAAATAGCTATTTTAGTTCTCATAACATCAAGAACAGTGGTCCTGTACATTTGTGATTGGCTAGTGTTCAGAAACACTGGTGTCATTGACACCAAAGCTGTCATTGAAGTGACAGCTTTATAAAATGTTTGGCACACAAACTCCTGAACAGTGCTAGATTTAGTTATCTACTCAAAATCAATAGCATTTTGTAATCTTCCTTATAATGAATGAGATATGGTTTAAGAAAATTCTTGGCCTTGTCTTAAAAATGATTAAGCATGGCTGGGCATGGTGGTGCACACCTGTAGTCCTAGTGGCCCAGGAGCCTGAGACAGGAGGATTGTGAGTTTAAAGCCAGCCTCAGCAATAGTAAGGCGCTAAGCAACTCAGTGAGACCCTGTCTCTAAATAAAATACAAAATAGGGCTGAGGATGTGGCTCAGTGGTTGAGTGCCCCCGAGTTAAATCCTCAGTACAAAAAAAAAAAAAAAAAGACTAAGCACAATCTTGTTTACTACTTGCTGATTCTGAGGAACTAGTTTGTATAGATCTTATGACTTTAGAACAGGTACAATAAGGACTTTGCCCATACAGATCAATAAATGCATTTGCAGGGTTTTCATGATGAAATAATTCCTACATTATTTGTTAATGTATTCAGCTCATTCTAAATTTAAAAAAAATTTTTAGTTGTAGATGGAAACAATATCTTTTTAAAGAATTTTTATTTATTTTTTATGTGGTGCTGAGGATCGAACCCAGTGCCTCACACGTACCAGGCAAGTGCTCTACCACTGAGCCGCAACCCCAGCCCCTCATTCTAAAGTTATGTCTTACATTCTGATGTTTAAAACTGAGAATAGACAACCATTAATTTTAATAACATAACCATGAATTATATGAATTCTTCCTATATACAGTAGCATATTGCCAATCTTGTTTTGAATTCATAAACACTTTTGATGCATAATAAAGCTTGTTATGCTTTTTGCATGAAAAGAGTAGGACTTTATCACTTAAATGGAAAACTATATTTTTTAAACATTCATTACAATAAAAAAGAAATGAGAAATAATGAAAGCTAATTCTGATTATTGTTTTACTCAATGCATAATTTTTGGTATTTGTGTAGAGTACACCTAGCACCTTTGGGTCCATTTCTAGCATTTTAAAAATTGCATTTAGTATGCCTATTGCAGATACCTTGCTGGTTTTGAATAGATAGGCAACTGCACACATAAAAGATACTATCAGAATGAATCAGACCCAGAGTTAAATTAGTTAAAGCATTAATGCAATCAGATGAGTGGGCAATGCCACCCTAGTAACTATAGAATAAAGTAATATCTGTTCTGTATTTGCATTTTTAAGGCATTTGGATATTTTTAAAGGTATGTAGATATATATTTAAATGTATGTTTAAGTTAATATTTAAAATAAGCAGTGAGTCAAGTACCCCTCAGGGATACAATCACATAGCTAGAAGCAAATTTTGAGGTACTCAGAACTCTCCTTATGGATTAGGAAGAGTTGTTTAGAACATGTTAATCCTTTGGAGACTCCATTCTTAGCACAAACCTGCTGCCCTTTTACAATGAGACTTCTGGAATTTTAGCAATATTGCTGCTAAAAGGCAGGCAATGCAAAATCTCAAGAGAATTTTAATAACCATCTAATCGATTGTAACTGGAGTCAGTGTTGGAATATTGCCTAAAAACACTCTTGTGTTTTAGGGGCTGGGTTAGGCATGATAACATGTACTTGTCAATCTTTCTTGATTTTGTGTGTGAAATAGAATAGGCAGTGAGAGAAGGGAAATAGAATTCATAATGGACCAAACTGTATTCTGATAGATTCTTTGTTCCTTATTCCTTGGCCTAGCCCTGTAAAAAGCTGTTTGTAATGGTACCTTCATTCTTCGAAAAACATTTTCATTGTAGACCAGTGAAAACAAATCACAGGATTGTAGCACAGTCTGTCATGAAGTAGAATGTTTCATTTATATTTCATAAAATTGAATACCAGTGTATTATAATAAACCATAAACATGGAATGATCATGATTGTAATTTATTCATCATTCACTTGTTGCGAAATAGTGGTGTTTAAAATTCACATGTAAATTGCCAAAAGCCTGGAAACTTCAAGGTAACATTTACCATTTCTTGTCAAATCATTAAAATCATAGTACTTTTAACATCAGATAGTAGAATAAAAGGGTTAATCATAGATATGGTTTCTTTAGTTTCCTTTTTCTTTTCTCTATCCCCATCCTCTTTGGGATGTGGCACAGTAATAGTTGGTTAAAGAGCCTCTGCCAGGCTTAGAAGGTTTTTCATTTTGAAGGAGGTTCTACTGTCTTGTTCTGTATATTCTCCTTAGTGGGTATAGACACCTGGATGATTGCTCATCTTCACAGAGTTCTTAAAAAGCAGACACCCATGCAGTCAGCTGCCATCATGGAATTTCCTAGTATAGCCCTCCCCACTCTCACTTTCCTCAGGCCCTGCCTGGCTACCTGATACCCAGCTGATCAATGAACTGATTAATCAAGAAATTATCTTAACATAATTATAATATTTGATTGTCATACTTGCTTTGTACACAGAAAATCAAGAATTTAAATTATAAAAGAATATGCTCATTATAACAATTCAAAAGTGCCAAGCTTTTTCAAAAATGCCATTAATAGTCAGTTTTTCTACCTTTCTATACCACAGATGTGTATTAATATGTGTTATTTTCATAAATTATCTTCAATTATAAAAATATATACAATTGGGGGCTGAGATTGTGGCTCAGTGGTAGAGCGCTTGCCTCGCATACGTGAGGCACTGGGTTCGATCCTCAGCACCACATAAAAATAAATAAAATAAAGATATTGTGTCCATCTACAACTGAAAAAATATTTTTAAAAAAAATATAAAAATAAAAAGATATATATACAATTGTCTATATGTGCATATATGTCTGTATGCACATATATGAATTATTTTTAAACTAATGTAATATTATGCCAAGTAATCCATGATTTTTTCCACGTATGTCATTAAATAGAACATAGTGGGAAAGCAGTCTGGGATTTGTAGGACAGTTCTATCAATTTTAGCACACGACTTTGAGGTGGCTTTCTGGTGTTGTTATTTCTACCCTAATGGAATAGAAGACAGTACAGGACAAAAATCTATAAGAAGATGACATAGAACATGCATTCATCACCTTTGCTAATATGACATTGATCCAAGTTTAGTCCCATAGACACACCTAGGTGAAGTATGTGTATCTGCGTGCCTACGGGTTCTACTAACGCTGGGGAAGGGAATTCTATTTCCATAAAGGAGAGAAGGATGGGCTCTGCTTCTGCCCAAAAGTATAAGGCTTCTTTCTCCTTATTTCCAATACTTTACTAAATTGTGAGTTTTAAAAAAATATTGTATAAACCCTTCTTGATGTTCTAATAACCAAACAATCTGGCCATTCAGCCAATGCATATTTGACTTTTTTCACCAGAAGTTCTATAAGATCCACAAGATCTTGGACTCTGGTACCTAGTCTCTACCAGCAGGCCATTCTTAGCAGTTGTCTCAGTAGGATCTTTATGGGAGTGACATGACTCTGCATGCTAGCTTCACCTTTTCTGAATTTTCCTAATCAGTTGTGTTGATTGTTTTGTGTTTATGTGGAATACTTGGTCTTTTTAAAAATACACTCTGACTTATTGGTTTGTCAATTCTACCTTTCAGATTCCTCCAGACAAGCAATATTGATATTGCTGATTTATTATTAATAAAAAGAAATTTGTTCAGATAACTCTGCAGCCATTTTCCTTTTGAAGGTGATGCCAGATCATCACCTAATTTCACAAGCCCATATGGTCGTTTCAACAAGTCTAATAACTGTACCCTAGCTTAGAAGTTAATATGTAAGCCTCAAGCTACTAATTTATAAGTAACAAATATACTTCAACAAATATATATTCTAACTGGTGTGAATATATATTTCATGGTAGGATTTCAGGTCTTTGGCCAGATGGTTGGGGAAATATTTTTAACAAGGTAGTTCTATCAGAGGAAATTTCATGACATACATTTGATAATGACCTCCAACTTGTAAGACTAGCTCTGACCTTAGTCTATAACTGTTTATGCATAAAAAATTTCATTAGAATAGATTGATTCCAGCTGTTTCAAAGCATTGCTATCATATTTTTGTTATTTCATTTAAAAATACATCCTGAAATATTCTTAAAGATACAAAGAAAATACCTTGTAAAATTACCTAGTCTGTTTTAGCAAGATTAGGTCTATCCTCCATAGTAAAATGCCCTCAATATTCTGTTTTTAATTAAAATGAGCTTATTGTTTGTATTCATATCATCACAGGGAGACGTGTTTGTTTTTATCAAGTTGCAAATGTTAACCCATAAAATCATCTAATAGTGCCTATGCTCTAAATTTTTTGAATTAACAAGTATGTAAGTATACAAAGAGCAGAATGGCTAATGATTCACACTACTTAGAAATAATTATTCAACTCAAATTTATTAAGCACTATTGCATTGATTGCATGACAAATCAAGGCACCATAGTTAGCAATTATTTTTTTTAAATTTTTTGTAGTTGTAGATGGACACAGTATCTTTATTTTTTTATTTATTTTTATGTGGTGCTGAGGGTCGAACCCAGTGCCTCATGCATGCGAGGCAAGCGCTTTACAACTGAGACACAATCCCAGCCCCCATCGTTAGCAATTCTATTTGTGGTGAAGGCAATGCCATTTCCTATGTTAAATTAATCTGTTTTTTTCTGACTAAAGTTTAGATTCTTCTTCTGTATTTTTGGAATAAAATAAATTTATATATCTTCTTTGAGAAAACAAACACAAGGTTTATGTAGCAATAGTTCACATAAATATGCATATACACAAATGTCTCTGTATATACATTATATGTATGTATAATATATATGTATATATAATATCTCATTATATATAATATATATACATAATTGTTCCAAATATAAATATATTTCAAAAGCAATAAATTTTAATTTTGCCACAATTCCTTCCTGATAACCTCATAAAACTGCAATAACAACTGCTGTGTTTTCCTATAGGAACACAAAAAATAAAACATTTATTGATACATATAATTTAAAATTGAGAAAAATATCCCCAAAGAGAGATTTTGAGATGTCAAAAATGGTTTACATAAATCATAGGATAGTTTCTAAATTATTGGACATACAACAAATGAGATAATTCTTGAATTGATATACACTTAGAGAATTGCTACATCAATATATATTTCTATACTTTATGACTATCTGTGAATCTCTCATGTGATCTGAAGAAGAATTCTCTGCCCTTAACTTACTCTACTGTGATACAAATCAATGTGTGATATTCATATTTGAAACACTCCATGGACCTAGACACATTTAGATCAAGTCTAAAATCTATTTAGGGCATTAAATTTGTTAATAATACATATTTTCTAGAATTATTAATGTTCATAAATAACAGTGCCCAAGGGGCTACAGATAATATGAGTTATTGCAATGCCCAGAAGAATAGCTATAACTTTATTTTCCCCCTCATCCCCATCACCACCAAGAAAGGACACTGGAAATCAAATAAATGAGAATATTATAATAGGAATCTTCTCAATCTAATTTGATCTTTTAAAAATAAATAACTCCAAACACTGTACTTTCTTAGTGATAAGCAAAATAATGCATCATGTCCTTTCTCATTTGTGATATGGAGATTTTTGTGTCTTGCAGCACTGTGAATAAGCTATATTGCTATATATAATTAAAATTCATTTCTACTATTGTTGGCCTAACAAAGTACTAGCTGTAGTAAGCACTAAACATTTAAATAAACATATCACTGAACATTTTTTTTGTTTGTGAATAAGCTTACTTGTGAAATATTCTGCTAACAGTTAATGAATTTTTAAAAAACACATTGTGAATATATTTGGATAAACCACTTTAGAAAGTTTACTCAAAGAAGTTTATCCTGTGCAATAAATTTACCTAAAGTTAACACATTCATCCAATTATTCCATTGATTGAACATCTTCATTTAAATACTATAAGCATACTTAGAACTTGTTTTGATGCTGATGTTGATTATAGTGGGTTTCACAATGAAATGCAATTTTTTCTTTTTTAGTACCAATGAGTGAACCCAGGGACCCTTTACCTCTGAGTGACATTCTCAGTCCTTTTTTATTTTGAGACAGGGTCTCACTCAGTTGCCTAGGGCCTCACTAAATTGCTGAGACTGGCTTTGATCTCACAATCCTCCTGCCTCAGCCACCAGAGTTGGTGGGATTACACCTGGCATGAAATGCATTTTTGAAGAACTGGCTCAGCATCTTTTCTCCTCCTATTTCTCCCTTTATTTAGCCCTATAAATAGCACTATATCTCATTAATCCAAAGCAGTATTAGTAGTAAATTCTTCTTTTATCCCTTTCTAGTCAGTGCCAAATTATTTGGTAACATGTATTTTGTTCTAGATGCCTTATAGCAAAATGTTAGGACAAACAACCATATTAAGATGAGAGACATGTTTCCCAAAACCTAGAGGCTCCCACTTTCTTGTTCTGCCCTTCTGTGAATTAAAAGTATATTCAATAAGACTGCTTTTAGAATGTAAGATCAGTCTTGAAATACTACAGATAGGAGTAGAATGTAGTAAAGATGATAAATATAAAATAGTATCATAATATTTCTCATGATGCTTGACATTTTTGACAGGACATCATAGTATTTCATATGCTATTGGAAAGTGATAAAATAGTGTAATTACCAGGCTATTTATCTCAAAAATTTAAAATGAAGCTTCACTCTTTCATCCCTTAAAAAAAATGGGGCAGGCAAGTATAAGACTCTCTTACCTTCACTAATGATGGAGAAATAATTAGAGATGTATGATTCGAGTATTAATTATTCACCAACTAATGACCAGGGAGATGAATGATGAGGCTTTCCACACCTTATTTAATTCACTATATGTGGACATCATGCCATTCAATATCAAAATATGAAAGGTTGGTGAGGGAAGGGATGTCCACACAGTCTCAAAATTTTATCCATAGATTTCTTATTAATTTTCAAAGAGACAATGTCTAGAGTAGGCAAATCCATAGCTACAGAAAACACATTAGTAGTTTCCAGTGGTTATGGGGAGGGATGAATACGGAGTGTCTTTATTTGGTAAGAATTTTGATATAAGGGTGATGAAATAATTCTAAAATTAGCGGTGATGGTTGTGTAATTATGTGAATATATTAAAAACAATTATATACTTTACAAAAATAGATTTTATGGAATAAAAATTTTATTTTTAAAAGGTGCTATAAAAGGAGATGAAGCCATCTCATGGACACAGCCATAACCAAATGATCAAACTCAGTATCACCAATTGTGGGGCACATTGTCACAAATAGTACAAGGCCATTCTCATCACTTTCATCAATATTCCACATCATATCACCAACTTTGTTTTTACCAGGAATGTCTATCCCCATTTTTTCCCAGTGGAACCATTCTAAATCACTCATGCCTGAAGGTTGCTATTTAAATTTCAGAATGGAATTGAAATCTGTAACATCACTGTGCCTTTCATTTCACTGTTACTGTAATGCTGAGTAGTTTTAGGGAAATCCTCTACCATTAATGGTCCATCTCTGAATGTATTGCTACAGGAAATTTATAATCATTGCCATTGTTCTCTGACATGGTAGTATAATTGGCTCTATTTTTCCACAGACACTCTTATTAAACTGTGTAGTATTAGGATTACCAACTATAAATTCATTTTCTGTTTTGATGTATTTTTAATGATAATATCAATGAATGAAGTATCTATTCTCCTATTTTCATACTGCATAACATAAATTTTCTTCTTTCAATATGAAATTTTTTACATGAATTTTTTATTGCTTTTAGATATATACAACAATAGGGTGTATTTTGACATATTATACACACATGAAGTGCAACCCATTATAATATTGATCCCATTTTTGTGATTGAACAAGATGTGGAGTTATGCTGGTCATATATTCATCTATGTGCATAGAAAAGTTATGTATGGTTTATTCTACTATCTTTCCTATTCCTATGCCCCCTCCCTTCTTTTCATTACTTTTTGTCTAATTCAATGAACTTCTATACTTTCTCTCCCTACCCTCCCTTGTTTTGGGTTAGCATCCACATATCAGAGAGAATATTCAACCATTGGTTTTTTGGGTCTGGTTTATTTCACTTAGCATGGTATCCTTTAGTTCCATCCATTTACCAGTAAATGCTATAATTTCATTCTTTATAGCTGAGTGATATTCCATTGTGTATATTATACCACATTTTCTTTGTCCATTCATCTGTTGAAGGGCACCTAGGTTAGTTCCAAAGCTTGGCTACTGTGAATTGAGCTGCTATAAACATTGATGTAGCTGTGTCATTGTAGTATGCTGATTTGGGGTATAAGTGCAAGAGTGGGATAACTGGGTCAAATGGTGGTTCCATTCCAAGTTTTCTAAGGAATCTCCATACTGCTTTCCAGAGCAGTTGGACAAAATTGCAGTCCCATCAGCAATGTATGAGTGTACCTTCTTCCCCACATTCTTGCCAACATTTATTGTCCCTTGTATTCTTGACAATTGCCATTCTCATTGGAGTGAGATGGAATCTCAGTGTGGTTTGAATTTGCATTTCTCTAATTGCTGGAGGTGTTGAACATTTTTTCTTATATTTGTTGACCATATGTATTTCTTCAGTGAAGTGCTTGTTTAGTTCATTTGCCCATGTATTGATTGGGTTATTAGTGGGTTTTTTTGGTGTTAAGTTTTCTGAGTTCTTTGTATATCCTGGAGGTTAATGCTCTATCTCAGTTGTAAGTGGCAAAGATTTTCTACCATTCTGTTGAGTCTTTCTTCACATTCTTGATTGTTTCCTTTGCTGTGAAGAAGCTTCTTAATTTGATACCATCCCATTTATTGATTCTTGGTTTTACTTTTGTGCTTTAGGAATCTTGTTGAAGAAGTCAGTTCTTAATCTGAAATGAGATTTTGATAAATTGTATCACTATTCTCATTTCCCTTTAAGTATTTTTTAAAAAATTTTATCCCTCATTTCTTCTGCTATCCTTTGGTCATTCAATACTGTAGTATTTGGTTTCCAAGTGTTAGAGTAGCTTCTGTTTTTTATTTTATCATTGATTGCTAGTTTATATAGAATGCAAAGTATTTTCTCTATTTTTTTGTATTTGCTAAGAGTTGCTCTGGGTCCTAAGATTTGGTCTATTTAGAGAAAAATCTAGGTGCTTCTGAGGAGAAAGTGTATTTAGTCATTGGTGGATGAACTATTCTATATATTTCTGTTCAGTCTAAATTATTAATTGCAATTTTCAGTTCTATAGCTTCTTTATTTAGTTTTTGTTTGGTGAGAGTTGTTTTTAAGTCACCCAGTATTATTGTGTTGTGGTCTATTTGCTTCTTGAAATTGAGAAGGGTTTGTTTGATGTATGTAGATGCTCCATTTGGGGCATAAATATTTTTACTTGTTATACCATTTTGATGTATAATTCCCTTAAGCAGTATGAAATGTCATCCTTTCTCCCTTCTGAATAACTTTGGCTTGAAGTCCACTTTATCTGATATCAGGATAGAAACCCCAGCTTGTTTTCGAGATCCATGTGAATGATGTGTTTTTTCCCATCCTTTTACCCTCAGTATGTGGATGTCTTTGTCTATGAGGTGAGTCTCTTGGAGACAGCATATTTCTGGGCCTTCTTTTATAATTCAATCTGTCAATTTTTGATTGATGAGTTTAGGCCATTTACTTTCAGTGTTATTGTTGGGAAATTAGTTTTATTCCTTGTTGTTTTGATTTATTTCTAGTTATTAATTTGAATTAGTTTCTCCTTTGATTGACTATTCTTTTAGTATAGTTCCTCTCTTTGCTGCTTTTCACTTTTTTTCATTTCGTCATGAAATATCTTATTGAGAAAGTTTTGTAGTGGAGGCTTTCTAGTGGTGAATTCTTTTAACTTTTTTTATCATGGAAAGTTTTTATTTCCTTGTCATTCTGAAGCTTAAATTTTGCACGTTATAGTATTCTTGGCTGGCATTCATTTTCTGTCCAAGCTTGGTATATATTATTCCAAGACCTCCTAGCTTAAAGGGTCAGGGTTGAGACAATAGCCAAAATCCAGATTGATTTCCCTCTAAATATGACCTGTCATTTTCTCTGGCAGTCTTTAAAATTCTATCCTTATTCTGTATGTTAGGCAATTTTATAATAATATTTCTTGATGTGGGTCCATTGCAATTTTGTATATTTGGGATCCTTGTAAGCCTCCTATATTTGATTTTTTTTCCATTTTATTCTTTAGGTTTGGAAAATTTTCTGATATTATTTCATTGAAAAGATTGTGCATTCCTTTGTTTTGTATCTCTGAGCCTTCATCTATCCCAATATATCTTAAATTTGGCCTTTTCATGTTATCCCATATTTCTTGGAAGTTCTTTTTATGGTCTTTTCATTTTTTATTTATACTAGGGATTGAACTCAGGGGAACTCGACCATGAGCCACATCCCCAGCCCTATTTTGTGTTTTGTTTAGAGGCAGGGTCTCACTGAGTTGCTTAGTGAGAGTTCTAAGGCTGGCTTTGAACTTGCAATCCTCCTGCCTCAGCCTCCTGAGCCACTGGGATTACAGGCATACACCACCACACATGGTTGGTACACCAACTGTCCAGCTCTTAACATCTTTTCTCTGTGGTCAACTTTGTTTTTAAGATTATATATTTTGTCTTCATTGCCTGAAACTCTTGTCTTCCAAATGATCTACTCTGTTGGTGATGCTTTCCATTGAATTCTTAATTTGGTTTACTGATTCTTTCATTTCAAGGCTTGCTGCTTGATTTTTTTTTCAGAATCTCTATCCCTTCCTTGAAGTTATCTTTCACTTCCTGTATTTTGTTTCTGATTTCATGCCTCACATCATCCTTTATTTTGCAGATCAGTTTAACTATGTACATTCTAAATTCCATCTCTGACATTTCTTCCACTGTGGTGTCATTAGAATCTGTTATTGAAGTATCTTTGTTTGTTTGGGGTGATTTGTTCCATTGCTTTTTCATGTTATTTGTGTGTCTACCTATCTATCTGGATAAATCTGATGATGTAGAGTTTCTACCTTGTGGGTTTATAGTGTCCCTCTATGTTACTAGTATCTCACAGATTATGAGAGAGCCCCATTATAGCAACAAATTATGCAAACAATATATAACAGTAGACTAGGTTCTTAGTTCCTATTTTAATATCTTGTGTTAATTGGTACAATATATAGGGATAGTGGGATCAGGAATTTCCATCAGTAAAACAGTATATAGTCATGTATTATGTCTGGCTTAAAATCAAACAATAGGTGTTATTCATGCTTTCTGCTGTATTAATTATCAATATGACATTGGTGGTAAGGGTATATGTTATATACTTCCATTAGTATTAATGAGTGTTAAGGATAGAGTTGAGTATGTATAAAGAATAAAAGACAGGAGAGTAGAAAAATGTTTGCAATTTCAAATATTTGCAGTGGTAACTTAGGATATGTTGTTGGCTTGAAAGGGTACAAAAAATATAAGAATATAAAGGAAGAAAGAGAGAATGGAATTTAGGTGTCAGGAATAGAGAAATGGGAGGGGGAGACTAGAGTGATAGAGTAGTGACAAAATGATACAGAACAAAATCAAAATAAGCTAATCATTAACCCTAACCTCAAAATACAGAGCATGGGAAAATAACACCTTTGGGGAAAAATAAAACAATGAAAAAACAACAAAAAAAATACAACAACCAAAAAACCCACAAAAAACAAATGAAAGAAATGAAAAGAAAGAAGAAAAAAATCAAGACTAGAAATGAGAGTGAAACAAATGTGATTAAGTGTAGGAGCCCTTGAATCAGTTAATACACATTCAAATAAAACAAAAATCCAATATGGAAACCTTAAATCAAAAAGCAAAACAGAACTACTGCCACAACAAACAAGCCACAACAGCAAAAACAAAAAACGAAAATCTTGGTGAAATATTGAGAAATTGAGGAGTTGTATCCACTGTGGTGGACAAAATAGTGAGTGTATATGTTCCATGACTGTGCCCACCTGATTTTCTTTCTGTTTCTTTGTGAAGAATGATCTCACCTTGCGAGTATGGGCTGTGGGTTGTGTGTCTTTCCTTTTTATTATGTTGCTCACTGTGTTGAAGGTTGAGGTTTAAGAATTCCTAATTCCCCGTCTTAGGATATTAGTGTGGGTGGGCTGGGCTCCAGACCTGGAGGCAAAGTGGCATGTGGGAAGCTGGGTTGCAGGCTGGCAGCAAAGAAGTTGGCCATTTCCTGGAGGCAGGTGAATCAGAGTCTGGCACTGGATCCTGGGGACCGGCCAGTCATGAAGCTGCATGCTAAACCAGGTGGGTCTGGTGGTGGAGCAGCTGGTTGGATCAAGGCTTGACCCAGGACTTTTAGAGTGGCCACAAAGCTGCAAGTGATGTGCTGGGTTAGCAGTCAGGGAGGGGTTAGGAGACTGGGGAGCTGCAAGGGCCTGTTGAGTGCTAGACTGATGCTGGACCTAGTGGGTCCCAGGGACTATGGATGCTGAACCGGGGGAGGGAGTGTTAGGGACTTGGCTGGTGCTGGGACCCAGTGAGTGCCATCTTGGGTGGGCCCTGGGAACTTGGTAGGTACCAGACAGGCTGGTTGGGTGAGTGGAAAGCAAAATACCCTCACCCCCTCATACAACCTTCTGATCCACTGTAGCTGGCCCTGTCAGTCCTCACCAGCCTCAGGATTCATAGAGCTGGGGAGAGCCCGATTCTTTCCAGCCTCTATAACCTGTGTTCCCCTGGGTGAAATGCTCCCAGTTTCTGACTTTCCACAGGTTTGCTAGGCTCAGACAGTTCCACACAGACCTAGCTGCAAACTCATGTATTTGAGTTTTCAGTTTCCAAAGGCTCTGCCATGCTGCAGTCCCAAGATGGCTCCTGGATCGACTCTTGGCAGACGATTGATAAACTCTGGGGAAGAGGGTTTTTTTAAAATTCAATTAATGAATCAAACAATTTCTGGTTTAGCTAGAGCAGACTGCCCCTCCAGTCTCAGGATTTTTCACTCTAAGCCTCTGGGAGATGTGGTATCCCCACTGTTCGAGTTCTGCCTCACACTAATCTGCCATCTTGTCTCTCTCCACTTAAAACATTTTCTATATTATATGCTCCCTGGAAGAATGTGGTTAAGTAAATTTTGTATATGTTGGTTATTCTTTTAAAATTTTTCTATCAGTACATCATAGTTATACATAATAGCATGGTTCATTTTGACATATTCATAAATGTGTAGAGCATAATTTGCTTCATTTCAATCCCCAGTACTTCCTCTTTCCTTTCCTTCCTCCCTTTTCTAATCTTCTTCCCCTATTCTGTTGATCTTACTTCTATTTATTTGTTGTTTTTAATTGGAGAATTATAACTATACATAAAGGTGGAATTCATTGTGATATATTCATACAAGCACATAACATAATTTGGTTAATTTCATTCTGCAGTCTTTCTCCCCCCCATCACCTTTCTCTACACTACTTTTTTCTCCCTTCTATTTTCATGAGATCCCTTTATAAATTCTTTATTTCTGGGTGCAGCAACACATGTCTATAATTCCAGTGACTTGGGAGGCTGAGTGAGGCAGGAAGATTTCAATTTCAAGGCCAGCTTCAGAAATTTAGTGAAGCCCTAAGCAAATTAGTGAGACAATGTCTCAAAACAAAATAAATAAATAAATAAGGCTGGGGATGTGGCTCAGTGGTAAGGCATCCCTGGGTTCAATCCCACATATCAAACATAATAAATAAGTTAATTAATTCCTTATTTCTCTCTTATTTCCACATATAAGAGAAAACATTCAACCCTTGACTTTCTGCTTTTGGCTTATTTGGCTTAGCATGATGTTCTCCAGTTCCATCCATTTACCAGCAAATGACACAATTTTATTCTCCGTTATGGATTTTTATATGTCGATTATTCTTTGCTCTAAAGAACATCTAAAATCAAATGTTATAATCTTTAGAACATTAGTTTTACAAGAGAATGAAAATAGTTTATTTCTGTTTTGCCCCCCTTGGAGAAAAATTTACTTTCAACTTTACTTTCTTTAATTATTTAGCATTTTACAAATAGAAAGTGATAGTGCTTCTTTGTTATTTTGGTAGTTGTCTTTTGTAGTATTGTTCACAATCTGGCTTTTAAATGAAGAGTCAAGGATATATGATATAGAAGTGTTCTTATGAAAACACAAGAGACTAGTATAAGTGGAACAGAGAATCAATCACTACAAACAAATGACATTTAAATCAAAGCCCCAGGCTCAGCCTGATCTTTTGGTGTTCTGAGGAACTAAGATGACACCAGTTTTTTTATTTTTTGTTTTTGTCCTCCCCACCCCCACCAACTTTTTTTTTCCTGTTTGAGGCAAGGGAGCTGGGATTTGAAAAGCTCATACCACATAGATGTTGCTTATGGACATCCCCTAAGGAACATAAACTTCCAGGCTCTTCTGGTTTTGAGCAGCTTCAGTACCCCAAGGGCAATTCTCTGAAGAAAGTTACACTGTGTCCACCCAGAGGATAGGAGCATAGCACAAGTATATAATATCTTAGATGATAAGGGCATAAGGGCAGAGCATCCACAGCATTTGCTTTTATCTTTTATCTCACCCTTCTATATTCATAGTTAAAACAAAAACTAACATTTTTTTCCATAATGGCAGTGATAATGGAGTCTTTGGGTAAACTGTTATTTAATCTAAACAATTATTACTTTGAGTAAATTAACTCTGAGCCCACTTCAACTCTAAAATCACCCACATCTGTGTTTTTGTATCTACACAGTGACAATCTATATTCTAGAGCAGTCTTGAGAGTGAAATTTACAATCTTTGTTTTAACTTTAAAAATAAATGTTTTCAAGCCTTTAAAATAGATATAAGTTGTTAACAAAAACAAAGGAGGAGCGAAGAAAAATATATGAATAATTTGTGTCATCATCATTAAAGGGATCTGGGATACTTAGAAATATTTCATTGTATTAACTGCATATGAAAATTTTAATTTATTGAAATGCAATTTTTTCACTTTTAGGTTTTCACTTCCAGTTACAGCAACAGCAGAAAACTGTATTCTTACTGTATATCCATATTTAGCAATTCATGTTGATAAGCAAAAAATTATTTTAAAGGATGGTAAGTTGCATATGATTGCTTTCTCTCTAACTCATTGTATACATTCTTGTTACCCAGGGCTAACATTTAGAATTAGAGTGAATTTTAAATTAACAGGTGTTTATTAAACAGCTGTCAGTGCCAGGACCTATGTTTCTTATCAATAGTAAAATATGACAGTGTCTCTTAATTCCAAAAGTTGATAATCTAATAAAAGATACATAAATAATTTACTGAGAATATTTAGTTAAGAATTTCATATGTGAGTCAATTGAAGTATTGTTGGGCATGTGGAGGTGGTGCAGAGATTATTGCTGATGCTGGAGTTCTGGAATGATTTATAGAAGAGATGGCATTCATGTAGAATTTGGCAATGATGATCTTGACCAGGATGGTTGGTGCAAACTGCAAAATAGCAAAAGCATAGGGTTGAAATGGGAGACATAAGGCATGAGGTGGAGGTGCAGGGCCATACTGTTGAGTCTATCCATTTTATAGTACTGGGAACATTCTGTGGATTTTTTAATATCAATGATTTAGAAAGGGAGTAGTTGTTGGGATATATTCATATAAAATAAATTAAGGTAGGATAGAGAATAAACAGAAGACCAGCTGGTATTGCTGCAGGGGAGATTGTGAGAGAAGCTAAGATCAAAAGATACATAATTACAGAAAGAAAGGAAGAATGAATTTCAAGAGATCAGTTGTTTAGAAAGGTTACTGTAGTTAATAATTACACATTATGTTCTTTAAAAATGTAAAGAAAGTGGTGGATGTTATATGTGCTCATCACAAAATTCATAACTGTATGAGATAATGCATTTGTTAATTAGCTAGATATAACATATATGCTTCAAAATAACAGGTTGTACACAATAAAAAGATAGAAAATTATCTGTCAATTAAAACTTAATGAATTAGACCTGAGGATATAACTCAGTGGTAGAGCACTTTCCTAGTATGTGTGAGGCTCTTGGTTTAATCCTCAGAAAAAAACACAAACACAGAACAATCAATGAATTAATTTGAAAAGAAAATAAGGAAAAGAAAGAAACAAAAAGTAATAGAAAAGAAGTTAGTGAATAGGGAGAACTTGAAATGCCAGACACAGGAGAGAATGAATGATGGAGTAAGTCCCAGAGAAGAGAAAAGATGAAGTGTGGGGGAAAAGCTCTATCTTAGTAGACTTTCAAGTCCTTAATTTTTTTTTTCATATTAAACATCTTTATATGCACTTTCAATGAACAGTATATATATATATATATATATATATATATATATATATTTTTTTTTATAATTTTTAATGCTGAGTTGGAGCCCTTTTCTGTGTTTTAACCAGTTTTCTCATATTCTCCACTTGCTTCTTCAAATATTTACCACTCTGATAAAACCCATTCAATCTGTTCTATTTCAATCTCAGGGAATGCCATTTTTCTTAATGTTGAAAAGAGATAGACACCATCAGACAATAACACTCTGATGTTCCAAATATCAAGCATGTGTTGGAACCCGCCATATCTCCTTTTCCTCTAGTCACAAGGGCAGAAGCTAGTATGCTGTCCTGCCTCAGGCCATTCCTTTATCTAAATCTCATTACCCAGAAATTCTACTGCATCAAATAACCTTACTCTTGCCTATAAATTTTTTCCTCCCTTAGGTGCTTTAGTTGAGTTTCCAGGAAGTCATCAGGGAGGAGAAAGGAGGCTACATCTTCTCAGGAAAATTACAAGGAGTAAACAGGGCAGATTCAAGCCATGCATTTTTAAATTATTCTTCCCAATTTTACTAGTCACTTAACTTCCCACAGATAGAGAGAAAAGTAGAAGAGGAAAGTAAGAAATTAGAGTACCTCATTTCCCTTTAACAGGAAAGAAATTTTAGAGGTGAGCCAAAAGCATTATTTGCCTACCGAGCATACCTAAGACTGTTGATTATTCCCACTTCTCTTTCTTGAGACGGTCTCTGGGCTTCCAAATGCCATCCTCTCTGGATTTCCTCTAACTTCTTTGACTTTTTCTTCTAAGCATCTTTCATTAATTCCTCTTCCTCTCTCTGTATTTTTTAATTCTTTGCATCAGTCGGAGTTCTGAACCCTCCTCTCTTCTCCCTTCCATGACTTCAATTATGATACATGGGCTATATCTTCAATGCAAATCCCTTTTAGAGGAATTCAGAATTCAACTGAATTCTGGATTCCCATAGGCATCCCCCAAACAGCATGACCCAAACTAAACTTCCCTGTCTGGAATTTTCTCATCCTTCTGTATACCCTACTTCTGTAGACTTACCTACAACAGATTAGATCCTAATCCAGAAACTCAACTGCCATCCTCAATAATGTCATCTCTCTCTCACACTACACTTCCAGTCCACCAAATCCTATTACTTTGCCTTCTAAATGCCTCTCAAATCATCTTACTTCTTTCCCTCTCTAGTGCCAGTGCATACATTCAAGTTGCTGTAATGTCTTCTTAGGATCAGTGAAAGTTTCTAAACTATTCTTTTGCCTCCTCTGAAGTTCCTCCTTTTCATGAACCATTTCACACTCTGACCACAGTGATATATATATGAACTGAAAATTGAATCTTGTAATTTCCATGTATAAAATTTTCCCATGGAATACTGTTATCAGTAGGATGAAACCTAGAAGACCTCATATGGCATTACCCTAGACAATGACCTTATCCTCATCTCCAGATGTCTTTCCCTCTAAGCTCAAGCCACATTAAACTTTTGTAAGTTCATCTAGCATCTAGATCTCTACTGATAATCATTCCTATCTTGGGCATTTTTCTACCAGACCCTATACCCTCTTCCCACCTAAAACAATTCCTGCCTCTACAAGCAAGGGTTTTGCATTCTCTAGTATGCTCATAGCTCTGTGCAATTTCCATCACTGCCCTTACCACATTTTTACTTAATATGCCTATTACCTATATCCCTTTCTCAATATTGTTATCTATAAGGCCTTGAGAATGGGAATCATTTCTCTCCTGTACACTCTTGTGTCCATAATGCCTCACACAGTGTCTGGTAGATAAAAGGTATTTATTTAATATTACAGAATGAGTCATCTCAATTATAGAACATCAGAAAGGCATCTCTTAGCTGCACATTTTCATAAGAGAATGGCTTATATGTGGAATAGTGTCTCCTGAGCATCAAAAAAAATCATTGAAAGCAGTTTATGGAATTGTCTAATTGGCAGGATGGAGAGAAAGACAAAGAGATCTCAAAATTTTGACACATTGTCAAAATTTAAAAGATTTTTCTGACTAATTCTAAGTAATTATGTTATATTTTTATATTCTTCTAATATACTGGGGTAGGAGAGAATTTCTAGAATGCAATATAAAGGAATACCAATAGGTTAAGACTCACACAACCTGGATAGAAATTCTCTTTTGTGTTCTAAACTCATTATTTTGCCATATGATTTTATTTTTAATTCTCAAGTGCTCAAATTTATCATCTTTCATTAACCAACATGCATATATAAGAGAATAATGGGATACTAATAATATATGTTTTATCTATTCAGAGAGCTTTTGTGAAAACTCATAGACTATAAATACCTAGAAGGTATTATTTTTACTATGATTTCATTATTACTGCTATTATCACTGCTTGTGATTGCTTGATCACTTTTGTATTTTTTGTAATATCCTTCTAGAAAATTATGAGTAATTACTGTATAATAGGTAATATTGTTACAGTTTTAAAAGAAAAAATGAAAAAATTATTCATGTTCATTTGGTGATTGAACATGTAGTACATGGACTGAAAATAATACATGCATTTGGGGAAATATTTCTAGAACTATGTGTAATAATTTCTAGATATATTTAATGCTCCCCAAGTATATGGTGTTCTGCTAATTTCCTTACATTTGTTGTGTAATTCAGTCCTCCTAAAAATTCCAAGTTAGATACCCTTATAGATCTCACTTTCACAGATTAAGAAGGTGACTAATGGAGAGGCTGAGAAGCTTGTCCCAAGGGATTCTAACCAAGTTTGTGAGACCTTAGTACATACATATATAGCTACTGTGCTCTATAAGATGACATGCTCAATAAAGGCGAATCTTAAATTAAGTATACTCTAAAGCAAGACAGTATAATTAATCGCTTATTGCTTATAGGCTAAATTTAAAAAGAATAATGTGAATGACTTCAGTTAAAAGGATAGAATTGGGGCTTGCACTCACTGTGGGAATTTTTTTTTTTTGGCTACTGGAGATTGAACTCAGGGGCACTCGACCACTGAGCCACATCCTCAGCCTGATTTTGTGTTTTATGTAGAGACAGGGTCTCACTGAGTTGCTTAGCGCCTCGCCATTGCTGAGGTGGGCTTTGAACTCGCAATTCTCCTGTCTCAGCCTCCCTAAGTGCTGGGATTACAGGCTTGCACCACCGTGCCAGACTTGTTGGAACTTTTTATCATTTGATGATAAGTTTAAAACATTGCTTAGTGCATCTTCAAATAGTTTTATCACTGAACTATCTAAAAGTTACTTCTATATAGGCTATCGTGGCATAGTGTTCTGGGGAATATGGATACCTATTTTGTGTAAAATAGTTAAAATGTATATGAAATTCTGTAAGACACACACACACATACACACACACATACATACATACATACAGTTGTATATTTTGATGCCTGGACTTATATCAACATGTACTGGCTTTGATCAGCACTGCCTTTGGTTGGTTGAGATTTCTGTTTTACAAACCCTCCCTCTAAAAATATGCATAGTCAATCTAACTGGAAGATACATTAAAATCTATTTATCAGCTCATAACCAAGCAGTGATTTCACTTGAGTAAGTTAACTAGGAAAAAATTACTTTTGTTAGTGATACTTGTCTTATATCTTTTTTTAACATCATATATAAAAATTCCAATTTTGGGGGGTTGAAAATTTTAAATATTTTACATATTTTTGTTATCCTAAAGTTGGATGTTGTTTATTCTCCAATAACTTTGAATTACTATAATAATTGCCTTATCAAATAAATTTCAGTTCAGAAACTCATTATCAACATTAACTTTTTGTCATTTATTTGAGGTATAATAAATATTTAGGCTTTTTTCTGTTATTTTTATATAAATATGAAATTAACTTAAGTAATTTGCTGGTGAATTCCATAAATGTTTGTTTTACTTACTATTGCCCAATGTGTTATTTGTAGATAAAGATGGAAATCCTATGAAGTCTAGAGGCAGTTTTATATTTCCCTACCAGGATGTCGGATTACCCTCTTCTGCTTCAGTAAATGTGACATCCACTGCTAGTAAATTTATTGATACTGAACTTACAAGAGGAAACTTATTTGTTGGTATGTGGCAAATATAGTATATTTCTCAAATCCAGTCCTTGATGTGGTCTGCTTAATATCTTTTAATTTAAAAGTTAGGCCTTTTCTAGTAAGAAATCCGTGGATTTGTCAGTAGTCTCAAGTAGGTCATCTGCTTCAAGAGTTCTCTCCAATGAGCAATAGCAGAAACTCTTGATTTGCAACACCCCTAGTATTTCAGTACGTTTCCCTAGGCCAAAATGAGTACAAAATAGTTGTATTTATTAACTGGTTTAGTAAACAAAACAAAACTTGAGAGTAGTAGCTTATGTATGCTGCCTAATAGATGTTTCAGTAATATTTAACAAACATGTAAAATATCCAGTAGATCCTCTGTAAATTTTTTGTGACATTACAGGAACCTTCTGTACACAGTTTAGGAACTACAGAACTAGGGTTTTGTTATTTCATAATCTAGCTGGATCTATGGTTCATCTTTAAAAAAGTAGACACAGCTAAATATGTATTTGATATTATTTGCAATTAACTGCACAAATATTCCTTTCCCTAGATATGGGTAATTTTGAATTTTTATTGAATGATCCAAACCAACTTAAATAGTGTGAGGATAGTTTCCAGTTAGTTTGTGTTTTTGTATCATGAAATAGGCAGATATTTTTAGAAAAAATTTTTGATAATATCATTCTATATCTTTGAAATTTTCCATAATTCAAAAGTATTTTGTTTTATTAAAATGCTTAAAGAGAAAGTCATTTTGAATCTGAAGGCAATATTTTTGTTTCTATAATTCTTTCAGCTGAAGTTTAATTTTGTCTAATAAACAAAGCTAAAGAATTAAGACATTTTTCTTATGTAGTTAAAAGTGAAAGCTTCGACTTTGGGGAATGTTTTCACATACCATTATGGCAAAAATAAAATATATAATTGTTTCCTTTATTGAAATCCATAAATTTTAATAACATTATTTGAGTATTGAATGTTAAGTGTATTCTCATTATTTATTTTACAATGCAGTAAATTGACTCATAGGAATGGCAGTAGCTATAAGAACATTTTACTCTGTTGTCAAGTAATCGTTTTAATAAACAAATATATTTTAGGAATGGAAATATTACATGAAGATTTGGACTTGGATGAAAGTGTAACACCCAAAAAGGCAGATGATGAAAAGGAGGAGAAAAATGAACAATTCTTTTCTCTGGAAGTAGGATCAAAGGCATATAACTTCTTTCAGAAGGTTGTAAATGCAGTTCAAACATGGTTCAGTCTCTTTGGCTGGCCCGAAGGACCCCATTCTCTTTCCATTCCAGAAACTATAAGAAGGTGATAGTTATATGTTTCTCTAAATTTCTTTCTTCATATCATATTCTGAAGTATGATCTATTTATTGGGATAATTTAAGTGAAATGCAATATTAAATAATTGATAAATTATTAAAAGTGATAAATTATAAAGAGACTAGTAAGAAGAGTAAAAAATGGAAATATAAATACTTTAGGCTACATATACTTTTAAATTTCTTCTAAATATCTGATAATTTTAGGAAAGCACTGAAAAATCACTGGACCTCAGTTTCCTCATGTCTGAATTAAGAAGGGTAAACTATGAGTAGGAAAGGTCCTTTTAAATTTGAAAAGTGTGGCGACTACACATTTCAATATAAATAGGATATCAGGTCTAGATCCAGAGTATAGTTCAGTATACAGATGGTAGTATTTAAAAAAAGAAAATTTTTTTTAGTTGTAGGTGGATACAATGCCTTTATTTTATTTATTTATTTTTATGTGGTGCTGAGGATCAAACCCGGTTCCTCACATGTTTCAGGCAAGCACTCTACCACTTAGCCATAATCCCAGCCCCTAGATGGTAGTATTAGTGAACAAGGCCCACTTTTCTTTAAGGAAAGTACATTTACATCCCTCCTTTCAAGTGTTTTAGTACTCAATATGTTTAAAATTGTTAAACTTCTTCAGCTTTACCAAATCACTTACTTCTATTGTTCATTTAAACAAGAATTTGGGCACCTCCCTTGCTTTAATGTTGCTGATATAGTGGGACCTCAGAACTTTTTTTTCTCCTTTCTTAGGACTTGCAGGCTAAGCTAATTCTATAATAATTTTCCAGTGTTATTGCTTTTCGTTTTTTTAATGGAAAATTTCAATTTCACTGATTTAATTAACATTTCTTCGTTGTGGGAAATTAAAGCAACAGAAATTCTAAAAATTTCCCTATTTGATCAAAAAATCATCTGGCTAAAGGGAATTTTTCAGAATGGTTATTTCTTAGTTTGCTTTAGTGTTGTTTCACTAAACATTTTACCTATTTTGAGTTAAAAATTTAAGTCATTATACTATAATGATTTATTTTCATTTTGTGGAAAAGAATTAATTGAACATTTAAAAATTATTATTCATCACTTGTGACTAGTGTTCATGTTTTTAAATTATCCTTTATGAGCTTATAGTCTGATCTTAATTTGTAATTTTATTTTTTCTTTATTTTAGGTTTTGGCAGTTTACTTTTTTGTCTCATATAACGTATAAGTTCTTGGATAAATTTATACTTTTCTCTGTTTCTTAAAAATCATGTAATGCTGCTTTTTTCTTTATAATTCACATTTTTTAAAAAATTCAAGTTGTGTTTTTAATTATTTTCAAGTTTATAAGTTTCTCTTTATTCTACTTTGGCTGCATCTCAGAAATTTTGCTACTAAGCATTCTTTTTTTTTTTTTTTTTTTTTTTTTTGTGGTGCTGGGAATTAGATCCCAGGGCCTTGTGCATTCAAGGCAAGCCCTCTACCAACTGAGCTATATCCCCAGCTACATTTTCTTTGTTTTTATAGGGTTTAGGATTTTAATTTAAATTTTCTATATGCTTTTTACTGTTATTCTGATCAGTAATTTGTTGTATAATACATTATTATAAACACGTCATTATTTACATGCCAATTCACATTAATTTGGGGGCACTTACTTATGCTATTTTATTATATTTTGTTTGTATAAATAATATAGAGATGAATACATTCATTTATAAATAGTAACAGACATTTTTTGATATTAAATAGAAAGTATCTCAGAGATGGGATCATGAGACCAAACAAACTAGTAAAAATCTCTTTAATACATTCTGGGATGATTTTCTATTAAGCATTCTATATTATTAACCTCACTAATGAGGTACAATTAAAGGCTAGCCGTTTTCCTAATGAAGTTTACTACTGTTACAGTATAAATTCTTTACTGTACTGTTTTGATAAATGAGAAACAGACCTCATCATTGGATACTTCTTAGAAAAAGACTGCTCTTGATGAGTATGGAGCCTTTCTATTCCTGGGAAGAAAAGCTGCCCACAACCAAAAACTTTGAATAAAGATTAACTTTGTCCAGGTAACAAAGTTATTCAAAGGCATTTTTTTGATTTGGGATTTCTGGATTATGGGCTCTCAGGCTAAGAAGAGTCTTCCAAGGTCATGTGTTGTTACCAATATTTGAAACCCCTCTTCAATGCCTCCTGCATTACTCCTTCATGGGGAAGTATCCAGTGTTTCTGATGAGAAATTTAATGTCATATTTTGGGAATAATATGTTCATTCTCTTAAAACTCTTTATAGTTCCTATTTCTCTGTTATTCTCCTGTTTTGCAATTTATTAGATTAAAATCTCAGCAAAGAGAGCTTCATCGTTATTCAATATCCTTGGCATTTAGTAAGCCCTATATATTGAAAACTAATCATTTAACTCTTATTTTCTGCCTTCTTTCTACTATTTGCTTCCCTCTGTTTTGTCTATTGTCCCAATCTCCTATTATAAGGATAGTGGAACTATTTCACTGATCCTTCATGTTGCTCTCAATTACTTTTTGTCTTTCGCTTTTCTTGTGTTTTAATTTCTTATACTTGTAGCTTTCTACTTCTTCTGTAAACATTTTAATTAGCATTTGTAGTTTTATTTTCCAAACATACTGTTTTTCTTTAATTATTTCCTTTCTCCCATCTTCATCCCTTATTCTTTTCTTCCTACTCCTGCCCCTCTTTTCCTTTTCTTCCTGTCTTCTTTATATCTTTTTCATAATACCATTCCATTTCTGAATTATGGATACATGTTTTCTCAAGTAGCTCTCTTACAGTATGAGCTTTTTCATCACTTTTAGTTTTCATTGAATTATATCATCTCTCCTGAGTTCTTCATTTTTTTGTATTTTTAAATTTGATTTTCATTACAGTTATTAATGGTTTTCCTTAAATATTTCTAGTTTTGATTATCATTTATTCATACATATGAATGAAAGACTTGGTTTTTGCTATAGGCAGAAGACAAGAGTTTCTCTGGCCATTCTGAAGATCTGTTTTTCCATGAACTATTTTCCCACATTGAAAGTCAGGCAAAAGTTGTTAGAAAGTTGCCAATTCATGGCAACATACATGCTTTACTTTGGGGTACTAGACCAGACAGAATGCAAAAGTAAGAGGGAATTTAGAACATGGACATCCACTGTAGGTACCCTAAATCTCTCAGATATCTGGGAGTTGGATTTATTTTGAGAGATCTACAGGTTTTCCTGGAGGCAAAGACTACTTTTGTCAGTGTCTTTGTACATGTTTTGTGGGATAGTAGATCAATCCTGGATTTTCCATATGTATCAGTTCTCTTAACCACAATGATGACTGTACCATGTGTGACTTTCTTCTCTGTCAACACTAAAGTTGGAGTCTCTGTTATGTTCCTCTAGGAAAAGAGTTTACCGTTTCCCCTGTAGCATACTGCTATACAGTGTATCGATTTTATTTATCCCTCAATTCAATTCTATCCATTCTCAGTATCTAATAGATACCCTTCAAATTTTCTGGTATACTCATGGTCCCTTTCATAATTTCAATGTCATTATAGATTTATTCCTTTTCTCCAATCTTTCTGACATGTTAGAAATATTTTGAGAGGGAGAGAAGATGAGTACATGCATTCAATTTATTTTTCCTGAGCAGGAAGTTGCCCTTCCTTCTCAAACATTTCTTCAGTTTCACTCTCCCATATAATGACTCATCATTTCAGTTATTGCTTTCATTACTGTTTTTAGAAAGAATGCTTTCAATTATTCTCCATTGAGAATGAGGTTGGCATGGTTTAGCATGTATAGCTTTTACAATGTTGAGGTATGTTACTATTATCCCTAATTTTTCTAGTGTTTTGGGCATGAATGCATGCTGTATTTTGTGAAATGCTTTTTCTTCATCTATTGAGATAATCATGTGATTCTTGTCTTTAAGTCTATCAATGTGATGAATTACATTTATTAATCTCTGTATATTGAACCATCCTTGCATCCCTAAGATAACCATCACTTGATCATGTATTCATTTTTGTATGCAATTTACCAGTATTTTATTGAGAATTTTTGTATGCATATTCATCAGGGATATTGGTCTGAAGTTTTCTTCCCTTGATATGTCTTTGGTTTTGGTATCAGAGTGATACTAGCTTCATAGAATGAGTTTGGAAGGATTCCCTTCTTTTCTATTTTATGAAATAATTTGAGGAGGATTGGCATTAATTCTTCTTTGAAGATCTGAAAGAACTCATCTGAGAATCTGTCTGGTCCTGGGCTCTTCTTTGTTGGTGGGCTTTGTATGGTGTCTTGAATTTTATTACTTGAAATTGATCTGCTTAAATTTTCTGAGTCCTCCTGATTCAATTTGGATAGATTATCTCTTTCTAAAAATTTGTCAATGTTTTAAAGATTTTCTGTTTTATTGGAGTATATATTTCAAAAATAGTTTCTAATTATCATTTGTAGTTCAGTAGTGTCCATCACGATATTTCCAATTTCATAATGAATTTTAGTAATTTGAGTTTTCTCTCTTTCTTTGTTAGCTTGGCTAAGGGTTTATCAATTTTATTTATTTTTTCAAAGAATCAACTTTTTATTTCATTGATTTTTTTGAATTGTTCTTTTGTTTCAATTTTATTGATTTCTGCTCTGATTTTAATTATTTCTTGTCTTCTATTGCTTTTGGTATTGATTTGTTCTTGTTTTTATAGGGTTTTGAAATGTATAGTTAGATTATTTATTTGTTGTATTTCTATTCTTTTAATGAATGATCTCAATGCAATGAACCTTCCTATTAGAACCTGCCTTCATAGAATCCCAGAAATTTTGATATGTTATCTCGCTATTCTCATCTACCTCTAAGTATTTTTAATTTCATCCCTGATTTATTCTTCTATCCATTGGTCACTCAATAGTGTATTATTTAGTCTCCAGGTATTAGAGTAGCTGCTATTTTTCAATTTGTCATTGATTTTTAATTTTATTCCATTATGATCAGATAGAATGCAGGCATTATCTCTATTTTTTGTATTTGCTAAGAGTTGCTTTGTGGCCTACGATATGGTCTGTTTTAGAGAAGGATTCATGTGGTGCTGATAAGAAAGTATATTGAGTCATTGATGAATAAATTATTTTATATATTTCTGTTCAGTCTAAATTATTAATTGCTTTTTTCAGTTCTATATCTTCTTTATTTAGATTTTGTTTGTAGGATCTATACAGTGGTGAGAGAGGTGTTTTAAAGTCACCCAGTATTATTGTGTTGTGGTCTATTTGCTTCTCGAAATTGAGAAGAGTTTGTTTGATGTATGTAGATGCTCCATTACTTGGGGCATAAATATTTTTACTTGTTATATCATGTTGATATATAATTCCCTTAAGCCGTATGAAATGTTGTCCTTTCTCCCTTCTGATTAACTTTGGCTTGAAGTCCACTTTATCTGATATGAGGATAGAAACCCCAGCTTGTTTAAGAAATCCATGTGAATGATGTGTTTTTTCCCATCCTTTTATCTTCAGTCTGTGGATGTCTTTGCCTATGAGATGAGTCTCTTCGAGACAGCATATTGTTGGGTCTTGTATTTTAATCTAATCTTGCAGTCTATATCTTTTGATTGATGAGTTTAGGCCATTGACATTCAATGTTATTATTGAAATATGATTTTTATTCCCCATCATTTTGAGATATTTTTTATTCTTTGGTTCCAGAGATTGAACCCAGGGGCACTTAAGCACTAAGCCATATCCTTAGTTCTTGTTTATTTTTTATTTTGAGACAGGGTCTTGCTAAGTTGCTTAGGGCCTTGCTAAGTTGCTGAGGCTGGCTTAGAACTTGTGATCCTCCTGCCTTAACCTCCTGATTTGCTGGAATTCAGGTATGCACCACCATGCCCAATATTTCTGCTTTTTAATTTGAAACAGTTTCTCCTTTGATTGACTATTTTTCTAATTTAATTCCTTGCTTTACTGGTTTTCACTTCTATTTTTCATTTCTTCTTCATGAAATATTTCATTAATATGTTTTGAAGTGCAGGCTTTCTAGTGGTGAATTCTATTAACTTCTATTTATCATGGAAGGTTTTTATTTCATTGTCAATTCCGAAGCTCAATTTTTCTGGGTATAGTCTTCTTGGTTGGCATCCATTTTTTTTCAGAGCTTGGTATATATTATTCCAAGACCTCCTAGCTTTGAGCGTCCAAGTTGAGAAATCAGCTGAGGTTCGGATTGTTCTCCATCTAAATGTGACCTGTTCTTTTTCTGTGTCAGTCTTTAAAATTCTATTCTTATTCTGTATATTAGGTATTGTCATAATAATGTTCCTTGGTATGGAGTTGTTACCATTATGTATATTTGGGGTCCTGTAAGCCTCCTGTATTTGATTTTTTTCATTTTATTCTTAAGGTTTGGGAAATTTTCTGATACTATTTCATTAAAAAGATTGTGCATTCTTTTGCTTTGTATCTCTAAGCCTTCATGTATCCTGATAAATCTTAGGTTTGGTCTTTTCATATTATCCCATATTCTTTGTAAGTTTGGTCCATGGTCTCTTAACATCTTTTCTCTATGATTAACTTAATTTTCAAGATTATATATTTTGTCTTTATTGCCTGAAACTCTGTCTTCAAAGTGGTCTAGTCTATTGGTGATGCTTTCCAATGAATTTTCAAGTTGGTTTATTGATTCCTTCATTTTGAGGATTTCTTCTTGATTTTTTTCAAAATCTTTATCTCCTAATGTAGTGATATTTCTCTTTTTGTATTTTCTCTCTCATTTCATTTCTTTTACCCCATAGATCAGTTTAACCATAAACTTTATGAATTCTATCTCTGCCATTTCCTCCAGTGTGGTGTCAATGGAATCTGTTGAGGTTTTCTGTGTTTTTTTTTTTCAGATAGTTTGTTCCCTTGCTTTTTCATATTGCTTGTGTGTCTCCCCATCTATATGGATGGATCTGAAGCTATAGATTTTCTACCTCATGAGTTTATAGTGTCCCTATATATTACTAGTACCTCACAGTTTGCAGGGGAGCCCAATGAAAGCAACAAAGTATGCAAACAATATATAGCAGTAGACTAGATACTTAGTTCATATTTTGATATCTACAGTGTTAATTGGTACAATATGCAGAAATAGTAGGATCAGCAATATCCATCAGTAAAAAGAGTAAATAATCATTAATTATGTCTGGCATAAAATCAAACAATAGATGTTATGTCTATAATTTCTGTTGTATTAATTATTGCTGTGGCATTGGTGGTAGGAGCAGATGTTCTATACATCAGTTAATATTAAGAGGTATTAAGGGTAGAGTTGAGTATGAGGAAAGAAGATAGGAAGGTAGAAGAGTGAAATTTGAAAGGGTAAATAGGGCAGATGCAGTGGTAACTTAGGATATGTTATTAATGAAGAAAGGGAAGAAGAAAATAGAATTAAGAATATAAAGGAGGAGAGAGAGAATGGGATTTGGCTGTCAGTAATAGAAAAAAAAGAGAGAGGGAGACAAGGGATTTAGAGTATTGCAAAGACTACACGAAACAAAATCAAAAAATGCTAATCACAAACTCTAACCCTCAAAATATAGAACATGGGAAAATAACACCTTAAAAAAAGTTTAGAAATGAGGAGAAACAAATATGTATATGTATAGGTGTCATTGAATCAATCATTGCACATTCAAATAAAACAAAAAACAAATAGGGAAGATCAAAACAAAACAACAGCAAAAAAAGCAGGGCATGGGGGAATCTTGGTGAAAAGTTAAGAAATTAAGGAATCATTTCTACTATGGTGGACAAAATAGGGAGCAAATATGTTCACTATCTGTGCCCAATTGATTTTCTGTTTGTTTCTTCTTGAGGTATGAACTGAGTATGGGAATATGGACCATGGGTTGTCAAGTTCCTCCTTTTTATTGTGTTGCTCACCAAGTTGAAGGTTGGGGTTAAAGAATTCCCAGCTTCCTTTCTTGGACTCACAGGGTTGGGGAGAGCTGGCTTCTCTCTAGTCTCTTCAATGTGCGTTTCCCCCAGGCAAAATGTCCCTCAGCTTCTGATTTTTCAGGGGTTCGTTAGGCTCAGTTAAGTCTTTGCTAGGCTCAGATAGGTTTTTGTGGATCTAGTTGCAAACTCAGGGATCTGGGATTTCAGTTCTTATTGTCCTGCAATGCTGTAGTCCCAAGATGGCTTCTGGATCAGCTCTCTGCTGATGATTGATAAACTCAGGGTGACTTTTTTTTTAGACCAGTTTAATATGTCTAACAGTCTCTGGGTTGGCTAGAGCAAACTACCCCTCCAGTCTCAGGATTTTTTACTCTAAGCCTCAGGGAGAAGCAGTATTCCTGCTGCTTGAGTTCTGGGTAGCTGAGATAGGAAAAATGTTGTCTCACTCTAATTTGCCATCTTGCCCCCTCTCGAATAGGTTTTGTGTTTTTCCAAAATTATTGAAACATTTTTGACAAGTTTGTGTATCCCCTTTCCTGAATCTAATGATGGCACTTGTCAGAAAGTTTGCTTTGTTGGTATATGCATTAATTTTACTCTTTACAAATACCAACTTGTGATAGCAAGGGCAACAACGAGGCCCAGTTCAATTGTCAATTCACTAAATATTCAGGTAGAAAGGACAAACAAAACACATTATTTGAAGGGACTTCCTACTTATTTATTAATTCTTAGTCTTTCTAAAATTTTTGGAGGCCCAAAGGTATTATTTCTTTTAATCTTTTCCTAAATCCCAAAAGATGGGAATAGCTATTGAAAAAGATAAGGTAGCGTAGTTTATATTTCAGAAATTATCACAAAAAGCACACTAAATATTACAGTCTGCTCACTTCAGTTTTGGTGAATTGTAGGAAATAGCATTTTTTCCCAACACAACTGGGGAGATCTCTAAGCAACTGATCATGGAATCATTTAAATCATATTAGATATTCCACTTTATCTGAGACGAGTAATTGTAGTATGCATTAATGCTGTTCCAGGATTCCACTCTGATACCTCCCTACAGATACCATACACCAATACTACATCTTTCAATACCAGTCAGGAAACTTAGGGGGAAGAGTTTAAATTGTTCATCTCAGAGTCTCTCATTAATGTAATTAGATATATTCTTATAAAAAATCAATTCATCAGTGAAATGTTTTATCATTCACAATGAAAGTATCAAAAATGAGGAAAGTGTGTTTTCAATGCTTTCTTTTACCTCATCTGCAAAATGGAGATAATGATAATACCTACTTTAAAGGGCTGCTGTTATATTTAATAGAGGTAATATCTTATAATCATATTACCGTTTGCAGCTTTTTAATTTTAGTCATTTTTTGTGGTGCTAGAAATCAAATCCTAGATGCAGAGCATGTTTGGCAAATGCTCTACCACTGAGCTACATTCCCAGCCCCCTTAAAGTCTTATTAGAATAGAACTTCAGATCTAGTAAATGTTCAGTAAATGTTATCTATTATTAATAAATTTTATCAGGATTATGTTAATCATGTTATATATTTCTGATTTCATTAATCACTTTTGAAAACTCTTCTTCTATTTGGCAGTGGAGAGCTATTTTAAAACTCATTATTGAGTATTTGTTCAAATTGTATTTCATGAATATTTTATATTCCCTCAGTATTTTCCCCAAGCTTGACATAGGAACTTCCTAACTCTAATCCTTTATTTGTAGATTTTTAATAATTTTTAAATTTTATGCATGTATATATATGTATACACATGCACACACATACATGAAGAGAGAAAGTGAGGAGAGAGAAAGCATTGCTTTTTGAAGCTTTGAGCTGGCAAGCTGATTATAGATTTGGTAATATGACAATAAAATGTCATTGTCATTTCTGGGCATTTTGCCCATTCATACAGCCAGTAGTGCCCAACAAAGTTATAGAAACTTGATTTTAGATTTAAACTAAAAATTAAAATGAAAGTGGTTGTAGAGCCCAGCGTGATGGCGTGTGCCTGTAATCCCAGCACTTTGGAAAGCTGAGACAGGAGAATCGTGAGTTCAAAGCCAGCCTCAGCAATAGCGAGCAGCTAAGCAACTCAGTGAGACCCTGTCTCTACATAAAACACAAAATAGGGCTGAGGATGTGGCTCAATGGTCAAGAACCCCTGAGTTCAAACCCCGGTACAGGGAAGGAAGGAAGGAAGGAAGGAAAGGAAAGAAAGAAGGAAGGATGGTTGGTTGTAGTAACTGAATAGAGTTGAGTTCTTTCCACTTCTGCACATTATTACAGAGTAATGAAACATTTAAAAATTTTTATTTTCAAAACAGATTCTTTCTTTAATCATATTGCACCTGGCTTGCTGGCTATAGCAGCAAATAGTGATAGATTTCTTTAATGGAAAAGATAGATAATGAGTACACTGAACCTTTTGCATGAGTACATTTTCCATCTCCAAAGTAGGTGAATTTCATAATTGAAAAGAAGCTTACAATCTTTTAATATTATAATACTTAAACAAGAGGAGAAAGAATGTGGTTACAATTATTGGGCTTTTACTTAATAAAGTCTTCATTTGTGTGATATGCAGAAAAGTGTGTAGTTTTTAAATCATGATTTGTTCTTCCAATGAGTAATTAAGTTATATGACTAACAATATTGCCTTTTCCACTAACAGACCTCTGGGCACTAATTTTAACTTGTCAATTTAAGTTAATTTTAATGTGCTAGAGGAACTTTGAAGGTAGTTTGTTTCCCCTTAACTATTTAAATCAAGAAATAAGACACACATGGACAGAGACCCACAAACCAAGTATAGTCCCACACATACATCATGTATACCAAGTATACACTTATGTAGTCACCACTAGAAATAAAACAAAACTAGCATCCCCAGAGTCCCATCCTTCTCTTTACCTTCCAAGAAGATAACAATTATCCTAAACTATAACATCATGTGTTGGTTTTGTCTGTTTTTGAACTTTATATAGGGAGAATCAACAGTTTGCATTTCTTTGTGCTGGATCTTGTGGATCAATATTATGTTCATGGGATTTATATACTTATTTTCATGTAGGCATAGTTATTTTAATTTTATGTTTTTGGAACCAGAATTGAACCTAGGGGTGCTTAACTACTGAGGATATCCCCAGTCCTTTATATTTTTTAATTTTGAGACAGGGTCTCAATAATTTGCTTAGGGCCTCACTAAGTTGCTGAGGCTGGCTTTGAGCTTGTAATCCTCCTTCCTCAGCCTCCTGAACCACTGATATCATAGGAATGTTCCACTGCACCTGGCTGGTGTAGTTATTTTTAATGCTATATGTTAGATCATTGTCTGAGTATACAATTTACCCAATTCCACTGTTAAAAGAGATTTTCATGGTTCCAAGATTTTAATATTATGAATAATGTTGCTTTGAAAATTTTATCTTTTGGTTTGTATTTCTGAAATACATGTATGTAAGAGTAACACTGCTAGATTATAAGATAGAAATTGGATAGATATATTTCCAATTTGTCAAGGTATGTTTGTCAATTTCCACAAGCAGTACCCAAATAGTTCAGTTCTTTACACCATATATATATGTGTGTGTGTGTGTGTATGTATATATATGTGTACATATACATATATACATATAGTCTTCAATATTGACTCTTCCATTGGGTGTGGTGTGAATGGGCATTTTGTTGCTATGTCTGCTGACTTTTAAAAGAATTTTTATATGTTCTTGTTCATTTGGAATGCGTTTCATAAAGTATCTGTTTTTCCTACTTTTTAAAATTTTATTTTTTATTATTTGTAGGTATTTTATGTATTTTGTATGTGAATTCTTTGTTGGTTATGTGTATTAAAAATATATTCTCCCTAATTTGAATGTACTCCAGTTTATAAATATTTACCTTAATAGTTATTTTGTCTTTCTCTTCCTTATTCATAGCAATATCCTCCTTTGTTATTTTGGGAACCTTTGTGTGTGTGTGTGTGTGTGCGCATGCATGAGCGCACACACGCATGTGTAAGTTTTGTCTTTTACATTTGATGTTCGATTCTCCTTGAATTTCCTTTTTTTTTGGTGCTGGAGATTGAACTCAGGGGCACTCGACCACTGAGCCACATCACCAGCTCTATTTTGTGTTTTATGTAGAGACAGAGTCTCACTGAGTTGCTTAGCACCTTGCCCTTGCTGAGGCTGGTTTTGAACTTGCGATTCTCCTGTCTCAGCCTCCATAAGTGCTGGGATTACAGGCTTGCGCCATTGCACCCGGCTTCAAATTTACTTTTGTGTAGATATGAGATAAAACTCATGAGATATTCTGTTTTACCCCATTTTTTTCAATACCAATCTTCTCCATTCCTCTTATGATGTTTTTTCCAAATGACTCCATACTATTTTGGGTTTAATCAATTGATTCAATGCCATCTATGGAAAACAGCATTCTTCCTATTCCTTCTCTGCTCTATAATGTCTCTTTTCTCTTAAGTCGAGTATCCATATTTTTGAGAATTTGTATGTTTTATTCCTTTAATGCATTTATATTCTGTTGCATCCAAACCAAGTTGTCTTAAGTACTATTATTTTATAGTTCTTGATAAGTAGTGGTGTAGACACTCAAAGTTCATGGCTTTTCTCTACTGTTTCTTATGTCTTCCATTTTTATTTCTATATAAATGTTAAGATCACTTATAAATTTCCAACCAAAAGAAAAACAAAAGCATGTTTCCAATACTTTGTGATTCGTTTTTGATCAAATTAGAAAAAATTGACATCTTTACATTATTCCTCCTTCTATTAAGGTCTTTTCAAGGTTATATTAGTGATGTTTCATAGTTTTCTGTGTACTTTTGCATATGTTTTGGTAGATTTGCCCCTGGGTATTTAACATCTTCTTAAGGTATTATTAATGGTATTTTTCAAATTTATTTTCTATATTTTTATATGCTATCTAAAAATAAAGTTGATTATCATATGCAGATATTTATCAGACTAATTTGTTGATTAGGCAATTTACTAATTCTATTTGTTATGGAGGTTTTTTGGTAATTTTGAATAATATGTCGTCTGTAAATAATGACAGTTTTTCTCCCTTTCCAATCTTTACATGTTTGATTTTCTTTCTGCCTTACTATCTTTGCATGGGTCTTCAGTTAAATATAGAATAGCATGCATCCTATTGTCCAGTCTTATGGGAAAACCCTTCAACATTTACCATTGGGTACAAGATTTGCTCAATGCTTCTTATAGAAAATTTGGTCAGGTTATGAAGTTTATTTCTAGCACTTATGTGTTTTCAAATTAGACAGATACTTAGTTTTTAAACAATAGATTTCCTTCTATCTTTGGCCAAATCAATATATTTTCCATTTTCCAATGTGATTTACTTTACAGATATTATTTAGAAGTTTACATGAGGTCATTATACTGTTGCTATTCAATGTAGTTTCATTAAGGTCAAAGATAATCCCCTTTGAAATTTTTTGACATTTGTTTATTGGCCAGCATTTAATTAGTTTTTGTAAGAATTTCAGCTTGAAAATATTGTACATTTTGTATGTATCAAATGTTATTTTCTATGTAATTATATTAAGCCATGTTTGCTTATTGTGCTCTTCAAGTAATGTGTTTATTGATTCTTAAATTGTTTACCAATTACTACACTGAATTTTTAAGAATCTTTACTTATATTTGTATATTCTAACAATTTAGTCAATTTTACTTCATATATTGTTGAGGTTGTTACCATGAGCCTTCACATGTGCAATTATAACATTTTCATGGAATATTGAAACTTTTACACCTATGAAAGTACTTTTATGCCTAGTGATGCTTTGTGCCCTAAATGCTACTTTGCTTCCATGAATATAGGTATATTCATTTTCTTCTAGTTAATATTTATAGCACATTTTTATTTTAACTGATATAAAAAGCATAAAAATAGTACATATTGGTATGTACCATGTAATTTTTGGTATATGTATACATGGTGTGATGTTTAAACAAGGAAAAACTTATTTATCTACTCAAACACTTATCATATTTTTGTGTTGAAAACTTTTCAAATCATTTCTTCTAGCTTTTTGAAATGTATGGTACAAAATTGTTATTTATAGTCACCATACCACACAATAGTACCCTGGAGCTTCTTGCTCTTATCCAACTGTAATTTATTACCCATTGTTGAACCTTTCCTCATCCTCCCACCCCACTTTCCCTGGCCTCTGGTAACCACTGTTCTACTCTTACTTTCTATGAGATCAGCATTTTTAGATTTTGTATGTAAGTGAGATTATGCAGTATTTGTCTTTCTGTGCCCGACTTATTTCACTTAATGTAGTTATCTCCAGTTATATCCATGTTGCTATAAATGACAGGGATTTTGTTCGTTTTATGCCTGAATAGATTGTGTATATGTACCACAATTTCATTATTTATTCATCAGTTGATGGACATTTAGGTTGTTTCCATTTCCTGGCTATTGTAAATAGTGCTGCAAAGAACATGGGAGTGTAGATGTCTCCTCAACGTTGATTCCATTTCTTTGGATATATATCCAGGAGTAGGATTAACCTATATTTCAGTGCATTAACTCTCAATTTACTTGATTTAATCTACTACTCAACTCATCCATTGATTTCTCAACTTTATTAATTACATTTTTTATTTCTAAATTTTACCCTTGGTTAATTTTTAGTTAATTTGTAACTCAATTAAATTCTCAATCTGGAACATAGTACATGTAGTTAATTTAAAATTCGTGTTTTGCACTTATAATATCTGGCACCCCTATGTATCTGTCTTTATTGTGTATTATTTCTTTTTAGTTGGTATTCATCTTAGTCTATGATGGTGTTAATTTTCTCAAGAAAGTATTTGGTTCTTTACTGGTAATTGCCAAAATACACTAGCTTTAGTCTATTTAATACTTTAGAGGAAGCTGAGGATCAGAAAAGTTAAGTAACAACTGCAAGGTCACACAGTAAGTGACTGAGCCAGGTTTTGAGCTCAGTAGTATTAATCTTACCAACACAATGTGCTTTCACCCACATTATGCTACACAGACCACCAAACTATAGAACTGCTATTCAAAATGGCCCCTTGGGTACTTGCTATTTCCCAGTCTAAGCTAATAATATTTTTGTGATTCTAATTATTAACAAATAATTATATAATGTAGTATGAGATATTTGATAAATTGTAAGAAGCAAAAATATATTGAAATTTTCTGACTCCATTTAAAAATTAGAATGCATCAAAACCTATAGAATTGAGATTATAGTATCTTGTTTAAACATGAGAGGGATATGTGGTTAATAGATCTCTGAAATTTATATTTTAAATGAGAATCTCTACTCATTAGGATCATGTACAGGTTGTACCCTTCTAAGCATTGAAACACAAATATGAAGAAAAAGTGTGTAAATTTTTTTTTTTTTTTTGGTACCAGGGATTGAACTCAGGGGTGCTCAACCACTGAGCCACAACCCCAGCCCTATTTTGTGTTTTATGTAAAGACAGGGTCTCACTGAGTTGCTTAGCTCCTAGCCATTGCTGAGGGTGGCTTTGAACTTGCGATTCTCCTGTTTCAGCCTCCTGAAATGTTAGGATTACAGGCATGCGCCAGCGCGCCCGACTGTAAATTATTTTTGTATATACATACATAATGAATATTTGAAATCTTCCCTGGCAACCCTTATAGACCTCATGTCTATAGCAGAAAAAACTGAGCTTCATTTATTTAAATCACAGGTAGAAGGCAATGAATCCAGTAACCAATTTCCATTCTTTCTCAAATCCAGTTTGTTTACAATCCAATAATTCTAACTTGACAATTGCTGCATTCAGTAGTAACGTGTGTTTAAGCAAGATACTAGAATCTCTGGGAATGTTTAAAACTCAGATTGTGAATAACAAACAGTAGCTGAGTGAAGTATGTTTTGGAATTTTTTTTTTTAGTTATTTGAACATTTTATGTCAATTTATTTTTAAAATTTGTTCTTTTTAGATATAGTTGACAATAGAGTATATTTTGACATATCATATATACATGGAGTATAGCTTATTCTAATTAGTAATTTCTTATGTAGTTGTTTTAAATAGGATTTTTTTAGTTACTGAGCATGTTTTTATTTCACAGTGTAAGATTTCAAAACAAATTTTAACTTAAAGTCTTTTCCCCATAGAGATGTACAAAAAATACAATTCTACTCATCAACCTCATCATGCAAGAAATTTGCCAGACAGAATGATTTTACCAAATATAATAAAACTATTTATGATGTACTGCTCCACTTGAGTGGAAGAATGCCACCTGGAATTAATTCAAGTCAATCTTTACCCATTGATAGTACTGAAAGAGTAATTCAACTTCATTTGCAACATGCTTCACTTCTGGAATTTCTCAAGTAAGAGCATGGATAAGCTTAATATAAGCATGTAATTATGGCTTGGGTGGCTGGATAAATAGGTAGATTGATAGACCAACTTTGAAATTATTTGTATTTTAACGAAATTTTTATTGTTTTACACCCTGTAATATACATCATAGAAAAATACATACTTATTAATAGAAAATAACCATTTCATAATCTTTTGGATTTAAAATCTAAGGCAGTCATTCTCAAATTTTATCATGCATCCAAATCACTGATAGTAGTTGTTAAAACAATTAGCTGACCCTTACCTATGGAGTTTATGATGCTACCTGGCATTTATAACAAGTTACAAGATAATGCTGATAGTTCTGGTCTATAACCTTATTTTTAAAATTCTGATCTATTGCACATATATCGTATAAAAGCACTGAACAAAAAAGGGATGAAACCAATAATCTTTGTTCCTCAGATAAGTGTTAATATATTATGGATACTGTGAACTTTTCATTTCCATTAATGAAGTCTTGAATATTAAAATAATAGGTGAAAAGTATAAACTATGAGAGAAAACACTTGTCATTATAATGTCTACATTTCTCTACAGAGATTGAATGGCAAGTAGCCAAGAAATAGAAGAGCAGCATACGTTAAAAGTCTGAGAGGAGGGCTGCTGAATTTATATTGCTTCTTTTGCTTGCATTTATAGCACCCTTGTTCACTAAAATGCCCTATATCCATAGGCAGTGTTATTACCTTCATATTCTTTCACCACCAAAATGCATTGGTTACTCATAATTATTTATATTATAGTTTTAATTTATTTTAAAATATATTAATGTACTTTTGCATCTTTGTTTATGGAATCTGTCCCACAGTTGGCCAGAGATATTCATCCGTCTTATCAAGGAGTGGCAATGAAGATCAAGTAGACTCTTAGAGCTTGAATGCAAAAGAAAGATTTGACATTCAGTTCTTTTATTTACAAATTGGGATTTTTGAGTCTCTAGCAGTACTATGTATTGGACATAGTACTGAACAAAATATTTTTTCATTTATTAGACTCTCACTAACATAGTAATAGTTCAAACTGGCTTAGGCTCCTTTTGACTTGGAATGGAGCCAGAAATTTCTAAGTCACCAAAAGTGACTTTAAGACCCAGGCAGCTTGTCATGGAAGTTGCTATGATAGAACATTAGAGGGACCTGCCCCACTGAAGAGGAAGAAAAGTGGCAGATGGTTGGCCCTGAAGTTACAATATGAATGCAAATACTTGAGAACAGGAGAGAGCCAGAGTTAGTTATGGGGACCTTTTGATCCTTAGTGGGGTTAAGAAACATGAGAGCGCCAGGCATGGTGAAGCACACCTGTAATCCCAGGGGCTCCGGAGGCTAAGGCAGGAGGATCATGAGTTTAAAGCCGGCCTCAGCAAAAGCAAGGCATTAAGCAACTCAGTGAGACCTCGTCTCTAAATAAAATATAAAATAGGGCTGGGAATGTGGCTCAGGGATCTTGACCCTGACTTCAATCTGCAGTACCAAAAAAAAAAGAAGACACCAGATCTCCCCATCTCAGACATCAGCAGCATATGATCATAGGACAGATAGGTTCCCAGCAGAAAGGGGACATTTTTGAAGAGACCAAGGATCAAGGAAAGCAGTTAGAGACCTTTGTATGTACAGATACACATATCCCTCTCCCCTATCTTATGTTAACCCGAATGCATAGCTGATACATGTTCTAAGAAAGTTTGTACAATTTGAGGCCCTCTTTTATAAAACAATAAAATGTTGAAAGTACAAAAATAGATTGATGGTTTTAGAAGGTATCATGAATGTAAAGAAACCTGGAGTTGAAGCTTTATTTACTTGGCAGTGAATCTACATCTTCCCAAATGCCATCTTGAATGAGAGATGTGATGCTGAAATGTTGAGTGTTTATCATAAAGAACAGAATTACCTTAACAACACTGTAGCAGTTATAAGACAAAAAAAGACAAAAAGATATATGAAGATGAAAGTTTTTGTTTTCTCTATTCCTCTACACCTAATCTAGGTTGGAGAATGAGAAAGATTATATCAGTTATAGAAAAATAGCCCAACTGGATTATGTAAATCATTTTTAACTCCACTGCCTTATCATTGGGTCTGTTAATCTCACTAATTTATGAGCATTTTAAGAGCAGGAATCACATACCATTCATTTGGTATCTTTAAAGCCCAAGGTCAAAATGAGGTCAATGTACACTAAATTTGTTTTTTTCTTTTTTTTTTTAAGGTACATTTTTTTAAATTATTTTTTAAAGAGCATTATAGTCATATATAGTAGTTAGGTTCATTTTGACAAAATCATACATGCATGGAATTTAATATATTCCATTTCAGTCTCCATTTCCCACCCCTAAAAGCCAAAATCAAAGTATCACCAGGTTTTGTTTCTTTAGAGAGAAGTCTGTTTACCTTGCCAAGGACTTCTTATTACTGTATCCTCAATTGTTCTTTCCTTTGTGTACACATGAACCTAGTGTTTCTGTGTGTTCAAACTTCATCTGCTTATTAGAACATCAGCCATGTTTAATCAGAGCTCACTGTACTGACCTCTTTTTACATTTGTCTCCTGCTTTAAAGACCTTAACCTAAGTATGGTCACATTGGGAGGTACTGGGGTTTATGGTTTCAACATATGAATTTTGAGGGACAGCATAATTCAGACAACTATAATACCATATGTGTTGTATTATAAAAACATTATAGAATCAGATGTTATATTTTAGAATAGATTTCATATGATATATTTGTAATAATTTTCCTAATTTTTCTTGTAATCTGTGCCTTTATGGACTAACTTGTGCCCCACGCCAAATTCACGTGTGGAACTTCTAACCCCCAATATGATTGCATTTGGAGATAAGGTCTTTAAAGAAGTTATCAAGGTTAAATTACATCATAACAGTGGGGCCCTAATCTGGTAGGAATGGTATCTTTAAAAGAAGAGGAAGAGAGTCTCTCTCTCAAAACTCTTATGTAAAGACACATTGAAAAGGTGACCATCTATAAAGAAAATAAATTTCTGCTATTTTAGCCACTCTGCTATAGTATTTTGTTAGGGCAGACCACCACAAAGATTAATATCCTTTGATATAATTTTGCTTATTTGTGATCAATAATTTTATAATGTAATTAATTTTAATCAGAAAAAAAAATTTATTTATAATTTGCTTACTCTAAGACTAAAAAAGAAGCATACTATGAATAAAATGTGTCCCACATTTAAACTATAAAGTAAAACATTATAAGAATCTAAAATTACTATAACTTATTTTTTAATTCCATTAAGTTTTTAAATAAATAGTTCATTCACCAAAAATAAATACATTTAGAAAAGCAACTTACATCCCCTTATAGATAACTTTAATTCCACTTGTGGTTTTTATTTCCATTATCTTTAAAAAGTTCATACCCTTCTTACTAATGTATAAGCATTATGGAATATTATTTAATAGAATTGTACCAAAGAATGAATATATTTCAAGCAACAATTTAATATGCGATTCTGCAAGAGTGCACTGAACTGAGCTAAAAGAACATGGTTTTTTAATCAAGTAGATGCAAGTGTACATTCTAGCTCTTTTGTGCTAATGTGACCCTGTACAAGATCAAAATATATAAAGTCAAGGATAATTCCCAAAGTTATATGATTGATAAAAGTTATAAGTAGTCAAATGTGCATTATATGACATAGTGTATTATAATTGTTGTTGATAAAAGCAATGCAGTATGCTCTAAGGTTGTATTCTTACATTATTCCAATATAATTAGCCATTAGTGATATTCTGAAAACTGTCTCTTCTGATATCACTGTCACTAAAATAGTTTTTTATTTAAAAAAATATTTTTTATTAGAAACAAATATCCTATTGATGTGAAAATGTCAGAGAACCATTAGTTATCAACTATGTCCTCACATTCAATAGATAGGATGGAAACTTTGTTGAAATTTTTATAAATTTAAAATATAAAGCACACACTTTTCTTTTGATTTGTCCCTTCCTACTTTTGATCCTTAAAAATTGATTGAATGAGGTAAGCCCAGTAATTCAATAAGGTAAAAATTTAGAGGCATTAATTTCAGAAAGTTATTTGTGTGGTTAAAATCTAATGAAACATAAAGCAGGAGCAAAAGAAGGTTTAAATACTCAAGTAAATCCATATGGTATGTATGTTTTTGAAAGTAAACAATTTTGTGATAGCATCATTATGCTCTATAGTACTTGTGTTTATTGTGTTATTTTGTTGTATTCTTGTTGGCATAGCTGCCAGTAGTGTTGACATTAACATAAGTTGTTTCTGTTTTGACATTTTATGATGTGAAGATGCAAGTATGGAAGAATGATTTTGGCATTAAAGCTAAGCCATTCAGATTTATTTGCTCTTTATCAGCAAATACATGCCTATCAGGATATGTTGAGTGTGATAAAATTACTTAACATTTAGAAAGTGGTAGTATGGTTAATAAAATTGGGTCATTAATCCAAGATATGTGTATGTATTTTTTCCTGGAAATAAATATATTAAAATTCAAAATAGTCGTAAATGCTATTAGCCTCCCAATTAAATTTGATGACACAGTGGGTGAAGACTTCTATACAAGTGAAATATCACTTTATTCAGTATATAGAAATTCATTCTTAAAGATTGTTAAAATTTTTTAAAAAGCTAATTTTTGAAAATTAAGTTTCAAATTTCTAATTCATGGCATGTGAATTTATGGTGAACACTGTAAATGTGGAAATACATTAGAAAAACCTAGTGTGTAAAAGTGTAACCAAATAAATTATTAGAGATAATTCTCTACTAAAAGCTACTAACCAGATATAAAATCTACTGAAAAACCTAAATGTAAATACTAACTTATGGATTCATGAAGTTAGGCCTTGAGATAGATTCAAAATAAAAAAGAAAGCAAGTATTGATAACAGCATCAACATTTAAAATGCAAAAGTATATTCTTCATTCTGAACTTTTACCAAGATCATCTTTCTGCTAGACACTATATAATACTCAAATGAATGGTATATGGTCCCCCTTCTCAGGAAACTCCTGTTTTAATGGTTCCCTCATTGTTTTCCTTAAACTCTCAGTAGCATTTGATGGAAGTGATCACTTCCTTCTGAAATCCTATCTTGGGGGCTGGGATATTGCTCAGTGATAGAGCATTTGCCTAGCATGTATTAGGCTCTGGGTTCAATCCTCAGCACCACATACTGCACATGCACACATACATGTACACAGACAAAACAATAACAACAACAACAACAACAAACCCAACAACTCTCACATGAAATCCTATCTTGGCTTTGGTTATAAGAAAGTACTCATATGTCTCTGAGTGATCTACCTTTGTTGCACTGTTCAAGATTTAAAGCTAATAAGGACATTATCTCATTGCATTCTTACAGTGAGGAGCAGTGTTACATTAAAATAAAATTTTGTGTACTACTCCAGTAATTCAAATATAATGATGACTTACACATGAGGATAAGAATTGTGTGAAAATCAGAGAGGATGATTGATTTCCAAAGGAGCTTCATGTAGGCAGTATTTCCTCCACTAGCTTAGAGTGACCCAGTGCCACATCACACTGAACAGCTGCAGAACTCTGCCCCCTGCTTCCATACTGACAGAAGTTTCCTTCTTAACATCTCTCATCTCACTCATCTGTCTTCAAGATTTGAGTTTTCAGCATCATCTTTAAGCCTCCTTTCTCCTTTTTCTTTTCCTTACTCCTCAGTAATCAACTGTGAAGTACTAAAGGTGCCCCCGGAATTAAGCATTAGATACATTCTTCTCTGTTAAATCCCTTATTGATGAGTGGAGGTGTATGCTCAATAAATGAGCTGGATCTAAACTCCAAAATCTCAATTTGGATACACGTTTGACAAAACTGTACTGGGTTTCTGCAGTGGCTTTGGTGATTATAGACATTAATATGAAGAGTTTGCATAAAATTATTTTTTAAAACTTTACAGTGAAAAAGTATATGTAGATATATAAATCTTAATGTAAGTTATATACATATATACATTCATTATTTTGACTGTATTACATAATATAAATATTTACTACTTCAGATATATATCACACATTTGCATAATAAAAAATTTCCCAATTTTTGCATACTTCTTTTGGACAAAAATAGGTGATAGATTTCCTTATATTTGGAGTTTTCTATATTCAGACATGTGTTCTGATAGGCATTTAATAAATATTATATGACTAATGATCTATTAATAGCTTCATTGTATTCAAACTTTTTCCAGATTTTCAATTTTGTAACGTTACAATGACAATAAAAATGTTACTGCACTGAAAACAATGACTAAGTCATATGACTCTTAATATTCAGTTAGCTCATAAAGATAGAAAAGTATGATTATAGATACTTCATAAGTTCTTACTCATTAATCAGTTTCTTTAAGGGAAACATCATATGTGCATTTGATTATTAAGCAAAGTTTTAAAATTGATAATACAAATTTTAAATTTGAGAATGAATTCAACAAATATAAAAGGTATGGCATTGAAATAATTTAATTGAAAGTCAGTACAAATGTGTTATTAAATCATAATTTATGTTTTCTTTTATAATTTTAGTGCTCAAGGAGGATGTATTTCTCATATACTGCCAGAATTTCTGCTTGAACCTCAAGATTATAAGAAGTGGCTTGAAATATCAGTAAGAGTAATATAATTTAATCAGTAATATAATTAATAGGGCCAATCTACACTTAATATTAAATGTATGGATGTTTGGTTTTTTTTTAAGATTTCACTTTAGAGTTCAGATTTTTATGGATAAAATATACTAACATTTAAGCTTCTTTGGACAGATGATATTTTTGTATGTCCCTGTGCATTGATCTAAAAATATGTGATTCCTATGCAAAAATGATTACATAGCTTTTCATTGCTTTGGGGGGATTTACAAATGAAAAATGGTGTGAACTTAGTAATTTGTGTTCTTAAAATAAAATTTTAGAATATATATCCTCCAAAGAATGAATTTCAAGTGACAGTTTCATCTCACTTGTCACTTCCTTTCTTCTGTTTTAGGGAAGAATAGAGAGAAGTTAAGCAATAAATGCATAGTTTTCTTAAAGTATACGATTCATTTTATGAAAACGTATTGAGGACTGGGATTGTGGCTCAGTGGTAGAGCACTTGCCTCGCATGTGTGAGGCACTGGGTTCGATCCTCAGCACCACATAAAAATAAATCAATAAAGATATTGTGTCCACCTACAACTAAAAAATATTAAAAAAAACCTATTGAGAAAAGGAATTGATTTTGAGGATTCTGAAGGTTTTTAGGTAAATGTGCTTTAGTTGTGGCACTGTCACTATGCTTACCACATGACATGAGAAGGAAAGCAGGTACCTGTTATTTAGCACCATGCTGTGTTCCTATAGCTAATCCAAAGGGTGTAGCTTCATCTGGGCCCAGGTTTCAGGAGAATTTTGCATCTTGTTCTGCTACTTCTACTAGAGTGAGCTAATAAATGCATTGAGTGAATAAATCTATCACCTAAATAAGGGACTATACGCTCTGGAAAGTTACCTGTGTTGATAGTTTCTAATATTGGCACATGGGAAATTAGAGCTCTTGATGAATGTATAAAAAGGGCAAGAAAATTTTCTGTAAAAAAAATCCTATGCTGAGTGGTTAAAATTTTAGATGTACATTGCCTTGCATTTTAATTTATCTTATAACATTTTATTTCTTAAAGTCTTCCTGTAATACCATGCCTCTGAATTCGTGTACATCTAAGGAGAAGCGTTCTGTTATTATAGATATGAATAAGTTTGAAGACTGGAGCAAACGGGCATGGACAGATGTATTTCTTCAAATATACAAGGTAACACTTCCATTCTTGTTTGCTGCTCTTTTTCAGTTAATTCACATGACTAGTGTTAAATAGTGTAAGTTAAAATATAAGTAATGCTGTTCTAAAAGATTTAAAAATACAGTGGCTTGGGGCTGGGATTGTAGCTCAGAGGTAGAGCACTTGCCTAGCACATGCAAGGCACTGGGTTTCAATCCTCAGCACCACATAAATAAAGGTATTGTGTCCACCTACAAAAACAACCAAAAAAGATAAAAAATAAAAAAAAATACAGTGGCTTAAATAAGATAGACTTTTTTTCTTCTATATGATAATATTGAGAAATTAGTGGTTCAGAGCTAGGAGTTTCCCTTCCATACTCACTACTAGGCTTTCATCTATGGATCTAATTTCTCAGAACAAAAAACAATAGGTTAAAAGAGTGATGAAGGGGGCTGGGATTGTGGCTCAGTGGTAGAGCGCTTGCCTTCCATGTGTGGGGCACTGGGTTTGATCCACAGCACCACATATGAATAAATAAATAAATAAAGGTCCATCAATAACTGAAAAAAATTTTTTTAAAAAGAGTAATGAAGGGCAAGGAGATAGCTTTAAAGGATATCACCTGAAAAATGTGTCATTTTCCTTTCACATACTGTTGGAAATTTATTCATATCATCATGGCTATCTTCAAGGAAAGTTGAAAAATATAATCTCTAGAATAGACAGCTACAAGTATATTCTGGTACTAACTGGAAGAACTAAATGGACAGTAATGAAAATTATATTCTCTACCTCCAATACACAGTAAACTATGAAGTTTTTCTGAAGTGATACTCATTAGGATTCACACAGCTGTAGGCAACTCTAGTTTTGATGAGATTCTCAAAATTTACTTTTAGCAAAATGACATTTATTGGTAGATGAACATATATGAATTATGCCTTCCCACTCTGTTTTAGTCAGCTTTTTTGCTGCTGTGATTGAAACATCTGACCAGAACAATTTTATGAGGAAAAGCTTATTTGGGGACTCATGATTTCAGAGGTCTCAATCCACACACAGCAAGCTTCATTCCTTGGGGCTCAAGGTGAGGCTGAACATCATCACAAAAGAGTGTGGTAGCAGCTCACATAATGATCAGGGAGCAAAGAGAGAAAGACCTCACTCTTCAGATACAAAATATATACCGCCAATGAACCACTTCCTCCAGCTACACCCCACCTGCATTCAGTCATCACTCAGTTAATCTCATCAAGAATTAATTCACTGAGCCAGGACCACCCCCAGTTCTGCACCAGAGCCCCTGCTGACCAGCTGGAGCACAGGCCAAGGCCCAAGACCACCATCAGGGACCTCTGAGGGAATCCAGCCAAGGTCAGACCCAAGATTGCTACTTGCCGATTGCAAAAGAACCCAGACTCAGGTGAAGGACTGCTTCCAGGGACCCCTGCAGAGACTTGGCCTAAGTGAGGCCCAGGACCACCCCCAGTTCCATACCAGAAACCCTGCCGACTGGCGAGAACACAGGCCAAAGCCCAGGACAAACTTCAGGGACCTCCGCCAGGAGCTCAGCCAAGGTCAGGCCGGAGATTGCTATCCACCATCCACCAACCCACAGAGGAACCCAGAGCCAGGCAAAGGACTGCCTCCAGGGACCCCTGTGGCTGAGGCCCAGATGGCTCCCAGTTTAGCATCAGAGACACTGCCAATCTTCAGGAGACCAGGCCTAGGGCCAGACCCACCACCTATAATCCCTGAGGGAGGCCAGGCTAAGATCAAACGTGGGGATACCCTCACAGGTCTATGTGAGAGCCCAGGCCCAGGACCGCCCCTGCACAGAGTGTGGATCCACACTGTTGCTCTCTTCCTGTATCCATCTTGTACACTGCAGCCATCCCCATAGTTCTTCCCATGTAGTAGCCTCTACCCTGGGTCAACAGGGCCTGGAGGCAGTGGCCCACCAAAGCACTGCATCTCCAATCAGCCCAAAGCCATTGTATGTCCTACCCTTTTAGCCCCATCTCTGAAAGTGTTTACATCCATCTTGGGCTGCTCCCATCCCACTGCCATCTTCAGTTACCTCCACTACCACCACCATCATCTTTAGTGGCAGTAGTGTCCATCTGGGGATACCGGCTGGGGACTGGAAGGTAACTCCAAAGTGAGTATGGGTAATCTGTAGTGTCACTACAGATATAGGATAGAAACTGCAATATCTCAGATCAGCATTGCAAGAAAAGAAGATACATAATCAACATGAAAAACCAAGGGAAGAAAGTGCCTCAAATAAACCAAGATACTACAATAATAGAATCCATTGGCAACACAGTTGATGAAATGTCAGAGAAAGAATTCAGAATGTATGTAATTAAAATGATCTTCACATTAATGAATGACTTCAGTGAGCAAATACAGGCAAAAATTGATCACTCCAATAAAAAAATAAGAGAGCAAATAAAGGCAACCATTGATCACTCCAGCAAAGAGATAAGAGAGAAAATAAGGACAACCACCAATCATACCAACAAAGAAAGAAGGGAGCAAATACAGGTAGCAAAATATTACTTTAAGAAAGAGTTAGACATTGTAAAAAACAAAACTAATCAGAAATTCTTGAAATGAAGGAAATAATAAACCAAATAAAAAACTCAATAGAAATCATCTCTAAGAGACTAGATCACTTTGAAGAAAGAACCTCAGATAATGAAGAAAAAATATACAATCTTGAAAATAAAGTTGACCACACAGTGAAGATGGAAAGAAACCATGAATGAAACACACAAGAATTATGGGATAGCATCAAAAGTCTAAATCTAAGATTTATCAGAATAGAAGAAGGCACAGAATTTCAAACCAAAGGAATGCACAATCTCTTCAATGAAATAATATCAGAAAATTTCCCAAACATGAAAAATGCATTGGAAAATCAAATGCAAGAGGCTTACAGGACACCAAATGTACAAAATTTCAACAGAACTACACCAAGGAACATTATGATGAAAATGCCCAGCATATAGAATAAGGATAGAATTTTAAAGGCCGCAAGAGAGAGGAATCCATTTACATATAGGGGGAGACCAATTTGGATCTCAGCAGATTTTTCAACCCAGACTCGTAAAAGCCAGGAGATCATGGATCAACATATACCAAGCTCTGAAAGAAAATGGATGCCAACTAAGAATCTGATATCCAGCAAAATTAAGCTTCAGATTTGATGATGAAATAAAAACCTTCCATGATAAACAAAAATTTAAAGAATTTATAGCAAGCCGGGTGTGGTGGTGCATGCCTGTAATCCCAGCACTTTCGGAGGCTGAGGCAGGGGAATCACGAGTTCAAAGCCAGCCTCAGAAATGGGGAGGCGCTAAGCAAGTCAGTGAGACCCTGTCTCTACATAAAACACAAAATGGGACTGGGGATGTGGCTCAGTGGTCAAATACCCCTTAGTTCAATTCCCAGTACCAAAAAAAAAAAAAAGAATTTACAGCAAGAAAGCCTGTACTACACAGCATTCTCAGCAGAATATTCCATAAGGAGGAAATGATAACCAACAATGAAAATATACAAAGAGAGAACACTAAAGGAAAGGCCAATCAAAGGAGAAACCAAATCAAAGTAAAAAACAAAAAATAAACCAAAAGACTGGGATTATAAATCATATTTCCATAATAACCTTGAATGTGAATAGCCTAAACTCATCAATTAATCCTCACAACCAGTAATTCCCAGTTCATAGATAAGGAAGCTGAGGCTCACAGGCATACCTATTTTCTTCTAATATCACATGGAATAGACCATATACAGCAATTTCATATAGGAAATGCATATTTCTTCCTTGTCCTCTGCTTGGGCTTAGCAGCCCAGGACTCTCATGCTGCCCTCTGAAAATCTAAAGCCTCCAGTGCTTTTAACTAGTCACACTCATCCTGGACAGTTCTTTCTTCTGCATAATTCCCACTTTCTCCTCTTATCCTCCTGTTTTTCTTTCTGAATGTCAAGATGAGAAATCCTGTCTTTTTTTGGGTAATTCCCAGAAGAATGTATGAAGGTATTTGTGACTTTTAGCTTTGGAAAAAGTCATTTTCTTTTTTTACTGACTGACTCCAGGCTACATCATTCATAATCTTGCCCACTGATGGAAGGAGCAAATTTAAATCTGAAGAGTAGCAAATGCACTACACTTTGGGAAAAGTAGACATAATGTTGGCTTGTGAATTTTATTTACTTACTCATTCATCCACACAATCATGTGTATATTTAATTTGGTTAATACATCTTTTCCATTCAATTCTCTGTGGATTTAGATACCAAGCACCACTCGTAAATGCAAAACTTAATAGAATGTCAGGTACATAGTATATGCTCAATAAATATTTGTTGAATGGATTTATTCGACAACTATTGTGGCCTAGGCTCTATACCAGGCTCAGGGAATATATGAGTAAACTTGATATAATCTGTCTCCTCAGAGTTTAAGCCTCAGAGGAGGTTATAAGCAACTAAATATATAATTACAAGGAAGATGAACAAATGCTAAGGAAGGGAAAGACAAAGAAACTACAAATGAATTTACATAGAGAGGAGCATAAATTTGAGGGGCCTGCACTCTTAAATATGACCAAGAACTTGCTAAGCAAGTTGAGGCATACTTAGAGAGATAGTTTGTGTAAAGGAGTGGTAATGCAAACTTCTTTTGTAATCAGTAAGATGTGTACAGGGACCACTGCAATGTGATTTTCTAATAGAATGGAAAGATTGAGCTCAATTTGAATACAGCATGGGAATGTAGAAATTCATAGTAAAGGTACAAGATGGAGCCAGTGACTGGATAAATAGTATGAGGAATAATCAAGAACAAGGGAGAATTCTAGCTAAACCAGCCTAACAGGATTCTTGCTTAAAACAGGCCAGGGTGATCAAACATCTCCTGGGGAATAGTGAAGGATACGGAACCAAATTGGACGTCAACAGTGATGAGATTTTAAGAGTGAGAGATTCATCCTAAGCTGATTTAGCAGGGGTATTACTAAAACTGAATTTTACCAGATAGTCATATATTGGCCTAGAAGAAGGTTCAGGAGCCTAACTAAAGTTTGCTCAGGGAAAGAATTTTTTCGACTACATAAGGCAATCTAAGCAATCTGGAATTTTTAGATATTACCCTGAGATTGTACAGAATTATTGAAAGGTTGTGAACACAAAAGTGACTTAATAAGCTTTGCCTTCTAGAGATATCACTGTGGTACAATATGGAAACTGTTGGGGGGTGTGTTTCAGTGTCAGATGCTATGACCCACATTGGAATTCTGGTGGTAGTGAGAATGATGAGGCAAGGGCAACATTCATGAATATTATGAATAAAACTCAATAGGATTTTCTGAATGGCTAAATCTTCAGAATTGATGGAATCATAGAAGTCAAAAATAACTGTGGAATTCTTGCTTGGGTACAGAGAGGAGTTTGAACCTAGTCCCTGAAATACAAGATAAGAAAAAAGAACAGGATTTGGGAGGGGAGGCAGAATGTATGACAGGACAGAAGACATGATAAATTAATTTTGCTCCTGCTGTGTTTTAAGAGCCCTACCTGGTAATTCACCAGGTGGTGTATTCTTTAGTCAGGAGAGAGATCTGATGGCAACACAAGTAAAGTTATAGGAATGGATAAAATCATTTACATAGCTGTATTTCTCCAAAGATTGTGTCTAAAGCATAGGTAACTCCAGATACTAGATTAAAGTAGAAATGAATTGGTGATTTCACGTGATAAAAGAAAACAATGTTGTTTAGATACATTTCACAGGTTAGAAATGGAAGGTTGTGATTTTCGCAAGTACATTTATTTAGATTCTAACTGTCACATTCCTTGAGCTCACATGTGCACACCAGGACTACATTTTTCATTTCTTCTTGGCTAATAGTTAGATATAGGATATAGGTTATTCTGCCCAATTGGATTGTGTGTCATTTGATTATTTCTGCATGTTAAATTTGCATTTTGAATTATACCTATTTTCTTGCATGATATTTCCAAGTCACACAAATGAACTGGTGGCTAAATATTGGATTATTGAAACATAAGAGAAGTGAACTAACAGAGCCAAAGAAATGTTCATAGTCAGAATATTGTTCTAAATGTTAATATAAATAAGGCTCTCAAAGGAATATTAAGGATGACTGAATGTGCTAGAAGAGATGAATGTGATGTGTTTACAGGAGATTGGAAAAAAAGATGATCAGAAACAAATATCTGAATAATTTTTATCAATCCATTTATTCATTTGTTCCCAGTGTATTCTCTGTTATAAGGTTTTTTTTTAATAGTAGCATGATTCTATGAAATATTTTGGTATTTTCAGACAAAGAGTAGTAATCTTCGTGATTAAACATTTTTCTCAAATTGGTTCAAAAACTGTATTATGTAATATAATATTGGAATATTTGCTGCTGAAGGTAGACAAGACAACAAATCTACAGTCATTATCCAGAATTGCATTTGCATTTCCTAGATATATAGTACAGTAATAACCATGTGACTCATTTTAATTTTTTTTTAGTTTTTAATAGTTTTCTTTATTCTCTTGGCATATGACTATTGTGTCTCCTGCTTTTCATTGCTGTTATCAATGTGTCTACTTATAATAGTTCATTTTCCTATTTTATTTTGTTGTGGTCTAAGAAACTAGATATCCAGACTTATTAAAATTTTCTATAAAATAAAAGTAAACATGCTGACTTAAAGTGCACAAATTTTTATAAATTAAGAGGGAAGTTAACTTATGGACTTTGATATCAAGGATGGTAGCTCAGAGTATTTACATGTGCAAGAACCATAGTTTTGAACTACATATTTTCAGTCTTGCCTCCATGAGGTTTTGTCCATATAGTTGAGATTTGGATAGAGGAGTTTTTCCTGCATATGCTCTGGTTTTCATCTTTATTGTAACACAGTATGAGTCCATATTCCCTATGATATTCTAAAATCTCCTTTGCCCAGCCATAATTGAGCATGCCAACATCCTTTAAATCTTTAAGAAAATTTCCCTCTTACGGGCACGAAGACTATGGGAAAATTCAGTCTAATGCTGATTGGTTACTAGTTCCTAAATTATCTTTGCCCATAGACAGACATGTTGAGAATATTATCTTTTTTATCATCAGTTGCATAGGCCTACTCTACTTCACCAGCTACATCATCTTAGGTTTATTTGGTTAATCAAAAGTATGAAATACTGTAGACTTCATGTTGTGACACATTAACTTAGCTTAAGGAAGTGTAGAGAGTAGGTAAATAAATGCACAGCAATAGCAAAGCAGGGGTCTTGTGGCTCAGGGCATAGCTTAAGTGTTGCACTCACTCTACATCAAAGTCTGAAATGTTCACAAAAGCTGGAGCCTAGTGGGCCTGGATCATTTCAATGTAGGGAAATATTTAGATGTGAAGACTTTTCAACTTTTCTGTTATGACAATCCTTATTACTCAATTCAATATCTTGACACTGAGTTGTGAGTTCTTGATCCAGTATATGATCCTCATCTGGAACCTCAATTAACTTGGATCTCCTATAAATTTACTTTTGTCAATTCCTTGAGTTCATGATGTAAAGAGATTTCAACCCCATGTTAAACTACTAGGCATTTCTAAGTCTAAAAGAAAGGCAATGAAGTGGCTATTGATTCTTTTCTTCTAGTCAACCTAGGTGTATTCAAGATGATGCTTCAGGAAAAATCCAACTATTGAAATTGTCTAAAATATCTAGAGATTTATGAGTAACTTAAATATGAAGATTGTCATCTATTTTCTATGCAAATACATTAAATACACAATATTTTTTAAAAATAGTCATTAAGAAACAATAAGCTAAATAGAATACCAGAGTTCATGTGGAAATGGAAGAGCATATGGCAGTGGTGAGGAAGCAATAAATATATGTACATATATATTATTAATAATAATTTTGTCTTCAATATGTTCTATTGTGACATAGCTAAGGACTCTGTTCTATCAAGTCTTCAATATTAATAATTTTATTTTTGTCTTCAATATGTTCTATTGTGACATAGCTAAGGACTCTGTTCTATCAAGTGGCCAAACTACTGTCAATCACATTTCTTGAATCAGACCTTTAACAAAAATGGGTATGTAAATGATGTTTTGTGGTAGTAGGAAAGCATTTCCTAAGTATAGATCACTAAAAGTGATTTATGTAAACTTCATCGATTAGCGGACAGCTAACAAAGAATTCTGTCCTCTGTAATTCTCATTCTGTTCCTTCAGCTTATGCATTATGTAGTTTGGATATTAAGTAACAAATAGTAATGCCTTCCCATGGTGTATTTAGTTTGCTTGAGATGAGGTCATGTACTTTCTACATGTATTTATCTTTTATTTTGTTTTTCTAGAAATTTTTTTTGGAGTATTTGACAGAACTATCATTCTGTGGCAGAGTCAAAACTAACAGGTCTTTTACTACTAATAGGTTCAAAAGCCCTTCTGTAGAATTAAGTACTCAGGATGGTGGCTCTTTCTGTATTAAATGTTACATCTATGCTCCATGTGGGTCCATCATTAAATCTGTGTTCTTAGTCAAGGGTCACTTACAGATCTTGTCTCATTTGCACAGTAGAGGTGACAGATGACAGATGAATCCTGTGCCAGGCTCAGGTTATTAGCCTAAAACATTTATTTCATCAGCTGGACTGAGATAATTCATCATTTAATATTCCCTAGAAAGGGATGGGAGTCCTTTTCAAAGGCATTTAGTTGTATTTTTAATAGTACATGACATTTTAAACTTAAGAGTTCTAGATCACATAACTGCCAGAATAAAAGAAGGAGGTAATTCTGTTACACTTCTATTAAAAATGCCAAAATGGTGCAATTCACATTTGTGGATGGCTATTCTCTCTAGACATATGCCAGATAAATATTCAACACTCAGTAATGGATTTTTGATAAAATTTTAAAATATTTCCCATAATAAGAAAGAAGAGAACAGTTTTAGGGTTGTCATAAATATCTTAATTTTTAAACTGTAGCTATTTGAGACACTACATAGCATAGATATGTACTAAATAAAGAAATGAGCACTTTTTTCAAAGTTATGATTAACATTCTAGACTATGAAAATGCTTATAATTAGGTTGGATTCTCCTAGAAGTAGACTCTGAGAAAAATATTTGAGTTCATTTAGTTTGTTTCAGAAGTGATGTCAAGAAGTAAGGGTAGTAGAGTAGGGAACTGAAACAGAGAATATAATGAAGCTAATAACATGTGGTTTCAATCAGGTTTTATCGTGGGCAACTGAGGCTCAATCCCAGTAGAGTTTTATGGGAGACATTGTGGAACACATCTGAGATTTATCCCAATGCAGTTATGAGGAAGCCAAAGTATTTAACTACCAGTTCCCTGACCTTTTTTTGTAGGGTCTGCTTTTGGGTTCATTATCCTCTGGCACTCTTGACTTGCTTTCTGCCTTTGACTTTGGCACTTTTGACTTTGCTTGTGTTCCCACATGACAGAAGAAAAAAATCCTTTCAGCAGGAATTTGAAGGTGTTCATAATAAACAGTCTTCAAAATGTGGAAGTGAATGCTAGGTGAATACGAGCAGGATATCTCTAGTGTTATCTATAGCGTATGTCACTCAATTTGTGGTTTTCACACTCATGTCACTGGAGAACTATCTATTAAATATTTGGTATGAAGCAATGAGCTGAGCTTGTAATATAAACCACACTCTGACTTATTCATTCACAATGTCTTGATATGTGTGTATGTGTGTGTCTGTAGAGAGAGAGTGTGTATGTGTGTTTTAGGTAGTAGATTACAAGCAGCTCTTCATCTCATGTAAAATCTGTGTCATATGGCTAGTTAAAGTGTAACTTTGAAAAGTGCCTGTTTAGTTCCTTTGCCCAATTTTTGATTGAGTTATTTGGGTTTTTTTTGTTGTTGTTAAGTTTTAGGAGTTCTTTGTATATCCTAGAAATTAATGCCCTATCTGAGGTACAGGTGACAAAGATTTTCTCCCATTCTATAGGCTCTCTCTTCACGCTCTTTATTATCTCCTTTGTTGTGAAGAAGTTTTTTTTAGTTTAATGCCATCCCATTTATTTTTATTTTACTTTTTGCACTTTAGGAGCCTTGTTAAGGAAGTCAGTTTCTAAGGTGACATGCTGGAGTGTTGGGCCTACACTTTCTTCTAGTAAGTGCAGAGTTTCTGGTCTAATGCCAACCAAAAGAAAAAACAAAACCGAAAACAAAAATCAAATTACCCAATCAATAAATGGAGAAAGTAACTAACAGGCACTTCTCAAAAGAAGAAATATGAACATTCAACAAATATATGAAAAAAATGTTCAACATCTTTAGCAATTGGAGAACTGCAAATTAAAACTATATTAAGATTTCATTTCACTCCAGCCAGAATGGCAATTATCAAGAATACAAGCAACAGTAAATGTTGGTGAGGATGTGGGGAAAAAAGTTCACTCATATGTTGCTAGTGGGACTGCAAATTGGTGCAACCATTCTGGAAAGCAGTATGGAGATTCCCTAAAAAATTAGGAACCACCATTTGACCCAATTACACTCTCCTTGGTACATATCTAAAAAATTAAAATCAGCATGCCACAATGATGCAGCCACATAAGTGTTTATAGCAGCACAATTTACAATAGCTAAGCTATGGAGCCAACCGAGGTGCCCTTCAACAGATGAAAGGATAAAGAAATTGTGGTATATATATATATATATATATATATACAATGGAGTATTACTCAGCCATAAAGAAAAATGACTTTCTGGCACTTGCTAGTAAATGGATGGATCTTGGGACAATCATGCTAAGTGAAATAAGCCAATCCCCAAAAACCAAAGGTCAAACGTTTTCTCTGATATGTAGAAACTAACTTATAATTACTGGGCAGGGGAAGAATAGAAGTTCAGTAGATTAGACAAAGGAAAATGAAGGGCATGGAAGGAGGATAGGAAAAGGAAAGACAGTGGAATGAATCTGATATAACATTCCTATGTATATATATGAATACATCGTAGTGAATCTCACTACTGTGAGACTGGGATCCTAATTAGATTAAGATATATTCCATACTTGTATAAATATGTCAAAATAGACTCTACTGTCATATATAACTGAAAAGAACCTATAAAAAATGTAACTTCTAGTAGATCTTTGCTGTAGTACTCTACTAATCAGACACACAATCTTTTACTTAATATTATGTATTTATATTCAGATAAATTGCTTCATAAGAACTTGTGGTGTGCATGTTATGAATGGCAATATGATATAAATATGCCAATCTTCATGGCATATGTCAAATTATAAAATTTTATGCACCTTATCGTCTTAAAAACAGACTTCCTCAATAAGTATCAATGTGAAAATCAGTTTTGACTGAAAAACTTATTACTTTGATTTTTTTTGGGGGGGTACTAGAGATCAAACCCAGGGATGCTTTGCTACTGAGCTATATCCACAACCTCTTTTTATTTTTATTTTGAAACAAGGTCTCATTAAGTTGCTTAGGGCCTCACTAAGTTGCTGAGACTGGCATGAAACTTGCAATCCTCTTGCTTCAGCTTCCTGAGATGCTGGGATTACAGGTGTGTTTCACCATACCTGGCTCAAATTTTTATTTTTTTAACTTGCATGCTCTAGTAAAGAAATAAGAAAAGCATTTTAAATTCTTGTGTTTTAAATAATTGTCATTCTAACATCTGTCGTCAAAGATAGTTATTTTTTAATTGGTAGTAAGCTTCTTTTAAATCATGTAGTGTGGTGTCTTATTGACTGAATGCTATGAAAGGAAAAAGTTGGGGATTCAAAATGAACATTAGTGGCATACATCTCTTACTCCTGAATGGATAAACGCAGCCAGAAAATACTGGTACATTCATTTACCTATCATCTTTCATACTCATCAAATATTATTTTGTTATTTTGCCATTTGAGTCTAAGAAAAGTCGTCTCTTTCTTTCTGATTTCAGGTTCTGGTTCTATCCCGAGTTGTACCACATTGCAGCAGTAGTGCACCCCCGATACGTGTGCAAAACACACCAAAAATCAATCCTCCTTTCATATCCAGCAACATATATTCTAATTCTGAGAGGATTCTGCTGAGTTGGTTAAACACAAATTATGAGAATACTCGACATATTATATGGGAAAACTGCCAGAAAGGTGAAAACTTATTTTTTTTTCTTTAAATAAATCATTGCCAATTGTTGTGTAACAATATAAAAGGGACCTTGAAACCACACTCAGAATCCATGGATTCTAGATATAACTCCAGCATTTATTCTTGGTTCTGCAAAAAGGATGTCTTTTGAACATCTTCAAGATGCAATAATAAAAGATGCTTCCTTAATTTATTTTGAATAATAAATCATAAAATGTGTATAGAAATGTTCTGAAAATGAAAGATAGCCCTAATATTGTTGCGAGCATTTTCAGCTATATAAAGTATTAAATTTAGGTGATAGTGTTGAAATCTTGTACATAATTAGTTGAGATCAAGTAAAATTTGATGAGGAATCTTGAATGTCATACGAGAATCATATTGGACATGACTTAAGTGCAATAATGCTTCATTAATTTTTTGGAGAGTAGGTCATGTTATATCCATCCGTACATTGAGATATGTAAGTGTTCAAAGATGGGCCAGTCCCAGTATTCAGGTGGGCACTCTCTAATTATGACTTGTAGGATAATTCTCTATCAATTTCTATCCCAGGAGCATTAAACTCTTTTTGAAAGTCCTAATTGCTAATATATCTGTGCATTTTTTCTTAGTCATAAACATTAATTGTAGTGTTTACACTGTGCATGGTCATCGTTTCTTTAGCTTTAATTCAACTCTCCTCTTCCAAATGCATGCAAACCTGTTGTGTTTAGAGAAGGCTTCATTTAAAATTCTAGTTCTTTTTTCTACATTCAACCTTCAGAGTTTAATCCAAATTTTATAATTAAGGCAAAGATTAAGAGGTTGATTTCAAATGAGACTTCGAATTACAGTTGCTCTGAACATGAATGTATTATTTTTAGAAACATCGTGACATGAAGATTGAAAGAGATATATTGATATATTGGTATTTGAGAATGATAAACATAGAATGTTTTCTAATTGAAATGATGAAACTATCAAGATCCACGTTTTATAAAATGGATTTTTATGTTTAAAAATGTGAAGAATTAGGTGCAAACAGGGGTCCATGTAGTAAATGGGCATCTGTCTCATGTAAATAGGAAATAGTAATTGTCAGGAGGTAAATTTGTTCTTATATACCCAACCTTTTGTTTCTAGTAGCTGTTGGTATTGTGTAAAGTTAAGCTGTTTTATTATTAACAATACAGTGTTGTTAACTTTCTCACCAATTAACCATTTTTTCAGACTTTAGTGACAGTATCTTCTTCAGTAGGTTATACTTGTGATAAAGTATCCTCTATCTTATTCTGTTGCTTCAATTGCTATATTGGATTGCTAATGGAAATTTTATTATCCCGTAATTATCTAGTGACTCTGAGGGTAGCAAATACTATATTGTAGTGTAAAGTCGAACTTCTGACAGGATTAAGAACCTTCATTTAACTGCACTGTTAAGAAAATCCTTCTTAACAAAAATCCAGTTCAAAATTGGAGCATTTTGAACTGTCTATTCAAAGGAGCTCTGCCATACTATTTGACTTATACTTATTTCAACAGTTTTTCATTGTGACAATTACAGTTATTATAAATGAAAAATACTGTTTTGTAGAGTTATGAGTATTTTGTAACATTTATCTTTTATGTACTATTTAAAGTTGCACCTGATTTCTGAGTAAAAGTTTAAATTTTCATTTTATAGTACTTTGTTAAAGTAAACAATGTTCAGTGTATGTTTGGGAGATTGTGATGACCTATTAGCGATTTTATCTATTTTTTAACATCACCACTTTTTTAAAGTTGTTGATGGACCTTTATTTCATTTATTTATATGCAGTGCTGAGAATCAAACCAAGTGCCTCACACACGCTAGGCAAGCACTCTACCAATGAGCCACAACCCCAGCCCCCAATTTTATCTTATTCTTAAAACTAATGTGATGTAAGTTCTGAAATTTGTAGTCATTGTGTTGTTTCAAATGTGTCTAATTTTCAGTTTCATTAAACAAGAAAATAATAGCCGGGCGCAGTGGCACAAGCCTGTAATCCCAGCACTTAGGGAGGCTGAGACAAGAGAATTGCAGTTCAAAGCCAGCCTCAGCAACGGGGAAGTGCTAAGCAACTCAGTGAGACCCTGTCTCTACATAAAACACAAAATAGGTCTGGGGATGTGGCTCAGTGGTTGAGTGCCCCTGAGTTCAATATCCAGTACCAAAAGAAAAAGAAAATAGTAATTATTTTTTAAAACGTTATTTTTCAGAAGCTCCAAATTATTCCTTTATTGTTCAGTATTAATTTTTATTGGCACTACGAGATTCAAATGCACACAGACAATAAAAATTGTGTGATATGATATTCTAATGTTATATTTAGGCCATTTGATTTTAGCAATGTGAGTGTCAGTCAATACATAGAAATCTTAATTAATGTGAAGCCCAACACTAAATTGAAGGAAGTGCCAAGTAGGCAAAACAAATGTGAGAAGAAAAAGTTAAACCCTTTTCAATGCATTAATACTTTAGTTCAATAAATCATGTGAATCAAGGCAATAATTATAAGTTCTATAAAATGGAAGATGGAAGTATTCAAAATATTCACCAATAGCTAGATCGATCAGTCTCTTCCCCTACCCCTCTCTCATATTCATACCTACTCATTGTCAATGCCCTTCAAACAAAGACCACTAGTAACACATTTGTAGTTGAAAGCGTTTGGTTTAATGGTCATTGTAATTAGAAAGACTACACAGTAGGGAAACCATGCGGTATTTCACAATAAAAGTTATGAAAAACATAAAATATGTGCAGTGACTAGGTAAATGAGGGAAAATTTCAGGGAAGAAGTTCACCATGATTGGATGTTTTTTGGAATAGTGGAAATTCTATGATTGAGTAATTTTAAAAATTATCTAAAGAGAGGAAGACTAAAGTAAGGCAGATTCTGTAACTGGTAAAGAAGTAATAGTCACTGCTTGAATTATCAGGAGAGTAGTGGACCAGGAGATGATGTTTGATATTTTGTGGTTTACACAATGAGTTTGTTTTTGTCTGTAGTTAGACAAGATTATTAAATATTCTTATTTGGGGTTATTTCACCACAATGACAGAGTGAATGTGTGATTTTGGAGACTGTTTTATGTGGAATAAGATAAAAACATCACCTAACTATGAGAATCAGATCAGCTCCTACTGAAACCAAAGCCTGGCTCATAGTACCAAGCAAACTCTTCAAATGTCAGGGGCTGTTTTTCTCTTTTTCATCAAAATAAACAAAATGTATTGAGTCATGCTTAAAATATGACTTTATCTGAATGAGTCATTAGGATCTGTAAGAAATGACAAATCATTGCATTAATTACTACAAATATTTGTAAATAAATTATAGCATATAGTTTTAAAAGCAGTGGTTAACAGTCATTATTCCCTAATATTTACTGAGATAAAATTATCTATATTAAAATTTGTCTGCTAATAGATTAAACCATAATGTTTCCCATTGTGGATAATAGAGAATGTGACCTGTAACCAGATATTGGTTGCCCTGACTCAGTGTTGAGTCACAAGTGACTCAAGTCTTAAAGGTTAAGAACCTTGAAATCAGTGGCAAGTTCTTTAATTAATAAGCGATGATTAGCCGGGCGCGGTGGCTCACGCTTGTAATCCCAGCACTTAGGGAGGCTGAGACAGGAGAATCGCGAGTTCAAAGCCAGCCTCAGCAATGGCGAGGCACTAAGCAACTCAGTGAGACCCTGTCTCTACATAAAAAAACACAAAAAAATAGGGCTGGGGATGTGGCTCAGGGGTTGAGTCCCCGTGAGTTCAATCCCCAGTACCAAAAAAAAAAAAAAAAAATAAGCGATGATTAATTAAAAATTAAGCATTGATAAGAAAACTTTTTCTTTCTTTTGTTTATCTTGAATTTAGTGATTTTGCTGAATGTTCTTGAATTTATTATATATATTCCACAATTTCCTTTATTCCATAACTGTTTGATATACATTTATGTTATTTGAATTTTGTTGCTATTATGAATATAACCATGATGAACATTTATATATAAATCTTTTATGGCTATACATTTCCATTTCTGTGAGGTAAATACCTAGAAGTGAAACTGCTGAGTCATATGCTAAGTGTTTTTTAATTTAGTTTATTGAGATATAATTCTAATACCCCAAAATTCACTCATTTAAAATGCATGATCTAATGCTTTTCAGTATATTGATAGAATTGTGGAAATGTCATCAAAATCTAATTTTAGAATATTTTCATCATCTGCCAGTGGACATGATATATACCTATTAGCAGCTACTTGTTTGCCGGCATCAGGAAAACTCTGATCTACTTTGTGTCTGTATGGATTTGCCTATTCTGCACATTTCATAAAAATTGAATCTTTGTAACTGATTTGTTTTACTTACTACTGAATTTTAGTATTCTTCCATGTTGTAGCATCTATCAGTACATCATTGTTTCATTGTCAAACAATATTCCTTTACACCAAACCCTACACAGTCTCACAAAAATTGTCACAACTTTCCCTTAATCTCAAATTACACCAAGACACCATCACCCACATTTGTGAATACTTAGCAGATTCTCATCAGTTAGTTCAAAACACAGCACACGCCAATCTCTGAATGCATATCGACATATTATGGACACCACCGCCCCACAAGAGGAAAAGTGAAAACCACTCATGCTCTCTGAATTCCTACCATCCCTACAAAGGCAAGCAGAACATCTTACTTTCTCACACAAATAACCACCTCATGATTTTCATGTCCCTAAATACAAAACAAAAATTTTATTGCATCCAGAAGTGCACACATGGACTTCTCAGTAACCCAACAACACATACATGAGAGCATGTTATCAATTTCACATATGCAATAGATCAATGCCAGAAAATTTTAATAATAAAATATGAATCTCTTTATTGCAAAAAAAATTCTTTATGTCACATTTTCTTAATTCACTGACCAGTTCATGAACAATTGAGTTGTTTTCCACTTTTTGGTAATTGTAAATAATAGTGATGTGAGCATTCATGTAATATTTTGTGAGCATATGTTTTATTTTACTTGAATATCTTGCATTAGAATTGGAAGCAGTGAGACATTTGATAAGTGAATGCTTAACATTTTTAGAAATATCCAAATTCTTTTCCAAAGTGACTGAACCATTTTACATTTACATTATCCAATTTCTAATTGCTATAATCCTCATCTACACTTATGTTTATCTTTTTTATTATAGCCATTAGATGATATGAAGTGGTATTTCATTTGGGTTCAAAGTGCATTTCTTTAATGACTGATGATGCTAGCATTCAAAAGTTTCAGTGCGTAGTATCTTTGTGTAACTTTTTATATTTTCATACTTTAATATGTGAAAATGTAAAGCTCTTTCCCCCTTCTCTATGACTAAGTTTTTCTGCAGTTGACTTTATTCATCTGCTGGGTATCCAGGGTTGACATTGTTTTCACAAAAAACTTGGAACATTTTGTATAGAGAAAAATAGATTATTACAAAAAATATGTTTTAAGTTGTAGAACACAAGAGGTAACTCAGGACAATGAAAGTATACAACAGAATTTAGTATGATGAATGTAACATTTCAAAATCCCAAACAAATAGTCATTCAGTAAATAGGGCTAGGTTAATTGGCTGACATTTTGGAATTAAGATAAAGTTAACTCTATACTGCACACCAAAAATGAATTCCAACTTTATGAAAAACTATAAAGTATAAAAAACAAGACCATAAAATGATGTGAAGAAAAACATAAGTAAATATTTATCTTATCTTTGTATGATAATTCATTTTAAATAAGTCTAACAAGGAGAGAAGCCGCTAAAATGTCATTTAAAAAAAAATATTGAAAACCAATTTATATGCCCAGCACTGCTGTAGGGATTAGCCAAGCAGTAATGAACAAAAAAGCCAAACTCCTTTTCATCCTGTCAGTTAAATTCTAATAGGAATAAGGAAGTAAGCTGCATGGGCCTTGGCAATGAGTTTGGTCTCTAGAGTGGCAGGTAATAATTATTACCACTCGCAACATCTTCAAAAGTTGATAAAATAAAATTCCATTATCTATATTATTGGAACATTTAGTTGCTCACTGAACTGAAAAAAAATTTGATAAATATGCATATGTAAGGGAATAGATAGGTACATAGATACATATTTTGTATTTTTAAATATAGAACAAACACATAAATAAATATACATTGATTTGCCATGTGAAATTTTCTTGCCTGACTCCAGTATTTTATATGTTTATTTAATATGCAAAGTAAGCAATTTTGTCAGGTATTTAAATATAAATATTATTTAATAGGAAAACTAAAACAGAATGGTGTATTAATTTTCCCAGGAAAGGCTATGGCTGGAAATTGAGTCCAAGCAGTTTACTTCAGGGTTCATATCATTGTATGAGACTACTCCCTCAAAATATAAATCATAGGGTTCTTTACTATAAATGTGCATAATTGTTATAATTCTTTCCTGGTAGCCCTAGAGGTGTTTCATTTTCTTGTTGATCCATAGTATTGATTTTTCAAGTCTGAATGTACATTGGAGTCACCTTGGGAATAAAAAAAAAATAAGGGACCCCACCACAGGTCAATTAAAACTGAATATTTGGAATGTTCCCTGTACATGTGAAGCTTTTAGAAGATATTTAGTTGATTCTGAAGCACTGTGAAGGTTAAAAACCCTAAAGTGGGTAAATTTAGAAATAATAAGATTAGTGAGTATAGAGACTCCATATAAGATAAATGTTTGTACTGTAAGAAATACTATTTCCTGAAATATGTCTTTAATTTAAAAAGAAAAGTTATGAATAATATTATGAAATCTGAGATTTTTTTAATATTGCCACATTTTTATTTTACACAGTATTAATAGTCATTGCCTTGACAGGTGAGATAGATTATTTTCATTTCCTCTCACTTACCTTCTTTTGTAATCATTTTTGTTCTTTATTATACATATTGTCAATACCTATAGCATTTATATTCTGTTGTCATTGTACAAGTGTAATGTTATCTGAAGTCATTTTTTTTTCAACTATTAGATGATTGAATTCCAAAATTATCTTCTTTTTCTAATTGTCACTTCAAGGGTCTCTAGTCTCTTAGTTCTTTCTGTAAACATCTTAATTTTTTATATGTGAACGACATCTTAACTAAATATAAAATTTGATGATCATTACTTATTGTTCTCTGAACCCTAACAATGCTCCATTGTGTTACATCTGCAAAATAGCTTTGAAAATCAGATATCAGCCTGATCACTCCTCCCCAATAAATGAATTGCTTTACTTGGCTTTAAATATTTTTATGTTCTCAAAGTGAGTGAGATGTTGAAAAGTTTGAAAGCTGTTCTAACTTAGTCCCTTTATAAATTTGGCATATGAGCTATTTTTGATATTCCTTATAAGCCTCAGATACTTATTGAAACTGAGAAATTAATAGCATTTTCTAACCTTTTACTACTATAGATGATTTTGTATTATATCTGATCTTTTTATACTCAAAAGAGTGCATTCAAAAATATTTACTATAGGATTATTTTTTGGATTATTTTCACTATGTTCCAAAAGTTCTCTCCTTAGTTTTCTAGGAATTTTATAAGGAATGATATTAACTATATATGTATCTTAATTTGCTAAATTAAAGTTGACTTTTAAATGTTAACTAACCTTGGAAATTTAATTTTTCCTGATAATGTCCTTTTATACCTTCCTGGTACCTTCCTTATATTTTAATTTATTGCTTACTTTGAGAATGCACATTGGAATCAATTTGGGAATAAAATACAAATATGGGACCCCATATGACAATTCATCTTTAATTTCTTCTGCACTGTTATTTTACTTTTATTTATTTATTTGTTTATTTAGCCATTCATGCAAATCTCAACCAATTGCTAGAAGATTCCTTCTTTTGTAAACTTTGAAAGAGTTTCTGTAAAAATGATATTTATTTATTTATTGAATTCTGTAGAATTCATTAGTGAAACCATTAAGACTTTTGTTTCTTTTGTGGGATTATTTTAAATAACAGACCAATTATTTGCTATATAATTATTCTTATTTTCAGTTTCCTCTTCAGTGAGATTTGGTAGCATACTTTTATGAAATCAGTGACTTTGATCAAATTAAAAATATTAGCACAATATCATTTGTAAACTATTGTATATATCATTGTGACTTCTAAATTATTTTCAATACTGTTTTTTAGACTTTTTTATTCATTCTTTCTCCATAGTAATTATCATCTTGGTTTTAAAGATTTTTTTACTTTTTTTTCAGTTTAGTGATCATTTATGTGAAAAGTCTACTTAAATATCACATACGTTATTTTACTGTCACATGACTGATCTGATCTTGCATCTGTGGTACATAACTGATCTTATAAATATTGAGTTTACATATTTTCATAATTTAACTACATCTAGAAGTAAAGTTTATTTCTGCATTGAAGCATGTATTACATTACATTTCAAATGTGTTTTAAAACAAAAGTGTACTGTTGTCTTTCATGATACATATTTAAAAATCTTCAGAATTACTAGCAAACAGAATCCAGCAACATACACAAAGAATTAAACATAATTACCAGATGAAATTTATCCCAGGTGTGCAAACTTGATTGCACATAAATGCCAATTAATGTAATACAGAATATCACAGTAAAAAGGAGGCAAATGAATATTTCAATGGATACAGAAACAGAAAATCATATATGCATCAAGGCACTTGTTTATGAGAATATATACAAAACTCACATTAAGATATAAAAAAAATAACTCAATTGAAAAATGGGCAAAGGATTTAAAAAATTTTTTCTAAAATGAGGATAAGTAAATAATTCATTAGTACATGAAAAGACACTCAATTTGTCATTAGGGAGATGCAAAGAAAATCAGCAATGAGATGGTGCTTGACACCAACTTGGATAACTAAAATTTTAAAAAAGAAAGAGTTCAGTCCCTGGCACTACAAAAAAGGAAGGAAAGAAAGAAGGGAGAATATAACAAATTTTGACAAAGATTCGTAGAAATCGGAACCCCCTACACATTGCTAAATGGATTGTAAAATGCTGGAACCACTTTGGAAAATAGTTTGGCAGTTTCTCAAAATGTTAAAAAATAATAAGAGAGGATATGCATGCACTGGGGCACAGAGTATATGGGAAATCACTGTACTTTCTGGTCAGTTATGCTATGACCCTAAAAGTTCTCTTAAAAAACAAAGTCTTTTAAAAACTAGATTAGTGATACAATCCAGCAATTCTTCTCATTAGTTTTTTACTCAAGATAGTAGAAGACATATGACCACACAGAAACCTTGTATGAATATACATAACATTATTATTCATAATAGCCAAATATTAAAAATAACATAAATGCCCATAAACTTATGAAAGAATAAACAAACCATTTTATTTGTGTGCATATATTCTACTTTATTTAATGTATAATAATAATATTCCACTATGTGAATATATGTATTAAATATATATGCATATTAATATGTGTATGAATATACATTTATCAAGTCTAATATTATTTAGCCATACAAAGTAGTGAAGCATTGATACATGCTACAACATGGATGAAAATATGCTGAGTGGAAAACACTGGAATATGAGATAGCACATATTTTACGATTCCATTTTTATGACATGCCCAGAATAGGCAAATTCATAGCAACAGCAGATTTTTTTCCAGGATATGCAGAAAGCAAGAAGTAGGAAGCAACAGCTAAGGAGTATGGGATTTCTTTGTGTTGATAAAAATAAATTCTATGGCACAATAGGGTAACTGTAGCTAATTATTTACTGTATATTTCAAAATAACTAGAAGAGAAGATTTTGAATGTTCTCAGCACAAATGATAAATGTTTGAGATGATGGATATGCTAATTATCCTGATTTGATTATCACACATTGTATTCATTTATTGAAATTTTACACCCTACCTGTTAAATATATGTAATTATTTTGTCAATTAAAAAATTAGTTAAAATATTTTAAACATAGTAGCAATGATTGTACAACTCTGAATATACTAAACAGCAATCAGTTGAACAATTAAACTGGGTAAAATTTGTTATGTGAATTATTTCTGTTATAAAAATCTATTTATGAGCTAAAATAGAATTTACATAGCAATTATGATATTAAAAAATAAGTGAGAGCACTTATTAAATGATTCAATTTTATGTTTAACATCATTATGTTTAATTCTTAATACCATTTGGGATCAGCATTTTTATTACTATTTTAATGAAGCTGTATATTTGAAGTAATGTCAAGTAAAAATGGACAAAAAATGTAACTTCTAAGATAAAATTTTAAAATATGTGTCAAGCATCACTTGAATTTTCTGGTTGCTGACAAATGGTGACTAGATTGCTGGTTCCCTCTCAAACAAACAAACCAAACAAAACAACCTAGTTCAACCCTTCTCAGGTGGTAATGTGAATACAAATCACCCGGAGAGATTTTGTTAAGCTATTTTTATAGTTTAATAAATGCTGAATTGGACCTGGAATTCTGCATTTTCAGCAAGCTTCCATTTGATGCTGGTACTGCTGTTTCACCTAGCTCACATTGGATAGCAAAACCTTAGAGGGAGTATACAAGAAAGAATATTCTGTATCAAAAGAACTATCATGAAAGAGAGAATCTTTTACATACCTAAGGCTATGGTAACTGTAGTGAGGGCTTGGCAGCAGCTTTGGTTATAAAAGACAAGATACAGGCATGGGATATGAGATTAAAGAAGAGCTTTAAAGTTTTGTTTTACTTCTTCCCATCATTTTCTTGTAATATCACTGCCATTCTATTCTTACTGAAAGCCATATTTGAGCATCAACAGCTTATGAATACTGGTGTATGATAAGTAATATCAAAGCAGCTCCAAAGTTGTGATGGGTTGAACAAATATAGGTGCCACTTGTTTCTACTCAGGAAAATAGAGAACTAGAAAAAACTTTGCTCCCACCCTTATAATAATAGCAAAATCCAGATAAACAACAAAAGCTGTATTTTTCTTAAATTTTCCAGAAAACTGGGGCTGCAAGGCAAAATGGTGGTCCAAAATCCATGGAGGAACTGATTCTTTCAAGAACAAATGATATGATAGCCATGGTATACTTGTGGCAAATACAACTGGGAGAATTGAGTTAGGGTGGTTGGTTAATTGGTTGAGGCCAGTGAGAGAGCATTAAGCCCCAAGGGTCCACACTTAATGTATTCTGCATTTTCTTGCAAGTTTTAGTCCCTGAACTTCACCCACTGGTGGCTCACAGAGATAACTAGAGTGAATCGGTAGATCATGACCCCCATAATGCAGACCTGGTATAGGGACAAGCAATGTACCCTTGCCAGGGCTGGATTGCACTGAGGACCTTGGTGGGCATTGGTGGACCTGAAAAAAAAGCTCCAGACAATGAAGACTAAACTCTTTCAAAGAGTTTCTATCCTTTCTCTAATGTCTATACAAGAAGTGCATTTGATATCTGGTGGATACAATTTATATCTATTGCTGAATGATTGATTGATTACTATCAATGTAAAAGGCTAATAAATTGCCTTTTTCAGATGAAATTATATTATTTTATCTCCTCTGTAGTAAAATAAATAATGGTTACAAAAGTGAAAATTTTTATTTTTATTGAGAGCCATGGATGGCAAATTAAGAGAAACACATTTATATTTGCTGAGAGTAGATCTTAAATGATCTCACCCCCCCCACACACACATACAATGGTAACCATGAAGTGACAGGTATATAAATTGGCTTGATTATGGGAATCATTGCAGAAGATATGCCTATATCAAAACAACACATATGCCTTAAAGACACAACTTTTATTAGTCAATTATGCCTCTAGGCTGGAAAAGAGGAGAAGCACATTTAGTTTATTATTCAGCCAGTCAGCAATCTGCATTTAAAATAATTGCTTTGATGACACTATACTTGTTATCAAACGTAAAGTCATAAATTTCCATCAGAAAAAATATTTTGAAGCATTTCAGATAAAAAATTTCCAAGAACTTCCTGTGAAGTAGTACAGTTCAAGAGAAAAACTAGTCTTCCCCTTGCAGATGTAAACCAATCCTGGTTTGTAAAATTAAAATATATGTCATGAATACATCCTGTTTTGGGTTTTTCTCCATAGAAAATGGGATTCTCACGGCCTTAAAATAAATCTTTGAAATAGTCAAATTCATACAAAGTAGAATGGTGGTTACTTGGGTAAAAACCAGGGAGAAGTGGTGAGTTACTGTTGAATGAGGACAAGTTCAATTGTCGAGTAAAAAAGTTCTGGAGATGGACGGATGATGGTGCTGGTTGTACGACAATGTGATTCTATTTGGTTCCATGGAACCATACTCTTAACAATAGTTAACATGTTAATTGTCTCATATCTTGAACATGAACAACTGAAGTGATGTTAACTTTTGAAAAAACATGTGTCTGAGATATAAGTATATAGATATATGTATACAGATATGTAAAAGTATTTTTTAAAATATTTTCTTAGTTGTTGATGGACCTTCATTATATTTTATTTATACACGGTGCTGAGAATTGAACCCAGTGCCTCACACATGCTAGGCAAGCGCTCTACCACTGAGCCACAACCCCAGCCCCTGTAAAAGTATTTTTTAAGAAATAAAAACCTAGAATAAAAAATATTTTATGGTTTGGGGAAAAAACATGTATAGAGAGGTAGGGAAGAATGGAATAGAACAGAAAGAAAGATAAAGAATGTGGCAAAATGTTAAGAATTGATGAACCAGACATAGGGTATACAGCATATTCATGGTACTATATTTTCAATTTTTTTATAGTTGTGAAAATTTTAAAATTAAATAATTTGGTTAAATAATAAAGGTAGTCACTTAAACAACAACAAAAAAAAGAAAATGGGATTCAAGGAATTGAGGGAGTATTTATGATGATCACCATTTTTTCCTTTTGATTTCTGACTGGAAGTTATTTCAAACCAGGAAGAATCTGAGTCCTTTTGGAAATTGTTTTTTTTTTTTTTAATGTTACATTCAACATCGCAATTATTTCCACTCCTCTGCCCAATTTAGGAAAGTTTTTCAGATACTTACTTAATATGCAGATACTTTTTGTTCCAGTCTTGGCATAGTGATCATTTCTGTAGTTGAGAATTATTTTCATTATTCCTCCATCTTATATTCTGTTTGATTCTTTTTTGCAGTTCTGAGGATAGAAACTAGGGCCTCATGCATGCTAGGCAACTGCTCTACTACTGTGATGCATAGCCTGCCCCTTGTATTGTCTTTTATAGGTCAGTTCTGATTTGTGTAAGCCATAAATCTCCAACCTCTTCCACATATTCTACATGTGTAAGATTTTCTACAACAAATAAAGAAATCTGACACTATAACTCTAGAGATTCAAGTAAAACCGCATCTTTTGAACCTCCTTACCCATGCATGTTCATGATTGTTGATTAAACATTTGAACCTCAAAGTACTCAACAAAATGAATAATTCTTAAATATTGGATTTCTCTTCCATTAGTACATGATATAGTGTATTTTTCAAAGAGTTTCATATTGAAATGAAGGAAATAGCTTGTCATTTGAGCCTTACAGATAAATATATTTTATAGCAGTAAACTTGGTTTGAAATTTATTTTTCTTAGCAAAATAATATGCTTTTTGTTCTCTAAACAAGGGCAAAATGTTCTCTCATTATAGCTCAATTTTCCATAAAATATCGTTTAACAAAGTAAAACTACTGTTATTTACTCTTTTTCTTTGAAACAGATGCTGTTCCCTCTGAAAGATGGATAGTAAATTTTGACAAAGACCTTTTAGATGGCCTTGTTTTGGCAACACAGTTGGCAGCCTATTGCCCATTTTTGGTAAGAGTTATTTGGCAGAACATGGTGATTAATGGCTGAAGCATAATATTCTGCAAATTTATTATTTTAAATGTCTTAGTTTTAATTTAAGAAGATGAATCTGAAAGGCTAGCATTGCCTTTTTGCTTATTTGTGCATTGTATTGCAATATTCTGTTACTTAACAATGTTAATATTTAAATGAGTCCTTGCTGAACTACAGAAGACACTTGAAAAGCAGCAGTCTTATTCCATTAATAAGGATTGTTTCCTTTTCTAGATCCAGTCTCATTTTATAAGTATGTACACACGACCAAAACGTCCTGAACAGTATCTTCACAATTGTCTGATTATTATAAATAGTCTTTATGAAATCGGCTTTGACTTGAACATACAGGTTGGTACCTTTATAGCACATATTCTATATATATTTTATGAGTTTCTTTTTTTGTTTACTCCTTTATAACCTTGGTTTGTTCACAAATTTTAAATCTGAATTGAAATAATTCATACGTTATTTTTAAAGTTTGGAAATTGAAACATGACTCTACAAAAACCTACTGGATATTAAAAGTTACATAATTATTTGATGTTACATATAATGATTATGTACATTCGACTATACACAATAAAAACAACTTCCAGTCTAGGTGTCTGAAACCATAAGAATGAAGGTTGGGTACATTATTAACATTACCCCTGGTCTAAAAATGAATTAAAAGTAGAGTAATTATTGGAATATAAATGTTGAATCATCTTGTAATTTAGTATCAGATAATGAAAGTTTTCACTTTTGGTTTGAAATAAATATCTGTATAGAGGGCATAATGGCAATATACATTTTCATTATATGTTGAATTGCAAGTAATAATTCCATTTGACCTTCCAAACCAAGTTTTCAATGGCAATAATCAAAAATATATTATGTACTTACTATTTTATGACCCCTTTGTTACTTAGGGATAATGAAATAATATAATAAATGATTCCTAACTTTGAAAAATAAACTTATTGAGTTATCATGATGGATATCTGTTAAAAGATGTTTTGCTCATTTAATCAAATGTCAATAGGAACATCTGCAAAAAATGTAGTCAGAATTTAGATAAAGGAAGAGATCAATGTGATGTAGTCTGTTCCACCACAGACATTGTGGAGAAGGGATGACTAAGTTGGGATCATAAAGGGTAGATTGGATTTGGATCTATAGGGGTGAAACAAATTGTTTGCTCAGAGGAAATAGTATAAACAGACTGATAATGTGAGAAAAAGACATTCATTAAGGACATTGTGTGAACAGGTTTTCCTAGTTGAAGTTTGATGTTAGAGACATAAGCATAGGTATATATTGGGATATTGGATACCAGTAGAAAAAGTCGGGAGTTTACTGTAATACGTTACGGGTATAAACACTTTTATTTTTACAACAATGATCAGGATGGACTGAGAGGAGAAGAGCTGCTCACAGGGAACGCAAATCAATCAGAATGTGATTTCAATTAGTCCAAAAACACAGTAATTACTTTTTCTACTCATATCCTTTTGAATGGTGACTGATAATAATAAGTTAGTGAAGGAGAAATCATGAGGTAGTCTAGATCTAGTGGCCAGCTACAAAAGAAGAGTAAAGAGAAAGGATTATTATGAATTTTTCATTCTATCTTCTGGAAAGATTAATGCTCTGGTCCAAATATGGTCTGGTATAAAATAGCTCTTCATACTTTCTGGAGAAATGAGCTTCACAATTGCTTACTTTCTTCTTTGTGTTAAAGTAATTTGCATGTGAAAGTCATTTTGTACCAGGCCTGAAAATTAAATTCTTTCCTATTGGTAGAGTTGTAAAGAGAAAGTGTAATAAAAAACAAAGAGTTCTTTTATAATAGTACAATTTTTAAGACAAAGTCTAAAAAAAAGACTTTGGTTTGGAAGAATAAAATTTTTACAATTTCCTTCAATTGAACAAATTATTAAATCTGTTCCATGAATGACACAGGATAGACCCTACAGAGATACAGATATAGTTAAACTATACCTACATCTTCAAAGGTATGTTAGTCAGTTTTGTGTTGCCATGACCAAAATTCCTAACTAGAATTTATAGCAAGTTTAAAAGTTTATTTGGGGATTATGGTTTTAGATGTTCAGTTCATGGTTGGCCAACACCATAGCTTTGGGCCTGAGATGAGGTACAGCGGCATGACAGTAGAGAAAAACTGCTCAGCTCAGGCAGCCAGGAAGCGGGAGGGGGAGGGGGATTGAGGACAAAATATAAACCCCAAAAGCATGCCCCGAGTGACCTGCTTCCTCCAGCCATACTCAGCCTGCCTACAATTATCACCCAGTACTAAAGTTCTTTCAAAATATTGACATATCAAATGGATTAATCTACCAATTAGGTTACAACTCTCATAATTGAATCATGAGCTTTGGGGAGACATTTCATATATAAAGTATAATGAAAGATTTTTCACACTAATAATAAGCAAATGAGAAAAGACTGATGCAAAGACAGTTAATGTGATAATAGAGAAACAATGTACTATGAGACTCAAAGAGGCAAGAAATCATTCTGATAATGAAACCAGGAAAAGTTACATGGGACACTTAGTGTTTAAGCTGGCTCTTGAGACTTTGGTAGTAGTTCACAAGAAATTTCAAATATCTTTGTTTAGAAATATAAACTATCATGAATTATGATTCTCTCCTTTTCTTCATGGTTTCCTCGGGTATGTTGACTCAAGCTGTTCATATTATTGTATAAACAAAATACTTAAAAATAAATATCTGCTAGGTAAAAATGTGGAGTCATTTCAAGATTTGATGAATGAGAAAACTGACAACATAGAAGATCATCATCAAGCTTTTATTAGCCAGTTGTAATGCCCTAACTTGTTATTAACCCAAAGTTTCCAACCAGGTCAAATGGCAGATTTAGAAATATCATCCTTAAGTTAACTTGTCAGTAGTAAATTAGTGCAGATGCTTATACTGGCCCACATTTGATATTTAGCACTATTATTTATTTATTTATTGATGTTTAAGTTTATTTTCATTGTGTCCTTTGTTGTAACTGGAAAATCAGCCAGGTAAATTGCTGTGCATATGTTATATCCTCCTGCAGAATCCTGCTAACAGGAATATTCAGCTATTAAGTATTCTCCTTTTCAATTATATGGTTTCTATTCAAAGCAGAAACATTGTGGAAATTGTTTGATCTCAGGATAGTATGTATGTTTTATTCCCTCATGCAAAAGCAGACAGAAGAAAATAAAGCTAATAAATAATTAATACAGACTGTATATAATTCAACAAGTAATGATGGGAGCTAGTGGTGAATAGATAATCTATGTCTGTCCTTAAAATTTATTGTTTGCTTTTGTCTTGTTACCTAGGATACTTTAAGTCTTAAATAACCAAATTCATGAGTATAAAATTAGCTTTAAAGTAAAGAAATGGAATATTTTACATCAGATTTAGTCAGGCAGTAAAAAATCTAGGAACTCAAGTTTTTCAATAAATTTATGAAGGATTCTTTTTGCCCAGCCATTCTCAGCCTTCTGGCTTCCTTTAGGCATGTACACTAAGAACTCCAAAATTCCTGCTGAAATTTTCACATAGCACCTTCATTCATATAGCTAGATCTAAGACTTTTTATTGTGCCTTTCTTTTTGCAGAAAGCAAACCTCTTCCAATGACCTCATAGCATATTTCTAATTGCATATCATTGATTAGAAATGTATGTCATGTTTGTGACCAAACCAATGGTGAATAAAAGGAACAGAACTCCTACAAAAAGTGAGATTCTTAGTAAAGATAAAAGGAGGAATTGGCTGTTGTGAAGTCAGTCAACTGTGGTATCTATAAGATTACAGTATATCATTGGGCACTGTTAGTCATGGCACATTAAATCTACCATGAAGCCAGGACCATATCACCCCTTCTAGTTACTGACGATGAAACTGAGGCCTAGGAAATCCCATTCAAATAGTCAAGAGCATGGCACTATATAGAAGTAGAACTTGAATTTAGTTTACCAGATTCTACTTTTGCATTTTTTTCTATTATTATTTTGTTTGCTTATGTGTATATTAGTCAACTTTCCATTACTACAATGAAATGCTTGAGAATTAAATCGTAAAGATAAAAGAGCCATTTTGCCTCATGTTTCTGAAAGTTCTAATCTAAAATCAAGAGACCCCATTGCTTTGGGCTTCTGACAAGGGTAGCACATCACAGCAGTAGGATGGGAAGGAACAAAGTGTTTATCTCATGGTTCAGAAGAAAGAGAAAGAGGAAGAGACAGTGTATCACTGTCCCCTTGAAGGGTACACCCCCAATGACCTAAGACCTCCCACTTATCCTCACCCCTTAAAGGTTCCATTACCTTCCAATAGTGCAACCCTGGGCGCCAAGATTGTAATTCATGGAATTTTGGAGGGATATTCAATATCCAAACTATAACAGTTTATTTCCCTGTCTCTTGTTAATGCAGTAGAAAAATGCTATCTTCATGGGGGAAAAGGGCTAATACAATTGATGTTCTGGAAGGTTGGATCTATATAGGAAAAATTATGATTATGTTTTTAAAAGGAATTTCACATGAAAATATTTTTAAAAGAAACATAACTTGCCTTCATTTCCTTTGTCTAATCCATTGATGGGGGTGGGAATAGGAAAGACAGTAGAATGAGCCAGACGTCACTTTCCAGTGTTCATATATGAATACAATATCAGTGACACTCCACATCATGTACAACCACAAGAATGGTGTCCTGACTAGAATAAGTTATACTCCATGTATATATAACATGTCAAAATACACTCTAATGTCATATATATCTAAAAAGAACAAACAAAAATTTTTTTAAAAAACATCACTTTTTTTTACCATTTACCTTTTTTTAAAGCCTAAGATTAAGTTGCTTTTGGTTATTTTCAGTTAAATGTATCATAAAGATTAGAATGCTCTTTTATTTTGTTTCTAAGTATAGTGTCTTATATCATGTTTTTCCATTAAGAGAGATATTTTTAATTTACCAAATTACTGGATTTTCATTGTATTTTCAAAGATACATTTTTATATAATTTCTCTATTTCTACTAATGTAATTTTGTATCATAGATACTAAAGCAGGTTCAAAAGAGTTTTATTGACCCTATATCTGAGCCCAGAGTATTTTGCCACTAGTTCTCCCTTTTTTTCCAACAAATGCATCTCCCCTCACCCTAGATAGCCCTCTTGGGATCACATCTTACATAGGCTGGTTCAATACATAGAATCCAGCCAGGACATATTCTTCACTTTGAAATTTGCCTTCTTAGACTTCAAAGATGAATGTGAGACTTAAACTCTATAGTCTATATTTTGTCTTTAATTTTGTTCTTAAGCCATTTCCCTTTGTCTATTGTCTAATATTATCTTTATGGAGGGATGTGAGGTCATAGAATACTGACGAGAAACTTGGGGAATTTGGTATATTTCCAAGTTGTTCTCAAATCATACCCTCGGGCAACTTTCTACCCTGCTAAGGCAGGCAGGACAGTTCCTTTTTTTTTTTTTTTTAAATCACTCTCCTCCCCAGGCATCTTCATTGGCAAGACTTACTCCTAATTGGCAAAACAAGAAAGAACAAATCTTTACTTCTTCCAAAGAAGGACAAGAATGTATTAGGAAATGTGAACTAGCAGGTGACCAGAGGGGCTATCATTATTCTCTGGAAACTGCTGCCAAAGTTCAGAATCAATTACATAATACATTAGAGCCTGGCTCACACTATTTGCATTTCCAGTCCAGGCCCAGATCATTTTCAGTTACTAACTTGAGTGTGTGCCATTAAGTCATAGTAGATCTTCATTTCCATCTCATAGGACTGCTGAGAGCTCCCTTTACATTGACAATGACAGAGCTGCTCATTTATTAGTGATCTTGTATGTCTTTGGATGCCTGCCTCTCACCAGTCCCAATACCTCTTTTCTGTGAATAATCTTCCCCACTACATTCACCTTTTTCTAAGAAATCACATGCACTACATAAACTGATAGACTCCTTCCTTCAACTGCACATGATTCTACTTTTTATCTTCAGGCTGGTGTTTTGGATATGTTTATGGCCCCAGCTATTATTTCTCTGTAATTTTGGATTTTATCTTATATCAATTCTAACAGCCATCACTAATTTATCTTGTTTATCAGTGTAGCTACATTTTCTGCATTATAATTGTTTGTTCTGGGTAAGACACTTTCCCAACAACCCTATGCCTGATCTGCCTGAATTGTTGCTTTTTCTTCCTTGTTCAAAAACCAAATCCTGCCAGGCATGGTGGCACATGCCTGTAATCACAGTGACTCTAGAGGCTGAGGTAGGAGAATCACAAGTTTAAGGCCAGCATCTGCAATTTAGTAAGGCTCTAAGCAGCTTAGTGAGTCCCTGTGTCAAAATAAAAAATGAAAAGGACTGAGGATGTAGCTCAGTGGTAAAGTATCCCTAGGTTCAATCCTCAGTACCAAACAAACAAATCAAATCAAATTCCTCACCCTGGCACCCAGAACCTCCACAATGTGACCCAAAACTCACTCTTTTCTCCCATTTTGAATCCCTTCTAATCTTATGCATGATCCAAATTGTCCTTCTTTCCAGAACAAACACTATGCTTCTCTATACCCTTGCTCCATGGTGCTTTGCCTTTCTGATAGAATATACTTTCTCCCTCCTACCAGATAAAACCTTTTTAAAGTCCAAGAATTCTTTTTTTCAATATTAATTACTGAACCCAGGTCTGGTGAGTGCTAGGCAAGTACTCTGCTGCTGAGCTGCATCACTAGCCCTTTTATAAAAATAATTTATTTTGAGACTGAGTGTTGCTAAATTGCCCAGGCCAGCCTTGAAATTATGGCCCTCCTGTCTCAGCTTCTTGAGGAGCTGAAATTACAGGTGCCAATCATTGTTTATGGCACATTTCATGTGCCATTTACTCCATAGACTTTTTCTTGAAAATCTCTTGTTATCTTTTACTTCAGTAGTTCGTCTGCTTGTCATTTTTCTTTTACTATACTGCATGATACTTTAAATCAAGAATGGCATCTTAGTCACTTCAGTCATTATTTCTAGTGTATGGTATTATTCTAAGCTCTGACTAGATTTTATGGTGTCTTTGTGATGTGAAGTCAGTGTTCTGATTAGAATGTGTCTAATTCATCTTTAACACTTAGGTCAAGCTCTTCTGAGTCAGAATAATAATTCTGTTTTCTGTATCTATATTTCAGCATCATTGTTCATCAAAAGCATGTTAAAATACTTTAAATAATCCAATATTGGTATATTACATCTATTTTTTTCTTTGTATTTTTTGTCTGCATATCCTCTAATTTATGTTTCTCTTCTTTGGAACTAGGCCACTGACATCTGTGATCCAAATCCAATCCTGATGCTCATGCTTTGTGTCTATATGTATGAAAGGCTCCCTACATACCTCCCCAGGAAGGTGGTGCCATTTCATTGTACTCTGTATGACACCGTGATAAGACAGGTAAGGATATCTGTGGGGACACAAGACACATGGAGTTAAACATTTAAGTGAGGTTTTGGATGTTTCTTTCCTAAAACAAAATTTATTACAGTTAACTATTATTACCCATTCTCCAAATCTGTTTATATTTCTTTATATCATCTTCATATTTCTTTTTTTTATTTTTTTAGTCGTAGGTAGACAATACCTTTATTTTGTTTATTTACATGTGATGCTGAGGATCAAACCCAGTGCCTCACACGTGCTAGGCAAGTGCTCTACTACTGAGCTACAACCCCAGCCCTTAACATTTCTTTATAGCACTTAATCACTTTCATTTTTTAAATATTGTTAATGTTGGGTCATGGATATTTTTCAGTGGTTAAGTGCATGCTTAGCATGCACCAGGCCCTCTTTTCGATCCCCAGCACCATATAAAGAGAAAGTTAACACTAACACCAGCTAATACTTAAACATAAACATTAATTATGATTGTATACTCAGCTTTTTTTTTTTTTTTTTGTCACTGGGACCAAAATACCTTATAACAACTTAGAGGAGAAAAAGGTTATTTGGGTTTATGGTTTCAGAGGTTCAGTCCATGGTCAGCCAACTCTTGTTCAGGGCCTGAAGTGAGGGAGAACCTGAGGGTGGAAGGGCATGGTGAAGGAAAGCTGCTCAGCTCATGACATCAGGAAACAGAAAAAGGAAGGAGAATGGACTGATATAGTCTAAGCCATGCACCCTGTGACCTACTTCCTCTGGCCATACCATACTTGCCTACAGTTACCACCCAGTTTTCCACCTCTGACCCTTCCTGCATTGCTTAACACATGAACTTTTCAGGGGACACCTCATAACCAAATAATAACAATGTTAAAAAATAATTGAAAGCATATTTAAATGAGAACATGATTTATTTCCTTATTTATCTTTTTACTATAAGTAATCTTCATACCTTAAGATTATGCATTAAATACAAAGAGGCAGCTTTTATTTTTCACAGAAACAGGTAAATTTTTGAAGAAACAAAAACAAAACAAAAATTAAATATAAATGCAGTGTAAAACTTAAATTACAATAAGCTTTGCTTTTGACTTTCATTTAAGAAAATCAGTAACTTTGAAATCATTGAGAATCATTGACATATTTTTCTCTTATGAATCCACCCCACAGATAGTAGTGCCTGAGTCAGAGAACATCATTATCACCCACTCTATCAATCCTCCTGAATATAGATAAAACTCATCAAATGGCTTCTCAAATTGAAAAAAAACTTTCTATACCTATGTGTCAGTAAAAGAAACATAGAACGATGAGACTAGTAAAAAATATAGTGATTATTAAAAAAATACAAAGTATAGTGGTTTTCTGAGACTTTTCAAAAGCAATTGAACTTTCCTTTTTTTCCTTTTGGAATACATTTCACACTGAGATGGCTGGAACAGTCTTACCTCAGATGAATCTAATACCTTTGTTTCATATATTTAATATGACAAAAGGAGAATAAATGGCTTCCTTAAGATCTAAGCAAGGCTATGGAAGTTCCAGGACTGTGAGACAATAATAGTCCATAATGAAATCTACTATGATTTTCAACAATTTCCAAAAAGAAAATGGAAATGAGCTCTCTGGGACTTCAAAATCATTTGTTCCATTAATGAATACTTAAAATACAGACATATATATACATGCATAAAGTGTGCATAAATATGTACATACATAAAAAATACTACACTAGAATTGTCTTTCCCTCACTAGAAATGATATCTTTAATTGTTAAGTAACATGAAATCTCAATATCCTTGGAGGCAGTGGAAATGGACGAATTCTCCAGCAACAACACTCTTGTTCTAGTAGCTACAAAATTCTCATTGAACAGGAAATTATATAATTTAATCTTTCACCATATCTCCACCATATTCCTTATGATTCACTATAACTACACATACTACCACTTCTTCATTCTTCAAATATCTGAGATCACAGCTCCTGGACTACTTATGTTGTAATTGGTTTTTCTTCACTCTAATTTTCACAATCGTCATTTTCACCAAATCTTCTCTCTCTTCTAGGTCAATAATTTTTACGATATCCTTGCATCTTGGTAAAAAATTATTCATGACAATGGTTAAAATGATAAGGCAGAATTCATTTAGGACTATACCAATAGGCATATGGACTACTGCAATGCAATTTTGCAGTAGGAAAGAGAGATTGAACTCAACTCTGAATACAAGAAGGCTAAGTAAGAATTTATAGCCAAGAAAGGAATGCAGAACTGCTAAGAGAAAACACAGGGGCCAAAGGAAAGTTCTGGCTAATCCAACCTAACAAGATTCTTGCTGCAGGGAGGCCAGGATGATCAGAGGACACTTACTGGGGAGATAGTGGAGAATGAAGGATTTGGTCCTATATGAAAAATGATTAGATATTAAAGGAAGAGGATTCTGACTAAACTGACTTAGCAAGATTCTGCTAAAATTTAACTGTTGCCAGGCTTGGTGGCACATGTATATAATCCTAGCAATGAATGAGATCAAAGAAGGAGAATCACAAGTTTGAGGTCAGCCTCCGCAACTTAATGAGACCCTGACTCAAAATAAAAAATAAAAAGAACTGGAGATATAGCTCAATGGTAGTATGCCCCCTTTTGAATCTCCAGTGCCAGATAGATAAAGACAGAGCTAGATAAATAGAGAGGTGGGGGGGGGCAGATGGATGATAGGGCTCTTGAAGACATGCCCAAAAATGGAGCCTAGTGAAGCAGCTCAAAGGAGCCTGACTAGAGTTTCATCAAGGAGAAAATCTTTGTCAATTCCTTAATATGTTTATTTCTTTGTTCATTTGATTTTTGAACCCCCAATATATTCTATATAAATACTTTTTAGACTTACATTTTTCAAAAACTATTCTCACTAAAATAATCGCTAATGATTGTCTGATACTTTCTGTCTGGTTCAGGAAGAGACAGCAAATACTAACTAAATACTGATTTTAGATTAGGCCATGATCATTTTCAGACTGAAGCTATATTTTTAAACTTACATCCTTATAATACTTTCTGAATTGAGCAGATTATCCTTTTTATAAAATGTATTAGGCAAGCTTTCTATTTAAAATACTCCAATGATTTCCTTTTGCAATTACAGTTAAATATAAATTAATTTTGGTCTTGAAGTCCTTGATGATCAGCTGATTTTCCATCTATCATTTCCTGCCCACTTCAGATAAACTAGATGGATAAATAGATGGATGGATGAATGGATAGATAGATACATACATACATAGTTATGTAGAGGTGTTGTATTTAAACACAAAGTCTGCCTTACCCCAGTTAGTGTGCAATAAATATTTTCATCATTAGAATGTATAACCTTCTGGTTAGAACAAGAGATGACACAGTTGTATAGTTTTAACAATTATTATCTTATTTATACCCCTATTCTATTCTATATAGATTGTACTGAAAAATTCAAGCATGAAAAACTTAGTATATAATGCTACAATTGTTGGAAGAGATGCTGCTGACTTCTCTCTTGCCCAAGCAGGGAATGTTGTGATTATTTCTCCAAAGTGAGTATTTTTTTCAGTTTATTGAATATATCAACTCCAGTCATTTGATATTTGTTGTAATTATAAAAAGGTGACTTGGATTATTTTAATTGATATATATATAAAGTGAAAGAACATCATTGATAGAAAAAATATTCATGTTTCTGGAATTCCTCACTAATTTTGTAAAAATAATTTTAATAATATAAAACAGCTTATGCGTGCATTTAATTTATTTTGCATGTGTATGAGCAATAGAGATAAGATTATAAGTTGTTTATTTATGTATGCAGTTCTAGAAGTAGTATTTACTAAAATTATATAAATATAGATATATAACCTTGTAGGCTATATGACATAATCATTTTATTACAAAAACAATATGTGGTTATTATAGAAAATTTAGAAACTATGAAAGAATAAGGAACAAAATTCTACTTCAAAGAAGCTCCAATGTTGCCTTTTTCCTCTATCTCCATTATTTTGAGTAAGTCAGTCTCCATAACAGTTCTGTGCCTGAGATTTGTCCTCATGGCAGTTCTCTGTGGTGGCCTCATCTCTGTGGTGGCTCTGTGCCTGGATCATGTGCTCATGATTATCCAAAGCTGCAGTCTTGCTCCTGTGGCTTTACTGGACTGGGGTCTTAGGGAGGCTCTGTTCCCACATCTCTGCTCTGTGTTGCCTTAATCAGGGCTCTCTATGGTGGTCCTATACCGTGCAAGTTCTATGTCTGAGTCCCAAGGCTCTCCAGGGCACCATTCAAGATGTAGGTGGAGATATGCACTTTCTGTGGTACAAGTGACTCCTTGACTCTGTGCCTATGGAGATGATACCACATGAAAACATTCAAGATTTATGGCCTATTTCCTCTAGAGAGGCAGCCACTACCTACCAGATAAGACCTTGACTCACTGGAGAGCTGTATATTGGGGCAGCAAAGCAGCATGACACTGGAATGTGGAGAGCAGAGCCTAGAAATGTTGGGCAGCAAGCACCAAGGTCCCATGGAAATCCTTGTATGCACCCCCCACCAAAAAATAATTGTTATATCCTCCAGGACTTGACAATCTGGGCTTTTAATGGGAGAGACAGCAATGATCGACCATCTCTGAAACGCCTTTGAAGTCAATTTTCCCTTTATGTTAAGAATAGCATCTGGTTTCTATAAACATGGCCAATCCATACTAATTTTCTTGTTAAATAGTTGCTTTGCCACATCTTTGTTCTCCCTCCAAATATATTTCATCCTTCCATTCAATGTAGATAAGCTGATAATTTTCCAAAATTTTGAGATATACTTCCTTTTTGATTAAAAATTTTGTTTTTAAACCATTTCCTTCTTCTTGAATTTTACTCTAAGCGTTCAGGAGGAGTCACAGTTTTAATGTTTTTCTTAGAAAATTCTTCAGCCAAATATCCTATTTCATCACTCACAACTTCTATCTTCCACAAACACCAGGATGCAAGCACATTAAGCCAAGTTCTTTGCAAATTTTTAACAAGGCTTTCCTTCAATTGTTCAATAATCTGTTCCTTATTTTCATCTGAAAACTCGTCAAAATGTCCTTTTTTGTCCATATTTCCTCCTATATTCTATCCATACCCTCTCAGATAATCTCTAAGAAGGTTATAGCTTTCTCTCCAGCTTTCTTCTCCTGAGCATTTACTAGAATCACTCTTTATAGTTTATGCAGAGCATGCATCTCAAAATTTTTATAGCTCACTTTCAGTTCCAAAGCCACTTTCACATTTTTAGATATTTGTTAGAAACATCTCTACATTTTGTTGCCAATTTTCCATCTTAGTCCATTTGGAATGTTATGATGAAATACTGTAAACTGTGTAGATTACAACCAGAAATTTATTTCTCACAGTTCTGAAGTCTGGGAAGTTGAAGGACAAGATGCCAGCAGATTCAGTATCTGGCAAAGACCCAAGTTCTGCTTCATACATGGTCCCTTTTTCTTCCTGTGCCCTTATTATGGTAGCAGGGGCCACTTATATGAGAGTATTAATTTCATTCATGAGGTCTCTGTCCTCAAGTTGTTTCTACCTCCAAAAGGTTCCCCTTCCTAATATCATTACATTGGTGATTTAAGTTTTTGACATAAGGATTCAGCCCATGGAAAACTGTATTTTGGTTCTTCAAGAGATGGCTTGTGAAAATATATCCTCAGCTGAACCTAACAGTCTCCCATGAACTTTTCATGAGTGCTTTCTTTTTCCTCCTTTTTCACTATTGCACTATTTATGATGCTTCTTGGAGCCTTTAATATTTGGAAAGTATACATTAATTGAGCATTTGTACATGTGTATTTACTTATATATCTAGTAATTTGTGCATGTAGCATTTTGATCATATTGTACATGTACATATATCTTATTTTCACCTAATTTTAATTTTTTTCTCAAAATGTAACCTGCACATGTGTTAATATTTTAAATATGCAGAAGAGTTTAAAATAAGCAAACTCATGTCTCCTGAGATCCTGTCCCTGAGGCACTTACTTCTAATTTTTTCAGTTACGCATAATTTTAATTTTTCAGATGGTTACTTCCATAAATGTAATTCATATATCTTTGTGTCTATTTTGTTAATTCAATTTCAGAAATATTCTATTGATATTTTGATATTTGATGATCTATCTCACTTATTTCCTTATATCACTTTCCCCCAATATCACTAATTTCATCTTTTATTCATTAATTTTCCTACAATACAAAGATATTTTATTCCTATTTCTTTTTATCTCTTGGAGCTGGGCATTGAACCCAGGGCTTCCCACATGCTAAATATATGCTCTACCACTAAACTACATTCACAGCCTCCCTCTTTCTTATACTATTAATATATCCACAATATATTTTAACACTATCATTTTAAGCTGAAAAAATTCGTAAATTCTAAAGAAGTGTATAAAATCTTTGAAGTCCATTTTCTTCTAGTATAACACACTTTAGAGCACTTTTTTCTCTTATTGGAATTGATTGTTTTTGGACCTACTAGAGTGATATCAATCTTGAACGTTGTTTCTCTTTGGATGGAAAATAACATATTTTTCTTTATTAATTCACTCATTTACTCACTTCATCCTTATGAGCTCACCTTTATGAAAACTTTTAAGAAAAAGTATAGATGGGTAAATTTCCCAAGATTTTTCACTTCTGAGCATGTCTTATACATTACTCCTATACTTGATTTATATTTTTCTGAGGATATTATTCTAAATTGTAATTAATTTTCCTCATAACTCAAAATAAAGCTCCATTGCACTGAAACATTCGTTATTTGTTATGAGAAATTCTACTATATATATCTGTTCTTCCCTACTCTGGAAGTTTTTAGGATCTTCCTTCATAACCTGGTATTATTCTAGAATATATCAAGGGGTGTGTCTTGTATTCACTATGCTGGATAAACAGTGAGTGCTTTAATTGTGAAGTTGTTTTCATAAGCCCTGAAATTTTCTCTTAAATTATTTACTTGATAACTTTCCTGAGATTTGCAACCTTTATTTGTCTTATATTGAACCTGATAGTTGGATTCTTTATAGACCTATATTATCACTAGAAATTTTGATCTCATTACTTTCTCCTCTTTTTATCTGCAAGCCTTCTTTTCCAATTTTTTCATAAATATATACATACATATATGTACATACTTTTGTATTCTTTGCATATCCTTATTTTATAGTATCCTGTTCTTCAATAGGTACAGTATCTTCTTAAATATCTCTGATTTTTAAGTTCTTGTCTATTACCTGAATTATCTCTATTTTATCTGAGGTCATTTGCATTTTTTTTTTCACCTTGGTCTCAAATTTCATGTTGAAGGATTTATTCTATGTCTGATAAGACTTGGTTATCCATTTATATATAATAACACAGTGATACAAAAGGTAAATTATGATTCACTATATGCTTGGGTTTGTTAATTGGTGAGCTTCATCTTAGGGTTAAAAAATATTCTGCTTTTTCTGGGCGCAGTGGCACACACCTGTAATCCCAGCACTTTGGGAGGCTAAGACAGGAGAATCACGAGTTCAAAGCCAGCCTCAGCAACGGCGAGGAGCTAAGCAACTCAGTGAGACCCATAAAACACAAAATAGTTTCCACATAAAACACAAAATAGGGCTGGGAATGTTGCTCAGTGGTCGAGTACCCCTGAGTTCAATCCATGATACCAAAAAAAAAAAAAAATTCTGCTTTTATGTTCAATTGTTTGGCATTCTATAATGGCACTGGAGAGATTGAGTTTGTCTGAACCCCTTCCTCCCCCTTACACAGTAATGCCTTCCTCCAACTAGAAGCCTTTTTAAATTCCTTTTTTTATAATTTTGATGAGATTTCTTTTAGGAAAAGAGATTATGACTCTGGGTTTCAAACATGATTGTGTTTAGAACTTCTCCTATATCCTTTAAAAATTAAATGCTGGATTTCAGTCCTGACATTTACAGGCTCTTGTGATTCAGCCTCATTTGGAAAATGTGGATCAGAATATTTACCCACAGTGTTGTCAGTAATAAATATAATTATGTAAGGAAAACACCCTGGCACTATAACTGGAACTTAGAGGAAGCAACCAGTAAATTTCCTCTCTTCTCCAATTTGGTGTACTGGTGACTCACAGTTGAAAATATATCAATGTTACAAGTGTTTACAATCTAGCAGACAAGCAAATATACAATGAGGATGTGATTTGATAATTGTTTTATTTGTGATGTGTGTATAGAACTAGAGGAAAAAAGGAGAAAAAGGCAAATGAGTACTCAGGGAAACCAAAGAAGGGTTCCCAGAAGAGGTAATGCTCGATTCTGAATACATATGGAAAACAATTATTCATTTGTCTAATGCATTTTATTTTATAGGCTTGAATATTGTTATTTGGTAGTTTTTAAAATATATTTTTAGCTACACTAAATTTCATAGTATTTTGTTTTTATAAATAAGACTCAGAAAATATTGTTTTCTTAGACAAAAATGTGTAGCTTTGTAATTACAAGAGATTATATAATTATCTTTACCACATCTTGTCTTAGATTCTGTCTCAGTCAAATAACAGCTCTTTCTGCCAGCTATGGATTGAAATTCCCAGAGATATAATTTATATACAGAAGATTAAAAGCTATATTATCACATAAACAAACATTTATTTCTGCATATAGTTTGATGACTAGATGTAGCTATAACCACAGAGGGACTATAAAAAAAGTGAAAGTACAATTTTATAAAACCATTCTGTTTCTTTTTTCCATTATTTTCATTGAGCCAATGTCAGTATATGCATACTGACATTGATGTGTTATATATTTATTCTCCATCTCTCCCAAAAGTCAATTTGAAGTAGCTTACAAGGTACATGTAATATTAAGGAGTATTTTTTTTTCAATGAGGAGACGCAATTAGAGCAAAAAGAAAATAAACAATATGAAGATTAAGATGAAGCCTACAAGCCGGGGGCGGTGCCTCAAGCCTGTAATCCTAGCACTTAAGGAGGCTGAGACAGGAGAAATGCGAGTTCAAAGCCAGCCTCAGCAATGGCGAGGTGCTAAGCAACTCAATGAGACCCTGTCTCTACATAAAACACAAAATAGGGCTGGGGATGTGGCTCGGCAGTTGAGTACCCCTGAGTTCAATCCCCAGTACCAAAAAAAAAAAAAAAAGATGAAGCCTACAATTATGATACACTGACTGGAGACCTGGAACCCTTATATTGAAGTTTACTATGTATTTGATTCTGACATCTCTAACAAATTCAGAAAGGAATCTTGGTCATTTACATTCTTCTATATGACCAGAAAAGTTTTTAAAGGATTACGTGTATTCAAGAGAAGCCCAAATCTTCCTGGTCCTGAAACAAGCCATTTACCTCATTAAAAGGGTACTCTATTATGAAATGTGTTTCATTGGACTTAAGTATATGTCCATCAGATCATTCATTATTTAGATTATGGTAATTTTTGAATTCTCCTTTTTTAAAATAAATTTTCATGAGGATCCAATCCATTACCAGTTCCTATTGAGTTTACCAATTTTATTTTAAATTAGCATCTTTTCTTCTTCTATACCTCTTCCACTCTAATTTAATGCTTCTACCATTTTTATGCTAGACTGCCAAGACAGACTTCTAAAGGGCTTCTGCAACCCATTCTGTATATTAGAATGGCAATTATTTTAATGTAAATTTAATCATGGTACTCTTTGCTTAAGTTCTCTAAGCTGTCCTTGAATTTGTGATCATTCTGCCTTAGCCTCTCAAGTAGTTGGGAATACTTTGGTTTTTATGATATTTTATGGTTTTCATGGCTTGCTCTTGGCTATGGCTTGTATCACTAATCTCCTTATTCCTTATGCTTTAGCACTACTACTGGTCTTTGATTAGTTCCTCAAATACATTATAATTTCACTTTCTTTCCTCCTCTCTTCAATATAGCTAATTCCATCTCATTTTTCTTATCTCACCTTACATATCACTTCTTCTGACCCTACAGACTGTATCTCATTCCCCATTGCATGTTGTCATACCACTTTGTGGCACATCTATAATTCATAACTTTCAAATTTTTTTTGTGATGTGGCAGTATCAACCATGCACTCTAGAATGTATGATCCAGGAAATCAGGAATAGTATGTTTTTTTCTAAATGCTGTATTCCATAAAACCTAAAACAATGCCTGGAACATTATAAGTTATAATTATCAGGGGCTGGGGCTGTAGCTCATTGGCAGAGCACTTGCCTAGCATGTGTGAGGCACTGGGTTCGATCCTTAGCACCACATAAAATTAAATAAAATAAGTCATTCGGTCCATCTATAAGTACAAAAAAAAATTTAAAAATAAATAAATAAATAATAAATTATAATTATCAATCAAGTGAGTCAATTATTAGATGAATGATTTTATCTAATCATGATTTTTAGAATATCTACAAAATTCCTAAATCACTCACAGGAATCCTAACATAAAATCTGAGCCTGCACACACCCAGGAAAAGATTTCAACATTAGATGTTCTTTGTTCTCAGTTAAATTCAAGCCCATGAGCCTTTTATAATAGTCCTTTTGCACAAAAGTAAGGTGAGGATGCACATCTGAATAAAAATCCCCTTACTGCTGCTAGATGTGAGTTGTAATTTTCCCTACAAAATCAATTTTAGAACATTTTTCTATTGATTTTAAAAGTTCCTCTTTCAAAACACCGTAGTCATTGCTGCTCACCCATTCAACAGCAATTACACAAAGTTTCTAGAGAAGTTAGTACAAGGTTTGACACTAAGGGAAATCTATTCCCCACTCCATTGTACAATAAGTATATTATAATAAAAAATAATAGGTGGTAGTTTCTAAAAGGAATGACTGTCATATGATGTATAATGCTAACCATGCTAAAAGCCACGGTAAAATCAATGGTAAAATTTCCCCAAGATTTATCACCCACAACTATGTCAAGATGAAACCAACCTGAAAAATTGAGCCAATAAGGAAACAGTGAGCTCATTCTTTATTCAGGGAGTTTATTGTTTACATAAACAGCAAATGCAAGAATATTCAAAGGTGCCCGATCTTTCATGTCCCCTATGCAGAGTAACACCCAGAGTCTGATGACTGCATCATAGATGGTAGAGCACCATGTTTCTGAGAACCCAATCTCATGGTGCCATTAAGCAGTTTCCTACTCTAACTCTACAGTGAAGGGAGTGACATAGCAAGCCTCACTATCTCATCAGAATCCAGGAGGCAATGAGAAACTGACTGGTGACAGTTTCTTTGAGGAGTTAGGGAGGCAATTGAGAAATGTTCTCTGACAACATCTCTTCATGAGCCTCCACACTATTATATTGTGGCAAGTTCATGAAGCTTTCTCCTAAGTCTTATGTCAGCTGCAGTTAGGCCACACAGATGTCTCCGATGTGGAAACATGCAAGTTTGCCAGAGTGCCATGGCATAATAATTTTCCTACAAAATGATAAATAGAATCTTCTCCAAATTCGTAGACTCTTTGCATTATGCCATATTTTATACTACAAAAGTAAAGATTAAGGGGAATTGGTGTATTTTGTTTATTCTTTCTTTAAATCGAATATTTCTCTCAAACAACAAGTATATAACTATTTATTTACCATCATGTGAATTTTAACTTCAAATTTCATTTTCAACCATGGCTTTAGGTATTTTTTAAATTGTTATTTTTTTGTCCATGTGACCAAAACCAAATGACATGACTATGAATTTCCCTAAACACTAGAAAACAATGTACTATGAATTTTGTACAAAAATGCATATATAATTTCTTGTGGCTCACTGTTAGAAAATCCAGTATTTGTCATATTATACATACATTCTGGGAGTAAATTTAGATTCAAAGGCTAGATCAAGACTTCAACAGTCTTCATCATTTTTTGTAAAATCAATATATTTCAGAGTCTAGGGGTGTAAGCACATGTTCTACATTGAATAAAATACTTGTTGTCTTTTTCAATAAACTATTTTCTCTTTTATCTTTTATTAAATAGAAACCAAATTAATATCACTGTGAAATTTACCAGTCGCTTCCTTCGTCCTGCGGAAGCTTCACTGCTCTTAATTTCTAAACCAAAGTGTGGAACAGGAGGCATTACAATGACTTTTGCTCTAAAAGGTGAAGTCCTTGATTTTAAAGCAATTGTAAGTAAATTCTACTTATTTTTGTATATCTTTACTTCTATTCCCCAACCCTGGTATGTCATGATCATGTATGTTCTTCTATGTTTTATTTCTACATACCTCTTGATCCTTGAGATCATTCTTTTGCTCTGAAGACTTGAGATTTAAGTTAAAGCAGCTCTGGGCCTGAATTTATGTTTGTTTGTACTAGAGGTTGAGAGTTTATGCATCAAAAAAAGATTTTTCTTTTCTCTGACAGGAACATTATCAGTTTATCTAGACTGTCTTGTGGAACAAATCCATTAAAAAAGTTAATGCTAATGCTGGCATTTATTAAAAGGTGGCATAACAGAGTGTTTTTATCTCAAAGGATGGGGTAGAAAGATTTTTAAATCTTTATAAAATGGCTGTAACATTGTTATAATTGTCTTTTATAGCCATTATCTTTTCTAGATATCATTTTCTACCATGGATATATGGTAAAGAACAAGCAAATTTAATATTGCCAGATTGCCATATGAATTATAAAGAATTTGGTGAATGCGAAATAACTTTGGGAAAAAGACACTCACTGTAAGAAGCTCAATTAGTGGGAAGTTGCGTGTAGAGGAGAAGAAGATGCTCACATGGACAGACAGGTTCATGGACAGACAGATAGTGATGCCCAAAACAGGAAGTGGGTATTTGTCACCAAGATATATGTTTTTGTCTTCTGATTTCCTCTTAAATAAGGAATGCTTAACACTTCCCAGCTCTCTCACGTAAATACTCTGAAACAACATAATGCTTTGCCATATGTAGTTAAAGACATGGCTAGTTTTAGCCTGTCATTAATATGACCTCAAGGGAGAAAAGCTGACACTTGAAGGTCACAACTCTGGTTACTTCCCCATCTGTTCACTTATGGTCTTAGAAAACTAAGAAGTAAATTAGATAATAATATAGAAATAAAATAGATCAAGAAAATAATCAGTTTAAAAATGTGAAATTTCTAGAAAATTGTACTCCATGGAATTCCTTTGGATAATTTGAAGTTTTTTATTTTGTATCTGTATTTTTATTACAATATAAATGTCAGTGTAGCTACCACATTATGAATGCAGACATAGCATACTCACAAGTCTTATACACAGATATTTATACACACATGCACACACACAGTACACCTGTCTTTGCCTTATGGAGTGATTTATATATATATATATATACATATATATGAATATAAATTATATATATATGACTGATTATTTGAAAATAGAAACCATGTCCAGTCATTAACAAACTAATTTTACTAATTTTAAAGAGATCAATTTGAGAAACACTGTTTTGACAAATGGTTTAATTATTAACATAGTACTATGGATCAGTATTGAGATCAAATATATTTTTATCATTTCCTACCCATATTTTAACAGTATAATATGTATGGGATAAGGAGAATTCAATAAATTAATGTCAATATAATATTTAAATGGACAATTTGTAGATTTCTAAGTTTTTATTGCGTATAATTAAGAATATTCTTTTTTGTTATTATCATATAGTATGACTTCTTTTTTCTTTCACTTTACTTTAGGAAATTCTAAAATGCAAAACTCCATGTTATCAATGGAAGGAAGTTACTATAAATGTGAAAAACCCCTTCCCCACTGCTGGAGACTTTAGGTAAGTTATTGGTAGGTGTAAATTTATTGTAATTAGCTATTTTCACTCTTAGAAGAACTATGTAATTTTCTTCACCTCTTTAACATGAACCATTTTGAGAAGAAATTAAATAATTAAATGTGTTTATATTCCTATAAACTTATAAGCATCATCAGATAAAGTAGTACAAATAATGAACATAAATAATTTTTTTCTTGAACTGGTACTTGATCATATCAAATTTAAAAAATATTGTCTATAAGCTTTCTGTTATTCAGATTTGGTGTCATTTCAATTTTTTAAAATTTTTGAATTAATAAACTCTTTACATCTAATTCTGTTCCATCTGCTAATATCCAAAATGGCAATATTGATTCAATTAGAAAATATAGTTTTGCTTGGAGCATCATGATTAATTTATACTCTACATTCAGTGTTCATGTGTCCATCTTGAGTTTTAATGATAACAACAAAAATTTGCAATGAAAAGAAAATTGTTTACCATTATTTAAAGACACAATAAAAATTTACATGCTGTGGGAGAATATGAGAAATGATATGCCTCATGTAGTAATTAAATTATGGACTCATTTTTCCAGATTTAGAAATCCAGATCTTCACAGTGAGGACTGGAAGAGAGATATATATATATACATACACACACACACATACACAAATATATATGCATATTTATATTTACATTTGATAATTTTCAGTTCCTTTAATAACTATGTCAAGCGTTTTGGTATTTTATTATTCATAATATCAATCACTGTTGATAAAACAATTTATTATGTGGAAACAGTTACTGGTGTGTTTGTGGTTTTCATATGCATATAAGGGAGAATATTATAGACTAATTTTATTAAAGTGTTATGTTGGAATGTAAGGAACATAAAAAGGAAATATGTGGTGTTAATCCAGTATTAAAATATGCCCTTAATTGAACCAAATGGCTGTAGTACTTCAGAAAAAAACAGGATAAAGCATATTTCATCTTTCATTCTAGTGTTAAATCTGAATGTTCCAGGAACTAGAAGAATATTAGAAACATGTGTTACAAAAAACTGGTGATATTTTAATATGTCTGTAATTTCTCTCAGGTTGAATTAAAATTGCTGTGAGAGGTGTGTGGTTTGGTAAGGAGCAGAAAAACTAATTTAATTTTTACTCCATCCTTAGTTGGATGAGTATGCCCTCAAACTTAAACAACTGTGAAATAAACTAAAACATTTAAAAGCAATAAAGAATATGTAAAATCAACACATTAAAATAGGCATGTATTTTGTGCAAAATTTAAAAATAATTAAATAGAATGAATAGGAAAGAAATTTAATGTCAATTAATTCATATAGAGACTGTTTTAGAGTTATAACCATTAAAACAAGTGACTTTTTTCATGTTACACTTAAAAAATGATCAGAATTGGTTATTATTAAAATCTCATATTTAACATACTTTAAAATGAAATAAGTATCTCCATATGCATTCTCCAAAACTATAATCAGTACAATGATCAAATTTGATCAATTTTCATTGTACTATCATTATTTTTAATCTTTCATGCAGTCTAGCATAGATTTAACACAGGGTTAGTTGGCCAGGATGCTAATTCCATGACTGTCTACAAGATCAGAAGTTTTTAAATTTTTATTTCACAAAACATTACTATTTAATACTCTATAATACTTTAAAAAGCATGATTAAAATTTATTTTGCCGGTATTTTCTTGAGGATTTTGTCTTCGTGTTATAAAATTTAGCAGTGATTTTCCCTTTTCTTGTGATGTCTTTGTTTTTCACATGATTAATACTATCCTTAGGGAATGAATTGGGAAATGTTTCTTTGTATTCTGTTTTTTGGGAGAGTTTCTGAAGATTGGAATTAATTGTTTTAATGTTTGGTAGAATTCACAAGTGAAGCCATTTGGTTCTGGGCTCTGCTTTGTGGGAAGTTTTTTTCATTAGTAATTTCTTCTGTTTCTTATGGGCCTGTTCAGAATTCCTATTTCTTCTTGAATAAGTTTTTATACTTTGTTTCATTCTAGGAATTTGTGTATTTCTTTAAGTTATGTAACTTGTTGGCATAGAATTGTTATAATCTTTTTATTATTTATCAAATAAGTGTGGTTTCCATACTTCCATCATTCATTTTATTAATTTGAGTCTTCTTTCATTCTTGATCAATCTACATAAATATCAAATGTGTTATCTTATTGATCTTTTTGAAGAAACCCCTGATTTCCTTGGTGTTTTCTATTATTTTTCTATTGCCTGTTTCATTTCTGCATTAACATTTATTTTTTTATGTTATTACTTATTTTCGTCCATCTGATTTGGGTTTATATTTTTTTGTTCTTTTCCTAGCTTCTTAATGTAAAAAATAGCTTTATTATTTTTAAACCTTTCTTCTTTATTCATATGTGCATTTATATCTATATATTTCTTTCTGGGCACTGTTTGAATACCATCTCATTTTTTATATATTTTGTGTTTATTTTTACTGATCTCAAGGTGCTTTCTAATTTCACTTTGATTTATTCCTAACTTACTGATTTTTGAGGGTAATTTTCCCATATTTGTGAATTTCCAAATTTCTTTCTGTATTGATTTTTAATTTCATTCCATTTTAGTCAAAGAACACATTTTGTATTTCCTCTTCAATCATTTCAATTTGATCAAGATTATCTCATGGCCTAGCATTAAGCCTGTAATATAGAATGTTGATAAGAGCAGTGTGTTTTCCATTGTTTCTGAGTGATAGTATACAAGTGTCTGTTAATTCTGCTTGATTGGTTTATAGTATTTTCTAAGATCTATGTTTCCTTGTAGACCTTCTGCCCAAATATTTCCTTCACTATTGAAAGTGGGATATTTAAATATATATTATCATTGAACTATTTCTCCATTTATGTGAGTTTTTGCTTTCAATATTTCAGTATTCTGTAATTAGGTACATATATATTTATAATTGTTTTATTTTCATGATTGACATTGACATTACACATGATCTCACTTCATATATAATTACATTTTTGTTTTAAATTTTGTCATGTTTTATATTAGTGTAAGCACTCCAGCATTTTTATAATTGTATGTGTGGTGTATGTTTTGCTAGCCTCACTAATTTCAATTTATTTGTATATTTGAATCTAACTATGTCTCCTATAGCCAGTATACACTTGGTTCTTGGGGTTTTGTTTGTTTGTTTAAATAGATTTATTAAAGTGTAACTTATATACAAAGAATTTTGCACGTATTTGATATATACAATTTGATGAGTTTGGACATATGCAAATACCCATGGCATTATCACCATAGTCAAAATAGTAAAGATAATCAATACCTCTAAAAATTTCCTCTTAACTCAAGTTTATTTGCTTGCCTGCTTTTTGTGTAATAAGAACACTTAACATGATATCTATCTTTCTAACAAATTTTGAGGTGTACAATGTCATATTAACTATAGGAACTATGTTGTATAGCAGATTCTAAAACCTAGTTCATCTAGTATAACTGAAACTTTATGCCCATTCAGCAATGAGTTCCCATTTCTTCAAACCACCAGCTGCTGGCAACTGCTGTGAAATCTCTACTTTTCTGAGTTTAACTATTATATATACTTCATATATGTAAAATCATGCAGTATTTGTGACTCTCCTACTGGCTTATTATACTTAGCCTATCTTTCCCAGATTCATCCAAGTTGGTGAAAATGGCAAAACTTTTTAAAAGTCTTGTGTTTGTGTTGCTTAATCCACTCATATTTTTGCTATTATTAATGTAGTTGGATTTACTTTTGCCAGTTTTCAATATATTTTATCTTTCTTTTTTACTCTATTATGCCATATATTCTTTCTTTTATATTAGTGAATGTGTTCTAAAGCAGTATTTTAATTTTTTAAATAGTATATTAAATATACCGTGGATTCGTTTCCCTAGTGATTACTGTAGGTATTGCTATAGACTTCTTAACATATCATGATCAGGTTCCAATAAATACTAACTCAATTCCCCTGGTATCTCTCTCTGTGTGTCCAAATTTCCTCTTCTTATAAGGACACTAGTCAGATCAGATCAGCATTCACTTCAGCCTCATTTTGTATTAATCATCTATATAAAGGCTCTATTTCCAAATACATTCACATTCTAAGGTAGTGGGAGCTAGGGCTTCAACATATGAAGTTTGAGGAGATTTAATTAAGCCCATAACCGACAGCATTCATATATTTATAGTTTTTAATTATATTACCTTTTTATTTATCATTTCTGGATTTTTTCGTTTTGCTTTGTTTTCCTATTTGTTCCTATAGATTTGTGCTACCATCTGGAATAATTTTTATAGCCTGATCCAACTTTGCTCTTAACCCACTTTACTTTTTGAGCATTTTTTTCTCTTCCTTTCTCTTCTGAAATTTCATTACCCCACATGTTATTGTGCTTAATGGTGTATCTCCCATCTATGTGTCAGATTCTGTTTATTTTCTTCATCTTTTGTCTCTGTTCTGCAGATTTTATAATCAATCAGTCTGTAAATTTGTTAATTATTTTTTCTGCAAGTTCAAATCTACTGTTGAGCTTGTCAGTGAGTTTCCCACATCAATTATTGTGGTTTCTTTCTTTTTCTTTTTCTTTTTTTTTTTTGTACTGGAGATTGAACTCAGGGGCACTCAAACACTGAGCCACTCCTCAGCCCTATTTTATGTTTTTATGTAGAGACAGGGTCTCACTGAGTTGCTTAGCACCTCGCTGTTGCTGAGGCTGGCTTTGAACTCACGATTCTCCTGTCTCAGCCTCCCTAAGTGCTGGGATTACAGAGTTGTGCCACCACACCGGGCTTATTGTGGTTTCTAACTCCAGAATTTCTATTTGGTTCTTTTTGATAGTGTCAATCTTTATTAGTATTTTCTGTTTGGTACTACATTGTCATCACCTCTTCCTTTACTTATTTTATCATAGTTTCCTTTAGTCCTTTGAAGATATTTGTAATGACTATTCTGAATTTTTTTTCTGTTAAATCTGATATCTTTCTCACTCTTATAGCAGTTTCTGTTTCCTGCTTCTTTTTTTGTTTCTTTGCATGTTTCATATTTTTTATGGAGGAATTTGGGCATTTTAGAAAATACATTATATCAAATTTGGGTACTGGTTCTATCTCCCCAAGGTTTATTAATATTTATTCTTCTAATTTTTTACTGACTGGCTGGGTTATTTTAGTGATGCATATCTCTTCCTGCCCAAACTGTTAAACTCCATTAATTCCAAAGCCCAAAGGGAGCATAAATTGCTCTTCAGACTAACCCAATCAAATTCATGTTCTTTTGAATTAATATTTCTCTAAGTCAGTGTCTGAGTTTATTATAACTCCAAAAGGGCTCCTCCTAGCTATGTCTTTCTACAGTTTTCTCCTACAGGACTACAATTAAGCTGGTATTTTTATTGAGTGTATCTTCTCCCAACTGCCTTTCACCATAACCCACACTGTCTTAAAAGCATGCTTTGGCTTGAATTTCTAACCACTTTCTTGAAAATGAAATTAGCTCTTTGGAGAGGAGATTGGGAGTTATCTGCTTTAAAGCTTGCTTCTCTCCTGAGGTAAAATATCTGATCCTAGCATGGAACTAGCACTTTACAAGCTGAGGTAAGGGCAATTGGCGAGGATCTCATTATGAGTAGTGCCACAACTGCAGTAAAGCCTCTGTTCCATGAGTGGAGGCTGAGTGCAAAATGGGAGACCCTTATCTCCTCTCAGCTACACTTGCCCAGAACCTGGCTTCAGCAACATGTAATGGGGGAAGTATACGAAATTTTGCAGTCTTACCCTTCTCAGAAAATAGTTCATCAAATGGAAGCCTGGGGAGGAGGGAGCCCTATGCCCCTGGCAGTAGTGGTCTTACCAAACTGGGAAGGAGGGAGAAAGTTTTCTTAATTCAAATACCAGAGACTACAGGTTTAGGTTTTCTTACAGAATTTTAATAGATATTGTTGAATAGACTTTTTTCCATTAGTCATATGCCCTTGGAACCACTTCCAGAGAGTTTAAACAGTTGCTCTTTATAGTAATCACTCACTGCTCTGGGTACAGGTTCATGGAGCTTTCATAGTACCATATTATAACAATGTTTTAAATTCCATTTTACCTATTTTTAACATAGCAACTCTATGTTTTTACTCTTCATGGTATGCATTTTTTATCTTTTGACTCTCAATCTGTTTGTCTTTGAATCCAGTCTTTGTCTATTTTCTTTTATCTGTTTTGTCAATTTCTGCCTTTTGATTGGTGTTTTATCCATTTATATTTAATAGAATCTCTGATATAGTAGAATTTTTCTGCTGCTTATATATTTATTTTCTATATGTCTTGTTTTGTTTATCTATTTCTCCATTACTACCTGATTTTGTTTTAAAAAATTAAGTATGCCAATTTTATTCTGTTTCTTTTACTTTGTTTTTCAAGCTATTTTCTTAGTAGTTATCCTGAATGTTATAATTAGCATCCTAATTTAAAACAATCTACCACAAATTAATGCCAATTTAATTTCAATACAATTCAAAAATTGTGCTGTAATACATCTTTTTTCCTAACTCCTCCTTAATGTTATTATTGTTATAACAATTACATTTTTATGCATTATAAACCCATAAAACTATTTTATATTTATTGTCTTACTAAAGTCTCTTTTAAATGGGAAAGCACAATAAAAAGAGTTGTAAAAAATGCATTTATAAATTTTTGTGTATTTACCTATATAGTTACATTTGCTGGTGGATTTTACTTATTTGTGTGGTTTTTATTCAACTTCTAGTGTCCTTTTCTTTCAGCTGAAGGGATCATTTTAGTACTTCTTATATGGCATTTATGTTATCAATGAATTATTTCAGTTTTTGCTTATTTGGAATTGTCTTAATTTCTCTTTCATTTTTGAAGAACAGTTTTGCTTTATGTAATTCTCTTTTTTTGGTACCAGGGACTGAACTCAGGGGCACTCGAACACTGAGCCACATCCCCAGCCCTATTTTGTGTTTTATGTAGAGACAGGGTCTCAGAGTTGCTTAGCGCCTCCTCGCCGTTGCTGAGGCTGGCTTTGAACTTGCGATTCTCCTGTCTCAGCCTCCCTAAGAGCTGGGATTACAGGCTTGAGCCACCGCGCCCGGCTTGACAGTCTTTTTAGTCCAGCATGCTAAATGCATAATCCCAACATGATTTTTAGTGGCATTGTTCACCTAATGCTATAGTATTATTTTAATGCTGACCTTCCCTAAAATGTGGGCAGCCTAAGGAAGGGAGGATAACATACTCAATTTTGTGTTTTCCAGCACTCTGCCTCACACTAACACCCAATACGCAAAAGCATTATCTTTAACTTTCTTGAATAAATGAGCATTAGCATTATGTTAGTCAGCTTTGCATCACTGGGACCAAAATACTCAGCAAGAACAACTTAGAGGAGGAAAAGTTCATTTGGGGATCATGGTTTCAGAGATCTGTGTCTGTAAACAGCTGACTCCATTGCTGTGGGCCCAAGGGAGGCAGAACATCATGGCCAAAGCAGATGGTGGAAGAAAGCTGCTCACTTCATGGCAGGCAGGAAACAGAGAGAGAGAGAATAGTGGGGAAGGGGCCACAGGGAAGATGTGCTCTCCCAGGGTTTGCCCCCATTGACTCATCTCCTTCAGCCATGCCATACCTGCCTAACCTGCCTTACCTTCTCATTAGTCATTCAAACAAGGATGGACTGATTAGCTTACAGCTCTCATAGTCCAATCATTTTACCTCCTAACATTCTTGCATTAACATAGGAGTTTTGGGGGAACATCTCATATTAAAACTACAACAGTCATACCAAAAGGACTTCATTGCTATGCGATTTCAGAAGATGGTATGATCAGTAAAGTTCTGTAATTTTTTTTTTCGTTCTTATTTTTTGCAGTGCTGGGCATGTAACCCAGGGCTTTGTGCATGCTAGGCAAGAGCTCTACCAGTGAGCTACATCTTGATAACATAGTGATTAATTAGCTACTCATATCTCATGCCTATTCCTAAAATATATATTTCTCTCTTTTTTTTGAAATAAAATTAGAGCTTGTGAAATGTATATAGTTCTGGCTATGCCTTAAGACCAGTTTGTGATTTCTGGCTTATTTCTGGAATATAATTTGGCCAATGATTTATGTTCTAAATTTTCTTGCTGCAAAAATTCAGTGTTGCTTTTCTACATAAATATTATATTTATTTTCTGTGTAAGATAATATTTCGCATATTTCCATTCCAGATCATTACCTTCTTTCTAACGTATATGCTTTTAGTTGCAGAATGAGAAAACATGAACATTTTAAACTGTGGTTTATTCTCATGCTAATTATGTTTTATAAATGGTGGAAAGAAAGTAAAAAAAAAGTTTTCTGGTCATCTACATTTTTTTCAATACATTTGAAAATAATTCTTTATTTTTTTCAGTGTCATTTTGGTGGAATCCACAACTTTTGTCTATTTGCCATCACAGTTAACTGAATCTGGACAACGCGTGAGCCAAAAGTAAATGTCTATATATTTTATACTCAAAAGTATCTGAGTAAAAGTTCTGAGAGATTAGCACTCAAGGAAACTTGTTATATATACAGTTATACTATAGTTTATTTAAAATGTTTATTTGAAATTATTTACACTATTCAAATATATGTTAGTTGTTACTAGGATCATGTGCAAGAAAATTTTATAAATATGCACTTGATTAAATACAGTAGATTTTTATTATTCATGGAAGTTATGTTCTACAAATTTGTCACAAATACTCAATGTGAATACTGAACCATTGCTCCTAGGAGAAAGGTAGAGTTGCAAAGATTATAATCTTAAATCTTAGAAATAACCTGTATTGGAAGATTCTATTTTCCTTATTTTACAAATGACTTGCCTGATGGCCACCCATCTAATAGGTGCCAAGGAAATTATTCAAACTCTGTGTATCTGGCCCTAGAATTTGGCCTTAATAGGGAATTGGAGTAATCACTGACTAGAACTCTGCACATGTCCTTGAACACTGTGAAAATACCATGAGTGTTGATTTTAGGGTTACAAATAAATTTTGCAAATGAGTGAATTTGGAAATAGAACTCATGTATAATTATGATCAACTGTGTTTAAACTTATTCTAACTACATCATGAGGTCTGTATTTAGGTAAAAAAGGAACTTTGAGTCCTGAATAGAGAAGCATAATTTTTTAAAAGTTAAGATTATTTTATATTTCACACCTATTTTAAGCTACAGAATAGCTGCTTAAAATAAAGTGTTTTAAAACAGTGTTACCTAAAGAATGGCAGAAAGAAAATAATGTAGTTTTCTATTAATGAAAACCATGCATATGTTCACCATTAATAGTATGATGTTAATGTATTTTATACCTTTGTTCATCTCTGTGTAGTCTTTGACAGTATCAATGTCATTTTTTAGGCAAAAACATATAAGGAGACAAGAATTTGGCAGTTTTGATAACATAGGAATTCCCAATGTTAAAAGTCATAAGAAACTGTTAAAGTGTTTTTGCAACTCTTGATAAAATTAAAATGAGTATAGTTTATTTTCCAATGGTGAATTATATTTAAATATATTAAATCAGTACTTCTGGGAGAGAATAAGGGTTTTATCTCTTATAAGATACTTGATTTCTTCAATGACTATTCTATGAGAAAAGTTTCAAAGAAGGAAACAATTTTTGTATTATTGCATTGTTTTATTGAATGTTGATTTCATGCTTAAGTAAGACATTCAAAGTTTTGCTTACATATTTTGCTTTAGTGAACAATAAAACATAAATACATTTATCTGTAAGAAAGCACCATAAGAATAAGAGAATTAAGTTATTTTTTCAAATTTCTTGGTAGATATGAAATATACGTAATTGCTGAAAACACTTCAGTTAACAGTTCTCCTAGATTATTTTATCTTTTTAGTCTCTTGCTTCTTCTTAAGTGGCTATTTTGTTGTCATAGATTTTGCCTGAATACCCTTGAAATAATTTATTCACATTACTTATGAAAAATTTATAGTATCATATATTAAATTAGGGTTAGATCCCAAATCAATGTTGTATCAATCTGTGAGCATAAATAACTCAAAATCAAATCAGTGCAATGAATAGCAAAATTGAGTCTACTTTCATGATTTGCAACACACAATAGGAATTCTGCATCTCAAATTTTAGCATGTATACTTTATATAATATTTTGTAATGGCTTTTATTGTATACAAAGTTCTAGCATTGTTGAAACCATGGACTCCAAAGTTACAAGTAAAGTAACTTTGTTTTTTATGGTTTTTTATCTTTTTAAATTTAATTAAATTTAGTTCAATTAATTAATTTATTTATTTTTGGTACTAGGGATTGAACCCAGGGGCACTTAACCACTGAGACACATCCCTAGCTCTTTTTATTTTTTATTTTGAGACAGGATCTCACTGAGTTGCTTAAAGTCTCACTGAGTTGCTGAGGCTGGCTTTCGTTATAAGTTAGTGGAAATCAAGCTGGATTTTTCACCATTCAAATTCTCAAATCCACTGTACCCTTAGACCTCAGGTTAGGCCCCTTCTTTAGATATTTTTCAACCTCCCAGAGGCCAAAATAGTACAAAAACCAGCAAACATACTATTGTTACTATTGTTACTACTTTCCCCCTGCCCACTTTTTGAGGAGCTACTAGATCACATGGAGGATAGAATGAATCTAACACTTGATTCTCTCATATATCCTTCCATGATGTGTGAAAACTAGACTTGCACCAGATATATTGCTATTTGGTTTAGACATATTCCCAATATAATTCCCTATGGTAATTTTATGAAGGCTACAATAAAGAGCTTCCATTTTGGTAAAGGCTTAAGTAGGAAGTCACCTTTAGGGCTATTTATTCATGCCTGGAAGCTAACCAACCCAATGACATTTTAATTATTTTAGCTTGAGAAGAGCTACATACCACTACTGCATAGGAAAAAGAAACATCAACCCTTTGCATCTCAAAAATAGCTTCCACTCCCTGATTCTCACTCCCTGAATTACCAGGAAATATTCTATTGTTTGATCACAGCATTTTATATAATTTTAGCCTCTTCTGATGCTATTTTTCTCTAAAACCAGAAGGCGTTTAAACATGTTCCCTCTACTATAGTTGCAACCATAATCTATGAATATATAGAAAAATGGTTGCATAGACCTATGAGTAGGGAATAACAAAAAGGTAAATGAATTGTTTTCTGTTTTGTCTGTAGGATATCCAAGATACTGGTTTGATAAATAAATTAGATATATCATTGAATTTCTAGACACAGGAACATTAATCAAGTATAATAGAATTTTCACAAGCTATTAATTTTAATAAAATTATTTTCTAATGTCTTTAACAACCATGGTAATCACTTGTTTCATTAAAAAGCCAGGACAAATTTCTAAATCCACAAAGTTTTCTGTCTTTCTTTACTGCAAAGAGTATAGGTACCTTAATTTATCCTAGTTTGAGACATTTCTTTGAAATGAGGCAATTCTTGACTTCTTCAAAGGCACTTTCATTACTTGTTTCCGATAAAATAAGCAAGGAAAAGAAAAAGGATATGAAGCCCAGATTGGTGTGCTTTTCTACACACTATGATAAAAATGATTGAAGGACTAGAAATTGCAAGTATTGAACTAAATGTGGATTTTAATCAGGCATTCTACCCAGAGCTCCATTATCAAAGAGATAACAATGGAGCCATATATGGAGAAATAATAAGCACCCTGTTATTCTTTCCACTCTGTGTATGGTCTTCCTTATGAATGTGAAATGTCCATCTATTATTATTATGTCTATGGCAGCCTTAAATTAAAGTGTCTGTCAAATGCTCAAATTACGTAAAATATTACATGCATTTTACTTTTTCAAAAAAGGCATTACAGTACCTAAGCTGCTAGCCAGAATTCCTATGAGTAGAAAAAAAGCACTGAACAATTAGAAGTGGTAAATAACATCATTGAGTATGATGTAATGAAAAGACAGTGTTATTCATAAAATTAAAATGGGAAAAAAGTAATGGAGGTATTTAGGAAAATGTTACTTGAGAAGTCTGTATATTTTTAGAGCATGCTACTCAGGAGAAAGCAAATGGCAAAGCTGAGTAATTATAAAATTTTTGTATTCTGAGAAGAAAAAATAAGCCAATCAATGTGTTTGGCCCCAAATATTAGTTGACAGTTTGTTGAGCAAAGTGGTCCTGAACACCAAAGAAGTGCAATATAGGGGAAATTGATGAATTCTAGAAGACATGGAACCTGTCAAAGAAGACAGTTGCTTCAGGCTGTGATTTGCTACTTTGTTTCTAGAAATGCAACCAATTATTAAAAAGAAGCAAATATGGAAAATATATATGGTGTATATTAATATATATGTGTATGTATAAATTTATATATATATATTTTGGTACCAGGAATTGAACCCAGGGGCACTTAACCACTGAACTATATCCCTAGTCCTTTTTATTTTTTTATTCTGAGACAGGGTCTTGCTAAGTGTTTAGGACCTTGCTAAGTTGCTGAGGCTGGCTTTGAACTTGTGATCCTCGTTCCCGAGCCTCCCGAGCCAAATGTGGAAATAATAAACTTAGAAAAGATAATTTTTGCAGGCTATAGAACCACTTTTGGAGAGTGTATTTATTTATTTTTTAACTGAGACCATCTTCTCTTTGAGTCTCTGGATTAGGGTTTTTATCATCAAATTTGTACTTCTCTATAAGGGTAAAACGTATCATTGTTGTCAAATTTTTTAAGAATGGTAGAAATAGAGTTAGTTGGTGTTTTTCTTTTTTTTTATTTTCTCAAACAATGTAAACAGCAAATGATATATGAGATATATCTGAGGTCTTTGCATGTCATATTGTAGGTAGTCGTAATTTTTAAGATTACATAAGATTTAATTAAGATAGATCATTGTTTTGGGGGAATTTTTTTTGTGTTTACTGTTGATGTTTTCCTTTTTTCTTGTGCCGGTCATGGTGTGATTAACAGTGTATGTGATGGCGCCCAGGATCCTTCCCATATCAGAACTGGCTTAAAAACCTGTGAGTATCTCAAATAAGTTTTTATGTGTTTTCACAGCTGACTTTTATGCACAAAGCATAATATGAAATGAAATATTCATCAAGAGGTGTTTGCAACTATAGTCGGAATGGCAAACCCTGAGGATCTCACGTAGGATTAGAGGCTGAAGTGTTGGTTCCCTGCCTTTTCTATTGTTAACCCTTTAAAGGATTCTGCCCACATCTCTCTTTTTACTACTAAGTCTCAGTTTCCTCTACTGCACAAGGAATGTGTTTAGATATGTGGCTTTTTTTGTCTCTTTTGAATTATTTTCAACTGTTTAAACCCACTCAGCTGACAAATATTACTAAGTGTGGAATTGTAAGGATAGCACAGATTTAGTTTGTTTTATGAAAAAAGCTGCAGGTCTAGAAATGATGAACAGGGAAATCAATATAGGAAGGTTTTGGTTATCCCTAGAGCAGACCACCACAAATGTAGTGGTATGGAACAATAAAATCAGATTATAGTGATTATTTCTCATATTTTGGGGGTTACTGGGCTCAGCTGGATGATTCTAGCTCAAGGTCTCTCAAGCTGTGCCATCAGATGGAGATTGGGACTTGACTCATCTCAAAGGCTTTGTCATTCACTTGTCTGATGATTAATATGCTGCCTTTTGTCCTGGACTTCAGCTGGAGCCATTGGCCTGGACATTTACAGATGGCTTCTTCTTCTGGCCTAGGCTTCTTCACAGAATGGGAATTAGGTTCTAAAGGCAAGTGATCCAAAAAAGCAAGAGATAGGCAGAAATTGTGCTATATTATCTGTTCTGGTGTCAAAAATCCCATTGCTTCAGTACTGCCACATTTTAACATATTCATTGTTAGGATGACATCACTAAGGCTGGTGCACCATATCCCTACATTCAAGGCAGTATCAAAGAATGCATGGATTCATTTTAAAACTACTAAATACTGAAGTGTGTGTATATTTGAGTATGTAAGACAGTTCTTTCATTTCCCGTTCAAATTGTCAATTATACTTTGTAACATAAACTATCACACAATCCACAAAAAGTTGGAGATTCATGAGTGACTCTTTTACTATGTGTATCCAGGTTAATTTTAAATAGTAGTGAAGTTACCTTTGTAAATAAATTTTTTTTATAGGGAGTCATCATTATGCATTTTGTTGTAACTAGCTTTACCTGGGGTCACCCATACTTTCATTTTAAAATATAATGTATCATCTTATAATCCTGTGTTCTAATGCTATAAATATCTTACAGATCCCAAAATGTGTACTAATTTAAGCAGCTCCTTTATGTGAATAGCACTTATAATATTATATATCAACTAGCTCTATGTCGTGTTTTGGTAGCAATTAAATCCAATTTCATCAGAGAGTTCTTCTGCTCCGTACACCATCTTTCCCTGGAAGGAAGAGGATCTTCAATCCTGGAGCTCTACTATCTTCCATTTGACATCCATGTACGCTACTGTGCCATCATCTTGCATAACAAAGAGGTAAGAACAAAACTGATTTATGCTTCTATCATGACCTGCCACCATAATGAGGTCACTAGTACGGGCCACTTAAAAGCAGCTGGATACTATAGAAATGTAGATAACTTCAGTATCCAAATGTAGATACTTCAGTATCCTTGCTAGGCAAGGATCTTATCCTGAAAAGTATCCAAAGAGTTCTACTAGTTGTGGGTAAATTTTATAGTAGCTGCACAGGGAAGTATCATGGGAGCACAGTGGTGCGTGCCTAACCTTGCTGTGGCTCCATCTGTATCTAAGTTATTATAGAGTTACCCCCTTTTAGAAAACACTGCTATGTGCTTACTAGAGGAGGGCATTTATAATCCCCATGATACAGCGCCCAAATGTATTCATTATATATACCCTATATTGAGTACATATGCAATGAAAATTACCATTTGGTAATTGGAAAGAGGTATTGTACTTTTCTGGTATCTATAGAATCATTTACAGATGAAAAATAATACAGCTTATTAAACATGTAAAATACATTTCAATTTTACACATAAATTGCCACTTTAAAAATAATTCCTTTTTATAACAATACTAAAACTTAACTTTATTTCCTTTAAAGAAGTTTAGGGGCTGGGGATGTAACTCAGTGATAGAGTGCTGGTCTATTATGCCCAAGGCCCTGGGTTCCATCTCCATTACCATAAACAACAACAACAACAAGTTGTGCAGGATTTAACCACATTCTTCCCTATATAAAATTGAGAAAAATAATAACAACCAGTAGTTTGATCAGGTGCTTTAAAATCACTTTTTCAATTACTTTATCATATAACCTTAGAAAATACTAGAATTCTCAACAGCATAGTAATGAGGTTGATCATTTGCTTTGAAATAGACTAATAGATTACACAATTAGATTGTTTACATAAATATAATCTAAATTAATCAAAATATAATTATACTTAATTTGATATTTAAATTTATTAAAACATAACTTTGATTATCTATATTTTGTCCTTGTCAGATAAATATTAAAAAATAATAATAAGAATCTTGGAAATATATTGCTATCTGTTGAGAAACAATGTCCCAATTTAAAAGATTGTATTTAATTATAATGACTTACATGGGGAAATACATCTATTAATTTACACATTCAATTATATTACTAATTACATAAAAAATGCAATTACATGCTTAACTAGATAATCAAATTGTCAAGCCCACCTAGTTAGCTCCTGTATCTTATTAAGTATGTTATTACTCCTTTGTCATTAAGACTCACCTGTTGAAAACTATAAAATACTTAGGACTCTATTTGGTAGCTTTCCATGTTTACAATAAAAATATTTCTACTAAGAGTGTTATCAAGGAAAGGCTATTTGTATCAGTTTGGCTGTTCCATTTGAACTTTCAAAGAAATGAAGTGATTTATGGATTTAACAACTGTTTGAAAGTAGAAATAGTAAGTGTTGGCAAGGATGTGGAGGAAAAGGCACATTGTTGGTGGGACTGCAAATTGGGGCAACCACTCTGGAAAGCAGTATGGAGATTCCTTAGAAAACTTGGAATGGAACCAACATTCGACCCCACTATCACACTCCTCCGTCTATACCCAAAGGACTTAAAGTCAGTATACCATAGTGACATAGCCACATCAATGTTTATAGCAGTTCAATTCACAATAGCTAAACTGTGGAACCAACCTAGATGCCCTTCAATAGATGAATGGATTAAAAAACTGTGGTATATATACACAATGGAATATTATTCAGCATTAAAATAAAATCAAATTATGGCATTTGCAGGTGAATGGATGGAATTGGAGAATATCATGCTAAGTGAAGTAAGCCAATCCCAAAAAACCAAAGGTCAAATATTCTCTCTGATAAGTGGATGCTGATCCATAATGGGGGAGGAGGCATGGAAAGAATGGAGCAACTTTGGATTGGGCAAAGGGGAAGGGGGAGGGGAGGGAGCATGGAGATTGGTAAGATAGGAGAATGAGATAGACATTATTGCCCTAGGTACATGTATGATTGCACAAATGGTGTGACTCTGCATCGTGTACAACTAGAGAAATGAAAAGTTGTGCTCCATTTGTGTACAATAAATCAAAATTGATTCTGCTGTTATGTATAACTAGAAAAAAATAGAAAAATTAAAATATGCTAAAAACATTTTTAAAAAAGAAACTAGAGGAAGCAACCCAGATGTCCTTCAATAGATGAATGGATAAAGAAACTGTGGTACATATACACAATGGAATATTATTCAGCAATAAGAGAGAATAAAATTATGGCATTTGCAGGCAAATGGATGGAACTGGAAAGCATTATGCTAAGTGAAGTAAGTCAATCCCAAAAAACCAAATGCCGAATGGTCTCTCTGATTAATGG